>JAVJIX010000005.1:13297500-14497500 GCA_036785185.1 Paratrypauchen microcephalus
GGTACTGTCCTCAACGTTCCAGCTGGTGCTACCATACTGAAAACGGTGGCAGTTTCCCCTGGTACAGCAACTGTCAAAGTCGCCTCTCCTGTGATGGTACATGCTGTATTATTTTTGTTCTTTGTTCTGTTTTGTATCTAATAATACCTTTGTACTTTTTACATTACAGGTGAGCAACCCAGCCACTCGAATGCTTAAGACTGCTGCTGCTCAGGTTGGCACAGCAGCTGCAGCCTCTCCTACAACTACCAGACCTATCATTACTGTCCACAAGTCAGGTGCTGTTACAGTTGCCCAGCAGGCCCAGGTGGTCACTACTGTTGTTGGTGGAGTTACCAAGACTATCACCTTGGTTAAGAGTCCTCTGACCATGGGTGGCAGTGGAACTTTGGTAAGAGAATCGATAAATTAACTTGTAAATTTGTAAAAACCTAGAATAACATGCTTGCCTGATGTTGATTCAAGCTTATTTTATGTCACCATAGTGTGACAATTGTGTTATAATACAATGGAGGAGGGTGCTAAGGTCAGCCTAAGTTGAAAACTCAGAAAACAGGGGGCATGGGTGTTTATAAACCGCATGTATAGGTTCCATCAGTTTTTAGAAATCTTATTAAATTAGTCATGCACTAAACTACCTGTGCTCTCCAATGTTTGCTGTTGACTCATGAAACTGAGTCTCTCCTATCTTGGCAGATCTCCAACCTTGGCAAGATGATGTCTGTGGTACAAACCAAGCCAGTGCAGACATCCGCTGTCACAGGCCAGGCCTCCACTAACCCGCTCACACAGATCCTACAGGTCAGCAATCTGAATAAGTGCAGGCAAACAGGAGGCAACCTAAAACTCCTGAGACAGACACCACCCATTTGTCCAGATGGTTTATATAATTTGTTCTATTCACAGACAAAGGGTCCACTTCCAGCCGGAACTATCCTGAAATTGGTGACCTCAGCAGATGGTAAGCCAACGACTATCATCACCACCTCACAGGCAGGAGGAACAGGAAACAAGCCTACAATCCTCAACATCAGTGGAGTCTCACCTACCACCACGAAGCAAGGCACCACCATTATTAAGACCATCCCTATGTCTGCCATCATGAGTCAGGCTGGGGCCACAGGTACTTAATTTTCAAATGGATCATCTACCCTCAAACGGTTACTAAATACTATAAACATGGTGTACTCCTCTTCCAATTCAGGTGTAACCAGTAGTACAAGTTTGAAATCACCCATTACAATCCTTACAACTAAGGTGATGACGACTGGAACACCTGGTAAAATTATTACTGCTGTTCCAAAATTGGCTACTGCTGCTGGCCAACAAGGACTGACCCAGGTAAAGGGTGAACATATGCACTTCTCAAACATGCATAGGACTCCAATATTTACATCATATCCAGCAGTGTTAATTAAAAAATTGGGAAATGATAACCAAGAGTAAATGTATTAGTTAATGTGTGTTGTAAATAACCAATTTCAAGATTAACGCCTTAAGTAAATCTCAAAAAATGCTCCTTCCTGATTGCTATAGGTTGTGTTTACAGGATATCACCTTTTAAGCAGCATGTTTAAAATTATATTTTAAAATGTTGAAATGTAGACAGTATGTGTAGTCTGATTTTCCAATGGATTTTTATTGTAACTGTGTTCCAGTGTACCTTTTTTCCATTTTCATTTAATATCCACTATTTTGTGCAGGTGGTTTTAAAGGGTGCCCCTGGGCAACCAGGCACTATTCTGCGCACTGTGCCCATGAGCACCATGGGGGGTGTTCGCCTCGTTACTCCAGTAACCGTGTCATCAGTTAAACCCACTGTCACGACTCTGGTTGTTAAGGGGACTACAGGTAAACTTTTAAAGTGCATTTACTTGTCAAGTAAAAAGGATATTGTCTTTAAAAATATCCATGTTTTTTTGTTCCATGGTCCTAGGTGTCACTACTCTTGGTACAGTCACTGGTACAGTCTCCACCAGTCTGTCTGGAGGCTCTGTAGACTCCACTACTGCATCCTTGGCTACCCCCATTACCACACTGGGGACCATAGCCACCCTGTCCAGTCAGGTCATAAATCCAACTGCCATTACTGTGTCGGCACCTCAGATGAGCCTGACCTCTGCCTCCACTCTGCCCTCCTCAACCATCACAGTGCAGGTAAGACACCTGTTAATATTTCACAGGTAACACCTGTGTTTTTTCAACAACTACTCGATGTATTGTTTAAGCCTTTAAAATATGTAGAATATTACATATTTTATAGGCTTTAACAATACTTGTTGTTTTCATTTAAGTCCTCCATTATCTGTCATTATTTTTTCTTTTCTTTTTTTCCCCAGAACCAGCCCACACAGGTAACTCTTATCACTACTCCAAGTGGAGTTGAGGCTCAGCCTGTACAAGACCTCCCTGTATCAATCTTGGCCTCGCCTACATCAGATCAACCTAGTTCTACAGAAGCAAGTGCATCTGGAGATGCCTCTGGGACAGTCACCCTGGTGTGTTCTAACCCACCTTGTGAGACTCATGAAACGGGAACCACCAACACTGCCACAACAGCCTCTGCAAATATGTCAGCACCACGTGTATGCTCCAATCCACCATGTGAAACTCATGAAACTGGCACAACAAACACCACAACCACAGCCTCTGCCAACATGGGAGGGGTCCAGAAAGTGTGTTCAAACCCTCCATGCGAGACTCATGTGACCGGTACCACAAACACACCCACCCAGGCCTCGTCCAATATGAGTGCTGGCCCAACAGGAACTGTTCAGAGGGTGTGCTCCAACCCTCCCTGTGAAACGCATGAGACTGGGACCACCAACACCCAGTCCACTGCCACCTCCAGTATGGGAGCTGACCAAATGAGCACAGCATCAGGCCTGGCTCAGAGGGTGTGCTCTAATCCGCCCTGTGAAACACATGAGACAGGAACCACCAACACCGCCACCACAGCAACCTGCAGTATGGAGACGGCTGACGGCACAGGTTTGTACATAAGTGCTTTAACATGCATGTGGCAGGTTGGAGTACTTGTCCATGAAATCATAGTTATTATTAAGTATAATTATATTTTTAAGATTTTACTAAAAGTTATTCTTAGTTGTTTTTAAATTCTAGTGAAGTTTATTAATTTACTTCCTGGTTGGACAGCAGATATGACATAAATTAGGTAATTCCAGTTCTGCAACCATTATGGTAACAAGGATCAAAACTTTAAATCAAAAGTGATTTGACAAATAAAAATGGAGGACAACACAATTCTATTAAATCTCTCAGAAAATTGTGTCCGTTGCTCATAAATTTAACCTGCATTTTGAATGGAATTTTTTGGCTGAAATGGATACGGGTATTCTGTTTTAGAACTCTGCTACTTTCTGTGTTTTTGTATTTTTCTTTTCAACTTTTCACTTGACTGATGTAAAACTATGATAAATACTTACTGTAAGTACCATTCCACCAAACCAAGTAATAAACATGAAAACCTGTCATATATACTTTAATCATGGGGATGAGGAAACGCCATGGATTTCTTTTTTTTGCTGTCTATTGCTAGCCCAAGAAACAGAAGAAGGAACCGAAGTTGCTGCCAGCACAGAAGAGGCCACCTCCACCGCAGCTACTGGCCTTGTGAGCACCACCCAAGGCAGAGCAGTTACTACTGTAACTCAGTCTACTCCTGCTCCAGGACCTGCTGTACCAGTAAAGACATTACTGTACTCTGTGCCTTTTATTAAAATGAATGCAGGTTCTGACTGTTCTTTTTTTTTAGTCGATCTCTTCGATCACTGAAAGTGCAAATGCAGCTTCCAGCTCCACTGAGGAACCCATGCAAACTGAAGACGCGTCATCTGGAATTGCCTCTGCAGAGGAAGGAGCCACGGCCATGGAGACGCAGGGAGAAGCAGGTGCATCCACTGCTCTGAACCTTCCTTCGGAGCTGATGTCTGAGGGCCAGGGAGCAACATCACTCATGGTGACTGGGCTGTCGGACGAGGAGCTGGCTGTTACTGCTGCAGCTGAAGCCGCTGCTCAGGCAGCAGCCACTGAAGAGGCTCAAGCACTGGCCATTCAGGCAGTCCTCCAGGCTGCTCAACAGGCAGTCATGAGTGAGTCACTGTCTGGTACCAGCAATATAATGTGTTTTTGGGTCAGTTTTATCAGTTGATGTTTTTTGTCTTTAGGTGAAGGGGACTCTGTTGGAGAGGGCCAGCAAACCACCAATATCCCAATAATGCTGACACAGCAGGAGCTGGCAGCACTGGTCCAGCAGCAACAACAGCTCCAGGAGGCTCAGGCAGCTGCTCAGCAGAGTGCTGTGGACACAAGTATGCCCACTGAAGGACTAGCCCCCGCTGACAGCCTCAATGACCCCTCAGTTGAAAGCAACGGACATAATGAAATAGCAGCAGCAGTCACAAGTGCAGTAGCGTCTCTACTCCCACATACTGCTTCAGACAGTAAGGAAAATATATAACTTCTCTTAAATAGTTTAAACAAACAAATCATGGCTTTTTTTCCTTCTTTTTGCAGCATTAGCCCCATCAAGCACATTTGCAGGTTCTGTTTCAGTAGCTAGTCCTGCCAAGCTGCAAGCAGCAGCGGCCCTAGCAGAGGTAGCAAATGGTCTAGAAGGAGAGGTAAGTCACTTTACAATCAACTAGTTTAAAGGTCCCATGACATGGTACTTCTTGATGCTTTTATATGGCGCCTTAATGGTTCCCTAGTACTGTAAATGAATCCTTCTTCAAAATCAACATTCAGTGCATGAGAAAGACACATGTACACAGTCAGAGTCAGAATATCTCTCTGAACGACTCATTCTGGGTCTAGTTGCTTGAATGCAAATGAGAAGGACACAGATAAGTTAGAGGAGCGGGTGGGGGGGCCAAATGCGCCGCTGGTTCCTTGTTACTGTGCGCTGTCTCCCACTTCCGCGTTTTAAGCGTGGAGGAAGAAAGGAGAGGAATTTCAATGAAAAAAACACATTTTCACAGAAAATAAAATTTAAACCACTGCTGTTTCAGAGGTCCAGAGGGTCGGTTAAAGGACTTCCGAGCCTAGAAACACTCGCACGTGCCTCCAGGCAAATTAAAAAACGCATTTCGCATTGCCTAGCGCATTCGCGGTCCAAACTCTCTGGGCATGATTTACAGAGACGGGGTGGACATCCAGACGGTGGTGGAACTGCGTTTGCATTTCTTTTTTCGATGTGACGTAACATAGTTGCCTTGTTCAGAATCGCCCGTTTGAGCGGTGTTTTTTTCTAACGCAGAAAAGGACCGCAAATGCTCAGTTTAGACATTTCGCAACTTTTAGCCATGGGGGCCCTAAACAGGGTAGGGGAGCTCACATTAATGTTCAAAAACCTCAGAAAGTGAAAATTTCATGCCATGGGACCTTTAAGAGAAAAAGTATATACATCCATATAATGTATTTCTTTTGTGTGCAGAAACAAGCTCCTCAACCAGCCCTGGTGAAGCCTGTTGTAAAAAAGGAGAATCAGTGGTTTGATGTTGGAATAGTGAAAGTGACTAATATGGTTGTCACCCACTACTACGTGCCATCAGATGACTCTCTTGGAGATGTATGTTTCTTCATTACATTTTTGAATACAACGTTAATAGTAATAAATCTATATTAACTCGCATTTGATAGGATGACTCTGGTGTAATGCCAGACTATAGCCAAATGAAGAAAATGGAGCTGCAGCCTGGAACAGCATACAAATTTAGGGTAGCAGGAATAAATGCTTGTGGGCGTGGCTCTTTCTCTGAGATATCTGCTTTCAAGACCTGCCTACCTGGCTTCCCCGGAGCACCTTGCGCCATCAAAATCAGCAAGGTAAGCACTGTCATTTGTATATTGTCCACAGTAGTTATTGAATTGAGCAGCTCTAACTATGCACGTCTATCAACAGAGCCCTGATGGAGCCCACCTAACCTGGGAGCCACCTTCTGTCACCTCTGGAAAGATTATTGAATATTCAGTTTACCTGGCCATTCAGAGCAGCCAGACAACGGAGGCCAAAGCTTCTACCCCAGCCCAACTGGCCTTTATGCGTGTTTATTGTGGGCCCAGTCCCTCCTGTCTGGTGCAGTCCTCCAGCCTCTCCAACGCCCACATTGACTACACAACCAAGCCAGCTATCATCTTTCGTATTGCGGCCCGCAATGAGAAGGGCTATGGCCCTGCTACTCAAGTTCGATGGTTACAAGGTGACACAAGAGCAAGATTCTTTTTTTAAAATATTTTTATTATATGTTTAGGAAATATAAAGAACATATTACATTGTTTTATGAATACACCATTTATATTTGTATTGTTTGTGTAGAATCTGGCAAAGATGTTTCATCAGCAAAACCGGCACCCAAAAGACCAGGAATGTCTCCTGATGGGTAAGTGTTGCCCGTGTTGAATACACAAGTGTGTTCAACATGTTTTTTAGTGTGATGCAGTTCAAATTTACTTTTGTTTTGTGTGTGTGCATTTACAGTAAGGCTGCTGGTCCAAAGAAAGCTAGGACGGATCAGTGACTTGGCAAATAAGACCTGTCCCGGTCTTAAGTCCCTTCTTTATTTTTTACTTTTACTTTTTTTTTTTTTAAACACCAAGAGGACACCGCCCCTCTCAGCATACAATCCTTATATTTCATCCTTGTGTCTCAGATCAAGAACGCAATGAAGACAAATCTCTGAAGCCAAGACAAAAGTCAATCTGAGTTTTTTCTCTGTAGATACTCCCTTCTTCCTGGTTCTGTTGGTTGTACTATTTTTAGAGAAATGCAAACTAGAAGCACATTACCCCTGTCTTTTTTTTTTTTAATCTCCACCTGTTTTAGTAGTCAGGCTTTATAGAGGAAAAAAAAAAAAAAGAACATTTACATTTTTCACAAACTGGGAACCGGCCACAGTGTGACTTTACCTATTTTGTGAATCCCTGGGAGATGTAGAAAGAGACTACATGAAATGATGTACAGTGTTGAGAAAATGCTGTTGAGGCATTAGTGAATGAAAGGAAAAAATATGGAAACAAAGCACTTGTCCTTGATGAAAAGGACATCATTATTTTCCTTTAATTTTTTTTTTTTTTTTTTTTGCTTGAAGAAATTTTGCTCCATAAAGAAACAAGTTTGTACAGTCATCGTTCTGGACTCCAGTCTCCTGGCTCTGTCATCACTGTGCACTGTCCCCAAGATGAGGACTGGTGGTTGGACATGAAAAGAATGACAAAGGAGATTTGTAGAGGATAAATAAATACCTTTGCTAGGACTGAGACTTGCTGCACACGAATACCTTGCAAAATCCCCCCCCCCCAAAAAAAATAAGCAATGATGCAGAAGATTTTTTGTGTAGTTTATTTTTGTATTTTTTAAGCATTTCCCTCCTGTTGCTATGTTTGTGTGCATTTTTAAGAAAAACATCTTTTTTAAACAGTTCATCCCCATAGGTTGTCTTTGAGGAAATTCCCGTGGCAGAGTTGTGGAAGCCACTGTATTTTTAATGCTTATGTTGTTGTTACCATGGCAATGAAAGAGACACATTTGTATATGTTTTAAGCAGAAGTGTAGACGTTAAAGGAGTGAAGGGAACCTTTGAAGTGGACCCAATGAGAGAAGAGTTTGTGTTGTTTTTTTTGTTTTTGTTTTTTTATGTATATTTTTTACTTCATCTTACCCAATGTTTGTACCGCTTTGCCAAATAGCAACCAGAGCTGGGTATTATTAAACATCTGACTTCCATACCTATCCTCAAGAAAATGTATCTCAATCAGTTGTTTTGTGCTTTTTATGCTCATTAATATATATAACTTCTTTATAAGTAAATTCCCCATTTCTCCATTGTATGAAACCATTCAATAAATTGTTATGTTTTCTTCATGACTTTGTATTTTGGACAACAGGTGTGCACGTATTGTCACAGACATGACAATAGGGCGTCCTCTAATGATCTCTGGAAAAAAGCTTGCGTAGCTGGAGGGTACACTCTTGTAAAATATTCTTGCTCAATCAAGAAACTAATCACAGGAGAAAATTTTGGTCTTTTATATAATTATCTGTAACAAACTGTTTTTACATGTTGGTCATCTCAATTGCCTTTTGTGTCATTACTTATAAATGAAACATATATATAAATATACAGTATATATAAAATATATAATGTCCCTAATCTGTTCCAATATACTTCTGTTGGGGAAATTCATTCTAGGACTTTGAATAATTTTGTGCACAAACAACTTGTACAGGAAGGATTTTGAATGGACTACTGTAAATGTTTGGGCCAATTTAGTTGTGATGGTACCCACCAGACTATGAGTCTTTTTTGAGGCTTGCACTTGGGGTTTATATGTGGTTTCTCCTGATTTATCTTTCTAGAAATGAGCTTTCCTTTATGCATTCATAATTTTGTGCGTGTCAGTGTGTCTGTTGAACAAAACTAGACATGCATGCAAAAAGCAGTGTATTTCAGTAGTAATGCCTTAATTTAGATAAGCTCTCAAGGTTCTCAAAAGTATAAAAAAAAATGAGTTTGTTCCTCCATGTGGTATACAATTGTGTCCTTTCCTTCCACAGTACCTTTGCGGGGTCACTTTTTCGCCTTGGTTAGGTGTGGAGATCTGAGCCCATGTTTGGATGGGTGAGGCTTCAGCACTGACAGTTGCCAGTTTCTCTTGGCTGTTTGCAGGTTATCTGGAAATGTCCTGTATTTTCCAATGTGTGTTTTTTGTACTGTAGGGAGTAATGTATCTTTTATCATCAAAAATAAACATGTTCAACAAAATGTTAGTTTCTATTTTTCCTCAGTTTTTTCACAAACCTGCTGCAGTCCCATGTGTGCTGCTTTCAGAAATGTTTTTTCTACATCAACATCATCTCGAGCACTTCCTTCACAGTACTCCGCTCCAAAGAGCTCACACCACTGTTGTGCACGTGTGGGGGACACCTGAAAGAGCCATTAGGCCTGGTGAGAGCTCATCAAATGTGAATTTCTGTGTTACATGTAGGCCTAATCAGAGAACAACAGTTCCAGCATAATCTGATATTGCGATTTTATTTTAATTTTAGCTCCATATCAGATATACACGGTCTTGTTTTTGTGCAGTATATTTCAAAATTTTAATATTCACTTACAATGCTTTTGCAAAATCTTAGAATCTGTAGGACGTTACGTTATTACTTAATGATAATAAGGCAGCCAGTCTGCACCATCAGCCCCTCCGACCACCAGTGACCACTCACATGCCACACATAGAAGGCATGTGGGTGATGTGCCTGACCATGACCTGACCAAACATGTATCTCTTGGTTTGCTCAATTGGAATAGGAATAGGCCTACAATTTATATAAAGTAAAGAGTTTTTCAAAAGGTGCAAATGTCACAAAAGTGTAGGGACAAAATCAAACTAAATATTATGAGAGTGTGTGTGACCTCTCGTTCTAGCAGGTCCGTCTTGTTGCCCAGTACAATAAATGGGAAGGTTTCAGGGTTCTTTGGTTCTCCCTGGATTAAAAACTCTTTTCTCCATTGCTCCAGAGAAGAGAAACTGATTCGGGAGGTGACATCAAACACCAGCATGCAGCAGTGAGCCCCGTGGTACAGAGGAGATCCCAGTGACTGGAACCTCTCTGTGCCCGCTGTATCCCAGATCTGCCACATGAAAAAGGTTTGTGTAAGTACTCAATTTTGTTACTTAAAGGTGTGTAACTTTTCTGGTGGAGGTCCAGCAAATGCTTATCGTCATGGAGATGTTATTGCTTTCTATGTTCATGGAGACCAAACCAGACCAAGTTACAGGTCAGATCTGTGGAAAGGTAATCCCACTCACAGGCTGAATACCTGTGTTTCTAGGTATTTTTGAGCAATAAAACCACCTGTGATTGCATAAATGTAAGGTAAATCTGTTTAATGTCATACTGTGAAGCATTCTAAGCAGAGCAATGACATATCCAGAGAAACAGGCTGGTCACAGACCCCCAAACGAAAAGTTACAAGGTGCACCTTTAAGTAAAAGTACAGATACTGCATGGAGCAAAAATACAAAAGTACCAATTTAAAAATGTACTTAAAGATTATAAAGTAAAAGTAGGCTACTTCGTGCAGACTTTAAGATTTAATAAAGCTTCAAATATGTGTTGACAAAGATCTGTGCCGATAAAGATTTGTTGATCAGAAACAACTGAATCAATCACCTCTTTTCTAGCTCTTTTTATTTGTATACTGTATTTGTGTTGCTCAAATTATGAATGTGTTAAAATAAACCCTCAACCTTTTCAGCAGGTCTCTATAATAAAAATACTTAATTTTTCAGTCCTGTTTTAAAGAGTAAAAGTTAAAGTAAAGTACTGTACAGCATTTTTACTTAAAAGTGCATTGTCTAACTTTTTTGTGGAGGGTCTGTTTCTTCATGGAGGTGATATTGCTTTGTCTCGAATGTTCTACAATAGTAAACTTTTCTATCTTCATGGAGACCAAACCAAACTAAGTTACAGCTCAGATCTATAAAGAGGCAACCCCGCTCACAGTCAGAATGCCTGTTTTTCTAGGTATTTTTGAGCAATAAAACCACCTGTAATTGAATAAATATAAGTAGAGATGTTTAATATATTGTGGAACATTCCTGGTAGAGCAATGGCATATCCACAGAAACAAGTAGGTGACAGACCCCCCCCCAGTCGAAAAGTTAGGCAGTGCACCTTTAAGTACACTACTTTAATACTTTTACTTTGTTACGTTTCATCACTGAATGTATGGGTTAGAAGAAATAATACTTCCATGGTATTTATCAGGTAAACAGACAGCAGTGGGTGGGTGTTACCTGCAGAGTCACACTGACTCCATCTATAGTCTCACTTTTGGACAGAAAATCCATCCCAATAGTGGCCCGGTACATATTAGTGAAGCGGTGGCTGACATATCTGTTCATGAAGGATGACTTTCCCACCCTGAGCAAACACACATGAAAGACTATCAGAACAGAGGACGCACTGTGGGAGAAAAGCACCTGCTGACTTAACTTACAATAACACTTATAAACAGTCTATAATATTTCACATCTGTTAACTTTATGAATGTGGCTGGGTGTGGTAACCAAAATAATCAAATGTTAAATGTTATGGAAATCATTTAGGCTATAAAAAGTGACACACTTGCTTTTAGTCTGTGTACAATTAACTAGACCACAGTGCTAAAAGTGACTTATGCAACAATTTGACATCAAATGTACACCTTGTTAGGTTATAGAAAATCAGCACCAGCACAACAGAGAATGTGTGGTGTAGCTTATTCTTATGAAAAACATGTCCCTAGGACAAGAGAATGCTCCCAGCACAAAAAAAACACCGTGCTGAAATTTAATGAAATGTTTCAACACTTACCCAGAGTTCCCTATCATGATAAGTTTGATAATGACTGCTTCTTTTTCCTCGGTCAGGTCATGGGTCAGGGTCGCAGCCATCTCGGTCTCGTCACTGTTTTCACCAGCAGGTTGTCAGCGTTCACATCTTGAGCAAACTTTAAGTGAAATAGGCCTGTGTGTTTAGCCCATTGACTGTAGGTGTAGCCTCCACTAGTTTAAAAAAAGAAATAACTCCAATAATACCCTATATTATTAAATGCAATTAAATAATTCTGCAATCTAATATGTAAGTAAAACACAATGGACATAAAAGAAAGAGAGAATGAGTGGAGTGAAATGACTACTGTACTACTGAAATTACTACTGTTGCACATTTATTTTATCTTTATTTTCAATGCACATTCTATTGCACATTACTTTCACTGCTGCATCTTCCATTGCACATTTTTGATGCACCATGCACATTTTGGACATCCGTATATAGGTATTATTTATTCTTTGCACTGCTTTTAGATTTTTAGATTTTGTCTTAGAAGTTTTTGTATTGTCTTTATCTTGTATTTTGTACACTGCCTTTTGCACTGCTGGGCCAGAGAGAAACGACATTTCGATTCACTGTATGTTGAAAACATATGGCAGAATTGACAATAAAGCTCACTTCGAACTTTGAACTGATCACTAATGTCCAGAAGCATGTATTATACGGGTTGGCCGCTAGAGGGCAGTGGGCCTTTAACTCCTCCAGATGATGAAGGATCTGGGGGAGGTTAAATTAGGTAAATTGGACCATCGGGTAAAATAAGCCACTCAAGGATGGAGCTTAAACTGTAGGCCTATTTAATATTTTTATACAGTCTATGGGTTTGAGGTTAAAACAGTTTAAACCATTCCCCCATCCCCCACAAATCTCACTGATGTGATGATGATAAATTTGGCAGGGCAAGATTCAAGATTCAAAACTTTTATTGTTATATGCACAGTAAAGAAACACGTTTCCCTGAACAATGAAATTCTTACTTTGCTGCCCACACTGGATGCCAAGAGTATACAAAAAATTAAGATAAGATAAGATAAGACTTTATTCATCTCACACAGGAGAAATTCACTTGCCACATTAGCTCCAGGCAGTTTAGTGCAAAAGAAAGTTAGAACAAAAAAAGTCCATACAGACAAGATAAGTAATAATAATAATAATAATAATAATAATAATAAATAAGAAGTAAATAAGAAAATGTAGAAAAACTGCAGGTTTAGACTAAAATAGACAGAGCCTTCTCCATTGGTGCCCCCACCCTCTGGAACTGCCACAACCTCTCCGTGACTGGTCTGACCTCCCCACCTTCAAAAAATTGCTCAAGACTCACCTTTTTAAAACTGCTTTTAATGGTTCTTAATGTTTAATGTTTTTCTGATTGTTTATTGTTTTGTTGCTTGTTTTATTGCTGATTTTGCCTCTTGTACAGCGTCTTTGAGTGTCTTGAAAAGCGCTTTATAAATAAAATGTATTATTATTATTATTAGATAAATAAAGATAAAGAGAAGCATGTAAAAAAATATAATCAAATAGAAACAATCTTTACAGAATATACACGATGAAAAATAGCCTATCGTTCAGTATTTGAAAGATGGAACAATATTTTTGGGGTCAATATTTATCATGTGTACAATTTATTTGCACTACTGGGCAATTGTTGGTTATTTTTAGCTATACAATAACGACCCATAGACACCTAATAATCCATTACAGATTCAAAGTAAGTACTAAAGTGTTTCATTCATCAAACAATAATACTTAAGTTTTAGAATTGTTTTTGTGGTTTAAATCTTCTCTTTGTTTATTGCATCATTGGCACAAATTAGTTTCAATATTATCATGTATCATCGATCATTTCTTTAGCAATAACCTATATTGGGCTTCAAACTGTGCAACATAAAAGTACACACATAAAAGTACAGATTTGAAGATGACACAAGTGTGCATTACGCTTTGTGTCAAAACATTTTTTTTTGCCCAAAATAGTTCTACTGCCAACTTTTTTTTTTTTACTACATATGATATTGCATACTAATTGACAATCTAGTGCCAACATCATTTGTCAATAGAAAATATAGACCTTCTGTTGACATTGGAGCCAAACTGTAAAAACTGTGCATGTATGAAATGTTTGTAATGCATGTAGGCTGGCGATGTGAGGATAAGCTTACATCCCATTATAGTTAGTTGTGGCTATATTTGTAAAATATTTACCAGCCCAAAGGCCTCTCAGGTCTTGAGCATCAACACCACATCCACCAATCAGGGACGAGATAGGGCACTAGCATGAGGATTTCCAAAACAGAAAACAGAAATGTGCCATGAAAGGTTAGAACATATGTTTAGGCTTTTCTTCCTTCTTCTAAAAAACAATTTGCCAGCACATTGATGTTTTCTGTTGTTTTTTGTTTTGTTTGTTTTGTTTTTTCAAAAAGGCATCTGTTAAGGTTCCAAAAGAGTTACACGTCTCATATACCTGCCTTAACTTTATCTAGTGGAACAATTATATGGATAGAATGGATGAAGCTACTACGCTCTAAATTAACATGGTCACTGACACCAATGTACTTCTTTATTCCATACTGCAGTTTTGTATATTCTTTATTTCTATAGCCAAAAACTGTAGCCTATGTATTTTATGTAAAAGTCTGAGAGAGTGTCTAATTAAGTGAGTTATTAAACTGGTTGTAAAACTGTAATTTTATATTTTATTTTATATTTTATACAACAATGTCCGAGTTATAGCTTACTTTATTTGAGAGACAATTATTTGAGAGTTTACTTAAAGACACATGGCCAAGAGCATAAAGCATGGTGACAGTGTGTTGTCGTAGCTTTGGACTGCATGTGTGAGATAAGACCCCCCGCCTACATGCCACTCACTTCATTCAAAAAACACCGAAACATTGCCCCATCCATCACTGTCGCTTCCAACTGCCGGACCAAAACGTGCCTGAACATAACAGTCCAGCACAAAAGGGGTTATGATCAGTTTGCCACAGTCAAATAAATGCACACCACAATCCCACTGCAATGTCCTGACAACCCATGCCTTTGGATGGCAGAGAGCAGCAGGCTTGTAAACTCTGGTCTCATGCTTCCATCTTGATAAGGTCTTATCTGAGCGGAGCAGCCTCCAGTGCACAGCCACGGCCCTGTCACTCTACTATACACACCAAAGCACAGACAATATGAACATCTAAATACAAAGAGAGGATAGTTGGGGAATGTAGAGTAAATGATAATAGGTAAAAAGTCTAGAGTGGAATTACTTGGTTGCTTCAAAAATGGTTGAATCATTGAGGCCTTATGTGCTTTTCTATCTTCTGGATTAAAAGGTGCATGGTATGACATTAAACACATCTAGCAGGTATTTATTACAGGTGTTTCTATTGCCCAAAAATTCAATAATTCTCTCTGTGAATAGGGTTGCCTCTCCATAAATCAGACCTGTAATATAGCCTATATTTGTCTTCCTTGAGATAGATAGGTTTAATCTCTACCGCAAAGCATTCTAGAAGAAGCAGTCTAAAAGTTGTGCAATAAAAACCTTTTATTTGTGTCTGTAGTAAGCTTTTAGATTTAGATTATCATGAGCAGCAGTGGTGAGACTCATTCTCCCACTAACCCAAAGGTCAGCAGTTCAATCCTCGGAGCAGTGCATCCTGTTGTTCTTGAGAAAGACACCTCACCTATCTTGTGTGGTATGAATGTTTGTGAGTGGAGGTGGTTGGAAGGGCTGATGGTTCAAATTGGCATCCTTGCTCCTTGCTTATTTTAACTTGTATCCTGACCAATTTATTTAAAATCAAATAAGCAATTGTAATGTTACTCAGATTCTGCTCATTTTGTTGACACTATTCATTTGCATTGTCCAACTGATCACTCCTATCTGCTTTAACTGGCAGGACATTTTACTGCTGTAGCTAGTTAAATATAAAGCCAGACTTGTGCCCAACATTTTCTTGAAAACTGAAAATGAAGACAGACGACGATGAGAGCTCCGCTTTGACTATCAAATACGTGTGATAGATTAGGGCTTGTGTTTGGCCATATCTTACTACATATTATTGCTCCACTTTTGCTCATTTGCATTGCTGTATTCCAATGAGCTTTGTGACACCACAAGACTGAGATGTTTGCATTTTTTATTCACGTTGTTTAAAAGTCCATCAGGCTCTTCTCCGTGATGCTTATCTGAGGCTGAACAATATTGCTCCTTTATCACTTTTCTTCCTCTTCACTGACATTTGTGCTTTAGGCCCAAATGTAAGCTTCAAGTCCTGATCTTTGTGAAAGTACATACCTGAATTGGTAGAACTGTTATGTTTTTTATGCTGGTAGGATGCACAGAGGCAAAAGGCCCCAAGGTTTGATTATGGGACCAAACAGGGCTCTCACGCTATACTTTCAGGCAGTGTTTCTCCATAATAGAACATAGAGAACAACATTGAAGTTAATTCATTGGCACACAAGGCTCTGGCCTTTTATCTGTTTTGTACTTCTGGATTATAAATTGGTACTAATTATATATAGAATAAGAGAACTTGTATGCAATGCTAAATTATTTCATTAATGAACCAGTTCAATTTCAAGCAGAAGAAGACAAAAGAGGTGTGTCCTCTGCTAAGCTGTAGCCACCCTCCGGTCCTAACCCTCACTGTGTTAGTGGAGTTTTTGTAAAGTCATCAGTGCATCATATCATCACTGACAGACCAGTGCCAGTCTCTTCTGCCACCGCTCTACAGGTAGGTCTGCCTCTAGGCTCTGCACCTAGTCCCATAAACTTTATTTGGAAAACTGAATCAAACTGAATTTGTCCTCTGGTGTTCAGTGTGCCTGATGGCAGAGGACTTTCTTCTGTGTGTTCTGAAAATTAATACATTCATATTGTGCACTGTTTTAGTTAATTTATTATTTTACATTTCCAAACTGCTCTAAAAGCCTCCAGGTATTGAAAATTAATGTTTTGCTACAACACTCACATCTGGTTCATCCAATGTAATTGTCTGTATCAAATGGATTCAGAAAAATATTTTCAAAAGAAAAGTAAAAAATAGGCCAAAACAACACTGTATAATGTAATGCTATGTCAAGGGTATTTTCTTTATTTTTAACAAGCATTTATTATTGTGACAATTCTTAGTGAATCAAAACTGCTTTTGTTTCAGACTTATCATCTCATATAATATTTTCTTCATATAAGATTTTCTTATATCAGTCCATTCAAGATTCAGTGACAAGTAGGAATGTTTTAGCCATATTTGCTGTTTTTGTTTTTATTTTTTATTCAGAATCAAATCAATCTTTGTTTTCAAATTGTTTCCTTTTTATATAAAAAATACAACTTTATTATCAACTCCATAAAGATGATCTTTAACTCTGTTTATATGCTTGTATGTCTTTGTTAATTAATTAATTAGTTTGCTTGTTTATTTATTTATTTATTGAGCATATTTTAAATGTTAGAAGCCACATCAGACTCAAGAAAATGCATCTGTAGCCACTGTATTGTGCTGTTTGTCCACACTGTGTCCCTAAGGGCCCTTCTTTTGCATCATATAAGTGGCACACCTAGTGTATAAAAAGGCCTGCTGGAACCATTTGGTCACTGCTGCTGTCACTCACTTTGTACAACTCTTTATTTTTAGTCATAGTTTTCGAACACAGTCAAATGAGGATCCTAGAAAAGGAAGTTTAAGAAAGCCTGCTGTCAATGACCTAGTCCCTAATATCTAACTAACTAAAGTCATTGGTGTAAGGCCCGAGAGGAGACAGTGGTATCGTCTTCTCAGTCAAAGTTACACTCAGCTAGACTCAAGGACACAAGTCTAAATTAGACAATCCCGTAGCAACAGGGAAAGAGACATTGAGCTGGCATAATCTTAGCACCGACAGCAAAACATTATTTGATTTTGTACTGGTTTGGTTATTTCATCTGTCTTGTTAACATGTTAACATGAACACATTTATGTTGTCAGATACTTAAGATGGAGGATTCATCAGAACACTCCCACTGGGAGAGCCCATCGTTGCTCACCTCAGACCCTCTGTCCAGTTTCTCCTCAGAGGGCGGTCTATTGCCCCCTGGAGATGAGGGCGAGTCCTTCTTCTCTGCCTCTGACTCTGACTACATCTTGCCGTCCTTCTTCAACAGCACCACCAGACCCTCATCTACATACAGACACAACTCAGGTCAGTTTTGGTCTGGTCATACATTTAATTTCTGCAGGAAATGTTACAATTGCTCAAACATATATAAAATGTATTGTTCTCAGATGGTTTGGGTATGGGTTCAAACATTTGAATCTATTCTGATGTGTTTATTGTTTTGTCAAAAGTGTGTGAGTTTGTGGGTGAAAAGCGAAACAAAGTTAAAACCACAAAACTATGCCCATGGGGGCAAGAGTCCATGAAGAGCTGAGTCATTGCATTATTTTCACCATGATGCATGTGAAGCATTTTAGACATCAACATAACCTTGTCCTTAATGAGCACTGTTATCACAATCTCTTACTGGGAGACACTTTCATTAATGGACACAGGCTATTAACAACAATAGTATAATTTTTTGACGATGTTCATTAATATTATGCACTGGCCCTGCTAAACAAATACATTTTATAAATACACCACAGTGAGACTTTGTATGCAAATATCGCCATATCTTCCTAATTTGTGAGCAGTGTATGTGATATTTATATTCAACAGACTGTATGAATGCATGCTGCTGATTTCCCTAAATGTATGTTACACTGTGGTGTATGTAGCTCTTAACCACACCTCTGTGTGAACAGTGCGGCAGGTGTTCAGCTCCCCGGGTCTCTTCACCAACTTGCAGCTGTTAGATGGTCCAAGCAGTCATTCCCTGAGCTCGGCCTACCCTCCTTCTTCCAGCTGGAGCAGCAATACTCTGTCTAAAGCACAGCCAAGTGTGTCCCTGTACAGCCCAGGACTCCCCTCGTCCTACTGCACATCCCCGAGCAGGGAAGCCTGTGAAAGTCCCCGGCTGCAGGATGCATTGAAGGCTGAACGCTCTAGCCCTCTGGGAGGGTCTGTGGTCACCAGCAGTTTTATGAACCTGACCCCCGCAGCCGGTAGTGTGTACACTCCAGCCTCCCATCACATGCTAAATGCTTACAGCTCATACATGACCCCCCCTCAAGAGTTCAACTCCACGGGCCTGTACACCAACCCTGCCTGGATCAATCCCTCCTACTCCCCCAAACTGCGCAGCAAGCTCAGGGTGTCTACACCAGGTCAGTAAGTTATTTTTGAAGTCACTTGGTACAAAAGCATGCACCTTTATCAAATGTATCATGATCGGGTTCAAAATTATGAGAAACATTACATTTCAATTTGTGACACCTTTTAAAGTATATTGCTGACATGATGACTAAATTGTACAAACTGCATATTCATGTACTCTCATTCTGAAATGTCCAGAAGCCAGAGAATGCGTGAACTGTGGGGCCACAGCCACCCCTCTATGGCGACGCGATGGGACAGGCCACTACCTGTGTAATGCCTGTGGACTGTACCACAAGATGAATGGCCAGAACCGACCTCTGATCCGGCCAAAGAAAAGACTGGTATAAACATTCTAATGATGTAATCAAAAAATAAAGCAACGTAAAGCATCAATAAGAAGTTTTAATTGTTTTCCTATTGGATGAGAGGGCCTTGATTAAATGATAACCATCATTTAGCACTTCCAACTTGCCACTGACAAACATAATTCTTAGCTCTGCTTCCTGATGATATTGAACACATGTGCCAATATCTATGTAAGACCAGTCATAATTAACTTGTTGTGTCTGTATATTTTTTCAGATTGTGAGCAAGCGAGCAGGGACTATTTGTGCTAACTGCCACACCAGCACCACCACACTGTGGAGGCGGAACGCTAATGGTGAACCTGTGTGCAACGCCTGTGGCCTCTACTTTAAACTGCACAATGTGCGTGGTGCACACACATTGATTAAACTATGTCCAACTTTCTTTGGTATTAACCATACTCTGATATATGTGTTCAGGTTAACCGCCCCTTGACCATGAAGAAAGATGGCATTCAAACACGCAATAGAAAAGTGTCTAGCAAGAACAAGAAGAGTAAGAAGACAGCCATGATGGAGTCATACTCAGAGATGCCCCATACGTCTCATCTGGAGGAGAGTGGGCCCTTCTCTCTAGCCCCTGGGACTCTGCTAACATACAGCCACTCACCACACCTCATCTCAGGCCCACCCGCCCTGCACCCTCCCGGAGCCCTGCCATATACTCACCATCTCAGCTCCGGCATGGTGCCCACACTAGTGTAGCCCACATTGTTGTAGCCCTCAACATGGCACTTCAGTCTGCTGCAAGAGCAAGCTCTAACAGAGAACTCTTTTGGAGCATCAGGGGACAAAATGTTTGGCTTTTCTATCTGAGGACACCTAAGCAATTGTTTTTTTCCTCTATGGTTTGCATGTATTTTGCCTCTTATATTTGTAACTGTAGTTGCCCAATAAAATGTTTGAATGTATTTTTCCAGTTCTTGTTATATTAGCGTGTTGTAACTCATTTCAGGTGATACGCTTATTGACACGGTGGGACATTCATTCATCAGATAGAGGGGAGATTCCTCAACTGGAGCATGCTAAACAATAGCATGCATACTATTTCTTTCTGTATACTTGTGATGTGTTCCTTGTGGCATTGAAACTGCCATCTTGTATCTTGTATGGTGAAACCTTATTTACATGTTTTACTAATTAACTTGTCCTGTTGGGTTTGGAGACTATTGACTGAGTGAGACTGATCTATCCCTAATGCTGCTGAGTTTCCTTGTGTACTGTTTACACTGAAGTATTGCTTTATATTAATGGGTTTGTTTTTTTTGCAATGGGTACTTTTACTGATTGTAAGGTCAATAAAATGTGTGCAGTTAGGAGTGGACAATATTGAAAAAATATTAAATTATTTTATAGTATCCCAATATCTATATTCAGACAGTATTATTTCAGTCAAAGAAAATTGTGCTAAAATATTATCTGAGGTTTAATGGAAGTGCACGTAGCCTGCACTCCACAAATAGTACAATCACAACTGAATCACAACTGAAAACACAAAATTACAACAACTATTTAGCCATCATATTCAATGTTTTTGTTTTTAAATTAGCATTACAACTGTCATCATTTCATTTAAATAGATTTTGGGCTCTGCTGATAAAAACAGACTAAATACAGATGAAGTATAGTTACTTCTATTTATTTATTAAGACAATACTGGATACATAAAGTATAATTAGTTTTACAAGTTTTTTTTTTTCTTTTTTTTTTCGTTTAGATTATCTTTAGACTATAGGGGCAAAAATTAGACTATGACACCATTGTCTCCTCTGATCATGGGATTGGATTTTCAACAGTCTTGTCATTATTTATTATTGATATATATAATTGATATTAAAATGTAGCACATTTTCAAAACAGCATTCATGATATTATCAATATACAGTATCAATCATCCTCCCACCTCTATGTGCAGCTAAAGTGTGGCTCAATTTGGCTCGTTTGTTTTAGCTGCTATTTGAATAGTTGGCCACAGTTGTCTAAGTTGTATCTAGACCTTTGTGCTCACTTCTCTTTTATAATGGACCCTTTGTGCAGGCTTCACTAACAGTTTTACAGCAAGCGTTTAGTTTCCATATGCAAATTCTGCAGAAATTGTAAAATAAACCATGCCACTTAAAGCACTTAAATCCAACAGACTAATTGATGCTAAAAAAAAAAAAAAAGTACCCTTAGAATTATAAAGTTCTATATTTTTATCCAAATTTAGTTATTCATATATTCTTGTTCTTGGGTGCCCACTGTACTTTATATTAAACTGTTATGGAGTTTTGTGCTTTTTTGAGGATTTTATGAGCAAAAACAGATGCAATTTTGATTATTTGCTTTCTTCTATCTGCCTGAACCAACACAGAATAAATTAAATTAAACTGACCAATCACAGTCAACTGCGGAATGAGAAGAAAAGATAGCGGGATCTGAGCATGGGTTTGAATCTGGATTATCGCGAGAATCTGAGAACTTTAAGACAAGAAAAAAAAATGGGTAAAGTGAAATCTATGGAGCATCAAGAAAGAGATTTGAAAATTGACATTTGCAAGGACTGGCGTGTGGTAAAAATCTTTTCTGCTTGGCCGTACTGTTGGGAAAAAGGGAGTTATCTCTGGAGTCATATGTTCAGCAAAAACATAAAAGTTGCTGATGTTACTGATGTGCTTTTGTGATGGTGAAAAAAATTGGAGATTATGTCACTTTGCATTACCAATGTGACATGCATGTGACCAATGTGACATGCATGTGACCAATGTGACATGCATGTGCCACAATGGAAATAACAAATGCATGGGCATCAGTGACAATATCACGCATTTGCGTAACATGATTATCTTCGCTAATTCATTGGAAAGTTTTACAAAAACACCCAGTTGTTGGAATAGGGTGACCAGACCCAAAAAATCTGGGACAGTCCCAAAATCTAAGCTGTTGTCCCAAATCCGGCACTAAATGTCCCGAAAATTACAACAGAATGCTGAGTAGTTATTTTCTGATAAACATTAAAAACTGTTTGTAAAGAGGTTAAGTCGACTGCACGCAGCCCCTGACGGCTTTTAAGTGGGTGTGTGCAGCCCCGGCCACAAATGCATTGTTATTTTTCCACAATGACATTTTGAGTACATGATTTTTCTTCTTTCTTTCTTGTGGCAGAAATATTAATAAAAGACTTTAACTTTGAGTAAAAATTTGTTTGCGACAGGTTTGAAAGTTAATATTTTATTATTGTCTATGTATCATCAGCGAGTCCCCGTCAGTGCAGCTTTTTAAATCAAAGGACTACAGTGTATTCTAAGTATTCAGAATACAATTCTAATTGGGGGTATGTAACAGAATGTTACAAAATTGACTGTACAATAAATATAGATCAATCGACTTCTTTGAGTGACACATTTAAGCTTATTATTCTTTTGCAGATAATAATAATATTAAAATAATTAATCATTAATTTAATTACAAAAAAATAAATAAATAAATTTTGACAAAAAATTCAGCCTGATAATGAAAATATCCAGCTTTAGGCTATTTAATTTATTCACTATTCAAATTTAGACACTATTCCGTTTGTTTCAAGGGTTCTGATATACTGAAAAGCCTTCTGCATTTGTCCTCATATTTCATAGGGTATCCATCCATCCATTTTCTTGGGGCCAGGTCACAGAGGCAGCATTCTGAGCAAGAAGGCCCAGTCTTCCCTTTCAACACTCACTTCCTCCAACTCTACCGAGGGGATCCCGAGATATTCCCAGGCCAGCTAGGAGATCTACTTCCTCCAGCGTGTCCTGGGCCTTGCCAGGGCCTCCTCCCAGTGGGACATACCCAGAACACCTCCCCAGGGAGGCGTCCAGGAGACATCCTGAACAGATACCTGAGCCACTTCAGCTGTTCCTCTCAACGTGGAGGAGCAGTGGCTCTACTCCAAGCTCCTCTCGTGTGATTGAGCTCCTTATTCTATCTCTAAGTGAGTGCCCAGCCACTCTGCGAAGGAAACTTGTATCTGCTTGTATCACCAGACCGCTTGTATTCACAATCTTTTACTTTTGGTCATTACCCAAAGCTCATGACCATAGGTGAGAGTATGATCTTTGCTTGAACAGTAGACCAAGAGCTTTGCCTTTCGACTCAGCTCCTTCTTCACCACAATGGTCCAATACGGCCACCACATCACTGCAGATGCTGCACCAATCCGATTGTCAATCTCACACTCCAGCCTTCCCTCACTTGTGAACAAGACCCATAAATACTTCAACTCTTCCACTTGAAACAGGATCTCTCCACCCACCTAGAGAGGGCTAGGCATCTCTTTCTGGTCGATAACCATGGCCTCTGATTTAGAGGAGCTGAACTGCATCCCAGCCGCTTCACACCCGACTTCAAATCGCCCATGTTGCATTGATCAGGACAACATCATCTGTGAACAGCAGAGGTAAACTCCTGACCCCAAGAAATTCTTTCCAAAAAACAATTAACAGAACTTGTGACAAAGGACAGCCCTGGTGGAGTCAAACCTGCAATGGGAATAGGAACCAGAAGTACTGTCCCTGACTACCATGTGATGCAACAGCCAGAGACTTAACATACTCACGACCTCTGAACAAAAACAAGGATCATGACATTGCCCGGAGTGGCACAGCCGGGACCCACCATGGAGCCAGGCCTGGGGTTGGGGGTCGGATCCCACAGAGCCTGAGGGCCCGAGATCACATGAAGCAACATCACCTGAGAAAGTGTGCCTAGATCACTATGTTATGTTATTCACAATAAATACATCAATATATGGCAGAAGTGTGCAAAGTGACGAAGTTTTGATTCAGCCAGAGGAGCCCAATACATGAAACTGCCATAAAACCCCAAGAAGGCAGTCAACTGCTTTAGACTAATCCTTTAGTGCCGCTGGGGCATCTCCTCATTGGCAGTGGGCACACAGTCACACAACTGGGGACCATGATTTTGTTGCTGGGCTGGGTTACCTTAGTTGGAGGATTTTACCAATGGTGCATGATTTGAGTTGATGGGGGAAACCAGAGTGCCCAGAGGAAACCTACTCAGACATGGGGAGAACATGCAAACTCTGCGCAGAAAGGCCTGGGCAACCCGATGTTGCTGTTCCATCCTTGTTCTGTTAAAGAAAATAGATTTGCATAAAAGGGACATTTCACCCAAAATTGCAGATACATTTTTATGCATTTTGAATCATTATGAATGACAAACATAAAATCAGAGGAAAGTTTAAGTTTTAATCTTATTTTGTTTACTTACTAATGCTATTAACGGTTTGCTTGCTAACTAACTAACTAAAGCCCTATTTCAGGTTTAGGGATCTTAGAAAAAATAAAAAATAAAAAAAAAATAAAAAAATTAATCAACCATCATTGAATGGCCGCTGCAAGCCACGCTTTGCACTGGGCCGACCTGCCACTCCCTCAGGATGGAGCTGACATTCCACTTGTTTCTGTGTTACATATTTATTTATGTCTTATTTGGGCTGTACTTGTCACTACATTGGAGATTATGATGTGCTAACATAGACAAACATGGGCAATTTGGGACATCGCCATGGCAACACCGTGCAAATATGATTTTGGCCCCCTGGACTTTTTTTGATCGGGGTGACCTGAAGAATCACTATGCCAAATGTCACGTTCTTCAATGAAACTAATACGTAATTTTAACATTTTGCCATTAGGGGCATGCATCATCATGGCACATCGCACATCGCCATGACAACCCAGTGAAATATACCATGTGGTTGTTATTGGCTTCGAGATGACATGAAGAGTCATTGTTCCAAATTTCAGAATAATCCACAATAGTAATATTTTTTTATCATGAAGGGAAATATTTAAGATCTCTCCCATTAGAATAAGTTTGGTACTTCCGCGCATCACCATGGCAACAGGGTTAAAAATACCATATGGTTTGCATAGACTTTTTTTTATTGAGATGACCCAAAGTAATTGTATGCAAAATTGTGCCAATTTTGTTTGTGTCACAATTAGGAGGTCCAATGAGAAAACAGATTCTTGAAAAAAATGGCGGCCTAGCATAAAACACACATAAATCGGCTCTTACATATCCCGGCCCCTAATTGGCTATGCTTTAGCAAGTCAATTACTAACCTAAGATTTAGAGCCATTTACTAATTTACAGTTTTAAATTTAGAGCTGTTATATTTCACAAACATTTTCCTTCAAATAAGCTAAGAAATCTTGTCTCACATTTCTTTTACAAGTAAGCATACTTTTCACAATTTACAGTGCATATCGGACGTGTGGTAAGTCCTTCTCTTCTTCAGTCTTCACCCTGCAAGAGACACAACTTAGTTATGGGCCTTTGTATAACACTCGTCTTCGTCTGGACTTCAGCACTGCGGACCATCCCCTTGGAGTCTGGCATAACCTTGGTGATTCTGCCCAACATCCAGGAATTTCTTGCCAGGGATGGATCAACGACGAGGACGACATCTCCGACCTTAAAGCTTCTCTTCGTTCCAAGCCACTCTTGCCGCTCTTGAAGCAATGGCAAGTACTCTCGGGTCCACGTCCTCCAGAATAGGTCCGTCATATATTGGACATGTCTCCAGCGCCGCCGCGCGTAGACATCTTCCTTGACGAACACACCAGGTGGCAGTTTGGGCTGCGTCTTCATTAGGAGTAAATGATTTGGGGTCAGTGGTTCTAGGTCGCTGGGATCGTCTGTGTTCCTGGTAATAGGCCTTCCATTGATGATGCTTTCGACTTCACACAGGAAGGTCTGTAGCCCCTCATCATTCAACACTTGTTGTCTCACAACAGCATTCAGTACCTTTCTAATGGTATGAATTTGACGTTCCCAGATGCCGCCGTGGTGGGACGCAGCGGGTGGGTTGAATAACCACTGCACTCCCTTCCGCATCATGGCTTCATTGATGCGCGACTGGTCCAGTTCTTTCAACGCCTGTCTTAGCTCCCTCTCTGCACCGACTAAGTTTGTGCCATTGTCGGAACGAATGACGGACACTTGGCCACGCCTGGCTTGAAAGCGACGTAGAGCATTAATACACAAATCTGTGTCAAGGGAATATGCGACTTCTATATGCACTGCTCGGACTGTCAAGCACGTGAAGAGCACACCATAACGCTTGACCTTGATGCGTCCTCTTTGGATCTCAAAGGGACCAAAATAATCCATGCCTGTGTTGGTAAAAGGCGGCAAATCTGCCATCTTCTGCTCTCCAGCTTTGGCGTGCAGCCTTTTACAGAGGTTGCACTCTGCAATCACGGTTCTTGCTGCGGCGTTTGCTTTAGGTATCCAATACCGTTGTCTTATCCTTGCCAGGATATGGTGCCGCCATGTCCTGTTTCCAGATGGATGTGGTGAAGAATAAGGTGGGTTATTCTGTTTACTGAGTAGGGCGGGAAGCTTGGCTTCCCCCAGGCATTGCTGATCTGTTCAGACGCCCCCCTACTGTAAACTTTTCTCTTTCTTTCTCTTTCTTCGATGGTACACCCGGTAGTGCGGTATGTACCATACTCTTCGGCTCAGCTGCTCATCTGGGACTCTTGTGACGTACCCTTTCTCTAGGCTTTTGGTCATCAAATCTTCGCACTTCTGAAGGAAGTCTGAAAACTTGATGAGTATCCTCTTCAAGGGGTCGAGTCTCTGCTCGGCTATACCTCGGTTGCCTGGCATCTCCATGCAGACATCCCTCAGAGGTAGCTCAATGCAGCAATGGCCATCCGAAAGATGTGCCGATGTGGCCACAGCGCGCACAAACTGCTTGTTGTGTTGAGATGGCCTTTGCTTGTCCTCACGCCGGCATTCCGGAAAATCTGCTTCGTAGTGCATGTCTTCTATGGTCGACACAGAGATGCGATTAACGAAGTTCTGTTTTTCGGCGTCATCGAATTCTTTCTCTTGGCATCCGCTGACAGGCCCGTTGACTACCCAACCTAGGGCCATCTTCGCGGCATGCGGTCCGTTGTTTTGGCTGTTGATTATTTCCCATGGCTCCATAGCCTTGTGAAACCAGATCTTACATGACATGAAGCTCTCAATCTTCGAGCCTCCCAAGGCGCGAACGGCTGTACCCCAAGAGGTGTTGACATACTTCCACTGAGCTCGTGTAGTAGCTTCTCTGATAAAGGAAACACGGCCCGCCACAAATGTCTTTAAACGAAAAGCTTCATTTTCAGTGTACCTTAGTACAGTCGTGCTATTCATCCAGAAGACCAAATCCTTCAGGGGGAGTTGAAGTTCTTCCTTTAACATCCGGTCAATCTTGACTGAGATCACTGCAGCCGACAATTCCATCCTAGGGATTGTAACCTGCTTAAGAGGAGCGACCTCGGACTTCTCCATCAAAAGGCAGACATGTTTCTCCTCACGCTCGTTCTTCAATAAGAGGTACGACACAATCCCATATCCATCTTGACTTGCGTTTGAGAAATGATGGATTTGTGCACTCTTTATGGGCCCGAATGTGTTGGACTTAAAACATTTACTCACGCTGAGATCTGACAGCTTGTCAAGGTCTTCTGGCTCCTTCTGCCATGCCTGTTGTAGCTTCTTTGGAATGTCTTCATTCCCGGCCCCGGTTTGTTCACCGCTTTTACACACTGCAAGTACAAGAGCACCACGCTCGACAGCCGTACCCGTTGAGCTGTCATCTGCTCTGGTCCCTTTCGGTGAGGGATCTTGCTCTGCGACGTGCAAGATAGCAGGATGCCTATGGGAACAGTCAGGGCAAGAGCTCTTTTCCTTACAGAGTTTAGACATGTGCCCTGGCGTAAGACAGCTTAAACAAAGCTCTTGAGATCTCTTCTGCAAAGGCCGCTCTTTAATCTTGTTGCACGCGTTCAACGCATGCTTCCCCTTACAGTATAAGCAGGGACTTTGGAAGGCGTTGGCTGACTTTACTGCTGGTGCTTTCTTCTCTAATCGGTCTTTACCTGCGTTTTTACCAGCAGCAGTCACGGTCACAGTGAAGCTGCATCTTTTGTTCTCATCTTCTCCTAAGTTGGCTTTCTTTTCCGTGTTTGCATGTTTATCGGTGGCTGAGGTGGCGTACCCAGCACCTTTGAACAATGGGCTTTGCCTTTGCCTTGTTGGTGATTTTCCTCTGACTGAAGGAACGCTCGGCTGCGCCTGTGAGACAGTTGGCGCAGCAGCTTTGAACCCAACGTCATGCAAAAACCTTTCCATTCCAGCCTGGTCACGGCTGTAGCTGGTGAACCTTTCATTTCCACCAGTCGTACGCTTCGATGTAGCTCTTGACTTCCGAGCATCTTTATTCTGGTCGTAAGCTCTTAATTTGGCGTTCGCGACTGCAATGGCAGCTTCCATCTGCAACCGCTCCTTTTCAGCTCTCAAGCACGCTTCTTTTTGCTCAAATTCATGTTGCAAGCGAATTTCCTCTCGCACCCTTTCTTGTTGCAGGCGTATTTTTCATGTTGCAAGCGTCTTTCTTCTTGCTCAAACTCTTGTCTCTGTATCATAGCCGCTTGGCTTGCCAACAGAACTGCACGTTCTACTCTGGCTTTTGACCGCACTGAAATAGTAGTTGAACGTTGAGATGTGCGACTCGTAACTGAGTTAACTCTAAACATGCTATCCTTCGATCCAATGGCATTTTGCTCTCCATCTGTGGCCCTTTTAGCAGTTGCGATCCATTCCTTCGTTTCATTGTCGTTTCGTTGCTTGGTTAGCTGTGACAAGATTCCGCTTCTCCTGTATCCTAGTTGCCCCACCCTGCGCCCAACAGCTGCTCTATAATAGCAGTCGGACAGCGCGTCAGCACTCGGTCCTGACATCATGGTTCCCGTATGGTTCCTTGTACTTCTTGGCTCCCGACAGGCTCCCGTCCTTCCTTGCTGTCCGTATGTGCCTTGTAGTGGTGCGTATCCCGTCTTTCACCCGGGAGACGTCTGATGTTACACTCTTACGTGACTATTACGCGGGGTTACATGACGACCACACGACGTCCTCATGTGCTACTTAACGTCCTTCTTGACGTCCCTACGTGACGTTTCACGTGACCTCCTTGTTACGTGACGCCCCACATTGTTACGTGACGGTCAAAAGACTGTAGCTTCCGTGGTCCAGGACGTCCTAATACCCCGTCGTCTCGGCTCATCCGATACTCTATGGTCTCGGGGTATCCTCTTGGCCACCAGACCGTGGCTTCTTATCCACACTACCTACGTAGCGTAGTCGTTTCCCCTTGTGTGTGTATATGTGTCTTGGTGTGGTGTCTTCCGTGTCCTCTGTCTTCTGTGTCCTCTCTTCGTGACCGTGTGTGGAGATGTGTGCTGTGGGTGGATATATACCAGATAGCATCAAAGATAAAAGATCAAAGAACAAAGGATCATTTCCTGAACATCAAAGTGGGACTCTCGTCCAATGAGAAAACAGATTCTTGGAAAACTCATAAGATGGCCGCCAACACACATGGAACTCATAAAATGGCGGCCTAGCATAAAACACACATAAATCGGCTCTTACAGGCTCTATGACAAACTTTACGTCCAAACAACTCCCATAGGTGCAATGTATTTTGACTTTTATGCAACTAATTATTTTATCCAATTTTTCAGCAGTTCTGAATTTTGGGCAAAATTTTGTTTCTGAATGTGTTTAGGGGGTGAAAGGGTTCAAAGAGCAGAAGGATATATATATATATATATATATATATATATATATATATATATATATATATATATATACATACATATATATATATATATATATATATATATATATATATATATATATATATATATATATATATATATATATATATTTTTTTTTTTAAGCACCCATGCACTTATTGTTGTGAAAGCAATAGGCCCAACACCCTATAGGGGCTTGGGCCTGTTGGATCATGATCTTTATTCTTTATTCTATTCTTTATTCTAGTTAAACTAGAAATGAGCAAAAAGAGTGTGTGGACTATTCTGAGGAGACAGACACCATCTAAAAACCATAAATGACTGTCAACAAAAATATTGTCTATTTATTAGCTTATAACCTAGTAAGGTTATAAGCTATAGAAGCTAGTAAGGTTCTATATGCAAATGACCACATACACTTTCACAAATGTCATAAATTTCATTTAGAGTCCCCTAAAGGTGGCCTTTATACCCTATACCCATATATCAAATAAATGTACCCCCTCTTTTATTTCTGCTGACAATATGGTTGAAAGACAAATCGTTATCACTAGATATTGAAAATATTCCTCCCTGTGGAGAAAGAACATGAAACAATACGTAAAATATTCCCCTAACAAAAATCTCAACAGGTCAAACTATTCAAAAAGAGATAAATACAAGTACATCCACGATTTCTGGCAGTGTATAAACATTATTTATGAATAACCATTCAAAGTTATAAATTTCTACATATAGGCCTTTGCAAGTACTGTGTATTGTACAGTGTACACAGTCACATTATTGTGTATTTTCACTGGAGTCTCGTTGGTGCTAGAAAATGCAAAAGTATTAGCTATAGAACATGAAAACAGTGCAGACTGTGGTTTGTGTACTATGTTCACACACCGGTTTGGGGTGGGGGGATCCTATGCACTTGGCGTGTATAGAACTGATAAGTTTATCAGTAAGGCCATGGGAGCTTTTGCTTTTGGCATTAGTCCACTCAGCCAAGTGCTGACAGTTAGGCGGCTACAGCAGGAGTTATGTTTGCAGAGACTATTATTAACAAAACCTAATAAATGACTATCGACTAAGATGACTGTTGACTGAAATGATTATTGACTGAAATGACTATTATTTTGTATAGGCTATATGTGTTTGTTTAAAGGTGCATTATGTAACTTTTCTGCTGGAGAGTCCTCCATAAGATAGTGTTGCTTTGCCTGAATGGAATTTTCTACAGTAGGGCTGTGGTGCCACCAAACCAAGTTACAGGTCAGATCTATGGAGATGCAACTTACACTGAGAATGCATGTTTTCCCAGTATGTTTTAGCACTTGTAACTAAATACATGATAAGTTTCATGCCATACTGTCAAACATTCCAAGCAAAGCTCCATGGAAACAAGCAGGTACCGGATCCGCATGAGGAAAAGTTATATACAGCAGCGTTCATAATATTTTTAGGCATGCTTTAGGCTAAGAGTAGACTAGGTCTAGAATGGATTTTATCTTTAAATTGACGAATACTTTCTCTGTGCAACAATGTAAGTGAATTCAGTTCATGCCTGATGCAGATGCATGAAGGAACATTTACTGTGACTAGAAGTAAAAATGTCTTTGCTAATTTTATACAAAGAAACCCACAATCTACTGATCTCATATTTCTCTCAAAAAAGATAAATCAAGCTAATGTTTAAAGCAACACAGTGTTATGTAACTTCATGGGTGTTACACATCACCTGCATGATTCCATGGAAATAGAAAATTGAAAGAACAGTATTCTTAAGAACACTCCATGGCGTTGGGCCATAAACCTGTGCCATAATGTGGCATAGGCCTAATTATTGCCAAATGAACAACATTTCCATGAAGACAAGCAGGAAGAGGCCCTATTCCAAGTAAAATAGGCTCAGAGCCAGGTTTGTGTAGATAGACCACATGGTCGCTCAAAGTTAAGTCTTTCTACCTAGTTCTGTGCAATAACACCCCCCAAAAAACCAAACCAACATGCTTATAGTCTATGCCTAAATTTCGTGACCAGAAAAAAAGTTATATAGTGGGACTTTAAACTTAGCAGGGTGTAAATTAGCTGGATGTCGTCTGTCCATACAGTGGCGGCTCTGCTAGTATACCCTTCACCGGAGTGGCTCTAGTGAAGCTCTATCTGCTCCAGGGAAGATGACGCCAACACCAACAGGTTCCGTCATACTCACTCACCACTAGAACTTTGTATCCCATTTCTGTCTTGTCTGCTCTATAGCTGTTCTGTTTCTAGGGCTGTATGGAGTTTAGCGTAGACTTTATTACAAAATTTGGCCTACTTCACAGGAAAGGGCTGTGTTAGATTAGAGAATAAATCAATGGCACAATGGCGCCCCCAGGTGGTACGAATAAAACTGTACAATAACCCTATATGGGATATTTAGTACACAATGAATTTGGCCTACAATTTGGATAATATCCTGCTGCTATTAGTTTATGTGTCAATGGATACATATAAAATACTTTACTTGCAACACTGAAGAAGTGTTAACACAATTACAAAAAGCTCCATGTGATTTAAGGTTACATGTGCATTATGTACCTTTTCTGGTGAAGGATTACCGGTGTCTCTTAAGGCATAATCAATGCTTTGTCTGGAATGTTCCACACTATGACATTATTACTACTACCAGGCCAAGGAGGTTAGAACTGATGAGAGCCAACCAAATCACTGTAAGAATGTATGTTTGTTTTTGTAGATATTTCTGAGCAATAGAAACATCAAATTGCAAACATTCCAGGCAAATAAGACTTTCAGTGGAAACAAGTGGATTGCAGACCTCACATCAGAAAAGGTACACAGTGCACCTTTAAGACATGTTATTTTTGAGGAAAATTAGTAATCTACATTTTCCTACTACCAGAGCAATCTGGCAGGAGCAGTGGGCAACCACAGGTGGTGAGAGTGTCTGTTCTATGCTCTTTACAGTAAAGAAGTAGACTCATGCAAAAACATAAATATATTTATTTTTTGAAGCATGCCTGAAATTCCAGTGCAGCCAAAAAGAAATTAATCAGTACTGCACAAGTGGAGAAGAAACATACATGGTCAAGTTTATGAGCATCTAGTAAGGAGATCAACAGCCAAAACCTAGAGATTCTCAAAGTAAAATTCCAATTCCATTTCCCCATAGACTTTTCAAAAAGTGAGATATTAAGATTTTAAATGCATAATGGAAGCTAACCAGTTGTGTGGTATCTAATGTTCAAAACGCTGTTGTTTGTAATGTTTTAAGACCTTAGGACTTCAGGTTCAGAATCAGATTTGATATCAAAATCATAGGTCTTGTGGTTGTTAGTTAACACATTGCTGAGTAGCCCCAATGAGCTTTCAAACTTTTAATGACTCATTTGATGAAGAAGGTCTATGGGAAAAATGAATGGGAAATTTACTCAAAGTGGGTGGGCGCTGTTGAGCTCTATTGGTCCTGGGGTAGAAGACACAAAAGATTCAATTGACAGTCTCACTGAACCAGCTAAATCGCTTTGACTTTTAGCTTATCAAATTTAGGTGTAAATAATTCCAGTCTTAAGAGTTACATACAAATATCTTTGTTGTGAATTAAAAAAATAAAAATCACGCAACACAGCGGGTGAGATGAGCTCACCAAGCTACATTACTCCTACATGCCAAGTTGGCTAGTGCGCAAGTTGTCAGTGCACACAGAGACAAAGCATTTTTGTAAACATTAACTAAACAGGTTGTTTATATTGATTGGCGTAGCATTACTTGAGGCGTGCTGTAGTAATCTGGTAAAGCACCTTCACTGTTTCTTAGCAATGAGCATAGCAACCAGCACTCCAGTTAGCAACCCCACTCCAACTAGCAGCCATTTCTTCAGAGTTTCTCGAGATCTTCTAGCCTCTGCTGCTGCATTCTGCCCAAAGATTTGAGCAAAACTGTCCTGCAATGCAAAAAAAAAAAAAAAGTTTAAACAATTATAAATCCCAGAAGATAAACTTAACATTTAACCCACATGTTTTTTATTTTACAGTTTAATCTTCAGTTTTTTTTTATTAGTTTGCTGAATTGTGGTGGAACTTAATGTTTCATTTTGTTAACATTTATTTTATAAACATAAAATGCTGGAAATGTTTTTCTTAAATGTATAAGTAAACTACATGAAAAATTAGTACTGTGTATGTAAAGTGCATTCCCTATTCATCTCCAATGTCTTGCCTTCATTTCCTTCCCCAGACCATTTGAAATGATGATAAGGGACTGACCAGTGACCATCAACATACTATGTGCTTAGTATGTCAGAAATCTTGTGGACTAGGTACTCACCCAGCCCCCCTGGCTTTGAATCCATGCGGTGATATTCTCATCCAGGTAAATAGTCATCCAGTCAGCAATGCGTGGAACCAGATTGCTCATGTCCTTCTCCACACACTCTACACTCAAAACCCCTCCAAACACAAAAAGACCCACAATCCGTCCCCAATTAACCCCATCTTTGAATACCTCATCCATGACACTTTTAAAGCTGTTATAAGCCGTTTCAGGTGTGATGTCGAGCTGAGAGGAAAGGTTGCTGAATGCTTGCGTGAATAAATCTTCAAATTCATCTGCAGAGTCTTTAAGAGCAGTCTTAATAGCCTCTAAGTGATCATCAGGAGGCAGTGAGGCCAGTGTTTGTCTGTTGCCATTCAGGTTTGCTAGTAGACCATTTGGAACTTTAGCTGCCTTGTTGCCATCAGACTGAACCCTAGCAGGGTCTGGCAAAACCAGCGAACTTGGGTAGTTTTTCTGCAATAATTTGTAGCTTATGAAGAATTCAACCAGCTCTCGGGTACTGGGAGACATTATTTCAAAACTGTGAATCACCAACACAAAGCCTAGTCGCAAGCCATGTTTTGGCTGATCATTGCACAATGCATGCCATTACACTGGAGGATCATCTGAAAACAAATACAAACAAAAAACACAACATGAGACAAGACATTAATTAATAAAAAATGCTCATCACATGGGCCCGCATTTATCATCTAATTATAGTATTACACAATGCGGAGCTGTGCGTTATGCAGTTTTAGCGCACAACGCGGAGTTGTAGATCACGACACACAGCAAAAGTGGTGTTCTTCCACAAAGTACTAAACACACAGTATGTGAAACATTTCACTTGTGAATGTGAAAAACCTGTTAACTGTCTGTACATGTCCAAAATATCAGTTATGCATTTTTTAATGAAGCTAGTTCCTACCTTCTACACACAGCAGTTAAGCATTTGTTTACCTGTTGTTATGGTGATGTCACGGTGATAGAGAACAGTTATTTGGCCGTTGCCAAACTACCCGTGCGTTATGCAGTTTTAACGCACCATTGGAATGACTGACCATGGCAGAAGTTACAGAAACATTAGACATTAGAAATATGTTATAGTATGACATTAAAAATGTTATAGCCTATTCTAACATATTAGAGATAGTATATGTTAGTTATTCATAAACCTATCAAACAGCTTTAGTTGACATTATATGAAATGTCGAGTTGTAGGCCAAATTTATGATTTGAAAAGTTTTTTTTTTTTCTTCTTTTTTCAGTGTTTCAGTGATCACCGTTTACGTAAAGTCTGGTAGGCCTGAAACAGCAATACAAACCTACAATACAGAAGCCAAAATTGACTTGTGAATTATTTAAGTGACCGTAGTCGTTTCACCAACATTAACAGCTTCAATCTGTGTTTAGGAAAAATACTGGCAGCATTTCTTTCGTAATACTTTTTTTTTTTGGTAGTTGTTTAAAGGGCTCAACCGGTTCTAAAATCCAGCCTTGGTAAGGGTCGTACAACATGACATTGCGTTTATTTATCTGGTTGGACATGTCTTTAAATGTGTTAACAGCAAAGGATCGACCACCCTCGGAATTCCGCTAAATTCTATTGATTACTGTTCTGTTTAACTATTTCCACAAATACGATTTGTTAAAGTACCTTCCAACAAAACTGATTGATGGCTAAAATCAGCCATACAGTCGTCGACTTAGCTACATATGCTAACTAGCGGAGGTCTAGTTTAGGAACCACGACTCAAAACTAATGTCTTTCCGGAGAGGATCATGAAGCACGAGTACCTATACGAATGGTCCTTCTACCTGTTATTCCTTTATGTTAGACGTGCAGCTACATCCTTGTTAGCCCTCTGTATTTGGCAGTGTAGACACAATACGGACATATTTGCAGCTGCAGACTCCGTGGCCTGGGCAGTGATGCACGCTGGCGATTGGCCAATTCCGCTACTGTATAAATCGGAAGTCCCACCCTTTTCAAAGCGTTCCAAAGTAACGCCGGAAATAAAAAAAAAAAAAAAAAAATTATATTACATTTTAATAAGTGGCATTACACTTTTTATTTTTACCAAGCACCTCCCAATTCATTATATGAATAAACTATATAATTATGTATGGTCAATTTAAATACCGTATATTGAAATAAAAACATACGTTCAGGTTCCATCACTGTATCATATAGATTACTGTATTTCATCGATAGAATTTTCAACTGGTATTGTTAGATTTTTGACACTTATCCATACTAGTACCCCCACTTGAGAAACGGGGCCCTTGGTGGCATGAACGATTTGAGTGATAAGCAGCTTTAGCATGGACACAAACGTTTCCGTGGCTTTGGCTTTTCCAGTATTCCTAACTCAGAGATGTTTAGATTTGGAAAACAATTTAGTAGCTACACCCCCTTCTCCAGTGTGCTATTTAGGTGTGGAACATACATGTTGCAATTTCTTTGAGGGGGAAACAATAGATATAAAAAATAATTTCAACATGCAAGGGATTAACATAATGAAACACTTATTATTAAACAAGCTTTATTAACTGTGTACATATTCTTTATCCATAAATGTAAAAAGCACCTTAACAACTCATTGTGGGGGGGAAAAAAAGACTAATGCATTGACACTTAACAAAATTATATGTACAGCGATGAAAGCATTTAAAGTTAAAATGAACCGCATAAACTGTCAAAATGTGTAGTCCACAAAATGTCAGGAACAACCAATTTGCTTCTGTAAATTTAATTTAAATCTGTCCATTTGCTGCATTCTTCTAAGAATGTTGATTTACAGTGCTATCCTTCTTGGAAGAGACTCCTCTATACTCTTGACTGTTGTGGGTCACTACTGTGATAGTATTGTCTTCATCTCAACATGTCTCAGTATTCTGTGCCTCATTTTGCACCACTGTATTAGTACTCTCTTGCCCAACCGTTGTTGCAGTCACACATGCATATTCAGCTGTGTTCTCCTGGTTAAACAAGTTGGTCTCACTTTGGGTTCCCTCTGAGGACAGAGATTTCTCATCTGGAAGCTTTTCCACCGTGTCTGTGATTTCTTGTCCATACAGGTTTGTCTCATGTTGAGTCTCAGGTTGAGTCTCAGGTTGAGTCTCATGTTGAGTCTCATGTTGAGTCTCAGGTTGAGTCTCAGATTGAGTCTCAGGTTGAGTCTCAGGTTGAGTCTCAGGTTGAGTCTCAGGTTGAGTCTCAGGTTGAATCTCAGGTTGAATCTCAGGTTGAATCTCAGGTTGAGTCTCATGTTCGGTTTCCATCGAGTCAGCAGAATCTGATTGATTGTATTCTGTTTTGGACATTTCTACAAATGTATCATTAGGTTCAAAATCTCCTTGTTCAGTTGGTTTATTGTCCATCTCTGTGTCACTGTCTGAGTCAATCGATATGGTCTCCATGCATGTGCCAGGTTTTAGGGTACAGTTACTTTGAGCTGGATTGGGAGGACGAGACTTGAATCCTTTCTGCACTGTAGTTGTCTCAGGGGTACAGTTTTCAAAAATCAAGGCATGCTTTACTTTATTTAGAGCATTCATATCAAAGCCCAACAACACAGATAACTTAGAATTTTTGCAATGTTTTTCACATGTCTTTTGTTTCACTGCAAAGTGGCTGGCTATGTCAGCTTTCCACAGCCACAGTTTAGCTGAAAGTTTCTCTTTTTCCTGAGCAGAGACATAGGGACGGCGGTTAAAATAGGCAGTCAGGAACTCTTTTCTGGCTTCATATGTCTTGTGCTCAAAACTGGAAGGATCCAGAACCAGGTCAACACCTTCTCCTTGATTTGCACTTGTAGCCAACTTGCCTAGATTCATCCTCTTGGGGTTAGATGTGCCTTGCATTGGAAGCTGACGTTTAAGTGATCCTGCCCCAGATGTACCCAGATTCACAGGAGATTTTAGGGCAAGGGCAGCCTGGCTTCTCCCCACAGCCCGGCACTGCACAAGATGAAGTGTAATCGTAGAGGCCACCATATTACTTGTGTATACCCCCAAGCAATGAATACACTTGTATGTCAACTTTTTTTCAACTGGATGCATTGTTTGGAGCACTTGGTGGCGCTGCCTCAAATGAAGAGACAATGCATCAGATATCGGACCTTTGAGAATAGTAAAACATAGCGGACACAGAGTCTTTCCCATTTCAAGTTTCCTGGACATAGATGGGAGCACGTTTTTGGTCAGTTGCTGTCCTTTATTCTCAAACATGTTTGATGTAGGTGTTTTTGCCAAGCCTAGACTATTTAGCAAAGTGTCATCTTGGCCATTGACGGATTCATTTGTATTGAAGGTAAGAACCAGCAGCTGTACATTACTAGACTTATCTTGTTTGAGAGCAAGATCAAAAGTCAAAGGTGAAGCTCCAGGAGGGCCATCAAAAGGAGTTGAATGAGCCACAGTACCATGCTCGATAAGCTTCTCAACGCTGTGGAAAGCTGAGTGACACTGTGGGCACGTCAATCCATGGATTAACACATGGTTTAACAGTGTATCACTGGGTAAATAGCGATTGCAAAGCAAACATTTGCTGGTGAAGTTGTGGATTTTCATTATATACTTGGCAAGAGCCCACACTTTCTTTGCCTTATGAGCACTCTCAAAGTGAGCACTGTAGAGATTTTCAGGAAAGAGCTCATTGCAAACTGTGCATATCTTCCACTTTTGAGTTTGTGCTGTGTTAACTAATGGGACATTATTTTCAGCCAAACTGCCTTTGCTTTGTAGGCTACGTGCTTTAATTGGTGCACTGGAGGAGTAGGATTTAGAGACATTTGGTTTTAAATAGCCAATCACTGGCTGCACTCCAGGATCACCTGAGAGAGGCAAAGCTCTATTTGTGATTACAGGGACCCTCTGTGAAGTTAAGGGAGATGCTTGAGGTTTGGTGACCATCATATTAGCATGTCCAACCATGGCAGTTACTTGAGCTCCGATGCGTTCATGGTACTCCACAACATGCTGTACTAGTGCCTCATAACTGCGAGTGGTGAACTGGCAACGCTTACAAAGAATGGTGTTGCTAACGCCATTTTTAACAGATGGGTTTGGGGCCATAGCAAGATATGGTGAGACAACATGTTGAAAATGCTCCCTATAGATGTGACGCCGGACAACATTATACAATGAATCACGGAATGTGCACTTTTTGCAATAGTACACAGGTTTCTCCACACCATCTGCTTGCCTGGCTCTACCAAGGAAAGAAGAATCTTTCTGTCTTATTCCAGTTTGCTGTGAGGTGGCATACTGGTGGGTTCCAAGAGCATTTGCAGTACCAGGTTGTGGCAACCTGGACTGGTGAAATATTCTTATATGGATCTCCATAGTCTTCCTGCTTGCAGTGAAGGTGCAGTAAGGACAGTTAAGGAGTATTCTATCAAATATTTTTCTGTGTACATTACGAAAATGATTCTTGTAGCCTGAGTAGTACTTTGAGGAAAATGAACACTCAGTGCAGCAAAATGGTTTTGACCTGTATACCTGCAACATAGAAAATATCAATGTTAATATTAAGAACCATCAAGAATGTAAAATTATACAGGAAAAAAAAACAAAACACAACCTGTGTTTTAGAGTATGACGGATCCCACGCACACAGATCTAAACAAAGGGTGCCCTGTACAAACTGCTCATCTGGACAAAAATCCTTGAAATCCTGTTGAAAGCGTATACACCTGGTTTAAGTTTTTTTCTCCAAAACTCACAAATATCAATTTCATGCAACCATATTACACTCACCTCAACAGCTTCTTTACAAAGCTCAAGACCTATGTCTCCAAGGGATTTTTTCACCTGCTTCCTTGCCCTCCGGATCCTGGCGAGGTTATTTACTGGTAGTTGATACATCTTTCCTAAAGAACACAAAACGCTTCAGAAATTACATCTTCACAATAATGTCTCTTTGGTATTGAATGGGGGGGTGAGGTCATGGCTGTGTGGGTCATCAGCAGAGTTGTGCATCTTCACATCCCTAATATTAAATGTTTAAATGTGACATTATTTTCATTCGATGGACAGGGTGTGCTTGGTTAGCTTTCCACATTAGCAATGAGCTAACATTCCAGACCATTCTCACATCACCCATGCTAAACCAGTATGTGACATAAAAGCGGTGTTCGTAGCAGTTTGATAGCAATCATTATAATCTAGATATGATCAGTATGGCGTATTTACCTGGATGTGCAGCTGATCTTCACTCTAGATCCCCTTCGAACGACCTACTAACAAAGGAGGTATCCGTGCTGGGAGGTGCGGCGATGATCCCAAGCCGGTTCTGATGCTCAGCTAGCATTAGCAAACAAGCTAGTTAGCTGTAACATCAGCGAATGTATCCGTTATCTCACAATCTAAGTAAAAGGCGAAGTAGAGTGATGTCTAGATATCCGTGTTTGCGCGATACAAACCATCTATGGTCCGCAAGTTTTGTGAATATTCTCTCGGGCCCCGAGCCCACGAGATCCCGCTTTCTGCGCTGAAGGCTGGAGCCAATTTCACTTCAAAATGGCGTCGCTTAAAAAAACGGAAGTTGCAGATGTTGAGGACTGGACTGGTATGGAAAAGAATGAATAGGCCTGTCTATGAATGAGTTCATGGTTCCATTCTAGCGTATTTGTTCATAAATAAGTGTGTGTTCATGAAGAGGAACAACAAGCACATTTTATGGTTTATTAGACTGGACAAGTTATTTTCTATTCTTCCAGAGGCTCCATAACTTCTACAACAACGGTGCGAGTTCCTGTCATTACGAGCTTAGTCACTGTTCTGTAGTCCATGTACAGCACAAACTGTCCATTAACCTGGCACACAAACTGGCGAACCTAAACAAAAGCAATAAGAGTTACTCCAACATAGCCTACTAGCAGATTCGACAGGCTGAACGAGTTAGGCCAGTAATAATTGTATTTTACCTTAATCCCTGCAGCTGCAGCTGGACTTCCTGGGTCCACAGCTTGTATATAGCAAGGAGCAGTGCCCCTGACAACGAAACCCCAGCCCAGAGCATCTCCAATCACCTGCGATGATGGTGAGAAAGTCTTCATATTAATCACATATGACCTCCACAGTGGTTAACATCATAGAATGTTGGCCAAAGTGGGACTTCAGGTAAAGTGGATCAAAAATTATCCAAACATTTGAACATGTTATTGTCCAGATATCAATTTTAATATTATATAGCCTATGGCAAAAGGAGAAATTCAATTTGTCAACTGGACAAAAATGTATTTGGTACATTTCGCAGCTCATCTGCTTCTTCAGTTCTGGTCAGACGCTGCCTATATCTGCCTGAATGGAGGAGATTGATTAAGATTAAGCCTTTATTGGTCTCACACACAATGACACATGGGAGAAATTTGACTTCTGCATTTGACCCATCCTTTTCAGGAGCAGTGAGCAGCCATCTTTCGGCACCCGGGGGGGCAGTTCCGTGAAGGGTCTTGCCCAAGGACCCACACTGGCTAGCTCATTGTCAGGGGGGATTTGAACCCACAACCTCCAGGGGGAAAGTCAGTGACTTACCAGTTGAGCTAACCAGCTGGAGCTAACTGCAATGAAAGTTTAAGGTTGGATGAGCTGCAAAAACGTATTCGACCAAATAAACTTTTGTCCAGTTGACAAATTGAATTTCTCCTTTTGCCATGGATTCTACCTGGACGATTGAGGGATTCTACACACATTATATATCCTAGCAATATTTTTTATTGATGTGTTTTTTTAATTATCTTACCTCATAGACATATTCTTTGTTCATAAAGATTTGATTATTACTTTTTTTCCCCTTCAAATTTACATATTTTTCACTGTCCCACTTTTCCAAACATCAGTCATTCTACCAACCGTCAGCACTTTCTTGATGAATGGTGCACCAGATGCCAGTAACTCCTCACATGTGAAATTTCGAGAAAGCACTAAAGTAATGCAAGGCGTATTTGCTTTAGATGCCTTGGGAGTATATAGTGTAAATTGTCAATATTTAAACATTGTCTTAAACATAGATCTTGCCTGATTTAGGGTTACACTGGACTGTAGAGACTGAAGACAGTGGGGTGAAAGAAGGAAAATCTGATCGGATCTTAAGAGAGTTCAAGCTGCCTCTGCGACCACCGTTGACTGACTTCATTTCCTTATGAAGCCCCACTGTTATTGCAATACAGGTTAGTTATTCAACAGCTTTAACAGTTCAATACAGACAGTACTAGGGTAATGTACCAGACTGGAAGCCACTGTGTTCATCATGAAGAGAGTTTTTACAGACAAGAAATGGGCTGTCTTGATGGTTTTCTTCTTTAGACAGCACTCCTCCTTCATCATTGTTTTGCTCAGTGTCATTTAATAGTTCAGATAGTCTGCGACGCCGACGAAAATTTATGCGGAACTGATAAAGCAGTCCACTGTCAAAAAAAATGTGTTTTTTTGACACTAGATGGGTGATGCATAAAAGAAAGAGCAGTTTAGAGCAGATTTTTTTTTTTTCATTGCTTAATGCTTCTAAATGACCAACTGCAGCTGAAATAGGACATAAACATAAGCAGTTCTCTCACCATGCTGAATGATGCCATGTTCCTGCAATGCCCGGCAGAGTTCCAACCCATGACGCCGGCTCTCTGCCTCCCCATTCTGTATGATCCAGTCTATGAGCTGACATCCTGGAAATGCTCGCTGATAAGCTACACCATGCTCCTCTCTTAGCTGAAGGACTGAGTTCTTGTCCCCTATCAACCTGATGAAATGGACAACAAAACATTGATTAGATGCATTCTTGCTTTATGAAATAAGATGTATTTATTAACTAGACTAGTCTGCATCAAACAGCTGTCTTTGTCTTACTTTGGAGGCTCATAGTTTCAGAAACTTTCAGTCTTACTGTTCATACAGTTGTTGTCCTCTCATAAAGATTTTCACTTCAGTGTTGAAAGGAAATGTACCATCATCTTTACGGAATCGATAGAGTCGTTTTGCATCTTTAAATATTGAATACTTGTCACACACTATAAGAAAAACATTAGGGAAAAATAGGTGAGCTCTAATGATTGTGATGCTTGTGGATAAAAAAACAAAACAAAACAAAAACATCAGTTCCTAGATTCTGCTCTTCCCCCTGTCTGTGCTCTTATTGCAATAACAGTGGAAGTTCACAGTGCACATGTTTAAAACAACAAGGTGCAAGACTTAAGAGAACACTGAAACGTAAAACATTTCTGAACATTTATAAATATCTTAACTACACAGATGATTAATAGTAATTGGAGCCTGCATGATAAACTGTGTCTGTATTGTCTGTGTGATTGATATTTCAGCCATAAAATCATCTACTTGTGTTTTTTGTCCTACCGTGGTGCACAATGTCATGATCCATGAGGTGTTGCATAAGGCACACTGCTGTTGTCCGGTCTGGAGACTCTTTATGGCTTAACAACCAATCTATTAGCTCCTGTCCCACAAAACAGTTGGGGTATGTTCTCAGGTGGTAGCGTCGCTCCTTGATCAGCTTCCCATCATGAAGTTTAAGTCTGGACAAAAAAAATGCATTAATTAATATGCTTTTAAAAAATATGATTTTGTCTTACCTCAGTTGTTCTCCAGCTATCATAACCTCTGCCTTATGCTGTCTTGCCAAGGTTTTTTTTCTAACGCTACTTGTTCTCTCCATGTTTGTTTTCTAGACTAAATAGTAAGTGCTGCTAACACCGAATTTTAAACCATTGTGTATACATAACAACCCAACAGCTCAAGTGCCATGTGGGAAGAATGTTGTATATACAAAAAGAGACGAGACAGAAAGCGTGTTTAATGAAAAGTGCTCTTTCCTATGCTAAATCACAATTTAATTTGTTTGATTGTTCCTGATTTATTAGAGATATTGATTAATCTCTGGGGAATAAGAACTAATTCATTAAGTAATTATTTTGTTATTAATAAATAGTTTTATTAATTTCCTCAAATATTTTGTTTTGTCTGTGAATGTGCAGCAGATGGCAGCATTGCACCTGGCCCATTGTCTTCCCCTAACCCTAAAGCGCTCTCTTGACGCTGTCTTGTGTGAACAGCATCAGATTCCATTTGGATATAATTTGTTAGATATAGTATTTCCATTATATTGTCACCAGTGCATTTACAATTATAACTTTAGTTGGTTGATCCACTATCCTCTGCTATTTTGTGACATCAGACATAATTCAAAGTTTAATTATCCATCAAACTAAGACAAGATGATCTGCTAACTTCTAATAACTTAAATATCTGATCATACTCAGCTTATATGAGAAATGCCACAAAAGTGTTGATTTGTTATCCTTATCTGTCTTCATAAGATACCTAATATTTTTTGTGTCTTCAAGGTATACCAGACCTCTGGGTACTACCACTGATTGGACTTTTCCTTTGTGAAATAAATCTCATTGCCTGTCCTTACTGTTCTTCTCTTTGTTTCCCAGCTTCAAACAATGGTTTTCCGTGCTAACATTTGGCTGACAGTGATTTTCAGGCTCTCTATCTTGTCAATGAAGCTTCCCGTGTGTGGTGTTTGCAATGACCAAGAAGGGTCACATCAGGGTAGGCGCTTCCCTTTAACCTCTGATACTGAGTGTGAGGGTGTCATTGTGAACAACTGTGAGCAATGTAACTGAAGAGAGGCAGAAGAGCATGGGAAGTTGGTGTGTGATTGTGGAGAACTTGTGTTGTAGATAAGACGAGGTCTGGTGAAAATTTTGTGGATATAGTAAGTAAATTCTAGATTGTATTGGTGTCTTTCTAGAAACGCTTAACTGTTGAAGTTGTATGAGACACCCATGCAGGCTTCACTGTGCATTAGGTGAAAACTTGCTAAACTGGTGATCATTTATTAATTTGATTGGCTGGTTTAGTTAAAACAAATGAGTACCATTTTAGGCAAAATACTTTATTAAAAGCATTTACTAAAAAACACCCTGTAAGCAGGCTTTCCACAGGTTGCTCCTTGTCACCGCGGAGATGGGATTGCTTTGCCTTACCTATCTATGCCATAAAAACTAAAGTTTGCAGGTGGTGTGCCCGCCACCATGAATCTTAAACAGTTCTGCTTTAACGTAAAACAAATTTCTACTAGCCTACCCTAAATATACAATATTGTTTTATTTCTTATTATAGCCTACTTGAAATTCTTATTATTGGGCTAATAAAGAGAGATGAACATTTGAACAAAAAAGGCTTAATAGAGTTAAATGAATGTCTAGCTTCGTGTGAGAACATAGCATTGAGGTGGAAGAATATAAAACAGATCTAGTGGCAGATAAGGTCAGTAAAAGCTTGGTGTTGAAGATATTATGGGCTTTTATAGGCTTTGGTCAAATGATGGTCACGAAGAGCCCGTAGACAGGCTCCTCGCAGGCTTTATGCAAATGCAGCTCGTGTGCGTTCTTATTGGTAAAGATCGCGGAGGTGTAGTCCAGGAGGCGTGACTTCTCCCGCACTCCTTTATGAGGAAAGTGCGCTCCTCCAGATTAGGCATAGTGCGCTTTTCTCTGTGATGAGCGTGGCACAACTATAGCGGTTACGCTGTCCACAGAATTACGCACGCACTCTCTCCGCGCGCAAGACTTACTTTGGACTTGTTAAAGAAAGCTTGTTTGTGCATGAACTGTTAATTACCAGTTCTTGAGCACTGAGGCTCAACCAGGACTGCACAAGAACTCCATGGATTTTGTCAACGACTTTGACTTGGTAAAGTTTGGCGTTAAGAAGGAGACTATGCAGGGAATGGACCGAACCTTCGTGGGGCCGTGCAACCAGCTCCAAAGACCAGACTCTGTGTCCTCGACACCCGGTACATCACCTTGCAACTCAGTCCCTTCATCTCCGAATCTTCAACTGAACGAACCACGAGGACACGCGACTGGCGAACAGTTCTGGATGCATGGCAGCGCATACCCACAGCAGATGTACCCGCAGGCTTTTGGCTTGACGCCCGAGGACGCTGTGGAGGCACTGATTGGAGCCACGGCACAGCAGGGCCCTCATGCACATCCACAGCAGCCACCATTCCAGCCAGAGTACGAGAGCTACGGTCACATGGGCGAGCCAGTACACTACCCGGACCTGCAGAGCCACTGCCACGAGCCCTACCTGAAGGACGATCTCCGCAGCGCGTCCCCCCAGTCTCCGGAGCAAGTCCTGGGAGCGCATCACGTCCCGCAGCAGCCACACAGTCGACATGACCGGCGCGCCAACGCAGACATGCACTTCTCCGATGAGCAGCTTGTATCCATGTCCGTGCGCGAACTCAACCGTTTGCTCCGGGGCCTGAGTAAAGACGAGGTGATGCGGCTCAAGCAGAAGCGCAGAACCCTGAAGAACCGCGGCTACGCGCAGTCATGCCGCTACAAACGTGTACAGCAGAAGCATATTCTGGAGCATGAGAAGAGCAGTCTCGTGTCACAAGTGGAGCAGCTCAAGCACGAGCTCAACAGACTAGTCCGTGAGCGGGACGCATACAAACTCAAGTGTGAGAAACTGTCCGGGGCCAACTGCTTCCACGAGACGGGCTCTACAAGTGACAGCCCGTCTTCCCCCGAGTACCTCATGTGAGGCCCGTGGGTTCTGATAGACTCTATAGAGTGGACAGAGGACATGCATGCGGGCCATGTGTGCCGGTTTATACAGCCATAGCCAGTGTATTTTGTCTGACAGATACTTGAATCAGAGAATATTCCCTTTAATCCTCAGTTACTGCCCACCAGTGATTCATCTTTTTTCGTTGTTTTGTTGTGTTTCTGTTGCCAAAGAACATTGCTAAAATATAGCATTATTTTAAGAAGTTATTTCTGCTGGACAGATGAAGCATTTTATGTGTATTTTTTATTATAATTATAAAAATGTTTTTTGTTTTTTTCACTCGCTGTGCTTTAAATTTTCTTTAGGATCAATAAACCTGAAGTGACTTTTTCAAAACTTGTCTCATCAACATTACTACTGTTGGGATTAGTTAAATTTGGTTTATTCTTTATTTGGCTGGGACCATGTACAAATTAATTTATTATTATCTGCACCAGATTTAGCTGCTCCTTTCCATTTGCAGTCCCTGGACAGGTGTGTGCGCGCGTGCGCGTGCACACACACACAAAACAAAAGAAGTGGGTTTATACATTACCTTGCAATTAGGCTACATTCTTATACCAACTTAGCTCCTTACAGAGGGAGAGGATTGATACACTTAAATTAGCTGGTTACATATTCATAAAGCTTAGTAGTCCTAGTTTACAATGCACACACAGCACATCAGGTTGCAGAAAATATTCAAAATAAATGCAAAATAAATTATTAGGGCTAAAGTAGCTAATTTTATTGCTCCAAATCCGAATGCCTACTTAGCCTACATGTATTTAATGTGCGGATATGTAATGTTTGAAAAGTCATAACCTAAACAATTTGTAGTTCAAATTATAACAAGTATTGGGTTTTCATGCCCCATCTAACCTTTGACCCTGTGGAGTGCTCCTTCCTGTGGGGCCTGCAGCCGAGGCTTGGGGCTGACTGGCATAGGCAGATAAAGTGCTGTGGAAATCAGGCTTCCCCGCTCATGTTTTCCTCACTCACATCAACAACATCCAGAAAGGAAGGAGCTCCAGCCGCCGCTCCAGACCCTCTGGACGTTCACACATGTGGCCTTCTCTAAGCTGCATCCTCAATACACAGTAACTTATGCTGTAGTAACATCATGCAACAGTACCATAGTGTTTGTGTGTTTTTTCACAAAAACACAAGTACACATATGTGCTAACCAGTGTTGGGAGTAACTCGTTACAAAAGTAATTAATTACTGTAATGCATTACTTTTTGGTGTAACGCAGTAATGTAACGCATTACAGGGAAGAAAATCGGCAATATATTACTCGTTACAATGCCAGTAATGCACATTACAATGCATTTTTAACCTGCTTTGTTTTTGTGGGTTTTGCGTTTTCTTCATACAAAGTTCGCGGATCACCGCGAGATCAGCTACTGAATCTGATAAGTCCGCGCAGACCATTCCATTTCCTTTTACTTCGTCTCGAACTGGCAGACTGACAAAGGATGACAGAACCAGAAGAATCGGATAGTGCTAGATCCTTTTCAAGATGGGCATACGCCCACTACGTTCACAGGACTCCAAGAACATTTTAGTTAAATGCACACTGTGTGTGAATCCCAAACCTCTTTCCACGTCGAAATGCAGTACAAGCAATTTGACGAAGCACTTGCAGAGGTGCCATAGCACCACGAAATTAGTCAGGAAAGGAGGGGATGGGACAGGGAACGATACAACCCCAACAAAGCAGCCGAAACTGATGTTGACCCGACCAGAGAGATTTGCACTGTAGATTGCCAAATCCTTATTTCCAGTCATTTTGGCGAGAGTAACTAAAGTAATGCAAAAGTAGTGTAATGCCTTACTTTTTATTTAGAGTAATATTGTAATGTAAGGCATTACTTTAAAATGACAGTATCAAGTAATAAGTAGTGCATTACAGTTTTTGAGTAACTTGCCCAACACTGGTGCTAACATATTGGCCCCATTCTGTGTTTAGTGAATAAAAGTGAGGGCAATGATTTCACAGTGAACATACTGTATGTGCCAAGATGACCTGATTGTATATAGAATATAATTTTCTAATCCATCCAAATTGCATGTATGTCTGTTTAAACAAATCTCATGCTTGTAAAAAGTTCCTGAGGAGCGCTTGATCTGTGACAGACAGAACATGTGACAGTCTCAGGGCACTTTCTCAGTGTTCACTTTCCAACTGTGGCTGAGCAGGTGGCTTTGTTAATGGCCTTTAGCCCCTATTTTCACATGTGACCCCTGATTGTATGACCTCCCCCTCTGTGCGCATGACATCACAGCACAGGTTTAAAGGGACTGTCACTGTCCAGATGACCACTGGACAGCACTTATATTACAGACAACTGACCAAACGTCCTGCCATATTTTCAATGCTCTTTATCATACGGCACATAGGTACAAGATCATTATTTAAAGTAATATAATTCCACAAATTTGTTTGTCACAATCTGAGAACCACTAGATTAGTGCTTTGTTTAAAGGATGCACACACTCAAAATTTCAAATATCTGTGTACTGTACATTATTGAGAATACTTCTTAATGTAGTTTTAACCCTCCCAAACACTAGGCACTGAGAATTGTTGGAAACTGCAGTATTTTTGTCTTTTGGTCACACATTTGTTTTCCTTAGCGCTTTTCTTTGATATATAAATTCCAGTGTTCCTCATATTAGTGCATTTTCTTCATGTACCTAAGTGTTGTATGTGTTTTGCTGGCGTACATCACATGTGATCCTACGCAACAGCGGTGAATACAGAGAAGTGCTGTAAAGAGAGCGGTTTGTGGTGGTGTGTCACTGTGTGCAGGGTGCCATTGTAGAAACGATTAGCCAGCTCTTTTCCATCGCATGTGATAGGCTGCTGAGGCTGATGTGGGAGCCTCGCTCTCACCCCCTCCTCTCCCACCAACACCCCAAGCCCACAGCGCCTCAGGCTGCCTACTGAGTCAGCAGGAGGGAAAGGTGTCTGCACGACTGTGGCATCGCAACAAGACAGAAAGTTAAAGAGCAGCCAATCGCTTTACAACAGACATGCTTGCACTTTCTCAAACAGGGTGAGCGAAGAGATGGTAGGGAGGTAAAAGTCACTCTGGGATGATAAGGGAAGGAATCCTAATTTTATACTCCCCTACAGAATATACATTAACCATATCTTTGAAATGTATTAAATCTCATTTTAAAACAATACAATTGAGCAGAATACGTAAACAAAATTCTTAAAATCCTTTTATAATTGTGTGTTATGATATAGAGCTTATTTTAAGTTGAAGAGTCATGGTTTAGGAAAGATGCAAAAGAATGAAAATGCAGCCAACAAAGTGAGTATAGTCTACCTCAGGTTTGGTGCCTAGTTTGAACGTGTGTTCAGTAACATTAGTTGCATACAGAGTGTACTGTACTTGGGGAGTAACTGTAGAAGTTCAGGCCCAGATCTGAGACAAGAGGAATGTCTTTGTGTCAGAGGAATGCTGGAGCCAGGCTGCACACAGTAGCACCAAAGAACACGGACAAGGACTGAGGAGCATCCCCAGCAGCACTGTGATTGTCCACTGCACACTCTCTAAACTATTACGACCTATTCTAAGGGAAGATTCACTGGTCTCATACTTTAGATAAAAATTCAGTTTACCAATGTATTTACATTAGGTGATTTCAAATAATTTCAAATAATGATTAGTAATCATTTCCTGTTAAATGTGTCTGGGTCAGATGTTTGACCTCTAATGACAGGACATTTCCAGCCCAAGCCAGTTCTTAGTTGTTTTGCAACCCTGAAGGGTGATTGGCATTAGTGTGAGCACAGCTTCATGTGAAGCCCAGAGCAGAGATTGGAATGGACGGCAGGATGGACGAGGACCTTCCTCTTTCACTTCCCATATGAGTGCTCAGTCAAGTGACTTGTGAGAGTGTTCCTTGTGTATGTGGCAGGAAAGAGCAGCTTTGACGGCTGTGGTTTCCGTTCAGGATGTCCACTCGCTCTGCACGGTTGTGACACTCTGAATCATGCACTGATCACTCATCTCCATGGACACACAATAAGGAGTACATTTTATAAAAGCTTACTGTATGAAGAACTTGATGTCAGGATTATAGCACAATCCCTGTAAAACAGAGCTTTCTTTCTTTAAATTCTCAGGTTTGCAGCAGTTGTAGTAATAATACAAAAATATGTCTCTTTTATCTTTTAAAAACTAAGCCTGTTTTTGTGAAGAACTGGCCAGGTCAAAACATATTTCTGTACAACCTTGCTCTATTGTGAAGTAATCTTTGACTGTTTTTATCACTGCATCATAAAGGCCCACAGTAATTACAGGCAAACTACCTCTAATGAATAAAGTTATCACATGATGGAGTGCTGAGGATCCTGCTAAGTGGATTAATGTGTAGCCTCCATGGACAATAAAGCAAGTGTTGGCCTCTGATTGGCTGTGGTGCCCACCCTGCTGCTCCTGGGACATTGTGGTCAGTATGTTTGTGCATGATCTCCCAGGGTTCTGATAGGAAGGCCTGCCGATAAAGAGTTTGTCACGTTTCAGTAGACATCATTGAGTGTTGTATGTCAAAGTCCTGTCAAATTAAAGGACCCTGGACTTTGGCTGTGGTGCAGAGGGCTACCACTGAATGTAATAATTATACAGGCTCCTTCCTGCATGACAGAAACTCTATAAAACACGAGCTGAACCTTTAACGATAATATAGCCTACACCTCACTTAACTACAAACACAACACAAGTGAATTAACTAGGACTAATTGTTTTATAAGCACTGATTTACCAACAGATTATATGAGTGACATTATCATAGTATTATTGCTTAAAATATATAATCTGTTATTTGGGAATAAAGGATAAGACTGGCTAAAATGTTGTTGTATCCAAATGGTTATATCCGAACATGTACCAGTACTACCATTGTGTTATTTATTCTTTAGAGACCTTTGCAAATGTACACTTTTCTACATACATGCTTTTCAAAATCCCTGTATCTCCAGACCATTACTCATGCATTTGAATTTTTTGTGTGTTCTGTGCACTTCTATGGGGACTACTTTTATAGACAAGACAGGGGGTTTGTATACTCAACTATCCTGTTGACATTGTGTTTGCACATTCACAGATTGCCTTATCGGTGCAATGGTGGTGCTACATTTACTGCACGGACCTTTCATCAGAAAGGTCACAGATTTGATTCCCAGAGTGCATAGAGCCTCTGTGGAGTTTGCATGTTCTTCTCATGCCCGTATTTTTTTCTCTGAATGCTGTGATTTCCCACACCATTCAAAACATGTACATTGCCCATTCAGGGGCCAGGATCAATTGTAAGAGATAATGGTCAGAAAGAAATATTTAACAATGAGCTATTACGTTTCTGAAAGGATACAAACAAATGATCAGTGAATCTGATCAGGTGCTTGTAAACAGCCTGTGTAGATGTCTGCAGTGACACTGGACTTTTACTAATCGACTAAAAGGTAAAGTGAAAAGTCTATCCTTTCATTGGCTGCTAGGATTTCCTGTTGTATTTTATGGGGGTCATGCAGCTGGCAGGCGCCCTCCTGTTTCTGTCCATAACGATGACAGGCGTCTATTAGTGCACTGTGGAAACACGAGCCAGAGAGGGGTGAACCAAGGCTCTGCCCCCTCCCACTTCCTCCCCCGCTGCTGATCCCCATAGTACAGCTTTTTACAGGCCAGGTAATATGGCCCTCAGTTACTATTGGCACAGGCAGCCCATCAGAGGTCAGCTCCTGGTGACTTGGAAACAGGTCTGGTCCATAGGGAAGCATTTGAGTCTCTGGAATATCACAAAGTGGCGTCCAGGAAAAGTAGCTGCACTCTGGATTTTGGGAAGAAGTAGGGAAATGATTAAAAGTGCAAAAAGAATGTTATTGACATTCTTTGACGTTCCAAGTGTACATTTTGTTCTTTGGTTCTAATATTAAACAATTATGAAACATTCACTCTCTTTGTTCTTAATCACTTTGTTTTGCATTTTTGGAATTGATTTGGAATTGAAAAGTATGAATGTTTTTGTTCAAATGTGTATGTCAGTGCCTGAATGTGCTAGTTGAATGAAGTCACCAACTCATTATTGTTATTTGTTAACTCAAGCACAGTTAGTGGCTTTAGTTCAAATGCTTTCTCATGTAGCTAGTGCCGAAGGATTGATTATAACAGAATAATACTAGGCTGTAAAATACTGGCTTGAATACAGATAATGAATAAGGCAATGTGTGTCTTTAGAATGAAAAATTTGACCAGTTTGACACAGTTTTTCAAATATTGCACCTATATCTCACCTAGAAGGGAGACAAAATAGTTTAGGCGAAAAAGGGGAATTTGAAATGTGACACTGCAGTTGTTGTGGCTTGGTACGTTGGCTGCGGGTGGCGCTGACATGAGCATTAATGGCGCTATGGTGTCATGCGTTCTGTTGAAGTCTCACAGCTCTCCTTGGAATTGGGTGTGCCCATCTCCCACTAATGTGTCATCTTTACATCTCCCCAGTGTCTTTATTTTGATCTGAAGCTTTGTGCTTCACTCAAACAATGTTTAGAGTTTTTAATGGTAATGTCATATTTAGGCTTTTTTGTTTGTTCTTGAATTTTGTCAAGATAAGCAAGGAACAGCCAACAGTAAACAGGTGATTTGAGTGTGAAAGAGCCTTGTGACTGGTTAATCATGTCTAGAAGGATTCTATCTATTTAAAGGGGATTTAAGTCTTTATGCTGATTTAACCAACAACTTGTTTTTATTTACGTTTGTGGCATAAATATAGGAAGCACTTTGTTCCGAGATTCAAAAGACAAAACAGAAATGTCCAAAGTAACAGAAGGGAAACTTAGACAGTTGTAATATAATATAAGTAATTTTGTAAGCCACTCTATATATATCTATGTTTCCAGACGATAAAAGGCCCTAAATAATAGGTTAAAAATGAATTAATCTCATGATAAAAGTTCACTGTCAATTTAACCTGCAATTCCCAGTAGTAAAACTTTGTTAACTGCCAAACCTAAAAAGATCATCTTGGTTTCGTGTAGAGCACTTGACCCTCTCCTCTCTCTCTCTCTCTGTGGTGCGTTGTAAACAGCCTTGCAGCTTGTGGTGTTGTTTTGCACGCTCTAAGTAAGGGAAAGTGAAGTGTCCAGTAGTAGCACAGGACCTCGTCTGTCACTGCTATCAGTACTGAGAGAGCTGTAAAACAACACACTGACCTCTGCTGTGCATCAAGTGTTCAAATTGTTCAACTGCCTCTTTGTTGTTGTCTCCTGTCAGCTCTATTCAAAATTTTGTTTGCTTATAGACAATGAAATATACAGCTCATAACCTTTATTTGCATTTAATAGATAAACTACAAAGCATGAATACGAATATAGGAATAGGATTAATATCAGTTTGTTTGACCGGAGCTAACTAATGACCCCTGTACATACATCATTAACATTGCAGTACAATTTTATTCCCTGTTGTATGATATTATTATCCAAATTGCCTGAAATGAAACCAGCTTTTCAAATGTTTAGTTTGCATTGCATCCGTTCATTAAATGTGCTGTACTTGATTTGTCATATTTGTTTAAAATATGATAAACAGAACTATTCAATTTAATGTGGCTTGCAGTGGTCCAAACTTATTCCTCATATAATTAGATGCAGAGACAATGGATTTATTTTGACCTTAAAGGCAAAGTAACGTTATTTTACAATCTGAGCCTTCTTTCGGTAATAAAACAAGTCGTTTGACTCACCCATATCACGTTCGTGTCATTTGGAGCTGTTTGAAGAAAGTTATGTTGTAGCGTAACCATTAGCATTTGTTTTCGGGGCATTACTTTGCGGTCTCCAAATAACACAAACTTTAGCACTTTTCAAATCATAGAAGCCCGATGTCTTAATGTAAGAAATCGTTTGAATCGCAAAAGTGGCCTGTAATCCGAGATTTATCCATAGTTTTCAGCTTTGCGTTTCATGTTTGGGTCCCGGGAGCTGAGAGCACAGTCCGCGCATGCGCACTGGCGTCCTCATCTACTCGAAACTATGGCTAAATCTCGGATTACAGGCCACTTTTGCTTCAAACGATTTCTTACATTAAGACATCGGGCTTCTATGATTTGAAAAGTGCTAAAGTTTGTGTTATTTGGACACCGCAAAGTAATGCCCCGAGCAAATGATACAGCACCATGTTAAAAGATACGGGATCATTAGTAGAACAGAACGGCTCAACATAAGTTCTGCGATACTGCTCCAATTGACAGAAAAATGCTATGGGTGAGTAAAACTACTTGTTTTATTGCCGAAAGAAGGCTCAGATTGTAAAAAAACGTTAATTTGCCTTTAAGAGCTGCTTCTAAAATATATCTGTACTTGGGGCAAGACACATTTTGCTCAAATACATGGGTTACATGATCTCATCTCACTTCTGCTCTCAATACTGCAGTACTTATAAACATCATCCTCTCTTACACTCCGTTTACTCTTATACAATACTATACTTAAAATAAATACAAAAACATATGTATTGTATGTATATTCATTTTATTCTGTTATAGTCTTGGTGTTAGAACTGTTAAATATTTAGTTTTGCATATTTTGAATAGGTTTTATATTAAACCATCATATCTTTTATATTAAACCATCAAATCTCAGTTTCTTAGACTATTTTTTATATGATTTAACAGTATTATTTTAGTTTAAACTCCATTTTGCTGAACTTGACAAATGACGAATAGCTTCACATTCACATGCACTTTTGAATTCATGAATTCATGCCAGTTCGTCCAACATCAGCCCTTCCTCTCAAGTGACAATGTGCCACACTATGTCCACTTCTAGCCGGTTTTCTGAAGGAGAGGTCAGAAGGTCAGTGCATTGTGAGTGACAGCAGTAATGGTGACCAGAGCTATATTTAAATCACAGAGTAGAGGAACAGCTTTGAATCATGTGTAGACCCGCATTCGCATCCTCTTTCCACACTAATGACTTCACCTACACAGTGGTTTAAATAAAGCTGACAACCTATTTGACTTATTGGACCAGGCTCATTGAGCAATACATTATAATTTTAGCAAACTATGTCAAACTGCTAACTTAATAGAAATTGTATGAAATAAAGCATGTATATTTTTTGAGCAATGTCCTCATCATCCTGAAATAGCACGAGATGCACTATGTAATATAAGCAGTTTAAGACACTTAAAATGTATGCAAGATAAATGTTGTGAAATGGCAATAGATTTTGTAACTTACTTTCCAGATGCAGATAAAATAATAAATAGCCAGTCCTTAATAGAGGTCTAAACTACAGATACAGCAACATTTTTCTATTAAAATATATTTTGTTCTTCATAGAGGACATTTTGTCATCTATATCATTGCAGTCCTTGCAATATCACAATTGTGCTAGCCCAAATTGCAATTTGATTCTATTGTGCATTTTGCAGCCCCAGTTTTGTGGGTCTTATATTTAGAGTAGGGTATTATATACCCTACTCTAAATGTTGTTTTATTGTACTCCCACATTCAGCTATAACTTATAATTATAACCACAAATCAGTTATATTGATCCCTGATAAAAATGAGCCACCCTTTATGACCTTTCTTAATATAGTGTCAAGGAGTTTGGTGGCTTTTGTTGATTGACCTACCCTTACTATCTAAACCAAAACAATGTCTTTACGTATAATCACATTTTCATTTGAGAAGAAAAATATAGCTTATATACCAGTCCAAGGCAGTAGATCAGCAGCAGTGGTCTTTCCCACACACTTGTAGCGTTTGAAACCAGAGCAGCTCTTGTCAGCCTGTTTACCTGCCGCTGTTCTCTGTAAACCTGCTCTTCACAGTCACATCAGCAGAGAAACCATCCTTTGAAGAACTAATCCCATGTGTCTGTTTCAGAAGAAACAAAGAGTCAAGTGTTATCTAAGTTATTCCTAAATATTGGAGCAGTTGAAAAGTGAGTTAATGACAGAAGTGTCATTAAGGTTGAGAAATCGAAAGTTCATAAACAATGTTTTGAATTAGTCAGGTTTTGTAGTTCATCATTCAAAATAAATGATGCATTATATATTTTAAATAGTTCTGGGTTTGACTCCTGAGCCACCCAGACCTTTCTGTGCAGAATTTGTTTCTCCTTGTATCTGGTGGTCACTTCAATTTCCCCCATCAGCCCTAAACATGCACAGTAAGTAAAATCCTTCAGTTATAGTCCTGACCAAACCAGCGGCATTAAAGAATGGGTCAAAGTGCAGTGGACAAATTTATCTGAGGACAGTAAAGTATACATTTACCCTAACTGCAGTTTCTCATATTGTGTCTTCATCAATAATTTAATCATGTAATCTTGTTTTTTCCACAGTGATCAATCCAGTTGATGTGATGATGTGAAGCTCTTTGTCAGGTTTTATTTATTAAAATGGGACCATGCATTAACTAATATGAGCCCATGAAAATATGAAGCCAAAGAACAAATCTAAGCCTGAACTGTTAAAAACCACAAACTAAAGGTACATTCATACCTGCACACATACCACTAAATTGGGACTAGAGCTAAACCTGGCCAAGACCATGTCTTATTATCATTGCAAATGACTTTTGTCCCTTACCACTGTCAGGCAAACACCAATAGTTTGATGCCTCAGGGTTGCACTGCCGTACACGTACATATCTCCTGTGCCATCTCCCTGTGTACTTGTGTCAGCAGCAGCAGCAGCAGCCTGGGAAGTGGAGGCTTGCATTGTCCTCAGCTTCGGGGATAGGGGCAGCCAGCTCAGCACCAAACGCTCGAGCATGGGCTGGTGGAAAGGTGGCATGACCAGTCTTCCCACATACGCCCCTACAGTCTTCTGATCCCTCACCCCTCCTCGCCCCCATTCCTCACCCCTCCTCACTTCATCACGATCTTATCGCACTCTTCTAATCCTTTGTTTAAGGATTACTGTGGCCATTGTGGGCTGTAAAAGACTCAGTAGTGACAGTCAAACTATCATGTCAGATAATCTCCTGAACACACAAGATGAGCACAGCTACTGGTAAAGTGATCCTAGTGATGCAGTAATTAAAGCGCATATTACAGGGGTTAATGTATTTTCTAATTACTATGTTTGGTGTGATTGTATTTTGGAGTTTGCAAAGATAAGTTGAAAAACTTAAGTGAAGCTGAGTTCTAAAAAGAAATTCTGACAGATTTACAGACAATATTAACACAATAGTAGTTTGCTCATACTTAAACTCAATGCAGCTTGTAATGGAAACCTTTAGTGTGTAAAGTAGTACTCTAACCACTCAAATTTATTACATATAAAATTTGCTTCACAGTCTTTATTTTTTAGCTAAATTGAAAAGCTCTGTACACCATGTTTATTTATAAAACTGTGGCCAGTTACGGCATTTTTAGCAGAAAATTACAGCTATATCTACTTGTCATCCTTTTGGCAAAGCCATATTTCTAGTCCACTGAAGACTTAAAATTATATCATATTATCCAGCTCATCTCCTGCATACTTGCATACTTAAGCACATACTCCGAATGTTAATTTTGGAGGACTCCCCTAAATCCATGACAGCATCAATGCGCTCGCTGCCTCCTCTTCACCATCACAAAGAGAGTGTGACCTTGCCTTTGGCCTCCTGGCTGTCTGACAAAGCAATCCCTATGCTCTGGTGCGGTACGGCTGTCCTCTAAATGAAAGTAACTGAGAGGCGAAGGGCAAATAGGCCTATGGAATATCAATGTGCGATGCTCTCAATTAAGATTAAAGCTTTTGAATGGAATCCTATGGAGCTGCCTCTATAAGAAATACTTGACATTTTACCCTTGCTGACTCCAGTTAAAAAAGTGTCTCGCGCTACACCAGTTCCACCATCACCTCCTCCGCCCGCGCCCGCTAACTAGCTGCCCCCTCCTCGGCCGACCCCCTCCTTTTGCTGAATTCATTGTGTAGATATTGACTTAGGCTACAGTCACACTTCTTCTAAGAAATAAGTGAAATGGATCATCTTACTGCCAGTGGATGATAAGAATACTGAAATATGAAAAAGCGACTGGATCAGCAAAATGACAAACTAAGGGGGGGAATATGAGGCAGCCATGGTAAACCCTCTGAGCTAAACTCCCCACAGCTACACAGAAACGAGCACTGAAGGAGTCTGGAAAAGGCACTGTAAATTTTCATGATTTTCTTTAAAATATGTGTTAATCAGTGCTGCCTAAATGAGCAGATATATTTTATTTATTTATTGAACAGGTGTATAGTCTTTAAGGATTTATGCAGGTTTATCTTGGTCTTGGCTGGTTTAGTGATCATTGTTCTCTTTTAAAGATTCAGTACGTAACTTTCTGGTCTGGTCTCCATGGAGAACAATGGAACTCAATTTTCTGCAGTATGGTATTAAACTTACCTATTTCCATGGAGACAAGCAGGTGGCGCCTCCATGATAAGTTGCAGGTCCTATCGGGAGAGGTGAAACTGTTGTTCACGATGCATATATTTTAATTGTAAGAACACCTGCAATTTAATAAATCCAAGACAAATACATTTAACGTTTTACTAGATGCCAGGTAAAGCCCCACCAGAAATGTTAGACAGTACTCCTTTAGTGTAAATGAACTTGTATATCACAAAACATATTACAGCAAAGTATAAATACAAATTATTTTCAAGCTTGTTTTGGTTTAATAATTTTACAAAGTTAGACATGCCAGAGAGATTTACTGGTCAAGATGTCGCGCGTTGGATGCGCAAGATTGGGACAGGTTTATGTTGAAGCTAAATGCATAAAACCATCGGAAAACAGGAGGTCTAACAGCCGTATAAAATCAAAATTGTCTTCAACCATCATTACTGAGGTTGCTCCTGGTGTGGTAATTACCTTCTGTATTGTGATGCTGTTACCAAGGGTACATTAAGACTTAATTGTAGATCCTGTAGGAACACTGGTTATAATAAACACAGACTAAACAATATATAATGGAAATATTTTTTTTTAAGTATTGGTAGTTATGTATTACTTTTGTACTCTTGGGGTTGTCTGTGGAAAAAAAAATGTGTTCCTTCATTGGCAAAAAAGCTCTAGAAAAAGATGGAAAAGCAGTGAAACCAATTCAGTCAGTTGTCTTCAGACTCAAGTAAGATCAGCTCTTAACTGGTAGTGTTGTCACGATACTAAAATTTCAAACTCGATTTCTATAGTAAGGACTAAACTAACTAAACTCACTACTCAATATTGATTACCACATTGATAATAAAACACTCTTTCTTTAGACACTTCCTTGTATATTACCATGTGGTCTTATAATGTAATCCTTCTGTCAGTTAGGTGCCTTGGTGGTGGTCCATGGGTGTATTCTAGTCTATGTGGTCTTATACTTATTCTGATAGAGCTCATGGTCATTCTAAAGCTAAAGGAAAGGTTCATTTCTGTCCTGTGAATGTGACTTTTGTTTTTAGTACCAGTACTTGTTCATGTTGAATTGGGAAGCTCTTGTTTGTGGTAGAATTAAAAACATAAAATAAAGTACAAAATCATACTGTAATTTAAGATTAATAGCTTGCCATTGAAATCTTTACAAAAGGCAATCTTATTTTATAATAGGATTGTTAGCCAAACATTTTAATATGAAGTACATCTTCTGTAGAGATTTAAGGATTACATACTTTATGTTTATCCTCTCTTCAAAGTATTTTTTCTATAATGTTTTACATACTTTTAATGTTGCTATAAAAATAAACATTACATTACATTAATCTTCACATCGACTCTTGTCAAATAAAAGTTTTCATTCACTGTTCATTTCCTACTGTTGTATTGATTACAAGACACACACCCTCAAATGTATGGAAACCTATACAAACCTATACAAATCGCATCAAGATTGAGCAAGTATCTGTATGAAAATGACGCATATAAAAACCCTGGTGTTAACTCCACCCTCAATAAACAGAATTCCACATCATGCTCCAACTCTGCAGTTAACTGAATCAATGCAATTCCACTTGTGCTGATCTTGCAGACCGGGCCCTTCCCCCAAGCCCTCTTCATCTCTCACCCCCCACCTCCTCCTCCTCTACCTCACTCTCTGATACATCCACCATGCCGTACGTGCGCAGGTCTGCCCATCCAAACACATTAGCGGCAGAAGCCATCACGCAATCAAGACAAGGCAGTGTATGAGACGTCAGGCCAATTTGTTTCCTTCTCGCGGCTACATCATATTAGCAGGGCGGCTATACCCTTGAGCTAAATCCAAGTTCACACAGAGGCAGTGAGCGGCTGGACAGGACGGCCCGCACTGTCAGCACTTTCCCCACCGCTGCTGCTGACATGTATCCAGTAAACTGCCATGAATTGGAATAAAAAAAATCTTGGGAGTTTCAAATATGCTTCTTTGGATGTGGTCGGTTTGCATAATTTTCAGGGGTACAGTTACAGTATGAGAGAGAGGCCAAGGAGGATCATTTTCAGGACTAAATACAACTTGTCCTCACTTTTCTGCAAAATAGTCTATATTTAGTGACTTTGTATGCCATTGGGTGTAAATTAAAAAAAGTAATTCTTCACGTATTGATCATATTGATTGAACATAGTGATTATGCAGCATTGTTTCTTAAAACCCATAATCACATTTAAAACGCATATGCTTTCAGGACGAGTAGTGCCTCTAAAGATTGTGTATAGTCCAGTATATATGCATGTGCAGGCTCATAGTGGCACAGCTTTTGTTAAAAAGGCCCATTTGGACCAGGGCCAGTGTAATGTTTGTCCACTCGTGTCAACACAGACTGTTTAACGAAAAAAGATGTGTACATTTATGTGTCTGCTGAATATTTTTATTCACCCACAGATTTGCAGTCTAGAGAGATGCAGTGTCAGACTAGCACCTTTGCTTGTTCTTATCCACCTAAAATTTTGTGATGAGGAGTTCTTGTCCAAGATATTTGTTTGATATATGTTTTATCGTTAAAATGTGATATAAAAGTAACAAGAATATAGACAGTACTTGGAAAAATAATGAACATTTGATACCCTTTGTCTCACTGCTATGACATAGTAGCTAATAGTCAAATGTGTAAAAAGTAAGTGATCCAGTTTACAACTTTACATGTAAGTGCAATGTAGATGGAAGTGAGTTAAAAATTCATATCTTTTTATGGCCATGTATAAAAACTCCCACGTGACCCTGTAATGACTTTTCCATTGTAGCACAATGTCATGATTATTCATTGATCAGAACAAATCTCAGGGGATGAGAGCAGGTGAAATGCAGTAATATTTTAGCATCCCCTAATTAACCTAATGAACAGTTTGTAATTTATACGTATTCTGTTGTATTTAAAAATGGCTTCCAGGTTGGACTTTATATGTTTCTTCTACCAGGAAAACATATATCTTCAGATTTTCACACAAAATATACAAAAGTAATTATACAAGGGTGTGAGTGGCAAAAGGCTGAGGTGGTGGCTACGGCTCCACATGAAGACAAATGAGCCACAAAGCATCTAGTCAATAGTTCAATTATCTGATGTCCGTCCAGCTTAATTAAACATATAATTGAGCCGCCCTAAACTAATGATAGCCTTCCTGTTACCCATGAATTGCCCGCATTTGGCATAACCACCACTTGACCCCGGAGTAGATTGACTTGCGTTAAGTGCAGGGTCAGGGTGTATCTACTGTTCCCCCACTGCAGTGACACCCCCCTCCTCCCCTTCACATGCACATGGGGCTGTCGTATGTCTCCCTATGTGGCTCTGAGCTCTGCCAAAAACAGTCAGGGAGAGGGAAAAATGCAATTACTGCCAGATTATCATACTGCTTCCGTTTGACTTTTCCCAGCGAATTCATGAATATATATGAATCCATCTCGCATCTCAATCTCCAATCCTTGTGTGCCTTGGTTTTCCACGTGTTTGTTGGGTCTCTGTTTTTTTGTTTTTTTGTTTTGTTTTTTTTGTTTCAAGGTGCGTTTCTATATGGAGATGAAAGTGTGAGAGCCAGTGAAATTTAAAATATGACTATGATTATTTAGAATCATTTTTTTTATTTCTGTGAAATCAGTTTTGTAAAGTTTGCTGCTGTGGTAAACAGCAAAAGACTACCCTGTTTTAGGCTGATGACAGAGCAGGTTAATTTAGCTGTGGAAGTTTGTCTGTGAAGGACGGTTAAGAAGTTCAAACAAAAAGGAAAGTTTTTTTTTTCTCTCAACAAGCACTGATTGAATATCAAATACTAAGTGAATCAATTTTTAGGGCTTTTAATCATGTTTAATCTGTATTTCCTTTTCATTATCCACTCTTGTATTTGTATTGTAGAAGTTGTTTGAGTAATTTTTATTTTCCTGCATACAAGATGTCATTGCTTGATCAACTCCAGTTTGTCACTGCCACTGGCATACGCCCACTGCTCTGTACTTACATTGTTCTCGTCGTAATCGGTGATAGGTGTAGGATTCAGCAGTGTCATGTAGTCATTTTGGCACAGATTAAAAGAAATCCTCTGCACGCTAAATAGCATGATCTGCAGCTATCCATGTGACTTTTATGAAGTTGTTTTAGATCAGTATTACAGTTTAAAATGTCCAAAATACAACACATTGTTTCATGGGTGTCAAAGATGAATATGATGTAGACCAATAGTCCGACAAAAACTTTTCACACTAACTACCAAATATTTTATTTGTTTAGGTGTGCATAGTCAAATATTTGGGGACAAGCAGCAAAGCTGCGAGGCACCCATAGTGTTTCTACTGATTCTTATTATTATTATTATAAAAAATTCTTCCGCCTCTGGGAGTCTATGGCAACCCCTAGAACCGTCTGGTAAAAAGTTGTGAAATTTTGCATGCACATTCCAGCCAGTCTCCTCATTACCCACAGCAATTTATAGGCCCCCACCCCCAACTGTCTAGCGCCACCAGCAGGTCAAAGTTGCCCTCTAGGGCCACCAGCAGGTCAAAGTTTTACGTTTGATTGGCTATCACAACAAAACGATAAGAGATATTAAAAAAAACCCAGGCATATTTCAGTCCAAAGATGCTATGTACCAAATTTGAGCAAAATTGGTCCGAAATTGAGGGAGAAGCATTTTGAGTGTTTTTCATAAAATTCAAAATGGCGGAAAATGACGTCATAGGCTGACGTCATAGGGTGACGTCGTATGGTTCGTTGGATTCTGCTTGGCCCAAGGAGTCCAGGGATGCCAAATTTTTGAAAATTGGACATACGGTTCAAAAGTTACATGCAGAAATGTACCTGAAAATTCCTTCCGTACGCCCGATTCGCAAAAACTTGGAATCCCTAGAATCCTTGGGCCAAGACGAATCCAACACATCCTATGACGTCATGTCCGCCGGAATAGAATGTCCGCCATCTTGGATTTTATGAAAAACACTCAAAATGCTTCTCCTCCCTCATTTCTGCTTGTAACTTTTGAACCGGAAGTCCGATTTTCAAAAACTTGGTATCCCTGGGATCCTTGGGCGAAGACTGACTGACATTAATAGTGAATATGAAAAAAGGCCTGAAGAGTGTACCATCAGAGTATTACCAGAAGCATGGTGTGTACCCTGTTTGAGAAACAGTGATAAAAGTAATGAGTCCAATACTGTTTTGCTGAGAGAGTGTGATAATCATTCAGCAGGCATCATTTGTTTTTTAAGTAGCTAACAGGACAAAGACTAAAGATTATTCATGTTTCTTAAAGGTCCTATATTACACAAAATGGATTCTTGTGAGCTTTAGGCTCATGTTACCTCATCAAAAACATACCCGGGTTTGGGTTTAACATACCCGGGAGGAGGCCCCGGGGCAGACCCAGGACACGCTGGAGGGACTATGTGCCCCGGCTGGCCTGGGAACGCCTTGGGGTCCCCCCGGAGGAGCTGGAGGAAGTGTCCGGGGTGAAGGAGGTCTGGGCGTCCCTGCTTAGACTGTTGCCCCCGCGACCCGGCCCCGGATAAGCGGAAGAAAATGGATGGATGGTTTGTGTTTAGTTTCATTCACACATGTTTGAGTAATATTGGTTTATTAGTCTGTCTACATCTCCAAAGCTCAACATGCTCTGTTCCACTGTGTGATGTCATGTAGTGGTAGTTTGCATGTTAACAGCTACTTTGTACCTTTAGTTCAGTATAGAGAATTGGCAATTCCAGGGCTGAAATTATCCAAATTATTCTAGTGAAGGTATATGGAGTTTAAAACACAGTGGAGCACATCCTGTATTACCACATGACATCACAAGGTAGAAAAGTGTGTTGTTGTTGTTTTTTTAGTGTGTTAAACATGTATGAATGAAACACAACTCCAGGTATGTTTGTGATGAGGAAACACCATTATAACATAGATTAAAAAAATAGTGCAATATACTGAAGGCCTTTTAAACAATCTTGACCAATATAAAATTCAAACATGTGATAGAAATAGCAGCTTGTACCTCTCTCATAGGCATTTCTCTCTACCAGTTTTACACTAACACAGTCTTGTATAGTCTATTTAGAGAAAGGGTTAGATCAGTGTTTACAGAATTGTATTTTGTCCAACACAAGGTCTTTAATCTCCACACAGAAGCCCTTAAGGGAGACTTGTGTCTTTGTAGATGTATCACTAACCTTTGGACTTCACCACTGCTCTTCTTAATAGCTCAATCTGACGAATCATTTAAAAGCACGCTGAAAAACAGACAGATGGGTAATGGATTGCATGGCAAATCAATGTGTGGATCAATGGAAGACATGCATCAATAAATGGATAGAGCACTAGCCGCTGAAATAGACACCAGAGTTAATGTAACATCATTGTGTGTGAGTAGATGGGAGAGAGGGCTAATACAGGTCCTGATAACATGTCCTTCTGAATAAAGTGGCCCACTAACTGACTATGATAAGCTCAATTTAAGATAGATTTTGTACTTATATTATTTATATTACATATGTACAAGGCACCAGCAAGTAGTTAGCATTTAACCACAAGTGTAGGAAATACATCATCTATTATCATGATATTGCATCATCTATTATCAGTAAGTAGAGATAAGGTTTTTACAATAAAACACAGATGAGTGCAATCATCATAATAAACTCATTCATTTTTTTTGTTTTATGGAGGGCTGTGTAGAAATGAAGTGAAACACTATACATTATAACTTTTGAGCATAATATAGTCTGACCTGTGTGTTCACAAGTGTAATCTTACTCTAATAAAATATGTTTTAAATGTAAAGCAAAGCATTACTGAATATACATTTTGCATGTTTATCTAATGAGTTACAGTTTGGCGGTTGATCTTATTGTGGACAGTAAATTTACTCTGTGACGTGTACCAGGTCAGTGTGGTTGGACTTGTTTGTTTCTGGTGGTTGACTCAGGGCCTGAGCACCGGACACTCCAGACTTGTGGTGGAGATGTTCAGCAGTCCCACACACTGATAAATGTGTCTGATATCAGGAGTGACTGTGTCAGCTGCTGTAAACAAAATAAATATAATACCTCCAAGACCTCAGGCTGCACTCCTTGGACTGAGCAAGTGGCAAGACACTACAGCTGTTTCTCATGGCCCACTGCCATAAATCTCCACTGAACGTCTTGCATTAAGGTTGGGTGTTACGGGGCAGCTGTAGTCGTCTAAATATAGAGCCAAGGCTACAGCCCGTGCCCGTACAGCGTAAACCCAAGTTCTGACATGTATCTTAGCATTAAAACCAAGTCTACCATATCTCCCACCTGCATTAGAGCTGGCATCAGCAGTGCAACACTTGTGCTGGAACTGTCTGAATGTTGTGCAAAGTGAACATCCGCACATGTCACCGTGTGACTCAGGCCCTGACCACACACTGCATTTTCCAACGGGCCCAGCGTTCATTATCAGTGTGTGGTGGCCCTAGGCAGAACGCTCTATGCTCGCTGCTGTGACATCCACTGTGCTCCGTGATGGAGACAAACAGGGCCAAGGTGGCACAGCAAACACGCATCACTGTGACAGCACTCATCCAGAACAGTCAGTGCTCCATAAGCACATTTTATTATCACTGTTGTCTTTTAGCCAGGGTCATCCTCTCCAAATTAAAAACACACCATTTAAGTGGCAAGACTGCATTTATAAACAGGTGCAAAGTTACTCATTGGGAACCTATTTTATCAACAACAAGCTCTCTTTTATGATAACATATATATATATATATATATATATATATATATAATATATATATATATATAATATATATATATATATAAATATAATATATAATATATATATGTTTGTGGCCTGTTTTGTCTCGTGTCATGTTACAGCACAGACTTCTCACCTATATATTTTTATGACACTGTATGTACATACATTATTATGTTACAGTTCACAGGTCCACGGGTAGTACTACTCTAACTAAAAATAATAATAATACACACATGTTTTATAATTATAATTTATATTTCTATAGCATCTTTCAAGACCCCCAAGGCACAATCCTACCAGATTATACCAGATATATTTGAGCAAAAATCATATTCATTTTTCAAATTTTACTTCATTTTACATCAGGATTGGCTGATAAACGTCTTTCATCAAATACAGTGAACCCTCGCTCTATCGCGGTTCACTCTTCGCGGCCTCACTGTTTCGCAGATATTTTTTTTCCTTTTTTTTTTTTTTAATAGTGTAACTTTTTTTTAAATAGTGTAACAATGTGGTCTGCGTCCTGATTGGCTAAGAGACTAGACCAGGACTATACGTGGACGAAACCAGGTCTAGACCAGAACTAGACCAGGTCTGAACCAGGATTAAATCACTCCGTGCGGCTTTTGCGTTCGTTTGTGCGTGTTCGGTTTGTGGCTTGGGTTGAGAGCACACGGTCCGGGCGCCGCAGTTCTATCTCCCCGGTGTGCACGCGGACTCGCGCTGCATTTTCTCATATTATCTCATATTTTCTCAGTTTAAACACTCAAAATTTCATAGATTACTATTAATCATCACTATTAATACATTTTGTTGAAAATCTATGAAAGTTTGAGTGTTTAAACTAGAGACAAATATGAGAAAATGTTAATTCCAGTCTGAGAAAAGCGTATAATGTGTGTGGTGAGGCATTTACAGCCTTAAAACATGTAGAATAATTGTAAAATATAAAGTTGTCCTACTTCGCGGATTTCACTTATTGCGGGCTATTTCTGGAACCTAACCCCCGCGATAAACGAGGGATGACTGTAGTCCAGGTTCATTATGAATGAAAACTGTGAACTACTTGATCACAAGAGCCTACTTAAACTATATTTTCTATTACATATATCTTTGCTATGGATGCAATCATTTGCAATGATTGATCATAAAAGAAAAATTATCTTTTCTGTATTTGTATTCAGGAGATAATCAACTTTCTAATCTTTGAAATCCATATCCATATGCTGGTATAATTACATAAGACTCAATGAGCCATAATACTAAAAGTCTTTTCTTGATTACTGCTGTGCTCACATGCCTATTTTACTCATGTCTTTTTATAATTTCAGATTCTCTACACGCCTGTGGTGAAAAATCCCGGATGCGTGTTTTGCCTTTGCACCCAGCGGTCTTCAAAATGTGCTGCCGTGGAGGAGAGAGAGAGGAGACCGAGCCTGGGCCCGCTGTGCTGAAGCGTGTCATAAATCCGGTTAGTGCTCATGCAGGGGCTGTGGTTCCAGGCAGGGGAACTCACACCTGTTTGGGCTGGGGTAGGCTAAATGTAATTGCTAAACACAGCAGCATTTAGAGTTGCCAAATTGCACCTCTGGGAGTCACTATAGCTCACAATTTGACTAATGAAGGCCAAGTAATCAAGCCTCAAACCCATCAGGCATGTTGGCTGTAATTAAAAGGTTTATGTTCTGCACCGGGAAAGAGTGCTTGGACAGTCTATCTCTGTCAGGGGCCAAAACTGCAGCTATTTAGTTTAAGAGCCAAAGCCTGAGATCAAGAATTCTCACAAAGTAAAGCCTTGATGGTTCATTTGGAGGTGCAATGTCCAGTCATAGGGCACATAACCACATGCAGTGATTGAAATGAATCCAATAATCAATCAGATGACGAGTGTTGTTTGTCTGCACAGTCCTTATCTATTGTGTCCCCAGGGACTCAGTGGGAGTGTCTAAGGTGCTAACACATCACACACTTTTAATTAATCCAAAATGTGCAAAATACACAGTCAATTTATGCAGTATAAATATTCAATTTAGATGGAATTTGCTTTCGGTATAAAGCAGGAGCACTCACCTAGAAATCCTGTTAGTACCTGCTGTGCGCTGGCTGGCATCTCCCAAATAAGCAGCGTTTGGCATACACTTGTGTAATTTAAAGGTTAACTCACATCTGGAGAGCCTGCTTTGCGATTAGGCCCAAGAGCGTGCTGACTGACTGGATTAGGCTTTTAATGCAATATTTGGTAGGATATAACGTTACACCTTCTGTAAGACATGCTGACATCCACAAGGATTTTTTACCCAGCATGCAGCAGTACATGTTCTGTCACTACAATTCTCTTGCAAATACTAAGTGACCTGAAGCAGATAGCGGGACATTTTTAAAAGTTATTTAGTCATTAGTAGATTTATAGGTTTAGCATAATTCATTATACGTTTTATCAATTGTATGCGCAGACTGTGTTTGTCTATGTGTGTGTGTGTATGATCTATAATCAAAATCAACAATTACAACTACAATTACAACATTTAAAGTAAACATTTTTCAATTTTTGTGAAGATTTTTTAATTATTAATTGACCTAAAGCAGATAATATTTTAAGAGCACATCACATCACATTTTTCACTGTGCATAACTGAATGATGGAGTAGACCACCATCTTGTGGAAGCACAATTTTATCAGAATATCATAAAAACAAATTATTAGTGGTGCCATAGCAAAAATGTTTTAGCTTAAAACAACAAAGTTTTATTCTAATTTTATGTCGGAAGTAGAATTAGTGTACAATTCGTGAAACTACCCCATACATGAGATTTTTTTAAATTATAATTACTGTAATATGGCATGAAACTGTGATTTCACTTCTGAGGACAATAACTATTATTTTTTAGAGACTTATTATAGTCACGTTTGTCTAGGCTACACATAAATACCTTAAATTTTGCTTTTGAAATTATATTATGTACAAATGTGGTATGATAGTGTTATACATTCCCCAATACCCCATTGTTGGAGCTTGTGTTAGAGCTCCCTCTGGTGGCTTAAATCTGCTACTTAATACACCACCAATATGCATATCTGTACATTTCAGCCAACTGTGTCAGGTTAATTTACACTTTGGCAATGATAATGTTTACTGTCTCATTTGCCATAAGAAGTGGAATTAGGCACAATGTGTTTAGCAGACGAGGCAGTTAAATAGCTGCTCACTGTTGTGTTGTGGATCCCCCGCCGCTCCCCTGATTACAGACAGTGGTTGCTTCACGGCAGCCAATTAAAATCAAATACTATTCTCTCCCATATTACCACCACTGTATTTACTGTGATCACATCCCTTCAGCTGCATCATTTTACATAATCAATGCACAATCTTTTCATCTGTCTGCCTGTTTGGAAATACAGCCTCTAAAAAGCCTGCTGTTCTTACCTTTCTGCCTGGTAACAGTCTGGGGTGCATGATAATAATGTGCCACCGTCAAAGGAATTTTTTTACACCTCTCATTGTTAATTACCACTTAAGTTTCCCTTCCTCTCAGTTGTGTCTCGCCAGGGCTACTGATGCTATTCATGATTAATGGTTTACTTTCTGTCTTAAGTATGACCAAATCATTAACCACACACTTGTATAATTAAAATACAAAACAATTATTAATCAGAAAAGGAATTGTTCTCGTTTCTGACCCTCGATACAAAGAGCTCACAATTGATTGGACTGAGTAAATGGATTTAAAAAGAACCCCTGTGTATTAAAAAAAAATCTGATTCCACTTATACTTGTTAGTTATTTATTTTTGCTTATTACATTATGCAAAATATATTTTTAAATCACTGTCCCAGAGTAGCTATGTCATCAATATTTTACTTGAGTACAAATATATCCCACTAAAGACTGCTTTAAAAAAAATGTGTAGAGCAATTGTAGTTTAAAAACAATGGTTAATTTGTATTATTTTATAAAATTTGGTAAAGGGAACTCTGTGAGGCAACTATTCACGTCTTGTACTCCTTCAGTATTGTCAGTCCAGTTAACTACTGTTAGTTATTTACACCAGATACAATTACAAAAACAATGTATTGTTTATAAATCTTTTTAACTGTCTGGATGGGACAATTTGAATATTGGCTCAGACATCATTCACTCTGTAACTTATATTCACATAGCTAGCAAAACAATAATTCACCCTCTAAATCATACCCAACGCACAGTATTATTACAGTGAAGTCCAGTTACCATTCGCCTGGTTTAGTGTGGTGACCTCTGACCTCAAGTCTATCAATAATTGTAAATGAGTAAACAAGTATCTCAGGCAAATGTTAAGATAACAGAGGGGCAGAATGCAGGACCTAATATTTATATTTTAATGTCATTTAAGCTCCATAGCACCGAGTATTTTCCATTGATTTGCATGACAGTTTAACATGAAAGACTGAAGGAAAAGTAAATCACTCTCTGGCTTTTTTCACACTTTATTTTAGCAGGTTTTGGTGCTTTAAATTTAAATAACTACACAGCCCCTTTGATTGCAATGATTCACATGCAGCTAGTAGAAATTGATATTTATTCAAATATTAGGTGTAATGAGAGAAAATGTATTCTGGCCCACTCTGTGCTTTTGGATAGAAGCTGCATACTTATGTGATTTCTGGAGACACATTATGTGCCCTGTTCTGGTTGTATACGCCATGAGAAGTTACACATCGTTTTGGTAAAGTTAAACATTAGTCCCGTAAGAGTCAGAGGTGTAAGTTATAACCTGCTGCCTGCTGTACTGAAGGAGACGCCTGAAGTGTTGTGATCTCTCTCAGCAGGACCTTTGTGCCTAAGTGCAAGACACAAGTGCCAGACATTGAGGCCAATGTGGAGAGGTGTAAATTCATTCTCATTAGTGTCACAAGAGGGAGGTTGCTGTTGAACTGCGTGTATGCTGACCTGACAACTTTACTTTGAATCAAATGCAATTCTAAGTAGACCAAACCAGATTGCCTCAAAGTAAATTGTTGGTGATAAACTCCACTGTGCAATTGTAATATGAGGCAAACAAAATAAGTGCTTCTTAAGAATTGTTTGTTGGCCATCTGGAAATATTTTTAAAGGAATTATGTTGACAAGACCTGATGTGTTAAATATAATTTTAAAAAGGCACAGTTGTAAAAGCCCATCTGTCTGTGTAAATAGGCATTTCATTTAGCATTCACACTAATCTTTGCTTGTGATATAGAACAGCACTCCTTTTCCAAATTCACCCTGGACAGCCACTGTGATTGGCCGCCCAATCAGCCGAGGAGCCAGTATCACAGATGCTGTCTCTCTAACTAATTGCATGAAGGCAGTGCGGTGAGGAAGGCGCAGGTGCTCGTTCTTGTTGTGAAGTGACTTTGGCGCGTTTTGCCTCCTTGTGTTTTGTGGAAGTTCTGACCAAATATTTTCAGAGTCATTCTTAGCTGGAATTTGATTGCATGTTAAAGTACAATTGTGGTGCAGGCGAACACAAAGGGTGTGTTAACAGTGGCGTTGAAAAGAAAAATCACACTCATCAAAAGGAAACACTACTTTTATTAGCAAGGCACAGTAAGAGCCAGCTGCTTTTTGGAAGGATGCTCAGAGGCAGTTACAGCAGAAAATGAAGTTTAAATGAAAACCTTACATTTTATTAACTGTTCTTCAAAATAGACAGTAGTACATTGTATAAACCCCCCACAAAATCCCCAAACACATTCAAAATCGTTTGCATAAATCATTGTGCAAAATCTTAGTGTTAATTACAGTATTGTTAGCCCAAATATCCCTTATATACATATAACAGAATACAAAAGGCACTGTTGAAAATAATCAAGACCTGAATGAAATGTGCTTTAGTGTAGCAAACGTCATACAGTATATATTTAACAAAACATGAGGATGTTTAAAAAGAACACCAATACCAATTTGTCAAACCATCATGGTTAGGGACTCTCAAATGCATATTTTGTAATCACATCAAATAATTCTTCTAAAGCAGCCCCTGCTACCTCTACATAAATGTACATATTTCTAACAATAAACAGATCACATGATTACAGGTAAAAGCATCACTCTTGCTTTCTTGTGCACAGCATTTTTGCATAGTTATTTCTAGCCTCGATTTAGGTGTCAGACAGAGTGCGTAGTGTAAAGTGGATGTTATAGTACCTTTTACGATCTGCAGTGTTACTACTACCTTTCCGTTCAACATGGGAACTCTCTAGTGAACACATCTCGCTCTTGGCCATGTTCCCATATATGCATTCTCTGGAAGTATTTTAATGTCAAGCCCCATCCTTTGCTCACAGTGAGCACCTTGATCTCGGGTCAGGTTGGAGATGTCTACAAGCTCTCGCCTCTGGGATATTGCACCCACTATATGCTCCAGCTTACTGCGGATGGCTCTGTAGTGACACTGGCGCTCTTTGGCCAGTGTATAGAAGCAGGCTTTCAACTCTTTGTCTTTGGCTTCATGGTTCAGGAGTTGCTTGGTTGGAGTCTTGTTCTGGATTTGGTTGCTGGTGTGCAGATCACTGTCTGCATACAAGAAGCTGGTCTGGGTAGAAATGTGGCACGGCTCAGTGTCATGACTCACTATTTTGGTGCTACCAGCCAGGATCTCCTCATTCTCCATGTTCTCATTTAAAGTAGATGCATTTGAGTCCAGACTTGCCTTTTCACTCACCTCGGCAAGTGGCTGAGCTGTAGACTGGACTAGGGGCTTGTGCAGTGTGCGTGTTGGAGTGCTGGTAACACACACATGCTCAGCAAGTCTACCCTTTGGCGTAAAAGGTGATGACGGCACACCTGGTTTTAAAAGGTGGTGTTCAAAGACGCCACTGTTCCGAACACTTGGGGGTCTGTAGGCATTCAGAGGAGAAGACTGGGCATAGAGGATTCGAAACTCTTCGTCAAATTTCTCTGATATCTGACCAGAAAGCTCGATCAGGTTGCTGCTGTTGAGTTTGCCATCAGTCCAGTTGAATCTGAACAAAATAACAAGGTTTAGTGGTTGTTAAAGGCACAGTAGTGTATAGATGTGAGTTTTATTTGATATAAAACAGAAATACTGCAAAAACAATGGTGGGACATATGACCTCTAAGATTTGATGTTACTTATTTTGAGGAAAAAGGTGTAGTTTCTATATAGAACATGTAGGTGGAATCTGATTTACAATTAAAATTATCTATGCTAATGTTTTGGTAACTACTGGAGTTGGAAAAGAAAAAAAAGAAAAAAATCAGGTATGTCGTTTTAAATTTGATGTTCATGCTCAGTTTCTTGGGGGAATTATAAATTAGAATTGTGTGCTTTAGAAAAACAGGGAGCTGTCCAGACAGTGGCCAGGCACAGCCATTATACCAAACTCATTATTTTTCCATGCCATATTTTCAGTGGGTTATTAAAAATAGAAGGTACTGTCTGCTTTGTTTAAACCAGAATTTCTGTGGTCTATGCGCATCTATGGTACAAGAATCAGATTTTTGCCTACTCCAAATTATAATTATATTTGGTGCAATGTATTATTCTACTGTCAAATTGTAGAAGTTTTCCCCTGCTTATAAAAAATGATTGGATGTTAAATTGCTAAACTAACGGCACGTCAATCTCATAGTAACACATGTGAATGAAACAGGTGAGAGGTGAGAGTGAGATCTACTCTGTGGCAGACAGAAATACACTTTGAGCTGTTAATGGAACTTGAACAATTGTTCTGACAAAATTGTGGATGTTAGAAAAACGAAGAAAAACAATATCTCTTGAAATACTACACCAAGGACACATGTTAACATGAGTGAGAAAATTACTTTAGAAAATATATAAAGCCTAGCTCATATTGCCATAAGTATTTGTATTTTATTATTTTTGCATTTCCCATTATAGTTGCAAAACAAGTAAAATAAAATCAACGTATTGTTACACATGGGCAAATTGAAATCAAACTGATATTTTAGTTCAGTGATGTGTCTAAATGTCAGACATTCCTAGTATAGATGTTGTAAAAGAGCATTATACCTGTATGAACCTGTAGCCACTCTGTTTCCATCAATCAGCATAAATCTCTCATGAACCCGGCCTGTAATCCGCGCTCCTGATCTCGTGTAATAAGTGGTGCCAGTGATGGTTCTCACTCTCATTTGCTGGAGGGATTAAAAATGCACAGTGAGAAATAACAGTGAGTAACAGCAGACAGCCCCACCCCAATATATCCCCCATCGTAAAGGACACATTTGAATTTGATGCCATTTGAATGTTGGTGCACACTGAGCCACACCCTGCATTAATGAAAACATACCCGAAGATCCTCCAAGTTAACGCCCAAATTTCGGCACATCTTCAGGAAGGCAGGGGCGCTGGTTTGGTCAAGGAGGAGGTACACCGGCACGTTGCGGTTACAGCAGGCTTCCTTGAGATCCTTAAAGATTTCCAGGTCCGTAAGAGAGTCTGTAACTATTGCGATCACCTGCAGTGGAAAATTACAGAGACAATACAATAGAATTCCAGTCATGGTAGCTGCAGCACACTCCCAGATGTGGCACCTGAATGTGTTTTTATTACTATCAAATGCAGGGCCCAATTCAAACAGACGTGCTGTCAGACACACTCTCCGTAATGTGTGTGCTGATGAGCTTTCGATTGACTGCGGTCTGTTACCATGGCAATAGGCAGTGACGCTTGGTCAGCAAACAAACGACTCTTATACAGAAGACAAGTAGGTGCAGAGAAGGGTTAAACCCCCATTTTCATTTACTGCATGATTTTTGTTTTGTAGGGAGTAATGGACATTATAGAAATTACACGTACAATACAATAATGATTTAGTGCTTGAGAACAATAATAACAATGTGGGTTTTGACAGAGATACAAAAATGTGTGCTCTTCATAGTGGCCAACTAAAAATGGGGATGTTTTGTTACAGTGTATAATGAAAGCTATGTGCTTAGGTTGATTGTCATTTCAAAAGAACAGAACTGTTACCTGGAGGAAATGCTATTGTAAAGAACTCAACCTAGTTTCCAAATATAAGTGTCTTAGAATAAAATAGTCTTAAGAAAAGAAGCAGCATTTGTGGAAAATAGTAGAGCAAGTCAGAGCACATCTGGTACGCAGGCCCTCTGCAGGCCTGAGGTGCTGCTCCTGCTGCACATTCAACTCAATACTGGAATGTTGAAGTACAAAAGAAAAAGTTCAACTGACAGCTCCACATCAAATAGAACTCATGAATATTCATGCATTTTCTTCCAATGCTTTTAACCACTGATTTCTTTAAATCAAGATATCCCAAAATATGAACTTCTAAAAATGGCAATGATCAAACATATTCCATGGAGACATGTGCCATGTATTTTTGGAAGGTACATGGGAGACTGAGATTTTAATTTTCCCTCTGGTGGTGACCACATACACACTTAAAAGATGACATGGCAGCAGTCTGTTAGAGGAAATATTTCACTATTTTTATGTTTTAATAACACTAGATATTACCATTTTGGTTGTGTTGTTAACATACAGCCTAACCCTATGCATTTTCTTTCACTTAACCATATTTTTGATAAACAATTGTTATTATTTATTTATTTATTTATTTAAAACAAAGCCAGTGCACAGAAACATCTACAGTCCTTGGACAGGTACACAAGTACTTGACCCCACAGAATGCTCAGTGTCTGGTACTCAGTGAATATGCAATGAGTTATTTGAAGTAAAAAAGAAATGCATTTCAATGATCTGCTTCTACTATTTACTTGTCCAAAGTGAGTACTTATAATAATAATAATGCAATAATGTTATTATAAACATATATTATAAAAGTTATATTTTTGTTTAGGGATGCAAACAAAAATGCTACTCTATGTCCAATCTTTTCATTATTCAACACAACAATGGCAGGGCCCTAAGGTGTATTATGGGCCTATAATGTCATATATTTTGTTCTCAGTTGAAATTTTGACAAGTTTAATATTTGTGAATAGGCTTAATATGGTAGGCTATTCTCAAATATTAGATCACCTATTATTTAGGCTTTATAAACGGTCTCATGACATAAGACTCTTTTCGTAAAAGGGTGTCTTTATTAGGCTATATTATAGCCTATGAGGTAGCCTACTAATGGGTGTAACTTTTTACCTCTCTGGCACTCCGGATCATGCGTCGGGCCGCGTCTTTGCAGCTGTAGATGGATTCTCCATAACTGGGCTGGAAGTGCGCCACGGCCCTCGTCACTCCCCGGTATGATCCCGCTGTGAAGCCTGGCCAGCCAAGCTCCAGTAGTGGCGGCTCAACGTCAGACACTTCGGGGAAATACGTGACCGATGAGCAGTCAACAGAGCTGTTCACGGACGCCTCTAGACGCAGGTCGTCGCCGGTCACCGACACGCACCGAGGGGCCACGCACGCACGCCTCACGCGCTCAGTTTCTTCGTCGGATAGAAAGTTTGGAATTTTTTCCTTTCGGAGAAAATCCAAGAAGCGATCCAGACCCCCGGACAGCAGTTCTTCTAATGCTAGCCTGTGTCTCTCATTGTAGACGTCCTGGAAGTCTTCAGCATTTGTTTTGGAAGCTGTAAACACAAGAGGAGAGTCATCCAGGCACTGAGACAAGGCCATGTTGCAGAACTCCTGTTGCACGCAGGTAACGTTTGACCTCCACGCACATAATTTGTATTTCGCCCCGTCCCTCCGTTCCTCCTCGTCCTGAACAGGTATTGGCTGTAGTAGTTTTGCCAAACGCGTATGGCGTCCTACGGCTCGACGAGTAGCTGTGTCAGTCTAATGTAAAGGCAGTCTCATTGGCTCATTCGGAAGCAAACAAGTCCCGTGTACGTCCCACCGCGCTGCCCTGATCCGGTTACAGTGCACAGAGCGCACAGAGGCACAGAGGGCTCACTCCGCTGAAAGCTCTCACCACGATACTCTGCGATACTCAACATGTGGCCCCAACCCGGTCTGTACAGGCCAACTGTATGTATGCTACAGCCGATGACACCCAAGATGTCATAACAGTGTTCTAACAGCGTTATAAGTGAGTTAATGCATATGCAAGTGATCCAGTATCCAAATGTAAACAATGGAAACTTTGGTTTTTTTGGACATTGCATAATGCAGAAAACCTTTAGATGTTCTATTCAATTTCATGTTGGCTACATTAATCTGGCACTGCATCAGTTATGCACATAGCTACAGTCATATAGGGAAGCTTTTCGTTATAATCATTTTAACTCAGATAAAATAGCATATAGGCTACTGGGTATTGTTTATGTTATTCTATAATAGGTTACTTGCAATACTTGTATTTTTGCTTGTTAAAAATATCTGATATCATGCCCCGCTTTGTTCCACTTTTATAAATGTCTTGCACAGTAGTAGAATATATTAGTGTCCCTACTTAACAGTCAAACCCACAAAATTGTAGTCTTAGTGTTTTTTTTTTCTTTTTATCTTTTCAAATCCACATCATTGAATGATTAGATATAGACCTATCTGTATAAACTAATACAGATACATTGTCTTTGTTGTTGAAACACATTTATATAAATATTTAAGGTTATTAGAATAGACAGTGCTCATATCAAGACTCATTAGTCACAATGAAATGTTTCATGATAAGTGGTCAAATCAGGTACATCCTGTAATACAGGTGCATATGTGCCAGGACTGACAGGTAACAAGGAAGCCAAACCAGTGGCTCCAATGAAAGAATGTAGCCGAGAACCTTTATACACAATTAATTATGGATCGAGCGGGTTCTGTATATCTGGTGTGCATTAAACATTTACTCTTATATGGATACAATTACAGAAATAGATCCATCTTACCCAAGTGTGATAGTTACACACATGGGTTTCTAGCCAGTATTTTAGTCACTCTGCCCTTTTTTAGTTATATAGTACTTTTATCATCTAATGTTTCAATTTCTCATAAAACCTAATGAACAGGTAGGGGCTGTACCAAGGACAAATGCATCCCAGTGTGTCCCTGGATGGTTTGTTTAATAGGATTACAGGGCTTTAATTCTGTCGCTTTGTTCAAACTATGTGTCCTTCTGGTTTTGAAGTGTATTGACTGTTTTGGCACAGAACACTACCAGATAAAAAGAAAATAACATGTGCCCAAACCACTTTGCAACATAGCAAACCAGCAGCATGAACCACTTTATTTTTCTCATTTTTTATTTTTCATTCCATTATTTCAGAGTCCTGCTCTAGAGGCTAAAGGTCGTCACTACTGACCCAAGGGCAAAAGCACAAAAGCCTCAAATTTGAGTTTTCGCAGATTGCTTCGTTATATTCCTTTTAAAAAAATCTAATTTGTTCCAACTCAAAAGTTTCACAAAACTATTGATACAATTAAATAGAAAAAAAAAATCACGCAGGATAGTCAAGACATGCCAATTAGTGGTGCAAAATATAAAAACTGTGGTACACTGACTGGCTTTTGAGGAAATACACACACCCAAAATCACTGTCCAAAAAAGCAAGCACAATGGAGTGAGAATACAACTTTGCCATACAAGGATTTGTTCAGAACATTTAGGAACATTTTGAGTGTGCACTATAGTTTAGCCTACACTTTGCATCCCGTTCTGCGTAGACCGGAACAAAATCTGTTTCTTGGTGTCGCTTGTGAGTGATTCCTCTTCCTGATAGACGCTCTTTGTTTGTCTTGACCCTACACAGCAACAGATAAAGGCGACGTCTGAACTCCAGGAGGACAAAGTGGGAGGGTACAGTCCATGCACGTCTGCCTAACGCACAACATATTTATTAGACGTCTAATAAACCGCTGAACAATGGGGTCTATGTTGCGCATAGACTACTGAACGCATCTTTAATAATCAAAACATAGTGTAACCAACCTGTTAGCACTAAACACAAAATACATGTGGTACTAAGCACTGGCATCAAAAGGAGTAAGGTATATAGTCGATTATATTCATGTTCATCTACGTATAGATTACTTGTCATGCGTCATTGGACACAAAATATTGTCAGGCTTTCTTTTCTCACATTTCTCATGTCTTTGCTTGAGTGAGATTGTAATGTATGCCTATGCAAGTTGATTAATGTCCCCCATACCTATAACGGCATATTACATTACCGCAGTATTGTTTTGGCCTGTGCCGGGAATTGCTCCTTCCTTTCCTTATCGCGCTTTTTACGCACGGAGTCAAACAGACATACAGTAGTGTATCAGGAACAACTTTTGCCATAGCACTCACAGATTATGTATTGGACCTAATTCACATTTAGCCTAGCCCTATTTGAGTTGGCTGAATTTAGGATTAACAGTGTGTGCGTAAAAGTTATGAGATCTGGAAAGGGCCTAGTCAAAAGAAATCTATTAAAGATCAGTGGGCTAATAGGCTTGACTATTCCCACAACAATTAATATTCATAAAAAATCTATTAAGACTTGTTTCTCGGGCGAGTGCAACTTTCCTTTAAAACACACACTCGTGACCCAATTAAAACCATTTCGGGCTCTAAAACAGGCTGAAAAGAAAGATCACTAAACTCTTTCAAACTCCCCAATTTACACAATGCACTCCATCTGTGTGAGCTGCTCCGCGGCGCCATTGTAGCTATGTATAACCCAATCTGTTCTAGTTCTATAACGACATACCCAAATGTGCACTGGGCTCCATATACGTACCCCCTCCTCCTGCTCTCCACTTCCACACATCTCATCCCCGCCCTTCTCCAAATTTTAGATGAAAGGGCTTTTGGATTTTGGATGACGCTCCGAATCACGTGTTCAGAGGAAATACACTCGCTATAATTTTTGGGAGCTGCCTCGTCCTGCGCCGCGGAGTGTTTAGGTGTCTGCATACAGTGTACGTGCCACAGGCTGGATGGCTAATGTAATGTAATGTACCTTACCGTGGTCACTGACGGGTTCACGCCAGTTCACCAGGTTCACTTGAGGAGAGCTCCCACCCCCAGCTCGCCTCCTCTTCTCCTCAAAGCGCTGCGATCGGACCTAATCCAATATTATTCATTTATATTTTAATGTCGGATCCCATTTTTGCCTGACGACGGTTGAGGTAAGGACACTTCTGCTGTTGGCTATTCGCGAGCGAGCTCCAAACTTAACTCCTGAAATCATGCCTCGCTGTTGAATATTGAATTTTCATATGGAAGCTGTAGTCTAGGCAGTTTATATGAAGTCACCAATGTATAAAATGGCGACAGTAGGTAGAGGAGGGGGTGGAGGGTTTTGGGGGGCGATATTCGTAAGGTTATACGGAGTGCCAGATTGTATTTGGGCAAGTGGGCTCCGTAGCGAAGTGTTGGTACCCTACTCAGCCTTGTGAATGGAGTCAAACGGGTTAACTCAGACAGTTTGTTACACTTCAGCGTCTGCTCCAATTCACGCTCCTGCTCGCTCTATACAATGTGGCGTATCTGCTTATTTTATTGCACAACGCGCCGTATTTCTCCTACTGTGTGCTGCTGGAGAGAGTTGTGAAAGACTTCTCATAACACTCCTCCAATATCTTATCTTCGATGCGCGTAGTGAGTCGAGTATAGACATTCAAACTGCACTCCGACGGTCTGTTTTTTTACCCATTGCTTGTTTGACTAATTCCCCCAACAGAATAATAGGCCTGTATCTCTCCATGCCATAGGACTCCTTTTTTCTTTCATTTCCTCATCTTCCTTCTGCCAACATGTGCCGCTGCCGACTCACACGCTCACACGCGCATACTGTACAGTCTTAGACACTTTTAAGCAACATGCACACAAAGACTGCTTTAAAATTAAAATACAAAGTTACAGTGCCTTTCTGTTCCCAAATATTATGGCCCGGATCTGAAAGCCATGTGTCCTCCTGTGCCCTGGGGAGGGACCTCTTCTGACTACTGTGTGTGTCTGTGTGTGTTTGTGTGGATCATGTGTGTATGGCTGCAGGTCTGTGGCATAAAATCCCTGTCACACAGTGCAGTGCATTTAGCACATGTATATTTCTTGGGAAATGGACTGTGTAGGGCATGTTACATATAATCTAGGTCACGCTACCTAGAGCGGAGACCAAGGTATATCCTTATATGTGTAGATGTTTGAACTAGAGATTGTCTCCAGTCTAAAGTCCAGAACAGTGGTAGTCGTGCTCTCTAATAGTTAATTTGCAGGCGTGTGTGATGAACACAAACAAAGGTAAATGAGCTCTGGCCGGGGCAGCCTGGCTCTGCTCCGGCTTGGCCCGGTGAGAGCAGAGTGTGTTCAGGCTTTTAGTCCAGCAGGGCGCTTCCACTGGGGGAATGTCAATTCCCTTTGTGGAGCCCTGGGAACGTTCCTCCATCGCCCTTCTCGGAACTGCTCTAATGAGGCCAAGCATATTGCCTTTCATCCCTCACGGCTGCACTGAGCTCAGTTCCTTCCAGAGTTTTGGTTATGGACACAGCGGGCTGTTTGTGTACACAGACAGTGTAGTGGGCCGAAGCTGCCCACTGTCCTGTACATGGCTGTGTCCAGGTGGCACCCTCCTCCCTGAGACTCCTCTCCGCATACAGTATACATGTATACTACAGTATACAGTCAGCTTGGTGCAATGTCTCTACCAGGGCATATCACGGCAGGTCATATGATCATAATTTGCATGATATGCAGATTCAGCCAACATGGACTGTGCAACATCCCTTAACTTCAAAAAATAAAATCAACTATGTAATGTCATGCACATCTATCCACCAGTCTTTTCAAAATAAACAGATGTTCATAACTGTGCATACCTCATGACCCCATAAAATATTGTGCCGACTGTTATTTATCTTTGCTGAAACCCGGTCCTATACAGGGTTTAGTTGTATTTGGGTCTTTCAGGCTGGTACTATTGCTTTTGTAACCAGACCAATGCCGTATCGAAGCTCAGGGCGCTCAAAAGCCTCCACACAGCAGCATGTTTGCTCAGTTCCAACCAAAAGAAATGCCTTGGGGTAAAGAACCTTGGGGCTAGTGTGGAGAGCCCCTGCTACTTTCACGGTCTCATGTAAGAAAGATTTGGTCAGCAGGTGCTGGCATTTGCCAGACTTTGGCAGTTCGAGGAGTGTGTGATGTCAGCCATTTTAGGATGGTCACTACAATGTGCACTACGCCGCCATCTTTCTTTCTTTTCTTCTTAAGTTGCCAAAAGAATGCCTGGAGTCTTGGGTACAGAACTGAAGAAGTTATTCATCCAAAGTTATGTAAAATGATGCGTGACTCAGATTTCTCAGTGTTCTATGGTTTATTTGTCTGTTAGTTACAAGGCCACACATGCTGAACTTTGGACAATGTCATTTTTAACAGTACAAGTTAACAGATCACGAAACAGACATTTAACACCAATGCGGCAGATAAAGAAGGCGGTACAAACTTTAGCCAAGATAAGTGTCACCACGCACTCATTAAATTATGTAATGTATGAATTATGTGTATTTATCGTACGCCATTTCTGATGTACCTGGTATTTAATTTAGCTTTTCAGGTGGCACACATCAAATGGATATAAAATGAGCAATAATCCCCATTGAAGATGTTTTGTTCCATTTAGCATGGGCTCTGGTCAAGTATTTATTCGCTGTGTATTCGCTTATGTCCCTGACCCTTGTACAAACTGTTTTCAAGCCCTCACTCTGTGTATGACTGGTGGTTTTTTTCACCAGTCGTGATGCAGGAATGTCTCTGTTGCTATGCAATTAAGAAAGCGAAGTAGTGGTTACGGACCTCACCCAAAGTTACTGTAAAGAGACTTGAACCATGACTAGACTTTTTAAAGATGGCTGTCAGGGATTAAGTTTGCACCGGATGCAGTGTGAGGAATTCACTTTGTTTGTGTCTTGAGGTCGGTGGGTGTGGGCAGGGGACTCTGCCGTGTGGCGTGGTGGGCAAGGGGAAGAGAGAGGTTGCCATGGTGATGTTAACACATGAGTGGCACCAGCGACCGGTCTCCCAGTGGACGCGGCTGCAGTGGTGGAGGTAAGGGTGTGTGTGGAGATTAGGGAGAGGAGGAGGACAAGAGCGATGGCTGACAGCACCTGCGTCTCCGACATTAAGACATGAATATGCACACAGCACTCCGCTGTTACAATGGGGAGAGAACAGAGCAGCCATGTCTTGAACACAAAACTGGCCACGCTCAATGATTCTCACTAAATCAGCCTTGAGCTCATGACCCTGATGAATCTTGAATGTTTTCCACCCATCATACTTATGCATGCTTTTCAGCTGGGAAATATACACACATTTTCAACACATTTCTTTCAGTTTTATTACATGTCTTGTCATTATTGGTGTAGGTTAAGATTGTTTTTGGCATTTGTAATTTGTAGTGTCCGATGCTGCTGCCAGATTTTGTTTATATTAATTCAATTTTCCTCTGTTAATGCTGTAATTTCAGAAAAATACAGTCATATTGTAAATTGTTTAAGTTAGTGCAATTACATTGATATGAATATTTTTAGTTGTATTGTGATTTTTAACTTATGCAAAATATACAATTGGTTAGAATATAATTGGCCTATAAATCCAAATAATTTACTGTGCTTTATAAAGTACAGTAAACACATTTTGCAATGTTAGTAAAATATTCTGTTTCGTTATTTTTCCGTTCATTGTCCACCTCTGCTGTTGCTCCCACATAACGCCCAAAAGATTGCCCACATATTTATGCCCACATATTTATTGACGCACCATAGTTCACTATTAGTCTCTGCTGGCAGCCTGATGGCCATCCCTGGACCTACATACAAACAAAAACAATTGCAAATTCAACCAGTTCTGCTTAGAGACTACCGAGTGCCAGATCACATCGTTGTCCTTCTAAGTGAGACGGCATTGTTCCCCATTCCCCATCCCTTCCACAATGCGTTAATTGCTCGCTGTGCCTGGCTTATATTTGGGTGTCCAGCTGATCCGCTCACATGACAGTAATCTATTTAATGGACATTTGGCGCAAAACATAGCTGCTAAACAAATTTTTTTTGTATGTATGTAGAGTTTTTCCTCTTAGTTCCCGCCCAGACTGCAGGTCATTTTGTGGGTTTTGAAATATAGGCTCTCCAGACAGATGCGGATCACTGTCAAGAATAATTAGACACAAAGCAAATGTTGACAAAATTCATGCTTTTTTTTTTTTTTTCCATTTCTAGCTCATCAGAGAGTCTTTGCCAGTGATGGGGTTCAAAGAGAAGGTGCTAACTGTTGTGGAGGTGCGATGCGTCTGTGCGTCTGTGTGACTGTGTGTGTGTGTGTGTGTGTGTGTGTGTGTGCGTGCGAGGTGTCAGCGGGGAGGAATATTGAAACAGCACACAGAGCCTGTCATCATCATCAGTCACTTCTCTCCCAAATGTCGGAGTTTGTCTTCCTTTGTCCTTGTTCTTCCAGTCTGCCTTACACACTTGCATTCAAGTGACACCATAAAACGCCAATCTCTGTCTGCTATAATGTCAACTGTAGGTGACCCGACCAATAGGAGTGGCTCAATCAGTGGACTGTTTTGAATTAAATTTTAATGTCTTCTAGCAGCCTGCCTTTCCCCCTGGTAGTGGGATGGGAGTAGACTGGGCTATGTTTTTGTGTTGTAATATTGTAATTACTGCAGCAGTTTATGAGCTGTTGAAAGAAATACATGCTGCTTCCTTCCAGTGGGTTTGAAGATGGAGCGGAACCCTCTGGGTTTTTTTTTTTTTTTTTGCCATTTAAGTACAAAGGCATATAATTAAATATGAATGAGATGTAAATATAATATTGTCATGTAAATGACAGTGTAAGTAAGAGGACATAAGGGAGGCCTCCTGCAAATCTTAAAGCTGCTATTAAATCATGCGGAACGTATAAAGCCCATCAGAATTTAAACCTGCCATAATCTCATTTGTTTTGAAAAGCTTGTTTTTGTGAAGCTCAATGGTTCACTTGTGGTTTCAGTCCAGTGAACAATACCCACCGCTGAACAAGAAATATATTCACCTGTTATAGACAGGATATTGACAGAGCATACTTATTCAGAAAAAGAACATGTAGTGTACATTTATTTCATTGTGTTTGGGGCTTTAAAGACTGTATTTGCCCTTAGTTGCTATTGAACAGATAGCATAGAATAATATAATTTTAATGTAATTAATGTAAAATTCATTTCCATATGGAAAAAATGCCTGGAGTAATCCATTCTGCGAACTCTAAATTACTTGATATGCCCCGGTCATGCCCACATTTAATTTTATTTTTGTAACTGCAATGATTACTGTAATACTGTAATTACTAATTATATTACTGTCCTCAGGAGCTTTACTTATCTTACTCCTCTTCACGTGTAGAGCTTGTACAGATGCCATCTCCAGTCCTGACTCACCGGGTGTGGGTGTTCTCTGGCTTCTCTTCTCCACACACTGGACTGTCTCTGTCTGCCCTGATCAAAAGGGTTTCCTCCCCCTGTGCCAGGGGCCAGTGCCAACGCGGGACATGCGGCACAGTTGGGACAGTGATCGTCTGAACCGTGTCTACCTCTCTGCTGTAACACAAGGCCCTGGCTTTTCACTGCAAGTCCATTCAGTGGCTCTGAGTCTGGGAAGCCTCAGTGTCTGGTTTATGGGCCAGATAAAGCAGCCCTTTCTTTTGATAGATGACCTGATTTTTTACGTAACCTGCCTCAACTTTTGGCTCATCTTTAGCTTTCTCATGAAGGAAGTGGAGAGTGGTGTCCCCTCTGGGAAGCACACCAGTCACAGCCCACCACCATGGCCAAATTACCTTGGGCATGACATTATTGTCTATCTGATGCTGTGTGAAGCGCCTGGCTGGCATACAGTACACAGCTCTGCTTGTTGGACAAATTCAATCGCTTCACATAGCTACAGGGAGCCGCCATTGATTCAGCTGGTTCTACAGCAAAGCCAGCCATGGGCAGCCAAATGTGTACTCACATTATACTGTTACTTTAAAATAAAACGCTACAATGTTTTTGAAGGCTGTTGTAAACAGACTATTTATTTAAAGCGTTCTTTCAATGAAACAAAATATAAAACATAAAAACAGGCTAAACCAGTTTTTCCCAAACTTTTTTATCTAGGGACCCATATTTTAAAAGTCACAAACTTTCGTGAGCCAAGTCAATAGACATTATTCGTAAATCACAAAATAAGGATTTGAGCATTATTGAACATTAATGAGGATATTTTATTGTTGACTGAGTGATTGTTTCTCTCTGAACAATTAGTATTACTCAAGTTTTAAACAATGAAAAACAGTAATTGAGCTAGCAATAAAAGGTATCCATAAGTAGCCTATTTGGACATTAAATGTAGCCCATTTCTTTTTCTTTTCAACATTCAGTTGAACCAGCAATATTGGAACAAAATAGTCAATAAAATAATTACAAAGAGATTAGAAATTATACAAAACATGTCTTAACATTTCAACATTTCTAATGAGATAGGTGGGCCCTAGTGCGTTCCAGTCCAGGGTGCAGGAGGAGAGCGCAACACGCATATCAGACGCAGCATTTAGTCTGTTTCGGTGCTTTGTCTTCATTTTCCTGAGCACAGAAAATCCCAATTCACACACATGTATAGTAGTGAAAGGAATAAGCATAAAAATATTGGCTCTGCTGAGGACTGGAGATTCTGACAAAATACTCTCTCGTGTCAGAACTGTATATTGCAGGCGTACATGCAGATCATGAAAAGGCGACCCAAAAAAAATCTCTTGCAACCCACCTGAGGGTCTCGACCCAGTCTTTGGGAAACAATGGCTATACTGAGGAGTGCAATCAAGAATATAATCTTAAACTTAATATTGGCTTTATACATTAATATTTAAAAATGCATTCCTCGGCCTGAGTCTAAGTATTTAAACCAAAATATATTGAAAGTTAAAACTCCTATTATAGCAGCCTCTCTCTCTCCCAGCTGTTTCCGAAGCACATCCCGACGTTGCGTGAAAGCACACTCCTAAATCCCTCATTCGGGGGAAGGCAGTTTTGAATGAACGGCGTGTCCTCAGCAGGGGTTAATCGACTGTGCCGTCAGAGGATATCATGACCTCTCAGGGGGACAAACATACAGCACATGCCTGCGTCTGGATGCTCTGAACAAGGATTACTGCATAAGTTGCCGATGACCTAGTTTTTATCTTTTTGTTTTTTTGCAGTTTTCTGTAGATCCATCCATAGAAGCAGGAATAAAAGCAGGTTAGTTACATAGAGCATTGTTGCAGCCTGTCTGGGATTGCAGTATGCTGTTGGGGCAATCATTTGAGGGCTTTAATTCTGGAACAGATTCATTTTTTATTTACCATCCAGTCAGTTTCAGTGAACATGCACATGGACACAGTCAAAGATGAAGGCTGTGAAAGTGCTTTATGAACGCTGTGCATCTGGAACTGGGGAAACTATGTCTGATTGTTTTTGTTGTAGCAAATCAGAAACAGGGCAAATTGTTGTTGGGGTCTGCTCTGATGTACTGGCTGAGGAGAGCAGGGTACGATCTCTGGATCTGATCATAAAGCCAGTCTATATATGAATACATGGTGTTAGATGGAGATTCATTTTGGCAGTATGTCACACGTCAGTGCTTTTTTAGAACTGGCTTCTACTGTGCTCTCACTGAAGTGTGTGTATTACACAGTTCACACAGAGGGCACAGGCTTCACTTTGATGTCTTACTTTTCCCTCAATGCTTCAGATATACTCAGCAAAAATAGAAATGCACTTTTGCTCCCATGTCTCACTTACTGAAGTCAAATATGTTCTATATGTAGAATGTAGTGGGTACGTAGGTGTTTGTGGTGGGCAGAGGGGTCTGTGGTGCGGATTGGTCGCCTCGCTTCTATTTGTCTAACCCAGGGCAGCTGTGGCTACAATAGTAGTTTTTGTAAGTTTTTTGTCTTTACAAAATGTTTATTTACTTGCTACAAATAAATATTGGGATTGTAAATGTGCAGGAATCCGGATAATTATGATCACCATTGCCTTTGTGAGTGAATGGTGGTGGAGCATTAGCCCATAGCAGGATAGGAATGAATGTATTTGTGAGTACCGCCATCCTCCAGCTGGCGGGTGAGGCCATCAGAATGCAGATTATACCACATTATCATTACTGAACAGGTGTGTCACAATAAAACGTATATCTTCAACCCAGACTACTTACTACACCTGAGATGCAGTCTTGGGTATTAACATTCACTGTAGTCAGTTGTGGGGCCATGACTGGTTGAATTTTAACATGCAGATAGTCCAGCGTGTTGAGAAGGAGATGCTGATCAGAAATACAGTGTAGTTACAGTGGAGCTTATTGCCAGATAACAAACCTGTAGTCATAGCATCCTTTTAATCCATGTCTTGTTACAACACCTGTCATGAGGTTTGAATATTTAAGACTTTTCTAAAAAATACCTCACAACCTTTTAAAAGACATACTTTCTCATTTCTGCTCTTTTCATTTACTGTGTAAATTTAAGTCATGATCAACCACAGTATGATACAAATATTTTAGAAAACTTTAACAATAAATAAAAATAAATTATAAACAGATCTGTGAATAATCTTTTTTTTTTTTAAACACTTTTTTGTAAAATGATTGATTTTTTTTTTTACATTTGAGTATTCAACCAGCTTTTTCTTGTTGAAAACACAATCAAATATTTTTGGTTCTGTCAGAAAATAGAGTTTTCAAATTGAAGCAAAAAGCAGAGAAATATTCAAGACAGCAGAGACAATCCGTATCCATCCTTATAACTGGAGTATTGTCGGAGTAGAAAGCCAGTGGATGTGGCTTGCTAATGGATTTGTGCAGCCAGTAAGCTGTGTATTGTGTTGATACGCATGCACACGATGTCGTGCTGCTCGCGAACAAATGTAGGATGAGACCGTTAGAGGCGGCAGCTTGTAAATGGCTTCAGATGTGTTTGGAGTAACCTGCTCAAACCTTATGAGCGTGTTGGAGGCCCTGGATCAACACTGTGCTCTTCTGGCAGCTGTGAAACACTTGCACACGCAAGCGCCTCACTTTTTTCACTCTTGACACTACACTGCACTGAGAGGTGGTACAGTGTAACATCTCAAGCTAAAATATTCTATTCCTCTGCTGTGTTTGTAAGCACAGTGTAAGCTAGAGTGTTTGGGCTTAAATAAAGACAGTCTGATGCATTTGGGAAATCATTTTAAATACATTGTGGAAGTAATAAAAAAAAACAGAACCCCAGTACGCAATTAATATTTTTCAAATGTGTATGAGCACTTTATTTTGGATGTATTTAGTGGTAGCAGGCAATGTGAAACAGCTGCAGGGTTAGGTCTCTTATTATGGAGTGGTGAAGTGCATCCCACTCAATAGGTGCTAAATCTCAGGGGTATTCTGAGGACAGTTTTCATTTTCTGATGTTAACCAATTCAGAGTGGCAGGCTAAGGCAAAAAAGCAGGTTCAAATATTCCATTATTCAGACGCGGAGACACTGGCAGACAATTTCTATTTTATAAAGCTATAATAGGAGTGGAACCCTACCATCGACATTTTCATCTTCCAAACCTGTGTAAGAAAAAGGTAAATATCATCAAGGTTAGGCTGTCATTTTTGTCTTTGTTGTTTTTCACGCTTCCCGTTTTTTCTAAATTCATAAAAAGTGACAGTTAGACAGTGGTCTGTAAATCCAAGTAAATAAAAGGAACACAGACTCAATGAGGCTGTGTAGGAGTATGTGTATTTGCTGTGCCTAGAGATTTTTTTTCATTAGGAGAAACACTCATAGAAAGTCTTCAATATTTTGACTTTGTAGCAATATACCTGAAAACATGATGGAGTCAGGGTTCGTTTTGATGAATATTTATGTTTTTTAGATAGCATTTTAAATACTGTACAGAACATACTGTTTGTGTAAAATCAAACCCCAGAATATTTCACAAGCACTCTTAATTGCTGCACACTTCCCACTCTTCTAACACTGCTTTTCCACCTACACCTATTATCCTGTGTGAGGCTATTGGCATCTTTTGTATTCTGCTTACTGTAATTCATCTCATAAATAATTCATGCCATTAATTTCTTATCAACTAAATCACAGCCAAGAAATGTACTATTCATACGTGAAAGATTTCTGTTTTTTTCACACCAATCAAATTTGAAAAATAAATACACACACCATTCTTTATGTGGACACACTGCAGCTTGCCAATTGTCACAGTGAATCATTTAAATGGACATGTTTTAATATTTGGTGTTTTTTATTTTATTTATTTCAGGATTCTCCATGTGACAGGAGTCCTGCATCGTCTCAAGGCATGAAGCAACACTGTGATATAGTGGCTGGTCCATGACACTACAGTCAGCTCAACCCTCTCCACTGTCCACCTCCCTCTGTTCTCATCAAACCGGACGACCAAGCTCCCACTGTGTCATCGCCACCGAGAATCACCATGGCCAGCAAAAGAAAATCCACTGTACCCTGCATGATACCATCCAAATCCAAACATGCACGTGAGGAAATCATTCTGGGCTCACTACCAGAGCTCCTACCGACAATCCCAGAAGACAGCATACTCAGCATCTCTGGAGAAGAGTCTGGCCACTGTTCTCACAAGAATGAGAGTGCTAGTGAGACACAGAAAGGAGGCACCTACAGCTGTCACCCCTGCCATTTCGAATCCAGAGACCTGAACTACTTTTTGGATCACATGCACAACTGCCACTTAGATTTTAGGGCCCAGCCCACCTTCTACTGCCTAAACTGTGGGATGTCAGTAGTTCGCTTTGAAGCTCTGGCTCTGCATAATGCCAATACCCATCCAAAAATAATGGAGGGCCTGGTTACCGCCTCTCTAATGGTCAACAAAAGGGATGGCATCACAACTGTCGAGCAGAACCTCTTTACTGACAGTACAGAAGACAAGGAATCTGGCATCCCCCTAATCAAAACACCCATTGCAAAGATGATGAAGTCAAAGGGGGAGCAGAAGAAGATAGTAGTTTCTCACACTGTCGAGGTACGGAAAATAGATACTGGAAAAGATGTAGACCCCAGCATGCTGACAAATGTGCCTGAAATACAAAATGGGGCTCCCAGTCGCACTGGAGCCTCAGCTATGCCGAGGACAACTGTCTCTCACGAAATTATGACGACAGTGTCCAACCATGTCTTTCACCAGCACACTCCCTCCCTTTATTCCCCTCCTTCCTCTGATTCCAATAAGGACCTTCCAAAGGTTATGATCCCCCTTAGCAGCATCCCAACTTATGATGCTGCCATGGACACCAGCAGCTTTCTCAAGACATCCTTTGGCAAGTTCCCCTATCCGACCAAAGCTGAACTCTGCTACCTAACGGTGGTCTCTGAGTTCCCAGAAGAGCAGATCAAACTGTGGTTCACTGCACAGAGACTGAAGCAGGGCATAAGCTGGTCTCCTGAAGAGATTGACGAAGCGAGACGGAAGATGTTCAATACAGTGTTCCAAGGTGGAGCACCTCAAAAACTTCCTGCTGCTCCTCGGCAGGTCAATCACATTGTCCACCACACAGTACATCAAAGCTTGAAAGGACCAAACTTCCCAATGGCCAAAGTTCCTTATGGCATTATGAAAACCAGACCTGTTGGAGTCATTGCTAAACATGCTAACATGTCAACCAATCCAAATGTGACCAGGGTGTCATATTCTACTTCAGTGCTGCCACCAAGGTTTCCATCTGCTGTCAGAACCTCACAGGTACTTACCAAGAATGCCCAAGCCACTGTGGAGCCAGACAAGAGTAACGGCATGGGTCTGGACCTACCTGTGAGCAGTGCTGGTCTCAGCAGCAGCAGCAGCCGGAGCAGCAGTTGCAGCAGTAGCATTAGCAATGGTGAGACTGTCAACAGGAGACTAGGTAACAACAACATCCAGACCAACAGTTCTGCCAACATTAGCAATAATGAGCACTGTGTTGCTGAAATTAATGGCAAAGAAAGCATAAAAAGTTGTTCGCCAACTGGATTGGAAGAACAAAATGGTACCAAAAACCCAGTAAACACCAGCAAAGCCAACCCCACTTGCAACAATCACATCAGCGACACTAACAATCCTCCAGAGCAGTCCCGCAATAGTATAACAAATGAGGAATGCAGCATCACCACCCACAAAAACACCAACAGCAGTGTTACCAGTGAATTCACTAGAACAGGCTGTATCGATGCTGCCTCCAGCCTGAACCATGCCAGCAAACCCCCAACTGAAACCACCAGCAGCACAGTCATCACTACGAAAAACTCATCTATTTCAGATGAGACTAAACTCAACAAAGAGTTTTCTATGAAAGGCATGTCAATCTTACAGCAGCTCATTAAGGATGAAGACTCTCTAGCTGCAGACACAAATGGGCCTGAGCTGAAAATGCACCCCCTCAATATACACTTTAAGAGGATAAAGATGAATGCACCAGAGATTCCTCCTGAAAGTGTACATCAAGAACACAAGCCTGAACCAGCGGAGGCATCTCAAGCCTCTTTCTCTCCTCCATGGAGTAACAAGACCCCGCAGCAGCTGCACATTCTCAGACAGGTGTTCTCCAGCACACGCTGGCCTAGTAGCCAGCAGTACGAAGAGTTAAGTGTTCAAACAGGCCTGCCAAAGTCGGAGGTTGTCCGCTGGTTCAGTGATAGTCGCTACAGCCACAAGAACGGACAGTTAAAGTGGCTAGAGACTTACCAGCGCCTACCTGCAGACCCCGAGTCCCAGAGGGGCCATGGAGACAATGAACCCGAGTTACAAAAGGACTTTCTAGACAAAAAGAAACTTGCAGAGCAAGACATGATAAAGCACCTTGAAGGAGGAGGAGGTCTGAGCTCAGCACAGCAGATGGTATGGCAGGATTCATACCCACCCCTGCTAGGTCTGATGGGGTCCAAGGAGAGCAACATGCGAGGAACTCATGAGGAGACTGCACCCATGGGAGTCTTGCAGGGGCCTTGGTCAGAGAGTGCAGAGGACCACCAGCAGCCAGTGGCCAACCAGTCACTCATCGATCAACAGAATGAGACAAGTCAGGCCAGGTAAAAGCAAGAACTCAGTGTATAGTGATTCTTGTGATATCTCAGTTTTGTTTATCAGTTGAGAAAATAATGTGAGACTGCCAGAGTGATGAAAGGATGACAGTTTGTGTTTGTAGTCACTGTGTAGTGTGATGTACAGTAAAAAAAATGACAGAAGACCTGTGCACAGGTACTGAACACTGATGAGCTTCAGACAATCAAAGTTCTGTGTTTTAACTGCTATTTTTAGACATGTCTGGGTTGATGAATTATTGATTGAGAGTGCATGCTAATTTGTGTGAATTAATCATGACAATTGTCTACTGCAGTGATAGATTTCTATGAAGTAGCTTTACCTGTAAACTCAAGCCTGTTACAGTCACCACAGTGAGACTATAGTGCAGAGCTCTGTCACTCTGATCGCATGTTGACACTGTCTTCTGTTTGTTTGTTTATGTGTGGATGTTAGAGACCGCCTGAGGATGGAGCTCCTGGAGGTGTGAGGAAACAGGCCCGGTCTTGCCAGAGGAAGACCATGTCGGAAGGCTGGCTTGCTCCTTGGCTGTGGTCTACCAGAGTGTTCATGATGACAGCAGATGTGATTGTAGCTGGACCGTAGGACTCTGACTGTAACTGTGAATACCCCTCACCCCCTCCTCCAACTCCATCTGCCATCACGTCCTGCCATCGTCAAAAGAAAGAACTTCTCACCTTTTGAATCCTGTGATGTTTAAAGCCTTTCATGCTTCTTTGTGGTTGTGTGGGGAGGGTGCACAATGAGGTCAGTACGAGGGATCAAAGAAAAGAACGAGAAAAGACGCACACTGACTGGAAAACTGACTTGAATAAGCAAAGATAGGATAGGGCCGAGTGATTGTTTCTGGGTTGGATGGAGAATATATATATATATATATATATATATATATATATATATATATATATATATATATATATATATATATATATGAATACAGTATATATGACCGAATCTGCACTATAAAAGAGGGTTTGTACTGACTGGACAAACAAGACATGTTGAGGAATTGTTATTGTTGGCTTTGTGATATTTTTTACTTTTTTAGCAACCAGTACTTCAGCACTGCCTTGAATTTTACATTTTCTGTTCTTTGGTTATTCAATTCTATTTACTCTTCTGTAGTCACTGTAAGTCCAGATGCAATCAAACATGTTTTATTTAGATATGTATAATCGTTGGTGATCACTTTGCAGTTAAGCTACACGCAAGAGACTATGTACAATGCACTAATGAAGACAATGCTAAAAAACACCACACTGCCCCACAGTAAAGGTATTGACTGCTGTGAAGATCAATACACTACACTGCCCTGCAAATGAACAGAGAAAAGCCTGTCACGCTAACGTTGCCTTACTCAGCTCTGTCTATGTGTTTATGACCGTCTGTCCATCACCTTGCTTTCCGGCTACTGTGCTGTCTTTAAAAGAAGAAACATGAAAAATAATATGCCAGTACATTGATGGTCACTGTTGGTCTATATCTGTGAAAAAAAATAACTTGTGCTGCTTTCTGTACACTTGGAGATGTTTTAAGCTGTAATTGTATCAAATATTGTTACCGGCAAAAACAAATTATCAATTTGGGCCCTAGGCACTGACAGAGTGGGATATTGTGCTAGCTAGAGAGCCAAATGAGGAGAACTTTGCTCTTCTCTGAATTTTCTTGTGTTTATATAAACATACAGTCACTACATGAATACTATTAAGCTGCATCTTTGTCAAGCTGCTAATAGCTAAGAACGGTGCTATACCATCCAAAGTGAAATTGGAGGTTGATCTCCTACCAGCAGTGTATGCACTTGTGTCGAATGTTACAAATTTATTTTGGTTTGAAATAAATGGAATCTGGACTTACGGTGTTATGATCACTTTAAAACTTTTATGAAATAGTCTGATCATAAAGCACTGTTGTATCATCCTTTCTACACTTATGAATCTTTACAGAATAAACAATACTCACCAAGTAACAATGTCGCATTTTCATCAGTACAGAGGACACACCTTCAAGGATGAGGAGCAATTATTCCCCAAACACTACATTTATTCAGCATGTAGCCTGGGAGACCAGTGGAAAGCGTGCAGCCTCACCTACTGGTGAGTTACTGACAGTGCAGTTCGATCCGGAGGTGAAATTAAGACATGATTGACATCAAACCAGACAACAGGGTTCATGTTTCTTTTCCTTTCAAGATAGCCTGAGAGTATAGTGTTCAGAACAGAAGTGTTCCATATAATTAAAAACAAAAAACAAAGTATTTGTAGGATTTTATTCATCATTTTCAATCTACAATGAGCATTAAACTCAAACATGATTAAAGGCTATGACAAAAGGTAGAATAGAGTGTCAACTTTACATCTAATTACAAATTCCTATTGCAAGTGGAATAAAATGAACATAGTTCACATAAAATGTGTTTCCTTAATCTTTACATAATTCCAAAGTTTGTCCAAAACTGTAACAGACTGATTTTTTGGCAAGTATATATATAGATCCCTTCACACAGTTACAAGGAACATTTCCATATACTGACTTTAAATACATCTTCAAGTAACAGATATTCTTTTCTTGAACAATTACCAAAAATCAATGCATGTAAAACCAGATGTCTGCTGGACAATGCAAGAGAAATATTGCTAGCAAGGGATGAATGGTTCACATTTACAATGGAGAAATATCCCTGATTGAGGCTGTAAAATAATATTCACATTCAGCTTGCATTAAGTCAGTACTGATATGCTCACAATATCCTCCAAACCTGCCAAGGTGTCATCTTTTTTTTTTCTTAACAATTCATTATCCAGTTTAAAATTTTTCTACAAGACTACCATGTACCAGCTCTTATATGCACAACACTCAATTCACCTCAATTTCCTCCAAAAGGCGCATGGGTGTATTTAAGGAATTCATTTTGATCAATTTTCTGACAAAATATAGATACATTAATACATGGGAGCGCTAAAATACAAAGGTGAGCAAAAAATACAAAGCATTTTTTCATACCATAGCTACAGATTTTAAAAGTTCTGGCATTTCCAGTGAAGGACGATGATAAAGGTAAAGTTCCTCAGCTACTGGGACTATGCCTTTCTTTGTTGTAGATTTCAGTCTGTACATCCACATTCTGACACTTCTGCGCCACAGTTGTTACCATTTCAATGCCTTTTCAGTTCAAATGGTCTAAAAAATGTGGTCAATCGTGGCCAGATCTGTTATGCTTAAGGTATCTGATAAAAACTGTAGTTAAAACCACAAACTTTGATTTAGAATTCATAGTCATCATCTGCCATGTCAATAGCCCAGGCAAACTTCTCACGTTGAGTTTTGTTGTAGATTTTCTCAATAGGTATTCCCCACTTTTTGCACCTATAAAAAGGAGAACGTTTTTCTTTAACTGACCAGAAATCCACAGGACACTTCTGTAGTAACAAAGACTCTTACCAAGCCACTGAGATACGTGGGTCAAGGTAGTTTAACTTGGAAGTGCCAAGAGCAATTTGCTTGTTTTCCTCTCGATCAGTAGCCTGCACTTCCAGCTTCATCAGTTGTTCCTCTATTCTTTGGACAGCCTTCTTCTTGGTCTCCACAGCTCTAATAATCATAAAGAAAATCACTCACATAATATAAATGGCCTTCAACAGAAATAATTACTTAGTGTCTACTACACACTTTTTGGTTTTCTCATCTTTCCGCACTTTGGCATCTGCCTTTGCACTTTTGAGTTCTCGTTTAGCATCAGCAAGCTGGTCCTTTTTGGCATCAATCTAGAAGAAAAAATAAAATAAAATAAAATGTTAGATCCTAAGCTAAATCTGTTTGACAATAAATATGCAACTAAAGGAGCTTGCCTTAGTTTGCAGATTTTGCATTGACTTTTCAAATGTCTTAGGTGGAGCCCTCTGGTGGTTACAAAGAATAGCCACAGCTCTGTTTGCCCTGTTGTAGGACAAAATCTTGGCTGTAACGTTGTCGTCATCTACAAAATAAAAATAAAAAAATTAATTAAAAGAGTGACTTGGTGATTGGTTGGTTGAGTGACGTTGCTGCACACTAACGCACCATTAGTGAGCTCCTTAAGCTGCTGCTGAAGAGTGATTGAGGCATTGTAGGTACGGAACACTTTAGCAGTTAAACCGTCCATCAGTTCTTGAAGATGTTTGTTAAGAACTGAAGTCTAAACAAATGAAATGCAATGTTAATTTACTACTCTAAAGCATACTACATACATAAACTTTATACTGTACTTACATTTAGGCGATCAAACAGATCATCATCAGGCTCTTTATTTTCCATAAACAACTGAAGATTTTTGAACACCTAGAGAGAAATAAAGGCCATTTAAAACCAGACGCACAGATCTTTTGTTAGATATCCTGAATAAATAAGTCATTTACCCTTTTCTCAACAGGGACCTGGTTGTAATAGCGGATCGAGTCTTTACCCAGGAAGTCAAACTCCACCACATACTCCTGTCCATCTTTCTCTGGGTTGAGTTTAATGTGTTCAACTCTCAAAGAGCAACAACCCACAGTGTCCGCAGTCTCTCCTTCTTCCTTCTCATTACCCGCTCTCAGGGCCAGCTAGATCACATCAGGACAGGGGGATTAAAGCAGACTTGCACAAACACCACTGCACACTGCAGGATATGCCACCCCCAGGTCAAATTTGGGCATCTCCCCACAGTCCAGAGACTAAAATAAGTGGTGGAAAGCGTTTTCCTGCTCACCCAGCCATTGTCCGAGCCTGTCGCCACTGACCGCCGCGGTATCTGCAGCTACTCCGCCTTAGACTGGAGTCTAACGTCGCCAGAGAAAGATTTCGGCCAAAAGGAATTAATTTGCTCGATGCGTTTCCCAATTACTTTATGTGTAGTGCGCATTCATATCAAGTGCAAATAAATGTGCAAATCAACACGGAGAGCTTGCCTTGGTCATTTTGGGTGGGAACTATTTTCCAGTGCGGAAGAATACAGTCGAATCACGCACCACGTTGTGCAACAGGGGAACTCCCTTCCCGGTGCGTAACTGGGATTCCCCTGGCAGCGTGCTGCGTGATTCGACTGCATTCTTCCGCACTGGAAAATAGTTCCCACCCAAAATGACCAAGGCAAGCTCTCCGTGTTGATTTGCACATTTATTTGCACTCGATATGAATGCGCACTACACATTAAGTAATTGGGAAACGCATCGAGCAAATTAATTCCTTTTGGCCGAAATCTCTGGCGCCTTTCTCTGGCGACGTTAGACTCCAGTCTAAGGCGGAGGAGCTTCAGATACCGCGGCGGTCAGTGGCGACAGGCTCGGACAATGGCTGGGTGAGCAGGAAAACGCTTTCCACCACTTATTTTAGTCTCTGGACTGTGGGGAGACGCCCAAATTTGCCCTGGGGGTGGCATATCCCTTTAAGCATTCAGCAACTCCATGCCTACATTTGAGGCACACTAGGTTGTAGGGCATCATTTTAAAATTCACCTTATCAATAAAGTAGAGTGCGACAGCCCTTTGTCGGATTCTCATTTCTTTAGATTTCCAGTCTTCCCTGTACTGGTTCCTGATACGGTCCACGCACTTCTTCAGTCTACGGGCAATTTCATATTTTTGCCAGTCCTTCTCTCCCTAAAAAAAGAAGATCAAGGATTGTCAATAGAAGATCCGTTTCTCTGATTATGAATCTTCAAGACATTTAAGGACAATGTGACAGGATTATAGCTACCTTTATCCTTGAGCTTGGATTGAGCATGATGTACTTGATGGATCCCTGTATGTTTTCTGTCCACGACACCAACCAGGTGACTTTGTTGTCATGGCGAACTTCCTTCCACTTTGTGCCAGGAGGGGGCTCGGGGTGCTTAGAGTCCCTACAAGGAGCCGATTAGTCTGATGATCAATATAGCAGTATGTTTAATAAACCAATATGACACTTACTTGCTGCAATTAATGATGATGTCTTGGGGCCTAATGCGACGTTTGAGCATGCCCATTTTAGGATGATCTCCGCGGCCACGAAAGAGACCTGGGGGCTCAATGCGAAAGTTGGCAATGCGTTCTCTGTGGTTGTCCATGATACAAAAGCCATATTCCTGTAAGAGCCGCTCATTTTCTCCTTTTATTTTCTGGTGGAGGGAAAAAAAAAAAAAAAAAAAAAAAAGAGCATTTTAGAGAAGTGTCTCATGGTCCAATTTCACCTTCATTGGAAGGCCCAAACTGTTTTAAAGACTTTACCAGTTTTTCTTCTTTAGTCATGGCCTTTCTAGCTTCTGATTGCACCTTGAAGTATTCAGCCATTTCCGTGAAGTCGCACTTCTTCAAGTCAGTGATAACAGACTTCTCCTCTGCAGTCATTTCCTACACAACAAATGGTTAAATTTTTCCCATCAAACAATTCCCAGGAGAGAAATTGGGTCCACAAGAACAAGACTTTGACACAACAAATGGTTTGATTCAGTTGAGTTCAAACACTTTAGTATTAAAAGTATTTCTGTTGTCGATTACAGTGAACCCTCACTCTATCGCGGTTCACTGTTCGCGCCCTCGCTGTTTCGGATTTTTTTTTTTATAGTGTAACATTGTGTTCTGCGTCCTGATTGGCTAAGAGACTAGACCAGAACTAAACCAGGTCTAGACCAGGTCTAAACCTGGACTGGCCCTGGACTAAACCAGGATTAAATCACTGTGCGGCTCTTGCGTTCGTTTGTGCGTGTTCGGTTTGTGCCTCGGGCTGAGACGACGCGCTGCGGGCGCCGCGGTTTTATCTCGTGCTCGCAGCCCCGGTGTACGCGCGACACGTGCTGCTCTGTCACGGATTTGACCACGATGAACCCCTCATCGTGGATAAATCCGTGACAGAGCAGCACATGTCACGCACTTCTCCAAGGATTTGGTGCGCGTCGCGTCCGGCGGGGCTCCCGAAGCTGTGTCTCCCCCCCACGCGTCACTATTAATACATTTTGTTGAAAATCTATGAAAGTTTGAGTGTTTAAACTAGAGACAAATGTGAGAAAATGTTAATTCCAGTCTGAGAAAAGTGTATAATGTGTGTGGTGAGGCATTTACAGCCTTAAAACATGTATAATAATTGTAAAATATAAAATTGTCCTACTTCGCGGATTTCTCTTATTGCGGGTTATTTCTGGAACCTAACCCCCGCGATAAACGAGGGACCACTGTATACCTTTCTCCAGTCTTTGAAGAAGTTTTTGCGAAACGCGTCTTTAGTGGTATACTCGTGCTCAAGCATTTTGGCAAAAAAAGTGGCCACCTCTTCTGCTGCCAGGCCGAGTTTCATGTGTTTACCTGCAAAACAATAACATATTTGAGGTGAAATTATTTGTTTAGAACCAACTACACTCTGCAGTACAAAATTCAGCTCACAGCAGTGGTTGTCCAGATTTGACAAAAGCCAAAACCTCAATAATATTGTTAATAATAATACTCACAATATTGTTGAGCCTTGTATAGTTCTTGAAATACCTGAATATACATACTAGAGTATTATGCCTTAAGTAAATACATATTTGTACCCATACAATCAAGTAATATTTCTGCACCTCTTGACAAAAAAACATATGCACTCCTGATCAATTTATGCTAAAATCACGGTATGGTTATGCATTCTTACCATCATAGTAAAATTTGACACGGCTTGGCAGAGGCTCATATGGAGGTGCAAACACTGGTCCCTTGTGTTCCAGAAATTTCCATTTGACGCCATCAGTGTATCTTTCCTCCTCCCACCTGGAAGCAGAGCCATTCAGGTACACAGTTAAACAATGGACCAAATTAAACAATTGAACAGAACGCATTCTAGTACAAATCACCATTTCCACTTCTCTTCAGGCTCCTTCTTGACCTTCTTTTTATTATCCCCAACTTCTTTTTTGTCCTTTCCTTTAGTTTTTGTCTTTGACTGCTGAAAAACACGAATCTGATCACTGCAGTGATTTGGCAAATGCTTTCATTGCAACAGATGTACAAAGTTGCATGTCCATTTCCCTTCATGCAATGACTTATTGAAATCTCACTTACATCTTCATGTTTTCTTTTTTTAGCTTTCTTGTCATCTTCGGTCTTTATTTTCTTGGGCTTGAACTCCACACTAAAAAACAAAATTGTGTTCGTGGCATCTCAAGTACGAAATTGTGATTTGGAGGGCACAGGCTTTTTTTTTTTTTTTTTTTTTTAAACCTACTCATCGTCATCCCGCTCCCTCTTTAGAGTCTTCTCATGTCTGGGAGAGTGGTAAAAGTTATCCTCTGGCTCAGACTTCACATGTATAGGGCTGCAAAACAAAACAAAAACCAGATTTATGAAAACTAGTGCTGTCAGGTGATTTTTAAAAAATGTAATTAATTATAGGATTTGTAATTAATTAATCGCATTTTAAGTGTGTGTGAGAGTGAGCGAACCCACTTTGCAATTGAGTTTGTCAGTTTAAGCGTTCGCTTTGCTCAATCGTTTTACAAATTCTGCAGCGTGGTTTGGTGAGGTGCGCTCCATCACCGGTAACAATGGAACTTGTCCGGACGCGTTTATCGTTCAAGTGATCCGTCAGGCTGGAGCAGATTCGGTGATCGGAAAATTTTGACAAAAGCTACAAATCACTGCGTTCTTGTTGATCGTCTAGTCTTCGTTCTTTTTTATAAATAAACTTGCCATTCAAAGGCCCTGGCAGCAATTTGCTCGCCGCACGGCAAATACAAAACGTGCGCATTGAATTGCCGCTCAAAATTAATTTAGTTAATTTTTATAATGTGTTCATTTGCAGTGTAATTAATTATTCTAATTAACGGGTTAACTGACAGCCCTAATAAAAACATTACAAAATAAAATAAAAATGAATTTAAAAGGTGCACTGTGGAACTTTTCTGGTAGCTGGTCCACCACCTGCTCATCTCCTAGGAGATGTTATTGCTTTGCCTTGATCTTTTCACACTATGGAAATAAAGTTAGATAGTCAGATCTATGGAGAAGCAAGCCTGCACATGGTAAGAATTAATATTTTTCAAGGCATCTATGAGCTATAAAACCCCTGTAACTGAGGCAGATATGTTTAATCCCATACTGTGGAACATTCCATGTAAAGAAATAACATCTCCATGGGGAGAGGGAAAAAAAAGTGGCAGACCCTACACCTTAGAAGATACATAATGCAACTTTAATATGAGTCGCAAGTCTGAAGCTAGGGCTGTAAAAATAAATACTATAACGGTTTATGGTTGATAGTTTGAACAATATATTTTGGCGCTCAATATTTATCATATGCACAATTTATTTGTAATAGAGATTTTTGCAATTTTTTATGTAATAAGATTTGAGCTGTAGGGAGTTCATTCTTATTTGTTACAGCTCATAGCTTATACAGTACATTACAAAATTGGTTTACTGACATTATCCTGCTTTAATCAATGACAAAGTAGTTTCAGTATCATTCATCACAATAATTCCAATAGCAATATATCGTACTTTGACATTTGTTATTGTGACAGGCCCATCTGATACACTACACTACACCCCCCCCACCATCAACCTAGCAAGTTTAACATACCTGCCAAAGCCATTTTCCTTCTCCTTTTTGACTTTACCATCCGAAGACTTAATCTGAAAAATAGATAAGCTTTGACTAGCACAAGCATTGACCAGCTTTACAGGCAGGGTCGACCAAATTATGATCATATGCTAAAATTTACCCTTTCCTCCTTCCGCTTTTCTTTGTGCTTGTCCTTGTGCTTGTCTGTGCTGGCATCTTTGTGCCTCATCTTTTCCTTCTCCTTGTCCCGATGCTTTTTGTCAGATGAGTCCTTGTAGTCACTAAAATGTATTGATTAAATACACAATGAAGGATTAAAATCCAACCCTACTTAATCTTATCCCATAAAAGAATGGTAAAAGTCTCCTGTACTTGTTGCTGTGCTTAGACTTCTCCCTCTCCTTGTCCTTCTTGTGGTCCTTGTGTTTGTGCTCCTTGTACTTTTCTTTGTGTTTGTGGGAGTCTGTGGGAAAACAAATATATTTGACTTACTTTACACTTGCCTCAGTGTAAAGTTGATGTGTATAACTTATGCAAAGTCTAACTGGTGCGACTATCATTAACATTTTAATCCAAATTAAGCCTTTCCAGGTAAATGGAGCCTTTTACAGCCCACATCACTAATCACTGTTTTACACAGGTTTCCACTACAATTAAAATAAACATTTAAATTAAATGTCCAATGCAAAACCCCCTTTGTAATTTGTGTACACAAAAGAAAAAAAAAAAGTTTAACTATTTACACATGTGGCATTTTATTGCTCTGAACTGAACAAATCCAAAATTATTCAGGACAGCAGGAATACAGTAACCAAATGCATTCAGAACCAAAGCCATGGATCTGAGGACTTTTCCTCAAATAAAAAAATAAAAATAAAAAAACTGGACAAAAAGACAAAACTGATCAATAAAAGTACTTTGAAAGGAATAATGCTTATAAGTTATGTTTTCATTCAGGCGTTTGGGCAGATCTCACGGTACAGCCATGTGCACTTAATGTCTGGACTGAGTTTCAGTAGACAGGCCGCTACAGCGAAAAAGAAAATGGCGCAGAGACTAAGTCCTCAACCCCCAAACCCTGACTTTTAAAGAGGAAATAGAGCATTAAAATCCCTAAAACTAATAAAACCATTGCGGCAGATTGATAAACCACGACAAGGTCTTTCCTAAAAGCATGTCACAGTGTTTGATTTACTTCAACAAAGGTTTGATCAAGGCCTCTCTTTTGAACAATAGACGCTTATGCGTGAGACAGAGGACTTAGTCTCTGGACGCCATTTCTGTCCTTTGCTAAGAACAACCCTGCTGCTCGATATGATCAACAAACAAAAATATCATTTTAGGGCATTTCAAGTCGAGTAATTACTCACCATTGACTCTGGAGCCACAGTCAATCTGTAAAGTAAAAAATACGTTAACATATGTAAGAAGCAAAGTAATCAGCCAACTTTGAACTTGCTGGATGTCAGGATAGTTTCTTAGCATTCCCGGCTAGCTCGCCTAGCATACTGTGCCATCTGATTAAAATGGCTTGGTTAGCGGCTAGCAAACGAAGCCGCCGGAGCTAACGTGGGACACCACAGATGCTCCATATCCTGAGTGCCATAAGTAGATGTAAATTATCCCAGGTTAATGTGTGCCCGATAATCACACTATTGACACTCCTATGTCAATAGTGTGAATGGTGCCCTTTAAGGAGCTCTGTATTACAGTATGAGCTGGCACACAAACACAGGGCTAAAGCGTGCTAGCAGCTACTCTATTCTTAAGTTAGCAAAGTTCCCTGTCAAAGCCCCATAGATAAGAGCAGTGTGTTCGCTGAGCTTTCAAACTTTGTATCTGTGATAATAAAATAATGTACACGAAAATACCTGGTTTTCGTTATGGAAATGGTCCCCACTCATTTCCGGGTGCCGTCGTTTGTAGTAAAAGGGAATATGAGGGATTCCACACCGGTAACGGGAGGCAGCGGAATGAAGAAGAAACGCTGTTGTGTAAGAACAAAGTATCAAATCCTCTTCAGAGCGCATGCGCCTCGGTTTAAATGGTTCAGAGAAGTGTAGCCCCTCCTTTAATAAACGTGTTGCTCCACTGAGGAGCCCACCCTGCACCCTGCATGTCTGACGCTGCACACGTTTCACACTTTCACCTCAACACGATCTCACACATATCACTACTTTATTCAACCCTGGCTTTGCACTCATCCATTCACTCCCTCAGTCCAGGTGGTCCAAACAACACTCCTTTTGGGAAAGGGCCATGTCTATGGAAAAGGCACAGAGCGTTCACATAATTTTACACATAATGCTATCATGCCGGATTTCAACCGGAGTTCTACAACACATCTTGTCAACCCTAGGATACCAGACTATTAAATTCTAAAGATATTTTGCAAAATAATGATCATCCTAATAATAATAAGAAGAAGCTAATAATTCATCCTTTTTTCTTAGTGTATATTCTGTAAAGATTGTTTCTATTTTATTATATTTTTACATGCTTCTCTTTATCTTATCTTATCTTATCTTATCTTATCTTATCTTATTTATTTATTTATTTATTTATTTATTTATTTATTTATTTATTTAGCATGCTCTTGGCATCCAGGGTGGGCAGCAAAGTAATAATTTAATTGTACAGGGAAATGTGTTTCTTTACTGTGCATATGACAATAAAAGCTTTGACTCTTTGAATCTTGAATCCTAAAATACCAAAAGATTAGTTTCACACAACTGCATGTTTACAGTAGGCCTATTTAGTAGGTTTGCTGGAGAGGAAGGTAGACTCAGGGTCAAAAGCTTCATGTCACCCAGGTGCTCTCGTGAAGGACATCACAGAGTCCGCCCCTACCACCTTGCGTGATCACCCCACAGTGTCAATGGTAGTTATTCATGTTGGAACAAACGGAACAAATCTTAAACTGCAACAGCCAGAAATACTCAAAGACAATTTGAAAATCCTCATCACTACAATCCACAGTTTAGATAAACAGTGTGAATGAATGAATTAATGAAAAAGTTCAGCCCTTTAAGAGATCTGAACTTTTTAAAAAGGACCGCCTACACCCCAACATCCTCGGATCCTGTCTCCTCTCATACAATATTGAACTCACTTTATAAGAAGCATGACAAAATAACCAAGCACATTTAATTCCTGTGATCAGCAGAGAGCGGCATAAGCATAAAACTTTTCATAAATCTACTGCCAACATCCATAATCTCAGATCTCTTACATAATCTTAGATCTCTTACATTCATCACAAATTCCTGTAGTTACTCAGTCCCCGTTAACTTTAAACATGGCCCTTTCAAATTCCGGCTGGTTAGCTCAACTGGTAAGTCACGGACTTTCCCCCCGGGGGTTGTGGGCAATGAGCTAACCAGTGTGGGTCCTTGGGCAAGACCCTTCACGGTACTGCCCCCCCGGGTGCCGAAAAAGATGGCTGCTCACTGCTCCTGAAAAGGATGGGTCAAATGCAGAAGTCAAATTTCTCCCGTGTGTCACTGTGTGTCATTGTGTGTGAGAACAATAAAGGCTTAATCTTAATCTTAATCTTAATCTAACGCTTAATCTTAATCTTCAAATGTCCGCTATCTGCTGAACAAGTCTTTTATTGTTAATGACCTGATTTTAGACCATAACTTGAATGCTTCTTTTTAACTGAAACATGGCTGGGTGCAGATGCACCAGTTGTTCTCACAGAGGCCTTCAGTTCAGAACTGAAGACGCAGCCTTGATGAGCTGCGAAACCTGTTTGACCAAATAAACTTTTGTCCAGCTGATAAATTGAATTTCTCCTTTTGCCTACCTGGACGACTGAGGGATTCCACACTCACAGACAGAACATTTCGGCGGCACGGTAGCAGAGTGGTTAGCGCTCTTGCTTCACAGCAAGAAGGTTCCGGGTTCGATCCCCGGGTCGCCCAGACCTTTCCGTGTGTGTTCTGTGTGGAGTTTGCATGCATGGTCTGTGTTCGATCCCCGGGTCGCCCGAGCCTTTCTGTGTGGAGTTTGCATGTTCTCCCCGTGTCTGGGTGGGTTTCCTCCGGGCACTCCGGTTTCCCCCACCAACCCAAAACATGCACCATAGGTACCTCCAGCTTAGGTCCTGACCAAGCCGAAGCACGAAGATCATGGAGATGGTCCCCGGGCGCCCTAATGTGTGTGCTGCCCACTGCTCCTAATATATGTATATATATATAGGATGGGTTAAAATGCAGAGAAGAATTTCTCCAGTGTGAGATCAATAAAGTTCACTTCTTCTTCTTCTTCTTTATGGTGAGTGTGGACCAAGGTCCATGAAATCACCTGTGGTGTTAAAGCCCCAAGGTTAAAAGGAACCCTGGGGCTTTTTAACTTGTACATGCTCCCTCTTGGTGGTGTCATCAGGAAACATGGAATCAACTTCCACAGCTATGCAGATGATACGCAGCTTTACATCTCCATGTCTCCTGATGACACCAGGTCAATGGATGCTCTTTTTAACTGCATTCTAGATACCAAATCCTGATGGCAGAAAACTTTCTCCAGCTTAACCAGGACAAAACTAAGGTTTTAGTCATCAGTCCTGAGGCCTAAAGAGCGAAACCTTTACCCAAACTACAAGCACAGTCTTTTAACCCACCTCCTCAAGTGAAAAACCTGGGCGTCATTTTTGACTCTGAGCTGACTTTTAACCCACACATCAAGAACATCACAAAAAAAGGTTTCTATTAGGGATGTCCCGATCCGATCACATGATCGGAAATCGGCCCTGATCACGTGGTTTTGGATCGGATCGGAATCGGACGTTACCTCCTGATCAGTATCGGATATATATGTATATATTCGTATTATTTTTTAACATACCCTAGATGAGATCTGTGGTTATGCGGTGGCACAGAGTGAGACTTCACACAGAAACATCAACGCTTGTGGCATGACACGCTCTTGGTTAAATACACGAAAGCAGCTCGAAGCACAAAGCGCGAGTACAGAGTGGAGATAAGAAGAGCGCTATAATGAGCGCTATAGACCTCTTTACTGTTAGTAAACAAACGTGACGTCACTGGCATGCGCGCGCATGCCTGACTCAGAAGCAACCATGGTGGACCATAGCGGAGTATCTGAACTATAGGGAAAGCTACATTCAAGAGCTCACGTTGAGCAACGGTTTTCGACTACCAGATCCTTATGCGATCATGGAGTGGCAGTACGACCGCAGAAAGTGGCCAGATTTACAGTGGCCAGATATCCACTGTTATTTAGTCGAGAAACCCAGCGTGTATACAAGAGAGAAAGTGCACGCATACAAATCCATGGATGCCTACCAGTTTGCCGTGTGTGGCCATCTACAGGAGGTAAAATACCACGATATCGATGGGGAGTTCCTCCGTAGTATCTTCCTTCCTACTACCGGCTTTCCCAGTCGGCTTCTCCGCCTGGGGCCCCGTGGGAGCTGACATCGCGCCGTACGCCTGGGAGTGAGCAAAGCTCGCGGGGAAAAGAGAAAGCATCCCCCCCTCAGCCGGGATACCGGGAGGAGGTGAACTTACAACCGAAAGGAGGGGAAAAGCCAAAATAATCTAAAAAGTTCAAAGAAAAAATGAAAAAAAAAAAAAAAAACACCAAACAAAGACAGCCCTAGGGAGCTCACCACACAGACGACCATGTACAATGCTTGGGCTATAATCAACAAGCTACGTTCTGACCGCCAACTGCACTTGCGTTGCGGGGTAAGTAACATACTACAACTTAATTCACGAGTCACAGATGTGATCTCAGTCATGTCTTTGCGGTGTCCTGTGCTTGCTAGTTAATCAGCATGATTAAACACCATTCAACACCTGGGGAAATTGCCCTAAACAAGCAGCAGGTGTTCACTTGTGTGTATGTCACTTGAATGGTATGAACTATCATTTATTCCATCTGTTTCTCTTTATTTGAGTTCTTCTCTTCTATGTCTTCACTGGGGGTTTTATGGCAGCAGTGGCTTTTTTTGAGTCGGAACTGCGCGTGCATTCAGTGATGACGTAGCTTTGAAACTGGTCCCAGTTTCAAAGCTACGTCACTAGCAAGCACAGGACACCGCAAAGACATTAACCGGGTAACCTCTACGACAGACACATGTAAACGAACACGAATAACTTTGTTAAAATGCATGATAAGTTTTCGCATGACCATCATAAATGGCATTTGACATGACTGAGATCACATCTGTGACTCGTGAATTAAGTCGTAGTATGTTACTTACCCCGCAACACAAGTGCAGTTGGCGGTCAGAACGTAGTTTGTTGATGATAGCCCAAGAATTGTACACGGTCGTATGTGTGGTGAGCTCCGCTAGGGCTGTCTTTGTTTGGTGCTTTTTTTTTGTTTTTTCTTTGAACTTTTTATATTATATTGGCTTACACCGGCTGAGGGGGGGGCTCTGTCTCTTTTCCCCGCGAGCTTTGCTCACCCCCGGGCAGACGGCGCGATGTCAGCCCCTACGGGGCCCCAGGCCGCGGCGGAGAAGCCGACTGGGAAAGCCGGTAGTAGGAAGGAAGATACTACGGAGACTAATGATGGTGACGTGAGGAGAAATAAGAATGTAGAATACCAAAAAGAGTTGACGGTCTTTTTGGAGCTGGAGGGTGGAGCGGGCCTGTCCCCTATGGCCTTGATGAAGACCACACAGGAAATGTGTGGGACTGTACTTGCCTGCCGCATGCTGACCAAGGACAAGTCTTGTGTCCTTGTCTTTGACTGGGGAGAACATCAGATGCCAACACGCAAAACTCCCCATCGATATCGTGGTATTTTACCTCCTGTACATGGCCACACATAGCAAACTGGTAGGCATCCATGGATTTGTATGCTGCGCACTTTCTCTTGTATACACGCTGGGCTTCTCGACTAAATAACAGTGGATATCAGGCCACTGTAAATCTGGCCATTTTCTGCGGTCGTACTGCCACTCCATGATCGCATAAGGATCTGGTAGTCGAACCCCGTTGCTCAACGTGAGCTCTTGAATGTAGCTTTCCCTATAGTTCAGATACTCCGCTATGGTCCGCCATGGTTGCTTCTGAGTCGGGCATGCGCGTGCATGCCAGTGATGTCACGTTTGTAAAGGGGTCTATAAGAACACTATAATGTTTGGCGAGTATGTCTAGGTCTGGAAATACTATAAAGTTGATGACAACAACATTGCCATAGCAAACTGTGAGATATGTAAACTTGGGATTGTAAGGGGTGGAAAGGAAAGGGCTACATTTAACACAACAAACCGATACGGCACCAGCCAAAGACGAGTCAGCTCATGCTGCAGGAGAGTTTGAAAAGGAGAGAAAAATGCCCCTTGACAGCGCGAAGGCCCAGGAGACCACAGCCAGGATAGCACAAATGATCGCAATGAGTGACCTACAATCAGTGTTGGGAGTAACTCGTTACAAAAGTAATTAATTACTGTAATGCATTACTTTTTGGTGTAACGCAGTAATGTAACACATTACAGGGAAGAAAATCGGTAATATATTACTCGTTACAATGCCAGTAATGCACATTACAATGCATTTTTAACCTGCTTTGCTTTTGTGGGTTTTGCGTTTTCTTCATACAAAGTTCGCGGATCACCGCGAGATCAGCTACTGAATCTGATAAGTCCGCACAGAACATTACATTTCATACAAAGTTCCGCGAGATCAGCTAGTGATATAAAAGACCATTCCATTTCCTTTTACTTCGTCTCGAACTGGCAGACTGACAAAGGATGACAGAACCAGAAGAATCGGATAGTGCTAGCTCCTTTTCAAGATGGGCATACGCCCACTACTTTCACTTCGTTCAAAATAAGGTAATAAGAGATTTGCACTGTAGATTGCCAAATCCTTATTTCCAGTCATTTTGGCGAGAGTAACTAAAGTAATGCAAAAGTAGTGTAATGCCTTACTTTTTACTTAGAGTAATATTGTAATGTAAGGCATTACTTTAAAATGACAGTAACAAGTAATAAGTAGTGCATTACAGTTTTTGAGTAACTTGCCCAACACTGCCTACAATTCACCTTTGTAGAGAACCCTGGATTTCTTATGCTTATGGAGCATGTCGAACCTCGATTTGAAGTGCCATCTCGCCACTATTTCACAGAGAAAGCTCTGCAGCTCGTTATAAGATTTCTGACAAACTACATGTCCTACATCCGTGACACCCAGAAAGATAAATAATAAGTAATAAGTGTACTTAAATAATAATAATAATAATAATAATAATAATATTATAATATTATTATTATTATTATTATTATTATTATTATTATTATTATTATTATTATTATTATTATTATTATTATTATTATTATTATTATTATCATGCCTATTATTATTATTATTATCATAAGTACACTAATAATAATAATAATAATAAAAATAATAATAATAAATGTACTTTTTTATGTATTTTGTAGCTAAGTATCGGATCGGGATTCTGTATCGGCATATACTCAAAATTAAATGATCGGAATCGGATCGGAGGGCCAAAAAACCTGATCGTGACATCCCTAGTTTCTATCACCTAAAAAACGTAGCCAGAGTCCGTCCCATTCTGTCTCGGGCCAACACGGAGACACTGATGCTTTTATCACCAATCGAACAGACTACTGTAATGCCTTGCTCTCCGGACTTCCCAAAAAGAGTATTTCAGATTTGCAATTATTAAAAAATTCAGCAGCATATGTCCTGCTGACATATGCTGGACCAGAGGTCATGACCACATTACACCGGTTTTAAGAAGAAGTGACTTTATTGATCTCGCACTGGAGAAATTCTTCTCTGCATTTAACCCATCCTGTTACCCATCCTGGGCAGCACATTACTGCACCCGGGGACCATCTCCACACACACACTCACGGAGAGGCGTCTTTTCAGTAGCCCTCGTCTATGGAACAGCCTGCTGGAGGAGCTCAGGGCTGCAGAGAACGCTCATGTTTTAGTGTAGGCTCAAGACTCACCTGTTTAACTTGGCCTTTGACAGTGGCGGTGGTCGGCTCTCTGCTCCTGGTGTAGACGGCTCCTCTGATGGTGCTCTCTCAACTGGTTCACTTGTATTCAGCCTCACTTTTTACTATGTGTGCAGCTTTATATATTTTATGTTAGTGTGTGTGTGTGTGTGTGTGTGTGTGTGTGTGTGTGTGTGTGTGTGTGTGTGTATGTGTGTGTGTGTGTGTGTGTGTGTGCGTTACTGTTTGGGTTGTTTGGTTGTGTGGTGTCAGGCAGCTGTGGGGGGCTGGTTGGGTGGGCAGAAGGAAACGTGGGTTGTTTTTAATCACTGTAAAGCACTTCTTGTTACATTTTTTTTGCATGAAAAGCACTTTATAAATAAAGTTTGATTGATTGATTGAAAAACTTGATGTCAATCCTTCAGTTTGTTTCATGATCTTTATCAGGCTTTTTTTTAGACCCCTTGCTTTCTGTCTTCTCAGCTGACTTGATGCTTGAATGAATTATCCATTCCAATTGGCTTTTATATTTTTAACTTTATTTCCTACTTGTCTAATTACTTTGAGCTACTTTCCATCCAAAAGAGGGTGCTATTGTTCACATACATTTAACATTGTAGAAATAAACTAAAGCAAACATAAAAGCCAATGGGAATGGATAACCAAGCAGAGTAAAGTGTACAGTAAACTACTCAGGAGGTGCAAGTTTAAGACGCTGAGTCGATCTACCCTAATAAATAATTATTTTGACTAATTAACAATCTCTTTCTTTTCAGTGTAACAGGTCAGGCAGAAATCACAAATTTATACAAGAGGAAAACACTTTTTTTTACATTTATTAAATAAACGCACATTACATTATTCATCTTCAACATCTTAAATAAGCAATAACAATAATAAAAATGTAACTGTGAGCTACATTGCAGATCAGTTGTTATAATATGATACAACAACTATTTTAATTCTTGGTTATAAAAGCACTTGTACAGAGCTGTTCTGGGGACACTGTGTCCCCTCCTTGTGTCATGTATTCACAGTTGCTGCTGCTGCTCTGACACAGGGAGCGGCTTGACTGGGTTCTTCTGGTACAACAACATGTAAGAGTCACATAACAGCCTCCTCACAAGTTCAGGGACCTGAGCAGGGTTGGTACAAGCCAGCTCCTCCTCTGACTGAGCTAAAAAGTCGCCCAGTTCTGGACAGGCACAGACCTCTGGAATGTTGTATCCGCTCTGATCATTACCTACAGAAAAGAAAAGAAAAGAAAACAGTGAGACGATTAGACATCAGCTGGAGCAAAGGAAATGTCAGAGACGTCAGAAGAATGTCTTATCTAAAACTGTCAAGGACATTTTATCTCTACAAGTCATGGTTAGCAATGCACATGCGAAACAAAGACAAAGACAAGTTAGAGCTTGCAATAATGTGGATGTAATAATATAATATGCATATAATACAAAATTATAACTTACCGCATCTGTCTGCCATGCTATCAAAAAAGAGCCATGACTTAGGGTCTGAGCCACATTTGACAAATGATACGTAATGGCTGGTTTGAATACACAGAACTGCAAACAGCTGCATAGTATGTCTAGGCATAGGAGCATCAGGGGTCATCCTTGCTGAGACCACTAGCGGTGTCGGGGAATGGCCTTGTCGTGTGGGATGGGTATGCACCTTTTGAAACAAATACAATTACAGTCAACATGTGAAATTTGTGTTTGTAGAAAAAGTTACAAGACTGTGAATTACCTGTGTATTGCAGGTAGCACAGTACTGTTTGATTCTTCCTGGGTGCAACTTACGATCTGGTAGACACTGCAAACACTCAAACTCTGCCAAGCATCCACAGAGAAAACATTCCCTCGGACCTGGTAAAAGCAAGTAATTCATATTAATCTCGGATTGACAAACTGATCCGCAAAGCTGGTCATGTGATCGGCTGTGAGCTGGAGACCTTTGTCACAGTGAGGGACAGGAGGACACTGGACAAACTACTCTCCATCATGATAAAAGGAGAAATTCAATTTGTCAACTGGACAAAGTTTGTTTGGTCGAAAACGTTTCGCCGCTCATCCGAGAGGCTTCGTCAGTTCTGGTTCTAGTGCTGGTTCGAGACTGCTTATATCTAGCTGCAGGGAGGAGCTCACTACACTGAAATAGTTCTGAAACTATCTCAACTAATTTGTTTCTTTTGTTTTTCGAATTTCTCTGGCGTCTACTTTAGCATACCTATTCACCTTAACGACCGTCTCCACCCTCTGGCCCTGACTTGTCTGCCCTATTGTTTCTTTTGTCTGTTTTGACTTGGTTTGAGAATCAAATTATAAATGGGGGACAAGTTATGTCTAACTCCCCCATTTCTGTTTAACGAAGGATTCTCTTTTTTGCCTCTTTAAATCCCCTCTCAAACCAGTTCTTTTCCCTGGCTAAGATCTGAACCTCACTGTCCTCAAAAGAATGGCCCGTGGCTTCTAGGTGGAGATGTACGGCAGATGACGGTCCACTCTGTCACGCCCGCCTGTGTTGGTACATTCTCTTGTGAAGTGGCTGTTTTGTTTCTCCAATATAGCGCTCACTGCAGTCTTCACTACACTGAATGGAGTAGACCACATTGCTTTGTTTGTGGCTCGGTGTTTTGTCCTTTGGGTGGACGAGTTTTTGTCTTAAAGTGTTTGTGGGTTTGAAATAAACTAGGCTTTCAGTGTAATGAGCTCCTCCTAGGGCTGAATAGGTATGCTAAACTAGACGCCAGAGAAATTCGAAAAACAAAAGAAACAAATTAGTTGAGATAGTTTCAGAACTATTTCAGTGTAGTGAGCTCCTCCCTGCAGCTAGATATAAGCAATCTCGAACCAGCACTAGAACCAGAACTGACGAAGCCTCTCGGATGAGCGGCGAAACGTTTTCGACCAAACAAACTTTGTCCAGTTGACAAATTGAATTTCTCCTTTTATCATGGATTCTACCTGGACGACTGAGGGACTCTTCACATAGAGGGACAGAGGAGCTCATTCTTCAACAGGCTTCTACAGCTCCGCTCAAACAGTGAGTGATACAGGACTACATTCATACCATACTCCATATAACTGTACAACAACTCACCCTTGTACAATAGATAATACTCCTTACAACTGTATATAGCTGGGATTGGACCTTGGATCTTATTTGTATTTATTGTATTTTTTTATTGTATATATTGTTTTTAATACTTTACTACTTTTATATTTAACTCTGATTTGTACATATATATTTAGTATCTTGGTTTTTTTTTTTTTGCCCCCAAGAAACCCGTTCCTCCTCCTCTGTTCAGTGCGGCAGATATTGTTCAGGTCGTCCCATCGCACGCTGTCTCCCTTGGAGTTCAGTGGAAGGAGGGTGCGTATCATTATTTCTCATCTAACACTGGTCTATTGCTCTTTGGTTGCTATTCCATCTATTTTTTATTACCCTCTGTTATATATTATATATTATATTTGATGAGTGAGCTACTGTACCCAAAACAATTTCCCTTGTGGATCAATAAAGTTTGTCAAGAAAGTCTAAGTCTAAGTAATCCAATGCTGCAGTTTAAATTATCTTTATTATAGTTCTTATTCTTACAATTATGAAGAAGATCCGTGATGTCGAGCTCTATTGAGGGGATGATGTGTGAAAACATCTTGTATTTGCTGCCAAACCTGGGCATCTGTACCATGAGACATGACGGCACCTGCAAAGTAAATACATAAATACATTAGACAATTTATAAGCCCAGATAGTTCACAAACATTTTTTTCAAACACTCACCACTTCAAACTTCAAATTACTGGATAAACAGGAGGTGTCAAAGAGCTGCTGGACAGTTGGCATGGGACACATCTGTTCTTTTTCCAAAAATATCTGGAACGTGTAGGTGTCCTGGTAAGTCTCTCCTCTAGATCTAAAAACACACACACACAAAAAAAATCACTGGTAAAGGTCAAAACAAATAAAAACACATAAAGATGAATCTGAGCAAGTTTCTGTCTTACCTGAGTTTAAGCAAAGGTTCAATGCATAGCACCTTCTGAAAAAGGACAGTGATGAACTCCTCTGGGTCTGAAAATGTTTATGCATTACTATTTATGACACTAATGTAATTGCTAATGCTTATGACACTAATGTAATCACTTTTAAAGGCTTTAAGATAAGAACACTTTACCTTTTTCCTCTGTACTGAAAGTGTCACACCCAAGCTGTTTACGAAAACTCATCACACTCTCAGCAGGAACAAATCCTTGCCTGTAACAAATAAATAACAATAAGCAAGTCTGAATGTTTCCATGTTTAATAAGATGTATTTGAACAGGTTCTCCATCAGCAAAACTAGAACAGAATAAAATGAAACAAAAGTGACGTTATAATTTGAATAACAAGTAAAATAATCTACAGTGTCATTTACAAAAGTCTAGTATGTACCCCTGACACCCCTAACAATAGAAGTCAAGCATTTGAATGAACTGAGAGACCCACAACTCTTAAATAAAATTATGCATATAATTGTTTTGTTGGCAGATATGCACATGTCTTAAAAGTAGGGTGCTTGATTTTCACAGTCCCTAGCGGTAATAAACCCTTTCTCAGGGCTTGAATTCACATACATTTTTGGCCACTATGACTGCTTCAGAACAGCTTTTTCAGGAGGAAAATTGAAGCAGTTAGTACCTGCGTAAACGATTGATGATTTTCCTCAAAGTACATGTTGTTGGTGGCTCAATGTCAAGAGGCTTTTGAAAGAGTCTGTCCAGAACCAGGGACGAGCAGAATAAACTAAAAAGGACACACTTAGATTAGTTTAGTAGCCGTAGGCACACTAAACTGAAGAACAAAATTAAATGTAAGTGGTAACAGAAAGCATGATCTGGTTTTACCTGAAGAGAGTGGCATCGAGATAACACGAGTTAAAGTGGCCCTGAATCCCTTTCATCTTTCCAACAAGTAAAGAGAAAGCCTCAGATTCTGTGAGAGGTGGTACATGATCCTCAGACTCTTCAAAGGGATGGACTGTTAAAAAAAAACATAAAATATTTGTATGCGATTTAGAATTATAAAATATAAAACATCAGCAGTTTGCCAAAAAAAAGTTTTATAAATTGAATGAGTTCAAAACAATAAACAGAATCCTGGTCTTATTATACATTGTGCAAGCCAAGAGTCATATGTTTGGGAGAATTATTAATTGCTAATGCAGGAAAACGGTATCATCAAATCAAGAAAAGAACCATCTCATGTCTGATTTTCACTCTGATGCTCTAAAATAGCTAATCTTAGACTTAGACAAATTTTATTGATCCACAAGGGAAATTATTTGAAATTTAAAATATTTTAGTAATCAGATAAAGTTATAAAATACAAAATGAAAAATATTTAGTTTAGAAGGCAACATTAGCTTCTGAATTGGATTTCCACCCAGTTGCTTTTTAAATTTTTTAATAATAAATCTGCCTGGATGTCTCCATTTTCCACTGTTTATTTAGATGAACTTGGTTAAAATCGACTCACCTGGTGGTTTCTCTGTTCTGGAGCCCACACTGTCCCCACATGAACCAAATCTACTGTCAAGACGGCACTTTGTCTTTGGAATGAACAAAGCCTTGTTTCCAGTGCAGCTGAAAAATCTCTTGCCTCCATATGTACCATCCGAACAGCCTTTTACGTCATAGTCCTAAATAAAAAAATAAGGCAGATCTAAGAGTCCAGTCTAAACGGGCTATGTTACATTGGTTATAAATAAAAAGTACTTACTAATTCAATACCAGCCCATTCACCAGTCTTTCCTTCGAGAGCACCTATCCAGCGGATGACTCCGTACACTGTGACTCCAGAGTTTGACTGGACCTCCACCAGAGAGTCCACCTCCAGAGGAACCTGAGGGAGGCTTTCACTTCCTGGTTGCCTGCAGTTTACTTGTTGACCAGAAGATCCTATGCTTGACATAGAGTTGACACGACTTACAGGTCTGTGGTTTTGACCTGTAAACAGGTATGAGAAGACATTGCTATTAGAAAGTCATATGACATATTTTTGCAGCTGTGTCACATGCTCATCTCATCAGATTAACCTCGGGCAAAGATGCCACAGGCCTTGCAAAGGTATGTTCTGTAACACAAACCATGTGATCGTGTCATTCCAGAGCAACAGACCCGGTTTTTCAAGTAGAATACATCATTGCCCAAGCCCCCAAATTTCAAATACAGTATTTGAATTGGCTTACATCAGGGGAGTGTTGTCGGGTTGGGTTTTAAGAGGCAATTGAATCACACCAATTTGGAGCTGATAAAACATTGATCCAAATGCTTTAAGAATAAGAAATCCATAATACACCTGTACATATAATGATACCCACCCTCCTTCCACTGAACTCCAAGGGAGACAGCGTGCGATGGGACGACCTGAACAATATCTGCCGCACTGAACAGAGGAGGAGGAACGGGTTTCTTGGAGGCAAAATTGTGGTCCGTGTCCTAAGAATAAAAATAAGCACAGGCAACATTAGAAATGCTGATAATGTCAAAACCATCAGATGTGCATTGCTCCATACAGTCACATTTCATCTTTGGAAGAATAAAAACACAGAGAGGCACACTTTATAGGAACTATTTCACACAGAGTCTTTGTACATAAATACATATTTGTCACTCACCAAAATTTCCACCTCAAAGCCGAGCATGTGCAGGTCTTCTTGGTTGTCATTTCTCCCAATCTGCATTAGATTCTTCACCAGCCCAGGTACGTGTCCCTTTTTGTGCCTGACCACAACGAGGTCCTCATGTGAAAGTTCACAAATGGCAGAGAAGAGTTGAGGGTTGCACAGCAGTTCGAGGCGCTTGCTTGTGGATGAGACAAAGAGTAGTAGCTGAGCCTGGTGGCGTGTGAGGGGATATGTGTCCTCTTTCTTCACAATGCCCCCGGTCTTTGAATTGCCACTGTTGCTGCCACAGAACTGCACTGCCATCAGCTCGCCGTTCTGCAGCTCGCCCTCCACACGGCCAATGCCCCCTCTGCAAAAGCCTTTCCTGGACTTGCCTCGGATTACAATGAAAAACTTTTCCTTTACAACAGGCTCCATATCGCCTGGATGAGTCCGACTGGGTTAGAGCTTGTAAAATAGGTAACCTATCAATAATAAAACAGTACAATTGTATCTATGCAATTATAAATGACATGCAGTTACAATAATTCTAACATCTCAATGCATTATTAAAAAGAGAAAGACATACTGCAACTTATAACAATTTTATTTCACTGCCAATTGATAGAATTGTTAGAGTATATTAAGGCCTTTTCTGTCAACACTGTAATACAGCTGCATTCCATTCCATATAATAGAGGCTCTGAATGCCGCTTGTATAAACAAACATTAGGGGATGAGTGTCACCAGCTTTACAAAACAATTAGCAGGTAAAGATTATTGCCCAAAGGTAAAAGTGCTAATGAAAAGTCCAGTCAACAGCCTTCTATTATTGAACAGCCTACCTGTGTGCAGGGTATAATAAAAACACACTCTCCGGTATCGATGCAATTCAGGTGACAAAAACTGCTTGAGACAAAAGTTTTTTTAACGTTCAAAAGTTACTTCTTAAGTGACTTCTTATTCAACTGAAACTACATGGTGCAGAGCAGCAGCACTGGAGGAAGTGCCTTTCTGATGATGATGGAAACTCTGGGAGGTGAAAACACTACGCAGAGCTAAATAGTGACCTGTGTGTGACCGGCCACGCCCCCTGTGAGTGACAGACCACGCCCCTTGTGTGTGTGACCGGCCACGCCCCCTGTGTGTGACCGACCACGCCCCCTGTGTGTGACAATGCCATACTCTGAGGGTAGGGCAATCAAATACATTAATCTGTTCACAGATTTCAAAGCATGCATTAACTTACTCACTAGATGAGCATGTTAAAAATGTAGCCTTGAATGAGCATAAGCAGAACACATTCCTTCCTTTATTGCCATATCATATATGATGGCACTACAGAGACCTGCCAGGACTCACTTTTCATTTTAGATTCTCAAACTCCCACTTGCTCCTGCAAAGAATCACTATTCACTCACTTTTTGTCACAGTAAAGGCCCAGATGGGAGCTTTGAGTGACTCCAGGGCCAACTATTGGTGATTACCTAAGCATGGTTGTTTAGAGCAACACTGTACAGAGATAGTGGTTTAAAATGGTTTATTTGGTTTCAGCCAATCAATAAATGGAACACACAATGGCTAATGGTTATATCACCTTATAGACACTGTTCAAATATATTTAGCTATCATAGCCAATGTGTATCCCAAATTTGTTTACAGTAATCAGTAGCCTGCTGGTCCAGTCCTGAGTGACATGTTTATGTGTCCACAGACAATGCATGTGACATGTCCTACTCTGAGAAGCAGCTGGTATGCACCTGACCATATCTGCACTTTACATCAGCTTTATGTAACAGCTCTCATTTCTGTACACTGACTGTGTCCTCTCAGTCAGCATAAACACTACAATGGTGTCTCATCTCCACTGCCAAATAACTAGAACTTTATGTTTTATTTCTTCTCAATAAAAGAGATAAGATTAACATATTCTGGTGGAAGAGACTTATCAGTTACATGCAAAGAGCTGACAGTTGCATGCAAAGAGCTGACAGTAATCTTAACTGCCACAGTATCCTTGAAAATGCTATTGAGAACAATACAGTACAGTGAGATATAGCCTAGATAACATTTCTGATGTTCTGCACAAAATACCTCAGACTCTTATCCTTTTGAGCAGTAGCAGATGAACATGATTGGACTTACGTCATGACAGTGAGTTGTATTTTGAATAACACTTGCACCTGCATGTTATGTAAAGGTAATGCGACTGATAGAAACAGAGTTCTTAGAAAGAGGTGGAGACGTAATTTATTACTCTTCTGCCGCAAGAATAAGTAAACACTGGTCATTCTTCAAATACATTTTTGCTGCTTTAACATACACTAAGTAACTTTTTATGGTGGGGAGCACATCACCTTTGTCTCTATTATCTCCTTATTATTGCTGTAGTTGAAATGTTACAATATAAAGATTTGACCTGTAATTTAGCCTGATGGCTTCATTTGCCTTGTTAAATGCAATGCCACTTTGGAACATTCCAGGAAAAGCAATAACATCTCCATGAAGAGTAGCAGGTGGTTGACCTTCCACCAGAAAAGCAGAAAAGTATTTCAGATCTAATCCTTCTGAGGGCTTCATTCACTTTTGTTCAGTTTTAACAGAAAGTAAAATGATTGTCATGACCCCTGCACAAAGATAAGGCAATGGCAGCATAACACACATCCATATGTGATGAACAATGCTTATGACACTGACACTAAATACAGAAAATATAAAAAGCTGATGTGAAAATCCCTGTGGGTCCCCACGACTAACAATAACAGCCATCAAGGAAAACAGGACGTTCAGGTTTTAAATCAGACAGATGATTAGTGTCTCAGTTGTGTCACTGTAGCACTAATGAAATACTTTTGATTCAAAAGATTGCCATGAAGACCTGTAGTATTCATCCATTTTCTTCTGCTTATCTAAGGCCAGGTTGAGGGGGCAGCAGTCCCTCCAGCATGTCCTAGTTCTTTCCTGGGGCCTCCGCCCAGTGGGTCATGCCCAGAATGCCTCCCCTATGGCATCCGGAACAGATGCCTGACTCCTCTCAACATGGAGCAGCAGTGGCTCTACTCCGACTTCCTCCTGTGTGACTGAGTTCTCACCCTATCTCTAAGTGAATGCCCAGCCACGCTGTGGAGGAAACATTCAACCATTTCAACCTGTACATGCATTAAAAAATGTCATTGAATGACCAAGTGTTGGTAGGCTGGCCAAGTGCTCAAGGACTCTGTCTCCAATTGAGTGAAATGAATGGTGCATAAGTATACAGATTCTGGAGGCAGGATGTGTTAAATGTCTTACCCAAGGACACAACTCTCATCAGATCATTAGTATCTGCAGTAGGATAGTGAGAAAATTTAGTCAATGAATTTGAATTGAGCATATAAACAGAGTTAAAGATCATCTTTATGGAGCTGATAATAAAGTTGCATTTTTAATATAAAACGGAAACAATTTGAAAACAAAAATTAATTTGATTCTGAATAAAAAATAAAAACAAAAACAGCATAAACATACTAAATACCAGATTATCCATCCATCCATTTTCTTCCGCTTATCCGGGGCCAGGTTGCAGGGGCAACAGTCTAAGCAGGGACGCCCAGACCTCCTTCACCCCGGACACTTCCTTCAGCTCCTCCGGGGGGACCCCAAGGCGTTCCCAGGCCAGCCGGGAAACATAGTCCCTCCAGCGTGTCCTGGGTCTTCCCCGGGGCCTCCTTCCGGTGGGACATGCTCGGAACACCTCCCGAGGGAGGCGTAAAAATAAAAAAATAAAATAAAAATACCGGATTATGCAAAATACAAACTTTTATTGGTACGTAACAAGTTATTCAATACAGTACACAATGATGCTGAAGAACTTCACAGAGACTTTCCTATTCATCCACTTAACTATTACAAACTTGTATTATAAAATATGAGGTATAGCTGCTATATTATGGTTACAGTTTAAAGGTCCCATGGCATGAAATTTTCACTTTCTGAGGTTTTTGAATGTTAATGTGAGCTCCCCTACCCTGTTTAGGCCCCCCCATGGCTAAAAGTTGTGAAATGTCTAAACTGAGCATTTGCTGTCCTTTTCTGCGTTTGAAAAAAACACAGCTCAAACGGGCGATTCTCAACAAGGCACCTTATTGACGTCAGATCGAAAAATGCAACCCCCCCCCCCCTGTCTACTCAGCGTCTCTGTAAATCACGCCCAGAGCGTTTGGACCGCGAATGCGCTAGGCAATGCGAAATGCATTTTTTTATTTGCCTGGAGTGTTTCTAGGCTCGGAAGTCCTTTATCTGAGCCTCTGGACCTTTGAACAGCAGTGGTTTTATTTTATTTTCTGTGGAAATGTGTTTATTTTTCAGTGAAACGCTTCTCATCTCTTCTCCGCGCAAAAACGCGGAAATGGATCAGAGCGGACAGCTGAGAGCGGAGAGTTTGGCCACGCCCCCACCCTCTACTATAGGCCATCTCTTTTCTTCTCATTTGCATTCAAGCATAATGGAGTGTTCAGAGAGAGAAAAATTACTCTTTCTCATCTTATCTCTCTTTCTGAGTTCTCTGTTCTCTGAGTGTTGATTTTGAAGAAGGATTCATTTACAGTATTAGGGAACCATTAAGGAGCCATATAAAAGCATCAAGAAGTACCATGTCATGGGATCTTTAAGATAATGCTACATCAAAAATTATGTTAAATATGAATAACTGTAAAAAGAGCTTTTATAGGTGGTGCTTAATTAAACTTGATAAATATCACTAAAAGTAGACAAAAGGTGCTTGACTGTCCTAGTGGTACATGTTGCGGTGAACTGGCTGGTGCAGGTGGAGGGCCTGCTGCTGAACCCTGTGCTGGAGGCGGTTCTGACGCTGCACAGCTTTACGAGAGGAGTTATGCCGATCAGCCAAGACTTTCGCTCTCTGCATACACGCAGACTCAGTCACATGAGCAACTACTTTTGGTAGATTGACACCAGGGAATGCTTGATTTGTATTTTTTTCCTTAGTTTGATCCAAAGTTTCTGATGAGATTACACTGGATAAAATAACATTATTAATTTAATGTGTTAATTTAATTTTTAAAATGTGAGGTAGAATTCATACCTGTTATCTGCACCCTGTAAGCTAATGGAATCAAAAACATCTGACTTTGGTTGATGGTCCAGCAGCGCCGCCTTTTGGTGTTCATCTGCAACTGCCTCTATTAAAACAAAAGTTAAAAATTAGAATAACACTTTTGCCTTTGTTTTACAAAAGCATAAGAAATGACAAACCTTGGTGGCTGACAACATGCCACTCTTCATCTTCCACTTCCATAGACCTGGTATCTTCAATGGGTTTATCTTCTTCTCCAAAAAGGAAGTTGGTTATGATTCTGAACATGATTTAACTTTGTTGTTTTTGTTTCTTTGTTTGTTTGTTTGTTTGTTTGTTTGTTTGTTTGTTTGTTTAAAACGAATCCTCTTCCTCTTTGGATAGAGATGTTTCCTTTTTTATTATTATTATTTTGATCAGCGACCCTAAGAGAGAAGCAAGTTAAGAATTATCTATTGCCAAGCTCAGCAAATTCATCTTTAAATGGGAAAACATTTTACAAATCATGGAAAACCTGGAAAGCTGACTGGGATATCACAATGGTTCTCCGGAATTGTTTAAATAATAATGCACCCCTACTTTCATTGTTGTGGGGTCCATCTGTCTTATATGGGGGAGGGGTTTAAAAGACATGTCAGGGCAAAAGCTACATTACACCTTGCAGTAGACAGATGATGACTGCCAACAACGATAATAATAATAATAATAATAATAATAATAATAATAATAATAATAATAATAATAATAATAATAATAATAATACTATATCTAAAACTAGTCCGTTTTTGGAAAGGGGCTGCATTAGAAATTGCTCAAATGTAGTCAATAATTAAGTAAAGTATGGACAAATCTCTGATCAGTTTAAAAACTTCTAATAATAACCTAGCAGATTGACTATACAAAATGCAAATGAGGAAACTACAACCGAAATCTGTGCATGCTTAAATAAATATTCTTAAGATTTTGTTCAAGAATGAACCTGGGCAATAATTGTGCTATTACTAGGCTAGGAAAGTTGCAACAATGTCCTTACCTTTGTGGTTAAGATTCAGATCCAGCAACAACGCATCGTTCTGTGCCACAGAAAATAAATAAATAATCGTTTTACGTGTTTACTTATATAGTTCTACTTCTACTATGCCGATAGTGGATAATACTCCCTACACACTGTCCTCTGTTTTGGATTTCAAACCTTCAACGGACCAAACAAAAAGTACACACCCTTTGGCCCGCCCACTAAAACTAACACACCAATAAGAACCAGACAAAGACATGACGACGACGCTGCTGCATAACACCTACAACCCAGACATGTAGAATAGCCTATATAGAAAAGCCTGTTCAGAATAAAGACATAATGCAAATGATGGTAAATTATGCTCAAATAACTTCTACTTGAAGTGCTCAATTTAAAGGTGCGATATGCAGCTTAAGGTGGAGGGACATCCACCTGCAAGTCTCCATGATTGAGATGCAATTGCTTTGCATGGAATGTTCCACAGTTTAACAATAAATCTCTAGTGAGAAGCAATGCTGCCACCGGACAGATTACAGATCAGATCTGTGAAGAAGCGAGCCTGTTCACAGTAAAAATGCGTGTAGGTATATCATATTGGTATATCATATTTCTTAGCAAGATAACTCAGTTTTCGACAGAGAGATAACATCTTTATGGACAGAAGCAGGGGGCAGAACCATCAAAACTGAAGAATTACACATAGTGCACATTAAGATCTTGTTTACCCTATAATAAAAAAGCGTTTTACTAAAAATGGTTGACCTGTACACTACGCTAACAATCCCGAACTCGTCCGACAGATGTCGCAGTTGACTAACCTGCGACAGCGCACCAAAGATGTTGGGTCTTGAATTGAGAGCACTTGGCACATCTAACTTTCAGGTTAATCCAAATTCTTTGACAAAACTGAACTGAACACTTCTCAGGTGTTTACGAATGTTGTAAGAAAAATATGGCTATTAGATTAGGGTGTAAATGAACAGTCATCAATGTATTTTTGGGATATTACCATAGATTGTATAAAGAGCCAATTTGAAAGAATGTATATACAGTCCATGACTATTACACAAACAGTGCCATGTGGTCACGCATGTTGTCAGGTAATGATCTTGTCTGAGAAAACCAAACGGGGTTGTTTATTGTAAAGTGCCTCTTCCAACGCGCTCGAGCTGATGTGTGATGTGGGGAGGGCCCTTGGGCGAGCACACCCCCAGTGCCCGTGAAAGGCACAAATCAGAACAGAGGCCAGCATTTAGTTAGTCTGCATGGAAAGCACACACCCACTTGTCTGTTCTTCTCCAACTCAGGGATAACGGAGGATATTTTTCAAAGGACCAAAAGACCACGATTTGTGCGACTTTTACTTGCACGCAGTACGTGCGTCTTGTACCGGGAATACTTTTACGCACAACTGTTAAACCCTACGAAGGACGATGCCTCGATCATTCCTGGTGAAAAAATATTTCGCTAAACAAAAGCCAAACTACAGTGAACTTGAATGTCAGAATGGTGAGTTAAATGCTGCTTTCTATAGACTATTCCAACATGATTTTAAAAGCGCCACAGCAGTTTAATGTTCTGTTGTTTTGGGTAGGCTAATTTGAACAGTAGGAGCAGTGGTATTAGGTTCGAATCTGAGTCTTGAGAACTTTTCTCTGGTAAAGTAGGGCCGTTAGATGGACTTTCCCTATCTACACCAGCAGGACACCGCGCACACAGAGCTCCATTCATGTTACAAACTCTTGTGAATACGTGGGAGGAAATGGCCCATGAAACTTTACTGAAAAAAATCTCCTCTAGAAATGTATACAAGCATAGAGAATAGTGTAGGTGCTTCTTGGCTGTATTCATTCTAAAAATAAGTTGTAACCTATTGTGTTGTTGCCCTATATCTAATAATAGCGCCACTTTTAATTTCAGACACTTCACTGGACAGATATCCTGTTGCTGAGCTCTCATCAGGAGACACTTCAGTTGCCACCTGCTTCAGTGGAGGTCTGGTGTGGGATTTGAGCATGCTGCCCACCTTGTACCTACCCACACAAACTGAGGCCTCCGCCACATCTGGGCCACTGGACCTCAGCTCGCCCTCCAGCCTCAGTAGTGGTGCCAGCAGCAGTGGAGAGGAAGACGAGGGTCGTTCATCAGACCCTCCCAGCCCGGAGCCCGTTCACACATACGCACCCCGACAGCGGATGAAGTGCACTGGTGTCATGGCACACACCAGTCCCCCTGAAGAAGAGGAGGAGAGGGGGGCACCAGTCACAGCCAACAGACCAGCCTTCCTCTGTAAACACTGTCCCAAGGAGTACACAAGTCTGGGCGCTCTGAAAATGCATATCCGCTCTCACACACTTCCCTGTGTATGCACCACCTGTGGGAAGGCCTTCTCCAGACCATGGCTCCTCAGAGGACATATCCGGACACATACAGGTAATGCCAAAAAACACATATTACTACTTTTACAAAGCACTTAGATGCCATTTTCCAATAGCTAAACAGCCAAAAATAGTTTCTTAATCAGAATAATTTAAGTTTATATATAATGCAAATACACAGTAATGGGATCTAAAAATTCCACTGTCTTATGGGGAAATGGACATTAACAGCCAGTAAAAGGGAAAATGGTCTAATCTTGTTATTGACTAATTTTATCCTTATATTGACATCTTGACATACCAGGCAGCTTATTGGTGGTGTAGCTGCTGACTCATGAGCTGTGAAATGCGTGCTTGCAAACGGCATGTACATTTGCCTGAGTGAACGAGTAAGTCAGCAGGTTACTTCATCATTTGAGCTGTGGAAAAGGGGAGTCAGGTGGCCTCACTCAACAAAATACGTTATCTCCACTGCCCTGTGATCTACTCATTGATCAGCTATTGTGTGATTTATTATCAAAGGCAGGTTGGCTAATTATCTGAAGAAGACAAGAGAATAGGGACATACGGTTGACAAAAGATTTAAATGCCTGAAGCCCCCTGGCTATCACCAAGCCCTCAGAACCTGCAGCAACTTGTTAGTGTGCTAATCTCATTGGGTCTGATTGAATCATGCTAATTCACTCTCCATGTGACCATGTGCTTCCCCATTATCTTCACACCATGTTGTGTGTGGTACATGTGAGGTGTTAATGATTGTCTCTTGTGAACTTTTGGAAACACCTCTTCACTGCTTTGAGAACTAGTGTTAGTCCCATCTCTTGTAAAGGCAGTCACGTGACACATTTGTCTCTTTGTTCCAGGTGAGCGGCCCTTCTCCTGCCCCCACTGTAACCGCGCCTTTGCTGACCGCTCCAACCTGCGTGCCCATCTCCAGACTCACGCCGAAGTCAAGAAGTACCAGTGTGGAGTCTGCTCTCGTACTTTCAGCCGCATGTCTTTGCTGCAAAAGCACAGCTCCTCTGGGTGCTGTTCCGCTATGGCATGAGAGATTGGACACACACTTCGAGCCTGGGCATGTGTGGACACCATGTATACAGCTCTGTTGAAGCAAAGCAAGGACTGGCCTGCTATTTGGGACCTGGAGGAGCTCAAGCCTCATTATTATGGATTTACATTTCACAAGCCATCCAAGCCTACACTAAACTGAGAAAGGCTGACAATCACTAATATACACTTGTTTGTTGCTGTGCCCATTCCAAAGAGCAAATATGTGTTGAACTCAATGGGACAAGAGGTGTGCTTTCCAGCGTCCATCCTCGAATCAGGATCAGGTCCCAAAGCCAGCTGTGGAGAGGTAGAGCGGCGTGGGTGGAACTAATCTCTCAGCATGTCTCCTACAACACACACAATAGCATGAGCACACACAGCTGTCCCTGGTACGGTGCTGTAGATAGACAAGGTGCTAACAGGTGCTTCAGCCCTGACCTTCGCTGTTTAATAGCAGGTGACATCCACTGCCCTTAGTTTGCCTAAGAGAGAGAAAAAAAAGTCCTCCACAGTAAATGGCACCATTAAATCTTTTGTTTCTACAATGGGACCATTTTAAGCCACTATTTTGACTACATCCCAAACCCCAGCTTTAATCCGATGGCTTTTGGAGATAGATGGGAATAGCCGTTGTGCCTTTTGTTTTTATTGTTCCAAAGAACGCGGGTGACAAACGCGTGCCATGCACTCAAGGTTACATCAGTGTTAATAATAATATTACCAGTCAAAGCCATATTTTGTTAAATCATTTGTGCCTTGAAAATGTATATACAAAAATGTATGCATTTTTAAACCAAAATGTGCCTGTCTTTATTTACCTCAGTTATAAACTGTGGCTTTAAGAGACAAACATCGATTGCAGTATTACTATATTTTTGTGCAAAGTAAATGTAATAAAAGAGGCTGGGACCAAAGATGATGTAAAGTTTACAATATGAAGCCATGGTTTTTCTGATATTTAATGAAAAACTGCAAATGAATTTTTAACTTTCCTAAATGTTTGTGTTTTATAGTGCAATTTTTCAAATGTGTACATTTTCTATCATGCTTGTGTGTTCACTTGTATTTCTTGTATGTATTACATTTTCAATCAATAAAGTAATTTATGTTTATTAAGATCTAATCAGGCCTTACTATGAGCTTTACTTTTAGACTGCTAAACTCATGTATACAACACAATATTGAAGTAGGTAATAATGCTAGTTTGATGATTAACTTGTCTTGATGCCGGACTGAACGGGTTTATGATAAACCGGCTGGTAGGTGAACTTGCTGTGATGGACGGGAACCAATGGGTACACCTGCCTCAAGTTTGCACCTGTCGCATGAATCTCACTGTCACTGTGCAAATACCGCCCCAACCGTTAGGACCTCAGATCAACGTCTGTTTTCTTTTACTCTTCATTCCTACACGCTCCGTTTGCCACATCTTACATTTATTTATTTATTTATTTATTTAATTTATGAGACAGGGACAGTGCACAATATACATTACCCTTAACAGGAGAGATGCATTATGCCAGGTTGTAGCATCAGAGCTAATTTCCACCTGTAGTCCCTGGTGCATGTTTTTAGGTTTGCACTTGCTAGCTTGAGATTTTTGCCAATATTTATATTATTTTGTTATTTCAAACTTTTCAAGCTATTATAAATCTGCAGTAACAATTGCTAAACATCACTCTATAAGCAAATGTCTCAATTTTTAAGGATGTGGGGCTCACACAGTAGACGGTTATAATTGCAGTTCCAAATGCACTGGCACACTAAAACTAGAAGATACTATTTCTGTAACATCCACTGTCAATTTTCATGGATTTACTGTATGTGATACTCATCCACTTTAGCATGTGTGTGCTGTCCTCCACAAGGAGATGTATCACTGGGCTTTTCTAGTCTGAGACAGTGAGTCAGGCTAGGCTCACAGTTGTAGGTTCTCATGGCTGCTCCATGGGCTCTGTTTTCAGTCAGAGGATGGGGCCTCTCGACAGTATGTCTGCAGCTCTGCGTGGGCTGCAGCCTGGCTAGAACAGAGTGAGGTAAGCTGTTCCACAGCTCGGCACAGTTCCTTATTTCCCCCTGAGTCAGGAAAATGCGCGAGAAGCCTCACTATACAAGTCAAGATCTCAAGGATCTGACCAGTGCTAATGCGGGGCTGATGCCGCAGCCCTTGACAGTGGTTCTTTTGACCATTGTATTTCATGCTCTACCCAGAATGCTGTGGGATGAAAAGGGCTCATAAAAACTCAGCTGTTAGAGGTTAACTCAGGACCTTTTGATGATGTCAGCCATAAGCATTTCCTGATGTCAAGCCTTAAAGTCAGGCAAAGATAATTGCACCATAGATCCTAAATAAACCTAATGTGTGGTTCACATTATCAGACATATTCTATGCCAAATAGAATATGTCTGATAATGTACCTTATTTTTCAACTTCACTTTCTCACAAAAGCTTGGCCATTTATGTTGTCCCAAAGCTTTGACCACAAGGGTATTTTTGGCAACTACATACCCCACTTTAATGGCTGCTATACCAGAGGTGCACTGCTTTCTTTTATATAGGAATAAAACATAACATGAGTTTCTCTTGTTCCTTGGGGGAAGTGGAGCCATGGATGTGAAATCTGAGAGCATTATCCTGCTGTGTGCTCCACAGTGCGAGAGCACTCACTGTAATTTACCAAAAGTGGCTGCTATTTATGCCATAAAGCATGTGTTTAACATTCCTGCAGCCCAGTATGTTTGTGTATTGCTCCCCCTCTCTCCTTCTCTCGCTCCTTCTCTCCCTCCTTCTCTCCCTCTCTCTCTCTCCTCTCTGTCTAAGTTCTATTTAAGTGGAGTTTGTCCCCACAGAACAGCGGGCAGGGCCTTCTTCACAGGAGGATGATCTCTCCCTCAGAGAAGAGGCCGACAGGAAGTGGGAGTTTACATTGGCCTACTTTACCCAAAAAGAACTGAGCTCAACTCTCCTCCACTCCACTATGTTTTGCCTGCCACCATCTTCCCATCCCCCCATCAGCTGTCCCACAACTGGCTCCTCACAGCAAAGGACTTTTTTCAGGGTGGAGCAGGGTGGCCACGGGAAGACTGTCCTTCAGTGGGACAGCAGTGAGCGGTCATGGCCTGGGAGACAGGAAGAAGCTGTCAGCGACTCATAAACACCACTCATTCAGCTCTCATGACACAGAGCCCTCAGACGATGAGCACTTTCACACATGCACTCTGGCCACCATGGGATGAGACAAGGTTTTACTCAACTGGCAGGTTCACTCACGTCATACATCATGGCCCACGTAAACACCATCATCTAATAATTATCTCTATTCTATTGAGCTGCCTGGGACTCATGAAGTTCAGTGGATGCCATAATGTTTTGTAAAATTTTGGCACAAACTGAAATTCAGTGCATTAATTAGGGGGTAAAAGTTTAAAAAAGAGAAATAACAGGATTATACTTAGTACCATACTTCTACCTACTACTTTTCTAATAAGAAAAAATACCATTTAGTGTGGATATAAATAAGCTAACACTGGGGGCCTTGTTCAGTGCTGAAACAATTAACTGTAAAACATTTATTAGTAAAATAGTAGTATGTTTATAATATAGTATACCCATTTGAAAGCAAATACCTAATGTAGATAGTAAATAGATAGTACATGAATAATAATATATGGATAAAAAAACACATATATTGCAAAATGAGAATAACACAGGTGGTTGTGTAAAGATCTACAGTTGTTTGTTCATATATTGGTTACAATGAAGACAAATATATTACAACTATGTTCCCATATCAACAACTGAATAAAAGAACTCAACACATGACTTACACAGTATGATGTATAATAAACTGGGGCTTGATGTGGGAGAGCTGGTTTTGTCAGCGCTGCAATATACATTATCAAGGAAATGAATACAATTGAATACAGTACAGGAGCACTTCCTACCAAAACACCATGACCTCCTTGAGATGGTAAACCATAAACATGTCCCAGCTTGAGCACTTGTGACTATCACCTGAAAGTCCCTGTTCCCTCAATAGACACATCAGAGTCACTTGACAGCAAACTGATTATCAGCACAAGATCATCCAAATACAGCGTGACCTTATGTCCGCGTGTTACTTGGGAATTAGGCTATGGTGTGTAAAATATAACTCCGCTGGTATGGGGTTGTGTTTAAAGACAACATGTGAGGCAATGGAAACAGGGTGCTTGTACTTAAGAATAGAAGCATTACTCTGAAGTCTGGATCACCCTATCCCCTCCCCAAGTCCCTTTTTTGTTCCTCATGCACCTATCCCCTCAGCCTCCAGCCTCCACTGCCAAAATTAGCACCTCTTGAAGTGCAGTGACAGGTTAGACTAAAATGTAAAATGTAGTGAAATTCTTCTTCTTCTTTTTTTTTCATTTTGGTGAAGTTTGTAATTAGACTTCCTGACATGGGTAGCAGACATGACATATGTAGAGGTAATTCTCTAACCAGCGACCATAGTGTAAACACGGGCCAGAGGTGTCTAAATTGCACCTTTTCATTTGTTAAATGAATGCTTAAACTGCCAAATTGTCACTGTATTTTGGATGTAATTTTCGGTGTTGATGACATAGATGGAGAGATTCTGTTTTAGTAGTCATTCCTAGTTCTTGCATTTTTGAACTTCTCAAGCCTTTTCTACAAACTGCCACGTAACTGACTGACTAAGATACAATTTTACCACAGATACTATCCCACAGTAATAAATTGAAAAACACAAAAACCTGTCATAGGCACTTTAATTTGTGAGCTTACTTCAGAGCAATACTGTTCTATAATAATATAAAAATATTTTCTAACAGCAAAACAATAACAGCAAGGCTAAGAGATGTAACGGTCAGAGATAAGTCTAAAAGGCAGAAAGGCCAGTGGTAAACAGTAAGATAAACACCGCAAGTTATGCCTGATGATGGATCTGATCAGGCCGTGCGGAGCTGCCCTGTGGCGGGATAGGAAACGTGGTTGGGTGTTTGGGGGGGGTGGGATTGGTAGGGAGGGGGCGGGCATATTAAAGAGTAATGAATCACACACTCAGTCACAGGGTCGCCGCTTATGAATGTGCTCTCTGTTGGTTTTCCTGGAGCCTGGAGTTTACTAACTGATGACGCAGGCTGGACTTGATCAGAGACATGTGTTGCTGTGGACTCAATAGCAGCGAGAAAAATTATGGGGGAAAAATAGGGAAAGAGAAGAGAAGGAGAAGTAGAAGGATGTGCAGATGGCGATTACAGACTGTCCTCCGCGTCTCCTCATGAGCAAGGAAAGCACTGCTTAGTCGCCCTTGACAGGAAACTGGAGATTCCTGTGTTGACCCAGCTAACTATCATTAATCCAGTGTTCTTATGTGGCGTCTCACTGAGGGCCGACAGACTTCTGTACAAGCCGATAAATCCACTAGTACAGACCTTAAAAGTAAAGCTAACGTTTACCTCAATTTACCTCAATTTTATGCATTAGCCATATGTGATGTTTGGCATCTTTCAAATCTACATATTTCTATTAGTGAATTAAATCAAAAAGTTTTATCTCCTGCATCCAGCTCGCTTTCAATGGAAAACAAAAACATACAATAGAATACATTTGTTTTGTCATGTTTGTTCAGTAACTGTCATGTGAAAATGGGTCATCTGTGTTTTATCTGGACATGTGTGTGAACAATGACTGAAGCACTTTAAGACAAAGGTCCATAGTTTCTGAGATTAGAAGAAGTGAAAGAAGAGGAGTAATTGAATAGCTTTACATTTAGATTAATTTCTTATCTAAATTCAATTGCTATTGATAATTGATACACACTGATAATATTCACAAAGCACTGATCCAATGTACTGAGTGGGAAGTATCACCTGCTTTCCATATTGAAGTGCACCTGAGCATATTTTCCCAGACAAGGTGCAACAGGACGTTAAGCTATTGCCGCGGGCCTTAAAATAGCATTATGAAAGAAAGTAATGTAGATTTGTAGACACCTGTCAGGGCATGTCAGAGTGTAACAGTGTGTAAACAGCATAAGGTGGTGACTATGGGAAAGAGATTCAGTTTCCCTAAGTTTTGAGGCTTGTGATATGTAGAAATGAAGACAGTTGCAAATATAACTAATGCTCAAACAAGCCAGGTCTTGCCATAATTTAAACCAGTGTAACAATGACAGGAATCGATCACTGAGTCACAGTGGTGTTCATTGTTTTACAATTCCCATGGACAACCCGACAACTTGAGCAGCCATCTTGGCAGCAGGACGGGTTAAAGACTGAGGTGTCAAGTAGTTGCCATTTGTTCCAGGGCTGAGATCAAAGAGGGTTAGGGCTCACCCCGGGAACAGATGCACTGCCTCATAGCACTTCGAGGGAAAGTAAACTGCCACTAAAGTCATGTACACACATGCACATGCGGCAGCTGTCATTTTCACATCAATCACTAAGAGCGCTGTTTCAGTGTTGTCATACGCATCTCTCTGCATAAACATAGGTGCAAACTAAGATACATGCGCAGTCTTCTTCTGTGTGGGAGGCCTTCCCAACAGCTGGCTCTGATGGAAAACACCCCTCGCTCCCACCGGCCTATCCTGTCAGTGTGACGCACTGCCTGGATCTCAAAAGGAGATGTAGACCTGGAGGAGTCTATACACCAGTGCTCCAGCATTTTAAAGATGTGCAACTCAGCTCTCAAACAATAGGCTCACTCATAGGCCGAGCAACAAGCCAAGCTCCGAGTACTCACACAGCACATATACACACAACCCGCCACATGTTGAAGCCATTATCCTGTTGCTTGTTAAGTCATTACTCTATTCCTTGTTATTTTCTCAAGCAAGAGAAAGCAATCTATCCACAAAGACCTGCTGAGAGATTTGCCACCCAAATGAGCCCAGGGATATGGGAAGTTACCCTGAAATTTGAAGAATGTGGTGAGTCTGAAACCTAAGGAACAGAAATAACATATCGTTCAGAACAGAGAGGCTCATTTCTAGGAGCCTTAAAGCTCTAGCTGTGGCCAGATCTGTACTGTCCATGGGGAGTTTGTATCATGCACATTACTGATGACATTGCAGAACAGCTTCAGTCCACCAATAAGACGAGGAGGAACTGACATAGTCCAAAAGTTTTGACATATTCACGGTGGATCTCAGACATCTGGTTTCCATTTCCCTCCTCTCCCAAGACAGTGTGTGCTGGCAGCGAGGCCTTTCAATGAGCTGGTCTATTCTACTTCCTGTTTAGTGTAATGTGTGCAAAGTGCAGATGCTCATTACGTAGACAATTATGAAAATACCACATATCTTATTTATTAAGAGTGTTTTTTGGAATCAATCCCCTCTTTAAAAATATTAACGTCCCCACCCCTAAGCTCTGACGTTGCACCACATGGTTTATTAACAGCAGAAGCAGCCATTTCACAGCATCGTTTTCATTCCACTCGACTCTGAGGCGACCTGTGAGCCACCACACTCTCACCACTGCGCTAATGAGTGCCACATGCCCCCCAGCTCTGGACACTCGCGCCTCACATCAAAGCACCCCCCCTCCTGTCTCCTCACCCCACACCCATCTCCTCTTTGACACCTAGCCGATATGTCCCAAGGAGCCAAATGGTGACGCACCTGTCTTGTCTACATTTCTAGCCCTGTGTGATAGTCGTGATGGTTTAGACTTAGACAAACTTTATTGATCCGCAAGGGAAATTATTTCAAAAGCATATACATGGGCTTCAGAATGATGAAAAGTTAGGATTGTTGCTATAGCAATGACCAATTAAAAACAAAATATTATATCTTTTGAATGCTCAGCCATCCTCAAAATGGCACCATATATCGATAACTGAACACCATGAATACCACATTTCATAGATGCCGTTGAAACAGCTTAACTAAGGAAATAGAATTACAGCTAAAGAGATTGCCAAAGTCTGGATCGACACTCAAAACTTTCACCCACAGGCTTTAAAACACGTTTAAAAAAATTAACATGCTTGAAGCTGAAATATTGTTGGAGTACTTTCCATACTCAGCAGCTCATGGGCGGGTGGACGGGAGTAGGAGGGGGCTAGCCAGGGCAAAGGCAGGAAATCCCAGTGCAGCATGAACTATTTTCCTCCATAGTTTGAGCAGAACAGCTCTTTGTACCAGCCCCCCACCCCTCTTTGTAGCAGGCCCTAGTGTCTAACAGCTTCTCATGAGCACTACACCAGTCCCCCTTTGCTCTAGAACCTCTGCCGCCATGACGAAAGTGGTCCAAGCGTCTGTCACACTATGGTGTAGGTTGATGCACAGCCCTGCACTCTTGTGGGCTGTTAGTCAGTGGAGTCAGGGGGCTGTGGAGTGGATCAAACGATTGGGGTTCCCCTCCATCACAGTCCAGAGTCCCACTGCGGTTAGCTCCGAGACATACAGGCACCTCACTTCGCACAGAGAGCCTCCAAATGCCAAAAACAAAGTACACCAAGAGTCTGCGCCAAGACAATGAGAAGGCAATCAGAGCAGTTTAAGTTGTTTTTGTTCTCTTTTCTTTGCCAACAAAAGAGTTTACTCACAGTCACTTGATCGACCAGGATGCACATGCTCTTCATGTGACTCCAATATAGAGATAGCTCTGCACAACAAACTCAATTCTGTCTTACTTAGCGGTGACACACATTCCATTTTATTAAGCATGAGCGGTGGGAGGAATAGGAGAAATTGAGGACAGTGGAAGCCAACTTGTTGCACTAACGTGTAACCCCCAGCCAGTGATTGACTTATGATTGACTTGGATGTCTTTTACGCACTAGTCAGACCCCATGCAAAGCCTCCTCATACAAAGTCAAGGCAGCGGACCAGGCAAGTGTAGCGTGGGTGGGAGTAGGAAAGGCACCTTGCAACAGCTGGTCCGAATTATCGGTGGGGTCGGGGGGTGCTGTGCTGGGGAGGTGGAGGGGAGGCATGGAGACTCTTGGCGCCAGGATCAGGCCAGCAGGTCAGGGAGGATGACGATTACCAAAATACTAGCAGGCAGCCGTGGTTCAACGAAGAGAGGGGGTGTTCCTGGTTCTCAACATGCAGAAACAGGATGGGCAGGAGAGCAGACCACTATAGGAGTGTGTGTGAGTGAGAGGGACGCTCCTACTTCCACTTCCTATGAGATAGCCCCTTCCTGTCATTGAGAAGCATAAAAAAAGAGCGTTAGTTTTTATGGTGAAATGACCTATTGTGTGAGGAGCATTGGCAGACAAGTGGAACAGGATTAATGAACTTCCAAATACGCAGGGCCATTACTTTGGTCAAGTGTAAATGCTGCTCTGTTCCAATGATGACACCATGAAGCCAGCTGCATGCAAGGTGCACTCCAATGAGAACAGCCCCTTTGTGAAACCTCCCAGACCAGGCTCAGCCCTGTGTGGAATCGCTCTAAATCAGCAAAGACAGGGAAATAGGGCCCTCTGCTGGTCACCAATGGTCCTACTCTTCAATTCACCATTGCATACTGTATACCATCTAGCTTAATGTTTAAAATGTAGTATGATTACATGTTTTCATTGTATTTCATTAATTTTTTTATGTATATATTTATAGAGAATGTCCATCAAGCTTGAAAGATTAGACCTCTATGTAAAATACAAAACTCAAATAAACAGGACATGGAGAAAGTTCATAAAATACATCTCACTAGAAAAAAATGGTCCCTTATCCACAAACAAAAAGTAAAAATTAAAGCCGCAAGCGGCGTTGACGGGCCCTCGCACCTGCGGCCCATGGGGGGGAAGGGGGGGGGGGGGGGGGCATGCTCCATGCCAGCAATACAAAGTATTTTCAGCCGCACAAGATGGCATGTCAATCTAAAGCAGAGTAGCAGCTTCAGTGCATTTTTTTTTTACAGTTCCCTTGTCTACCACATGGTGGCGCTATGACATACGGGCAGTTCATTTGCATAAAAATGTTTCTCTTCATCATATACAAGGCTATACCAAATTTCGTGTGGTTGGCTCAAGTGGTATGCTCACCGTGACCCACTTTGCGTTTAGGGGCCTAAGCATTGCCTACCATATGGTGGCGCTATGCCAAACTACCATTTAATTTGCTTGAAAATGTTCATAGTCACAATATACATGAGCCTATGGGGTTCCAGGCTTTTAAACCCCTGCTAAATGAAGTGGTGACACACCTCCTATTGAATTTGGCACTTTCAAATGGTAGCAAAATTCATCAGGCCGCCATTTTCTCATCTTACAAGATATCAAAAATCCCTTTGCAATTTAACATCTCCAATGTCTTGAGCTCATGTACACCAAAATTTACGCCCATCTGATGTACGGTGTAGGAGGAGTGTTTTAAAATCCATTGTATGTCATATCCAGGGCTCTCAAGTTTTGAGCGGGGTCGTGCGTGTGACTTACCTGGCCAGCCAAATGATATCTCTCTGTATTTCCTATACACCGCGATACCATTTGGACACCCTCCATCCACGCTCGCTCCTCCGGTTACAAACGGACTCCGCGATTCTGATTCGTTCAAAGATGGTGACGTCAGTGCACCCGCCTTTGCCCGCAAAGTCACTCTTAGGCAGCGGAAGTTCCGCCTCAGTTTTGAATCAAGATGGCGCAATCTCTGATTGGTTCACTTAGCTGTCTGTCTACGTGCAACTGCAGCGCATTTTGGGACCAAGCGTTACCAGACTCACTCGCTGGTACAGCGATGAGTCATGGATTCTTCCAGGCAAGCGTGTGACTGTAATTTCCGAGGACGGGGGGGGGGGCGCTTGAATTGCGTGAGAAATGCCGTGTGAGCGTGTGAACACGTCGAATTGCGTGTTGAGAGCCCTGTTTGTCTAAAGAGCAAACTTAAACTACAAAGCAACTAATGAGAGTTATATAAATGAAGTTATTACCTGATGGTTCTCAGTTTGTTTTATCATCACTGCACTTTGTCAGTGCGCGCTGAGAGGGGCGGGGAGGAGGGACCGGGGCGGGGGGGAGCGGGACATTTTTAACGGATTCATGTAAGAGTCTGGTTAATGCACCGGGCCCGCGGCTCACCACGTCTCACCGCGGGCAGTTCGGCTCTGGGCCGCGCGTATTCCGCGCGTAAGCCGTTGGGGGGGTCCGCGTTAGCCGTCCCCCCCCTGCTCCCCCTGGGGGCGGCGCGTCTGCTCCCGACCGTGCGGTCCCCCAGGCACGTCCTGAGCCTCAGTCCCGGTGCCACGTCTCCTCTGAGACGCACCGACTCCGGTCGTGTGCGTAACGTGTCCCCCCCAACGGCTTACGCGCGGAATACGCGCAGCCCAGAGCCGAACTGCCCGCGGTGAGAAAACACGCGGAGCCTGCATAAACTAAGCCACACAGACCGATTTTCTGGGCACACAAAAAAAAGAAAAAAACAATCAGCGTGAGAAATGCCATGTGTGGCGTGTGAGCGTGTGAACACGTCGAATTGCGTGTGTCACACTCTCAAGGCGTGAGCCGGCCTGGTCCCTGGTCATATCATAGTCTCATCTCATCATCATCTTAGTGAGATACACACCCATACCAACTTTTGTGTCTGGCTGAAATGGTATGCCACCCACGACCCTCTTTGTGTTAAAGTGCTCAATTTCTGTAATTTTCTGACAGTTCACTTGCCTACCACATGGGGGCGCTATGTCAGACTGCCAGTTATTTTGCATAAAAATGTTGGTAGTCCTCATATACATTACCCTTTGAAGCTTTAGTCCAGAGAACTACTGCAAAATGGATTTGTGATCCATTTCCTGTTTGTTTGGGTACATTTAATCAAATACCTAACTTTATGAATCTGCCGTGTCGTCATATTACATCACGTTTGAAATTCCTTCGCAATTTAACATCTCCATGGTCTTGAGCTCATGTACACCAAAAATTACGCCCATCTGAGTTACGGTTCAGGAGGAGTATGTCAAATCACACAAAAGCCCAATTATCTCACTTCCTGTTGGGCGTGGCCTTACCTTTGTATGGACTTTTTTGTTTGTCTTACGGAAATACATATCCATACCAAATTTCGTGCGGCTATCCTAAACGGTATGCCAGCCCCAAATTAAATTGCGTTAGGGGGCGCTAGCGAGCTCCTGGGCCCCATCGGGGGCCGGGTCTGTTTGTGGTCGTACTGGCCACACTTTGTGATGCCCGTGCAAAGTTACATTCGTTTTGATGCATGGGAACATGCTCAAAATAATACGGAAACGAAGCAACAACAATAGGGTCCTACGCACCTTCAGTGCTCGGCCCCTAATAAAGTACACACTAAAATGAGCATGTAACTACAGCTTATAGGCAGTAGAGGGTAGTGTTGGGTATAGTGTTGGACTAGGTCTTAGCGTGGACCTAGGGTTCAGGGTTCACAAATATGAAAAAAATGTTGATCTCAATTGGGATTTTTGGAGGAACAGAAATAGGTTCTAGTGTTGTAGTTTTACTAACATTTCACAATACTGTAATTACACTAATACAGAGGGTCATTGAATTGATATGGTTTAATAAGTGTGTAATATATAATAAAAATATTATTGTGTGGTCCAGACCATATAAAATTGTAAAGACCAAGTTTTGCTTCTGACACGCATAATGATTGCATTTTGCCGCCAGTCACAGGTAAATTCTAGTATGACTTTGTAGAGGAATTCAGATTGGTGACCTGCTGTAGTGTGCGCTAAAAGCAATGTGGGACAAGACGGGGACTGGCTGAGACGCACATGGGGGCAGCTGTCTGAATGGCTGGCCGGCTGCCGGGAAGTAGCACTTCTCTAGATTCCATGCTGATCCTTCTGTTTGGTCTCAGAGAGAGTCGGAGGAGCACGGGCGCTCCCTCTGGACCTCCTCACCTGCTCCTTCTGCACTTTCTCACTGCTCCATGGCCCAGGCCCTGCATAACTGCAACGAGCTGTTAAATGTTGGCGCGGTCCACAAAGGCCCACAAGGAGCCTAGATGTCCACAGGCTGTGTATGCCAAGACATCAAGACACCAGACATCCTATACAGCAGGTAACCAACCACACATACAATATATATATATATATATATATATATATATATATATATATATATATATATATATATATATATATATATATATACACACACACATGTACAATGGGTCAGATATGAGTCCAGTAAATAAATAAAAACTATAATATTTGTCAGATGGTATTCAGAGACCAGCATGGTAGAGATAAAGCTTTAAGGTTAGGAATTCCAGCCCAGTTGCCGTGATTATGTCAGCTGTTGGGACCTCACAGCAGGATTTCCAAACATTTTCATGCACCCAAAGACTACAACTATCAAGTTGTAACTTTTGACCTTTTGACTTTATATTTGTGTTATTTCACTTACTTAAAAACATGTGCTTTAGGTTAAGCCAGCAACGTTGAAAGTTGTTTTGAAACAATTGAGAAGAAACAAAAAGAATTAATAATTACATTTATGAAGCTTAATTTTTCATTTAAACTGGTTTTAATTAGTTAGTTTATACATCCTATATTACTGGGTTGCAGATGACATTGCTTTTTTGTTTTTGAGTCTAGTCACTAATAAAAATGATCAGATTCAACATTTGTGAATTTACCCGTTTTTGTTCGAATTACTCGTAAACGTTTCTGTGTGTCTACATGTGGTGTAAAACTCTGGAACAGTCTGGATACACATCTCAAACAATGCCAAAATATCCATAAATTCAAGTTGTTTTATAAACATATAGTCTGGTCACAGTATATAGAGAGTGGGTCTGAATATTAGAACAAACTGCCTTCTATAGTGCTGGTTTATGCTTATTGTTTCCTGACCATTGTTGGTTTGTTTTGTCCATTACATTACTTGTATCTGCGGTCTTTTACCATTGTTGGTATCCTTTTGTAAATACTTCAAGTCTAATGTAAATGTTCAAAGAATGCAAAAGAAAGCTCATTACTCTAAATTAGAAAATGGGGGTGGGATTAAATTAGTTTTCTTCTTCCTATTTCCTTTTTTTCTGTTAATTGTTATTTCTGTTATTGCACTTGTAAGATAAATTGCTTACTTGCCCAAAATAAATAAATAAATACATAAAAAAGATAATGGTCATGAAAGTGCAATGTAATAAATAGGAAAAACTGGCTCTTGCCCCCCATCTGAGAGTATGACGTCATCACAGAATCTGAAAACCACCAATACTGAAGGAACAGTTGTTGTACCAAGTCCCAATTTGAGACATATATTGTAGAGTATGATACTAGCATAATAATCTTATCATGTATTGGGTTTTTTAGGGCATTTGTTTGTTAATTAAAGCTGTTCTAGTAGGTTTTAAACTATATTCCATTATTCCTGGTAATAAGTCCTATACACATTGTTCACTAGCGCCTAGATTCAATAAACTGTAAATGGGCATTGAAGCTTAACATAGGCGACAGTGTTCTTATTCTTAATTCTTAAATGTTAAGATTATAAAAAATGCATGTTGGTATTCATCTGCCCTACCCCTCTCTTCAAATGACATTTGGCCTGAATGTGACTTTGCTTTGAATCTGCCAGGCAACCAAGTGGACTAATTGAACTTAATTTGAGCATATCCCACATGTGTGTGTTAGAGCAGTTGCCCTGAACAACAGGTGACAGTTTTCTGCAGAGGTGCTGATGGTGCTTGTGTGGAACTATGCCCTTGAGTGAATGCATGAATGCATGTGCACGTGGACATAAAGGACCTATATGACGGCCTGGAGCCTATGTAAACTGTGAAAGAGCTGCCACGCGCCCTGCCTGAATGCTTGTCATTGTGACAGCAGCACTGGCTAAACTGCCATTATGAACAGGGCTGAGTACAGCCATCTGCAATACAAGGCACCTTTAACAAGAACCCATCAACACTGACAGTAAATTATCAGAGAAATGTCTGCCCTGACACTCAGATGCTCCATGTCGCTAAATGAAGGTCTCTACAGACACTGGACAAGTTTCCCACACGTCTATTTACAGTCAAGCACAGACACTATAGACATGGTCCACTGAAACCAGACATCTACAAAGTGCCGAAACTAACGTGTAGTAGAGGCTCCAGTCAAACCTGGACTGGCTGATGATTTTTGACTTTGGAGAATATTTCATATGGAGGGCTGTTTACTGTTACATACTGTTACATGGGACTTTGTTCACTTGCCTGTACTCACAGTTACACAGCGCAGTAGTTTTTGATGTATGCCTGGCCTTATTAATCTGTTCCTCTGCTTTATGGGCGAGATGGAGCATCAGCAGCTCTGGCACAAGAGCTGTATCTGGGATCCTGGAGTGCGTCAGATTGTCTACAGGCCTGTGTTTGGATAAGGGGCTGTCCACCCATTGTCTCTGATGCCCCAGCTGGGTCGAGGTATGCCTCCATGATCCTGAAATAGAAGAACAGCTGAGGGCTGCCTTGCATTCTGAGAGCAGGGCCGCTCAGGCAGGCCGTGCCCACTGACTACACCACACCTCACCAACAATGAGCCAGCCCTATTGTCTGGAGCCACAGCTAATAGCAAAGTATCAAAGCCCAGCGGCTAAAAGACTGATTAGGTGCACACTGTGTGGCAAATATTTGTAGGGCTGTGCGCATGCAGAGTAATTGAGGCTTTAGAGAGCGTCAGTGACATGCATCTATTTGTCTCCACTCTGATGAACCCACAGCTAAGACCTGAGCCTACAGCTGCTGCAAGGTATTGGGAGCAGGCATGAGGTGATTACAGAAATATCCAGAAGCCATGAATGCTTTGATCCAAAATGAATTGTTGTTTCATTGGTCAATTTTAGCTACATTGTTTGGTCTGGTTTACCTAGTAGATATATCTACTTAATCTTTCAAGTCTGCATTACATTTAAGCAAGACAATACATACACTATAGAAAAAAACAGTGTTAACTGTACACATACATACTATGTTTTCAATTCCTTAATATCTCTACTCTTGCTGCTTTCTTTTTTAAGGTTCTTAAAACTTAATTTGGCACATGAGAACAGCTGGAAAAGGAGAGAGAGCGGCAGGCCAACTGGTGGTCAATACCCATGACACCGAGACAGGTAAACTGCCCTGCATATGAGCTACAGCACTGCTCTGTCTTATGGTTGATATGACACAGCAGCAAAGAAAAAAGAAAAAACAAAAAGATATTTATTATGATATATTTTTTAAATATTTAATGACAAGATTTATCACTATTTACTAGCTTCTCAGAGAGAGATTTACAGTACTCCATTATTCTTTCCACACCAGAGGAGGTGATATTTTACTGTAGCCACAATTGCCCTGGGGCTGACTGACAGAGATGCGGCACTCAAATTAGGTAATCTTCTGAAAATAGGTAATTTGTCTGTCCCACTGCCCCTGTGCTCCTGAGCAAGAGATAAAGTTAACAAAACAGTAGTGACTTCAGCCAATCTGTGCGCATCTCGTTGCCTAAGACTGTTGGCATTTAGTGCACGGTGATCTAAAACAAGTGTGACTGACCCTCAGATTAAACTCTTATACCACACATGTATCCTCTTCACCAGGCCTGCATCAGACTGAGCACTGTGGCAGCAGTCATTAAAAATGGGTGTGTTTAATAGTACATGCAAGAGCCTTAATAGGTAGAGTCACATTTGAAGCTAAATGATTTTGTGAAACACTGGGGATGTAAGTAGAGCTGTTTCTTGAAGAAGTCAGCTGTTGCTGTGAGCAGCAGTGTGGTGGTGTGGAGAGATGCAGCGCGGCAAACACTCCACTACACGTGTGTGTTTATGTGCATTTATTTAAAGCCAGCAGCTCCGGGGGCTTTGGGATTCATCTCCTCCTCATGTGTTATCAGCATGCCAGCTTTTCAAATGTGTACCAAGTGACATAGTACATAAAGCAGCCCCTGGCCCACTTTGAAGCTCCTTGTCCCAGAATAGCATGGACCCGCTCCTATCTCACTGAAGCCCAAGAAAGTTTAAGCCATCAGTGCAACACCTCGCAGTCTGCCAGGCACACTGATAGCAAACAAAGATGGCTGACACAAGCTTTGAAGTGTTGAGTTAGCAAGAAAATATTATTGAAATTTTACAGTCTTAAGTCATTTATATTCATATACCCATAATGTGGAAGCAACAGAAAAAACTGCAAGCTTCATCCCGGATAGTATAGCAAAAACAAAACACAGGCTTACTACATGCACTATGAGAACAATCAGAAAGAAAATTAAACTTAGAGAAATTTCTATTTTTGTTCTGTCTATGTTCATAAAGACATACATACACACGGACATACCCGGTGGGAGTCCATTGACTTTTCTGCTAAACTTTTTAGACTCTAGTCTACAGTTAATTTTCCTATCAGGAATGCCGGACTCTGGCTTTGTCTATTCTGAGAAACTGTGGTCCCCGGGCCCCTCCCCCTGCTCCGCACTCTCCCCTCACTCTGAAGGTCAGTCTGCTGGAGCCACAGCACCAAGAGCTCAGGCCCGAAAGCAGCAAGCAAACTGTAACCACATATTTATGTGAAGTGTAAATATTGTGGCACTGGCTTAAGCCAATATAAAAGTAACTGCATATACTTTATATACTTCTCAGTAATCATAGATTTGCTAACAGTTGTCACTTATTCTTACAGACCATTGTGTGGATCATGTGCACCACGTTTATCTCTATTAATATAATATGGTGTGTATATATATAGCTGTGTTTAATGCTGCATGGCTCCACAAATAATCTCTTCTAAAATTTCCCCTGTGGATACACACAAATGCACTTTGACATGAGATCCCCAAAACATACCATTTCAAAGGGGACAATTATTAGAGCAATTTTAAGTTTAATTTTAAGTTTCTACTATGACACCTTCTGGTGTATTTGCCAAGTCAAAAATTCCCAGGGATGCTGCATTAAATCCCTCTCTCCCACTCCCTTGCACTGTGTACAGTGAACAAAATAACTGGGATACAAAAATAGCCGCCTAGGGTTTAGCGCAATGACAAAAACGTAGCTTTCCTTTTGTGTCAATTGAGACGGGTGTGAAGCACCAATGGGCGCTGGAGGAGGTGGCATATGCTAATAAGAGACAAATGTCCACGACCGTGACCTTGAGACGCACAGTATAAAGCAGACAACCTCCGCACGGGGCAGTTGTTTGGTTGTGGTTCGGGGGTCAGTGGAAACTTGGGTAGGTTTTACGCGGCTTACAGAAGCTTTTCCCGGAAAGTAGAGGGACATTGACTGGGGACATTTGGAGGGTTTCTTACATCTGACTCCTTCATCACTTGTGGAAAATCTTACGTGAACGCAAATAGTTTCCATCCAATACAATTGCTATTTTATTTCCTTACCAGAGGACGCATCGTCAGTGTCGTGTGCCCAGAGTGCGCCTGGTGTGTGTGTGCTGTGAGTCCGGTGCTTGAGCCCGGGAGGAGCCCTCATCATGTCCTGCTTCGACTTGAAGGAGTTTGGGGAGGCTGGACCGTTTTTGCGCAAAACCGAGCTGGAGTTACTGGCGGCGCAGACTCACGCGTTTGACGGTGAGCACCTGAACACAAGTTAAACACCTGAGCTAAAAAGTAATATCAATTAAGTGATTTAATGTGCATATTTAGGCTAATTTATGGCATAAAGTTATTATATTAGATTACTAATTTAGATTAGATCATTTAGTCTAAGTCTTAAAATTGCAGAGGCCTTATAAACTCTGAATGCCGTGTTACAAAACTACACTAGGCTCCACGAAAAATATCAATTATAACAATAATTTTTAAATAATAAGTCTGCTGATTGTGCTTTGTTGTAATTTTGATAAATTTGATTAGGCCTCTGAACCACGGGCAGCCTCCGATTCTTCCGTATCCTTCCGCTAAACTGTTTATTAAAATTAATCTATGAAAAGTGTGAGCCGCAATTACTTATCACATGGATAAAAGTAGAGAAATAAAATCAGATAAACATTTTGGTTAGATTGTGGGCCTAAATATTGGTTTTGTGAGCAATCTAATCTAGTATCTGTTGCAGGAAAAAAGCGGGCGTGGATCCCCGATGAAAAGGAAGCCTACATCGAGATTGAGATCAAGGAGCTCAACGGCGACAAAGTCATCGTCCAGACCAAAGATGACAAGGTAAAAGTCTCATTAGGAAACACCAATTAGGCGCAATAACTGTGGCTGACCTGTGGGACCGTGCTCTTAGACTCTGACCGTGAAGGACTCGGACATCCAGCAGATGAACCCCCCTAAGTATGACATGATCGAAGACATGGCCATGCTAACCCACCTCAACGAGGCCTCCGTGCTCAACAACCTGCGCAGGCGCTACTCCTTCTGGATGATATACGTGAGTGTAAATCACTTCTGCTAACTCAAAATCCACGAATGCCTCGACAGTCACTGTGTGTGTGCTGTGTGCAGACGTATTCGGGTCTGTTCTGTGTCACCGTAAATCCGTACAAGTGGCTCCCGGTGTACACGGCCCCGGTGGTGCTCGCCTACAAAGGGAAGCGGCGTTCAGAGGCGCCGCCGCACATCTACTCCATCGCAGACAACGCTTACAATGACATGCTGCGCAGTAAGTTCTCTCGAAATATGAGCGCCATAAATTACCCCTGCAACGATTAAGACTGGCATTTTATTAGTTTTACATCATTTGTCTCAAACTTTAGTCCATCCACCTTGGCAGGCCTATGCCTACAGGCCAGTTACACTAACCTTGTTGCAAATGAATCGGCCTTACTCAAATCCAATAGAAAATATTAGTTACAACATTGTAATATGCTATAAAATACACATATACATATATAACTATCTAACTCATTTTTTGTTTGACAGATCGAGAGAACCAATCCATGCTCATCACGTAAGTCCTGAGAATGTCCTTTAAAATATTATAGAACTATTTATCTATGTAAACCAACCACAGAGAAAGCACCAAGCATTTTTGTTTTGAGTCATGTATATATTTTTTTATATATTTTTTCTATTCTGTGACGGGTTTTGCCTTTTGTATGTCATATCCACACCACTTCAGCGGAGAATCCGGTGCTGGCAAAACTGTCAACACGAAACGTGTCATTCAGTATTTTGCCATTGTGGCAGCTCTTGGGGAAACAACTGCTAAGAAAGGAGTAAGGCCGTAATGGCATCCACTTCTTTTTGTTTCCGATTCCCTTTTTCAAGCTTTAGCTTTTCTGATTTGATTTTTGTTTTCATTTTTTATCTCAGAAATCATGTTCCCTTAAAACCTTGTCCATACACTCCCGTCTCTGTCCCAATAGTGAATGAGCACTTTCATGTTTGAGTTTTCCTCTCGTGTTGTGTGGCCCCTTACAGCCACATTTCCCCCTTCTATTTTATTTTTGCAGTTCTCCTTTTCATGCCATTTTTTAATTTTGGAAAATCTATTAACGTGTGATTTTTTTGTTTCACTCATGATTTTTTGACTTGAAGTTGTGATATGGCGTGATATTCATTTTTTTTCATCCATTTTCCTGCCTATTTTGCGCCATTTTACTTTTTACCTCAACTTTAACAATCATAACATCATTTGGTTTATGTATAGTTTTTATGTAACTAATTATGATGTGTGTTTTTTTCCTTTGCAGCAAGGTCCTGCTACTAAAACAGGGGTAAGTCTGAAAACAACAACAACATTTTAATGTGTTCCATAAACTCCCATGACTCCTGTCCATATTAGGGGACTCTGGAAGACCAGATAATTGAGGCCAATCCTGCTATGGAGGCATTTGGAAATGCCAAAACTCTGAGGAATGACAACTCATCTCGCTTTGTAAGCAGAGATTTTGTTTTCATTTATGCTCAACAATTTCTTTTGCCATATATTGTGAATATTAATTTTAGTTTTGGCTATCCTATAGGGCAAGTTTATCAGAATCCATTTTGGACCTACTGGCAAACTGGCCTCGGCTGACATCGATATATGTACGTTTATAAGGGGCCAAAATCTTTTTAAACAGTATTAAATAGTTGGTGCCTTATTGAGTTCTCTGTTCCTCTGTTTCAGATCTTCTGGAAAAATCCAGAGTGATATTTCAGCAGCCTGGGGAGCGCAGCTACCACATCTACTACCAGATCATGTCTCAGAAGAAACCTGAGCTCTTAGGTCAGTACACTGCCCAGCAGTAGATTTGCCCACTGTCTTCACTAATACTAACGCTGTGTTATTTGCAGACATGCTGCTGGTGTCGTCCAATCCCTATGACTACCACTTCTGCTCCCAAGGAGTGACTACTGTGGAAAACTTGGATGATGGACAGGAGCTCTTGGCTACTGATGTAGGAGCCTTTCTCCATTAGAAACAATATAAGACAATTGGTTGTATATTTTAAAATCAAGCCCACTCATTGTACTAATTTTCCTTATATTTAGCATGCCATGGATATCTTAGGTTTTCTGCCTGATGAGAAATACGGCTGCTATAAAATAGTTGGTGCCATCATGCATTTTGGCAACATGAAGTTCAAGCAAAAACAGCGCGAAGAACAAGCAGAGGCTGACGGCACTGAAAGTACACAACATTTGAAAATATTTTCATTGGTCTAATATAATGTAGTGTTTCACTCCATTTAGCAAAGTAATTTTTAACTGTAAGAGTTGTGCAAAACAAGTCTTAATTTGTGTTGTCTGAACAGGTGCAGACAAGGCCTCCTACCTGATGGGAGTCAGTTCAGCTGATCTCATTAAAGGTTTGCTGCACCCCCGAGTGAAGGTGGGCAATGAGTACGTTGTAAAGGGACAGAATGTAGAACAGGTAAGAAAGCAGTCCAGGACAGCTAACATAATTCTTTATTATAAAAAGCATGGGAGAAGATGTAGATATTCAATGTTGTTGGGCTACCATAAGTGTAATTAGAGGTGTGTGATTTAGCTTTGAAATTACAAGTAATTATTTGAATATTGAACAATTAGTGTCTTTGCTCCATAGAGTCTAATGGGCCCAAACAAACAGTGAGTGTCTTAGGCTAACAGTGCATAGCAAATGAGTTATTTTCACCTAATTGAGAGAACTGAGATTGAGAAATTAATATAAAATATAAAAATATTTGGTTGTGTTCTATAAACCATGATTTGGTAGCTATGCAACAGGATCCATACATGAGAATGACATCTGTTGCCTGTTGTGTAAGGTCACTTACGCGGTCGGCGCTCTGGCAAAAGCCACGTATGACCGCATGTTCAAGTGGCTGGTGGGACGCATTAACCGCACTCTGTACACCTCGCTGCCTCGTCAGTTCTTCATAGGAGTCCTGGACATTGCTGGCTTTGAGATTTTTGAAGTTAGTGGCGTAAATATATATTGTATCACATGTGTAATTTATTGCTCCTGAACACCTCTTTTTTTTCTGCAGCTTAACAGCTTTGAACAGCTATGCATCAATTTCACAAATGAAAAACTGCAACAGTTTTTCAATCACCACATGTTTATCCTGGAGCAGGAAGAATACAAGAGGGAAGGAATCGAGTGGATCTTCATTGACTTTGGTCTTGACCTTCAGGCTTGTATTGATCTTATTGAAAAGGTAAGCTATGACTAAATATTAAATACTGTATTAGATTACTTGCTGTCAGGATAGACCTTTAGGATTATAACAGGCCCTTTTTTACTTCTAGCCTCTGGGAATTATGTCCATCCTTGAAGAGGAGTGCATGTTCCCAAAAGCCACGGACAGCAGCTTTAAAGCCAAGCTGTTTGACAATCACATTGGAAAGTCACCCAATTTCCAAAAGCCTCGACCAGACAAAAAACGGAAATATGAGGCCCATTTTGAACTGGTGCATTATGCTGGCGTGGTGAGGAAACAGCTTTCCATTCACTCAAAAACATTATTATAAAGTTTACTTCAATGTAATCGTCTGATGGCTTTGCAGGTGCCATATAATATTGTTGGCTGGCTTGATAAAAATAAAGACCCCCTAAATGAGACAGTCGTAGCATGTTTTCAGAAGTCAGCCAACAAGCTGCTGGCCTCACTGTATGAGAACTATGTTGTCTCAGACACAGGTAGTAGATTTAAATATTATTTGCACTGAATAATATTGTAATAACTTATATTACTGATAAAACTGCTGTAACAGTGACAAGTGAAGCCAAGTCTGGGAGCAAGGAGAAAAGGAAGAAGGCAGCCTCGTTCCAGACTGTGTCCCAGCTTCATAAGGTGAGATACTGTTGTGAGAGTTGACTTGAGCTCTGTTTTGGAGCAGATGGAGGAGGCGGCTTTTCTCTTCTCTGGATTTATGGGATGGAGGCCGTTAAGACTTGCAGTGATGTTTAGGGCAATGATCACATGAACATCACTTTAAGTCTGTGCTGTCTCCCTTCACTTTACACCAAGAGCTGATGTAGAATAGTGCATGTGAAAAAAGCACAAAAGAAGACTTTCAAAGTAACTGCAAAATTTGATGGACTCATTTATTTTTGTATGTGCATACCATATTATCTGTAACATGTAAATCTCAAGTATTTTGTATGTCAATTTCAAGCTGTTTTAGGCATTTGTCCAATTGCTTTTCTCTTTATATCTTCAGGAAAACCTTAACAAGCTGATGACTAACCTGAGAAGCACTCAGCCTCACTTTGTCCGCTGTATCATCCCAAATGAGACCAAGACTCCTGGTAATAACTCACCACATGTGTGTAGGATGTATGATAACAGATTCTGTGTGAATAAAGTTTATTTTCCTTTTTAGGGATCATGGACCCCTTCTTGGTGCTCCACCAGCTGCGCTGTAACGGTGTGCTGGAGGGCATCAGAATCTGTAGGAAGGGCTTTCCTAATCGCATACTCTACGCTGAGTTCAAACAGCGGTAAGGCTTTCAAAGAGGAAAACACACAGGGGCACATCCAACGAATGCATTAATATAAAACAGTACATAGAGGCATATTGTACTGAGGTGGGCTAATGTATAATTTAGATATTATAAGGGCTATTGTTGCTTCCCACGATATAGATATTCAGGTCAAATACATTTAATGACATTATTATAACCTTTATAATATACATTTTCTAGAAATGACAACAGTACTTGCTATCACAAAGTTTTAATCTACATTTTATAAGTCAGATCAAAGTTCAAAGTGTACTTTATTGTCAGTTCACTATGTAACAGACATTACACAGAGGACTGAAACTGCGTTTCACCCGGCTCCAAATGTGCAATTTAACTAAACACATGCACAAACACACAGCTACACTCATCACTAATTATAGGTTTGATCACATTTTTCACTCAGTTATCGCATCTTAAACCCTCAAGCCATCCCAGACGATAAGTTTATGGACAGCAGAAAAGCTGCAGAGACACTGCTGGCGTCGTTAGACATTGATCATAACCAGTACAGGTTTGGACACACGAAGGTAAGACCAGTAAAGTAAAACGCTTGATTATGCAGGCTCTGTGTGTAGCCTCATGGTTTTATTCTGCTGTGCCACAGGTCTTCTTTAAAGCCGGGCTGCTGGGTCACCTAGAAGAATTGAGGGACCAGCGTTTGGCCAAATGCCTGACGTTGTTGCAGGCGATGGCGCGAGGGAAGATTATGAGACTGGAGCTGCATAAGATGATAGAGAGGAAGTAAGTCTAGCACAGATTTTCGCATTACTTTGTGAAATTTCCACAAGTCCACAATAATATTAGATGTAAATCTTTCACTTTTATTAAATGAACTACTATTAACTACTATTCATGGAGGACTTTTCCTATTAAAAATATATAATATTTTGTACTGAATTGTTAATTGCTAAGGCTACAGTGATTTTCATCACTCAGGAGAAACCCATGGATAGTAGCTCCATGTAAAGATAGTGTACGTAATCATACTGTTTGTCATTTGAAGGTTATGTCAAATTATTCCAAAAATGATTTAGTTGTATCAGAGTATTTAAAAGCCCATTAGATAATGATGTGTAATTTTTTTGGACCGCCAGTCCATCGGGTGTTCCACCCTTTACCCCAGTATTCACTCCCTGCTTCAGCTATGCCAGGAATGGGCAGGGCAATGCTATCGGCGTGCGCGTAGCGTGTGCGTGTCCTTCTATGGTCCATGGGCGTGTGTGGCCTCTCTGTTAATAAGATACACAGTGGGTTTAGTCCATTTTCCTGAGCACGGTTTAAATGAGACAATGCTGATGGTGTCCTCAGAGCCAGGTGGTGACATGTGTCAAGTGGCAGCTGCTGTTTGGGCCCACCCTAAAAATACATGCACCCACCCCGGACTCCCCATGGCCTGGGCCCTTTTGTCCACGGCGCCTCCAGTTCTAAGCGGGTACATTGGCGGGATATGTGGCGGGTGACAGAGGATTAAAGGCCATGGCTGGATAGAAGGCTTTGGTTTCTAAATAAATGCACATGCTCACCTTAGAGAGGCACACAGCGTGGAGTCATGTCAAAAATGCAGTCAGCTCTCTACCCTCTCTCACTTGCAAAGGTTACCCCTCAAATTCACTCTACAAACAGTACACAAAGTCCTTGAGTTTCCATATTTAGGGTGTCAGAGACTAAATCAATGTGTGCATCTAGTTTGGGAGCACATGAAATATCATTGGGTGTATGATTAGATGCGCCACAAGCAAAGGTGTGCCAAAAAATCAAATGGGCAAGGACAAGTGGATGAATATATAAGTGGCAAAGTCCAGGATAAATTCATCTGACCTCATCTGCAACCTCAGCCAGTTACTGGAAGCCTTAAACATAAAAAAGACTGGACAAAGATAGCAGGACAAAAAGATAATTAAAAAATTAACGCTGAAAAATACGGATCAGTTTCTCTCATGATCGTAACTTTACTATTCATATTTCTATGATCAAAATATTTACTCACATTCTGAATCCAAAGCCAAAGAACTGAGTTACTCAAATCTTTCTTTTTCTTCTAAACTTGTGGTCACATTATTTTTGTAGCAATACAATCTGAGTCTCAATAAGTACTAAATAATAACCTCATTGACTTAACTATCAAACTACTGCACTGTTTTTGTTTTGCCCTTTTATCAGAGAGGCCCTGATGATTATCCAGTGGAACATTCGAGCTTTTAACGCAGTCAAACACTGGCCATGGATGAAACTCTTTTTCAAAATTAAGCCTCTTTTGAAGAGCGCAGCCACAGAGAAGGAGTTGGCCTCTCTGAAGGAAGAGCTGAACAAACTGAAGGAGGCTCTGGAGAAGTCGGAGCAGAAGAGGACGGAGCTGGAGGAGCGGCAGGTCAGCCTGATCCAAGAGAAGAATGACCTGTCCCTGCAGCTTCAAGCGGTATGACTCCTACAGCACTGTGGAAGCCTTATACTTAGAATCTATGCCATCAAACTACCAGGAAATATAAAATGCACTTACATGAATAATTCAAATAAACTAAATTAACTATAGTTGCATATACTAGTACTCAACAGCATGAGAAGATAAAAATAATAAAGCAAGCTTTTGATCAGCTGCATCCACACCCTGTAGTGACGGCTGTTCTGTGTGCTACAGGAACAAGACAACCTGGCTGATGCAGAGGACCGATGTGACCTGCTGATAAAGACCAAGATCCAGCTGGAGGCCAAAGCGAAGGAGTTGATGGAGAGGCTGGAGGATGAGGAGGAGATGAATGCCAACGTACTCGCCAAAAAGCGCAAGCTTGAGGATGAGTGTGCTGAGCTCAAGAAGGACATCGATGATCTGGAGATCACCTTGGCCAAGGTGGAGAAGGAGAAACATGCCACTGAGAACAAGGTCAGAACAGAGAATAAATGTCCATGTTTTGCATGTGGTTGTTATTTCTGCTCCCTTATTCCTTGGTGCATATTAATAGTAATATTTCACATGCTTGGGCCTTGTAAATGCTAAAATGTTGAACTTTCTTTTGTGTAAAATAGAACTTCATTGCACTGATGTTGTGCTTAACCGTTTGTAGGTGAAGAACCTTATTGAAGAAATGGCAGCTCTGGATGAAATGATTCTGAAGCTGACCAAGGAAAAGAAAGCTCTTCAGGAGGCCCATCAGCAGACCCTGGATGACCTGCAGGCAGAGGAAGACAAAGTTAACTCCCTGACCAAGGCCAAGACTAAACTGGAGCAGCAAGTGGATGATGTAAGTTTAATTGTCACCTTGTGTCTTCATACAAACCTTTGGAGATGAAATAGCTGTTGGCATCTATGCTCCTCTACCTACAAACCAGCTGGAGAGCTCTCTGGAACAGGAGAAGAAGATCCGTTTAGACCTAGAACGCATTCGCCGCAAACTGGAGGGTGATCTGAAGTTGTCCATGGAGTCTCTCATGGACCTGGAGAACGACAAGCAGCAATTTGAAGAGAAGCTGAAAAAGTAATTATCATGTTATCATTTGTGTTGTCATTGTCAGTTTAACAAACTGCTGTATATATCGGGTAACAAATACATTTTAACATTGTTTGGTTCTTCTTTTGTCTTCAGAAAAGACTTTGAGATTAATGAGATGAGTGGGAGAATTGACGATGAGCAAGCTCTGGTCAACCAGCTGCAAAAGAAGATAAAAGAGCTACTGGTATATAACTATACAACCAAATACTTGGCAGTGCTGATATAACTGTGCTAACAGTAGTTTGGTCCTTGAAGGCACGCAATGAGGAGCTCGAGGAGGAGCTGGAGGCAGACCGGGCCTGCAGGGCCAAAGTGGAGAAGCAGCGTGGCGATGTGGCCCGAGAGCTGGAGGAACTGAGTGAGCGCCTGGAGGAGGCCGGAGGGGCCACTTCAGCTCAAGTGGAGATCAACAAGAAGAGAGAAGCTGACTTCCTGAAACTGCGGCGGGATCTGGAGGAAGCCATGCTGCACCACGAGGCCACCACGGCAGCACTCAGGAAGAAGCACGCGGACAGTGTGGCTGAGCTGAGTGAGCAGATCGACAGCCTTCAGAGAGTCAAGCAGAAGCTGGAGAAGGAGAGGAGTGAGGCCAAAATGGAGGTAGATGACCTGGCTTCTACAGTGGAACAGCTGTCCAAAGCCAAGGTCAGTACAAGTTCATACACTAAGTATAAGTGCTGGTAATTGAAGATTCAAAATCCATATAGAAAAAAAAAAAATTACAAAATTGAATATGTTTATAATGGACCTAACACACAATGTGTAATGTACAGGCCACTTCTGAGAAAATGTGCCGCTCTTATGAAGACCAGATGAATGAAGCGAAAGCTAAAGTTGAGGAGCTCCAGAGGCAGCTCAGTGAGACCAACACCCAGAAGGCCCGAGCTCAGGCTGAGAGTGGTAAGAATCCGACTACATCAATAAGCAGTCTCTTATGTCTCGGCCAGGCATAAATATTTGTATTAAACTTAATTTACTCCAAAATGCAAAGTAATGGGATGTTAAAATTTTTTGAATGATTTGCCTAAGATAGATTCTAATGACACTTGTCCATTTAGCCGAGCTTGCAAGAAAGCTTGAAGAGCGGGAATCTCTGGTCTCTCAACTCCAACGCACTAAAAACTCTTTTGGTCAAAATGTGGAGGAGCTCAAGAAACAGTTGGAAGAGGAAAATAAGGTCAGCCTCAGACAGAATAAGACATTTGATTGAAAACAGTCCTTATTCCAGCTAATGACCCTTGTGTTGTGTTCAGGCCAAGAGTGCTTTGGCTCACGCACTGCAGTCATCCCGCCATGACTGCGACCTCCTGAGAGAGCAGTATGACGAGGAGCAGGAGACCAAGGCGGAGCTGCAGAGAGCTCTATCCAAAGCAAATGTGGAGGTGGCTCAGTGGAGGACCAAGTATGAGACTGATGCCATCCAGAGAACTGAGGAGCTTGAGGAGGCCAAGTGAGTCAAGGTTTATAAAGATCCACATGTTTATTAGATATTTATTTGGCCCTGCTCTGTTATCCTGTGTTATAATAATGTTCTGCTCCGATACTTCTTTAGGAAGAAGCTGGTGTTGCGTCTCCAGGAAATGGAGGAGACTGTGGAGGCATCAAATGCTAAATGCTCCTCTCTGGAGAAGACTAAGCACCGGCTCCAAACTGAGATTGAGGACTTAGTCATTGACCTGGAGAGAGCCAATGCTGCAGCTGCTGCCTTGGACAAGAAGCAACGCAACTTTGACAAGGTAGTGCAGAAGATTAGAGATTAGCACCAATTCCTCCTACAAATCCAGTGACTGACATTGTTCTGTATAGGTGCTGGCTGAGTGGAGGCAAAAGTATGAGGAGTGTCAGACCGAGCTAGAGACATCTCAGAAAGAGTCTCGCAGCCTGAGCACAGAACTCTTTAAACTCAAGAACTCCTATGAGGAGACCCTGGAACATCTAGAGTCCCTCAAGCGAGAGAACAAGAACCTCCAAGGTACAACCCTACAAGAAGGCACACTATAGGGGAGATGTCAGTATCCCTGGACTTAAATTGTAACAACTGTCTTCTGTTCAACAGAGGAGATCACTGACCTGACTGATCAAATCAGTCAGGGATCTAGGACCATCCATGAGCTGGAGAAAATCAAGAAAGGCCTGGACCTGGAGAAGAGTGAGATTCAAGCTGCTCTGGAAGAGGCTGAAGTATGCATTATATTAGTCTGTGTGATGTAGTCCACTTAAGACATATTTGTTTTTCACATGCTTTCCCCTTGTAGCCACATGACTCTTAGAATGTTCTCATTTGTTTAGGGCACTCTGGAACACGAGGAGAGTAAAACTCTGCGCATACAGCTGGAGTTGAACCAGATCAAAGCAGATCTGGACAGAAAACTGGCTGAAAAGGATGAGGAGCTGGACAACCTGAGGTGAGCGTCACAAAGCTACCTTTGTATCACAGGAGATAATTTGTCTGACTACTGCTTCCTGCGCAGGCGTAATCACCAGAGAACTCTGGAGTCCATGCAGACTACACTTGATGCTGAAGCCAAGTCTCGGAACGAAGCAGTGCGCTTGAGGAAGAAGATGGAGGGTGATTTGAACGAGATGGAAGTGCAGCTGAACCATGCTAACAGACAGGCTTCAGAGTCCCAGAAGCAACTTCGGAACCTGCAGGTCCAAATTAAGGTAAATACTCCCACAGAGCCATCTGCTCGTCAGACACATCCCTCAAAAGACAATAAATATCTAATTCCACAGGGATATGAAACACTCCATGAAACAATCCTAAGACATGTAATAGATAAAAGCATGAATAACACAACATATTGAAACTTGAACATGATTCCCAGGATGTTCAGCTGGAGCTGGATGATACAGTTCATAAGAATGAGGAGCTGAGGGAGCAGATGGCGGTGACGGAGCGGAGGAACACCCTGTTAGTGGCGGAGGTGGAGGAGCTGCGCTCGCTGCTGGAGCAAAACGATCGCGCGCGAAAACTGGCCGAGCACGAGCTGCTGGAGTCCACTGAGCGGGTCAACCTGCTACACTCCCAGGTCATTAAACTACACAGCATGTGGTGGAGGGACACTTTATCATCATATTGTCACACATATTACATTTGCAAATTACAGTTTGACACAATAATGATGAATACTTAAAGCCCCAGTGTGTAGGATTCGTGGCGCATAGGTGGATGGTGCTATTGCACTTTCTGTTTTAGCTACGGCAGACCTCGAGGGTCACCCGGGCGCGCCGTAACGCGGACAGCTCTCATACCCGTGCACGAGCCGCGCGCCGCTACTGTATAAATAAAACGCGGTCCCGGTTATTTTTTTTTCTTTTCTCATGAAAACACACATTCCCGATCATGTACCATGACACTCTACACATCAAATGAAACCTTACAGTCTCCTCTTTTTGACTATGCAATTCATTTCCCTGCACAATAATCACTCCCTGAGCACATGGGGGTTTTATACGGAAAAGCACAAAACGAGGTTAGCTTACCTTAGAATGCTTTGCACAGGTCAAACTCTGTATTTCACCATAAACTTGCTCTCAATTTGTCCGTAAGGATCCAGCGAATAAAATCCAGTAAAACAATTTAGTCCAAAACACGTGTTAGATCCATTACGACGTCTGATCCAGCAGCATGCTTGTGTTGTTTACCCAAAACCACAAGCCTTGCCGAAGGCGAAGGCGGAGCCCAAATGTCCTTCTGCGGCTCTCGTATTCAAAATGGTTGCCTCTGCATGGGGAAGATCCCCCTTTTATGTGACTATATCTAAGTCCAAAAGAATACTTTGATTTCATGATGGAAGTGAAAAGGCTTGGAAAACAATGTATTTTTGAATGGGTATCTTCAATTTCAGTAATTAACGGGTAAAAATCTTACACCCTGTCCCTTTAAGAATAACTAAATAAAATATTTAAATAGTTTGACAATGTCGTTCACTTTTTGGTATAGAACACTGGACTGATCAACCACAAAAAGAAACTTGAAAGTGATCTATCCATGCTGTCTGGAGAGGTGGATGAAGCAGTGCAAGAATGCCGTAATGCAGAAGAGAAGGCCAAAAAGGCCATCACTGATGTAAGAGCTATATTCATTACAAACATTAGCAAATACTTTCATAAGAGTTAAAATTTGCACTGCATGAACTAAGGCGGCCATGATGGCTGAGGAGCTGAAGAAAGAGCAGGACACCAGCTCTCATCTGGAAAGGATGAAGAAAAACATGGAGCAGACCATCAAAGACCTGCAGATGCGTTTGGATGAGGCGGAACAGATTGCTCTTAAAGGGGGCAAAAAGCAACTGCAAAAGCTGGAGGCCAGGGTGAGCAGCACACAATGTCAAAATAATTCATTATTAAATATCAATTTACCATTCTTCAACTGGGATGGTTTATGGCTCTGATTTTAGGTCAAAGAACTTGAAAATGAACTGGAAGCTGAGCAAAAGAAAAGCCAGGAGTATCAAAAAGGAGTACGCAAGTATGAAAGGAGAATCAAAGAGCTCTCCTACCAGGTAAAACAATCAGTGTGGGATATTCTTGCACATGTAAAATAATACATACTTTATAACCAAGTTTGATGACGCAGGCAGAGGAGGACAAAAAGAATATGATCCGTCTTCAAGACCTCATTGACAAGCTCCAGGCTAAACTCAAGAGCTACAAAAGGCAGGCAGAAGAAGCGGTGAGTCAAAACTGTTTCTTTTCAACAAAACCAAGCCAAATGTAAATAAACTGATTAATGAATAAAAAATGTTATGTTCAGGAGGATCAGGCCAACACCAATCTATCCAAGTACAGAAAGCTGCAACATGAGTTGGATGATGCCGAGGAGAGAGCTGAAACGGCTGAATCCCAGGTCAACAAGCTCCGTGTGCGCACCCGTGACCAAGGCAGCAAGGTCAGAGCACAAGTCATTTTAAGTTAGATACATCATATGACAAAAGCTTGTTCGGTCAAACTTATTAAAAGTGACCAGCTAAACTTAGCAGTGTTGAAGATGACATCATCTAGTAACTGTGTTTGTTGTTGCTAATAAACATCTGCTGGCCATGTTTTTCAGCATGCCGAGTGATGCTGCGGACAACAGCGGCTGAGCATACCAGAGGATGCCAGCCCAGACAGCTGAGTGTGACTCTGTGGATTTGTGCCAATAAAGACTTTTGAACTCACCTTGCCATTTCATCATCTTTATTTAAAAAAGCAGCAAAGCACTGAGGTTTTATTGTTTTATAGTTTTATTAACTAAGAGCTGTTAGCTGCAAATAAAATGTTCAACCAATCACTCCGAGCAATTCTACAAGGTAATTAATTATATATCGCTATAGTGTGGCAGTATATTTTACATATGTAAAAGTCAAAATATGCCCAGCAAAGTTCTTAGCCAGGCTTTGTCTTTGTTAAAATGTTTTTATACATCTGCAGCAAATGTTTTACAGTTCAGGCTAAACAAAAGCTCCCCATTACAACATGTAACCGCAGCCTATTTTATTATTCAAAACGGTTTGTCTGAAAACTGACAAAATAGAGCAAGCAGATCGTGAAGCAAAAACTTGTAGAAATTACCCTGTGTCAAATACATTTAGTATTACTGCCTCAGACATTCAGTTGGAAAAGATAATAAAAGCACTTAAATATATCCACCATCCTGTGACATAAGACAACAGAATAAACGGCAACAAAACAACGCTCAAGCAGAAAGGCTGAGAGCATTAGCTTAACTAATGCCTCGTGTACATTCAGGAGAATATGTAGGTGGATGGTATTTGACATGCTGGGACACTACAGAGAAGATACACGAGGTAGCTTTTTGATTGAACTGTGGGTTTGGGTGTGCTTTGTAACACAAGGAGCCAGTTGTGTACAAAGTGTAATACATGCAAAGACAGATTGTCATTCTTGTATTTTATTTTGATAGTGTCCAAACTCTTCACTTGTATTGTAAATATGCCTCAAATTGTACAGAGTCAAACAATGTGTGATGTATGCACACTTGAGCCTGCATAGTTTATTTTCTTCCCAAAGAATATCTTTTACAAGTTGAACACATTCTGTTACAAAATAAAGATATTTCAATCAACAAACTTGTTAGAAAGTAATAAACAAAACAAAAACAAAAAATCTGTGCAATGGTTTATTCTAGTTTTACCAGAGCTAAAAGCCTTTGTTTTAAGATAAAAAGGAGTCAACAAAAGTAACCTGAAAGTAAAGAGTCCCTGGGTGAGCTTCCGACGTTGAATGGAGTGGTTATCTGGACGTGAGGAGCCAAGTGATTTGCACGTTTGACTTGTGAGCTGATTAGACACAATCACTTCTCTGCGTAATACATTATTCTACAGAGATCAGATCAACATCATGGCCTTAAGACCCCCATAAATCCAGCCTTGTAGCCTTTTCCACAGGTCAGCTATTATGTGGCATGTGGGGTAGGCCCATGACAGAGCATTATAGGAGAAATGATCAAGTCTGTGAAATCATTTTTTTTTTCCAATAAAATTTAAAGACTACCTTATAAAAGGCTCCATTTATTTTCCCAAAAACCACACAGCCACCACAATTCTTTTCCAGAGGTTTCCGGATGCATCTCTTAAAGCGTTTAAGGTGAGCACAGTTCCCCATCCTTTAAAGAGGCTTTGAGTGAGAATTTCACTGTAAGTGTAACGGCACCCTCTAGTGAGACAGTCATTCATAGACAACAGCCACAGAGCACCTGGATGCTCAGCTCAGGGGAGTCCTTTATTTGCTCCAGGTTTCCATGCTCCCTGTGACTGCTTCCTTAGACAAACTCCCACAGGTCAATCCTCTAGAAGGTCTTTGTCCAAATCCACAAAGGGCTCATCAATATAGCTGGTAATGGCACAGAGGGAAGTTCTATCGGAGCCCAACAGTACTGACACCGTCTCTTTCCAGTAACTGAACGGTATACAGGAGCTCTGAAGGGCAAAAGTGAAACTGGTTACCATAAGTAATACATAGATCATTATGACTAAACATGGAATAGGAAACAGATACTTAATGTGGCTTATCTCTCACGGTCAATATTCATTGGTATGGTGGTATTACTTTTGTACAATGAAAAATAAATGAGGACTCACATTCTCCAGGCAGGTGCTGTCTTTGTCTTTGTTGAGGTAGTGGCGCTGCCAGAATCTGAGCAAGTTGTGGAAATTGTTGAGCAAACAGCCCGGGTACTTTTCAGCATACTCCTTCTCTCGCAGAGCGTTGAGGTAGAAGGGCAGCTTTGCTTTCCTTCGGGCCAGCATCAGTATTACCAAACTGGTGTTTAAACAGCTCACATTCTCCTAAAGAAGGGTGTATTGTACAATAGAGAAACCCAGAGATGTCAGTGTACATCAATAACACATTAATAACAAAATAAGGACTCATTAGAAATTAGAGACCTGTGTGAGTGTCTGTACGTTGATGATGTTGACAAGTCGGAAAAGGAAAGCCAGTCTGTTCTCTACTCTGGCCATGTAGGACAGCAGGCAGCATTCAGACAATACCTCCACTACTGCAATGAAAGCAAATGTCAAATAAAAGCCATAGGTAAATAGAAATGTGTGTCTTTCAGACACAAGAAACCTGTACTGTGCCGATGCTGACAATAAAAGATTATAAGATCACTGTATTTACCTTTGACATCCTCAGTCTGGCTTTCAAAGCGGTCCAACGAAAGCACAATGCAGCGTACTAACATGTTTGAGTCCACCAGGGAACTGTTAATCTGTGTCAGGAAAGTCTGAAACTACAAACATCCACAAACACATCAAGTTTACAGCATTTACTCCACATATGTATGTATGTATGTATGTAATTTTTTTTTTTTTTTTTTTTTTTTTAAGAGGAGGGAAAAAAAGAAAAAGAAAATCCTTTTCATGTCCGTACTTGAGTGTTATTTGAAAATGCATGTTTGGCAACTTTACCTTTTCTGGAGTGTTAACATATTTATTAAATCTTTTGAATGCATCAATGTTGAACTTCATGAGCTCTCCAAGCAGATCAAAATAGCTTTGTAGGACATCCCGTGAAGTACAGCCACTGTCTATGATACAGTATAGTATGTGCTGTGGAAACAAAACCATGTCAAATTAATATCACTTTGTACAGTTAGGCACACCATTATTTGGACAGTGACCTACTTGTGTTATTTTATGTTAACCAGATTTTATTTAAGTACAGGGATGAAAGTGGCCAATCTTGAAAAAAGCGAAAAGCCACGGCGCACCCCCGCTGGAAAATTTTTAATTTCTGAAATTTTGATTTCTATATGCTATATGTCAGCAATAAAGTAAAACTGTAAATAAAAGTACAAAAAAAAACACATTTTATTAACAGGTAGGCCTACTAGTAGTATATATTGGATTTGTTTTTGCTTTGCACTTCGTCTAATCAGAGCGCATTGAGGAGGAGCTTATGCGCGCTAAAAGGCGCAAGTGAAAAAGCGAGGAGCGACGCGTTAAGTGAGGCACGGGCAGGTAGGGTAAGGTATAGGATGTTTTATAAAGTTAAACCTGTGTACACACAATGGTACACACTGTTGTGAAAGAGCTGCGCTCGCTCGGTCCGCGGCTCCAGACACGGGCTCGCGCGGCCCGAAGTTTAATACGAGATACACGTACTTTTGTTCTGAATACAGGACAATTCTGTTTTTCAAGGGACGGTTGGCGACACTAAACACAACTATACATATATACACACCCAAAATCTTTCTCAACGAATTTGCAGATATAAAAAACAAAAAACCCGCGGCTGAAAAAAAAGCGGAGATCCGCCAAAAGATGGAACTCTTTCATCCCTGTAAGTAACAGATTAATTGATATTAGTTAAAAGCACACTTGACTCTCATCTTAATTCAGGTCCTAATTTAAGGAGAGTTACAGGCATTATGAGGTCACCTCTTAACTGCAGCGCTCTAAATCTGTTTGATCTGTGGCCTGGAGCAGCAGCACTTATGGACCTTACTGTATATACAGTAAATCACAATGAAAGTACATTTCTTATAGACTTTGACTTACCTCTAAAAGTCCTCGTTTCAATAGGAACATTTGATCTGCATAAGATGTAGCTCCTCTGAGGAAACTTTCTACTGCCCTAGCCTGCCAGAATCTACGGAATAATAAAAAGCAACATTTATAGAAATTACTCTTTATAGTGTGTGCAATCAGATTCAGTGTTATTGCAATAAGACTAACCTAAAGGATGAATCTGGGGGCTCTCTTTTCATAACGGTAAGCAAGCGTGTGAGAAGACCCTTCTTCCCATCACAGACCAAGCTTCTGTCAGTGTTCACCAGTGCCTCCACCTCGGGGATGTTGGCCTTCATGGATATGGCACTCAGTTCATTCAACTCCTGGCTGTTCAGCAGGAGATACTTGTTTCTGAAACATAAGCAACATCATGATTTGAATTCCAATGTTAGAGAAAAGATTTAGATGCTCCACTCACTCATGGTGATCACTAAAACTCTGAAGGAGACGCAAAAACTGGATCTTAAAAGAGATTTCCTGCAAAAAGAGAATAATTGGTCTTATTAGTAGGTAAAAATATTAAATGTTAAAAACTAAACTCAAGGAGTAAATCTTCATACTGGGCTACAGTCGCAGTTTTCATTCTGGCCATGCACCACGTGATTTGAAGAAGTGTACTTCCTCCATATCAGCTTATCAAAAAGATTATTGAGACCTGGAATGAGCCGAAATTCTGCCAACATCTTGTGAACCTGTACCAAAAAGACAAGTTACAAGTGAAACCAACACCATTCTCGCAAGGATTCTGTACAGTACCTGATTTCTCTGACGGCCCATAAGGAGGACACACAGCACATAGAGCACTTCCACTTTGTACATAATCTCATGGACAATCTTCATTGACTGTGGCAGGCGATGTCTGAGTGGGCTGGTTGCCAAGGAACTCTCATCTGAAGATTCTTTAGGGGAACAGAACTATTGGTCAGCACAGTTTCTACAACACAAGAGAGCCCACCATATACAGTTACTGTTACCGGTGCTGCTTTGCTCTGCCTCCTCAGTGGCCATCTGCATAAGGGCATCCAGCACCAGAGCGTTGTCCAGCCAGGTGTACCAGTCCTCCAACTCTTGAAGAAAGTTTGCCCCAGTGGCCTCAGATACCTTCCGGGTGGCCAGCTTACAGAGGCGCTCAATGAAGCCAGGAATATTAAGCAAAGTGACTATGAAGGGTGGAAAAATGAGGGAAAAGCCTTCAGGTATGTATAACCATTATAAAACAGATGTAACAACAGTAAGAAGAGTATTGGTGCTTAGAGAGTTGGTGATGGTTTATATTAGTATACGTTTAATGTTTCACCACAACCCCAATGCAAGTTCCTAGTTTAGTTAATTTTGATGAGTGAATAAAGTGGGTTAAAAAATGTATGCCCAAATAATTTAAGTCCTATAACCATTTATTGTTACTGAAAATCCCAATGAGCATATTTTACATGGTTTTAGGCATGGAAATTGCATCGGCATTAATGTGTTTGTCTTGGCTTACCTTGGTTAACCTCAGCTCGTGAAGGACTGGCATTGCGTTTCTGCTGAGCGTTTTTAGCCAGAAGTGTGTGTTTGTCATCATTTCCCACATCCGGTTCAGAGATGGTGACAGATAAGATACGGCAGAAGTTTGCCAGCTGCTGTTGGTCAAAGCTTTGGACCAGGCCTGACAAGTTAGGAATGCCCTCCAACTGGATCATCTCCTTCAAAAGGAAAGAAAACCTTTCATTCAAAATATGCATTGAATATGAATAAATCATATCTTCTAATCATTGATTATGGGTCAATTTATAAAACTATTCATTGAAATGGGTCTGAAAAAGGTAAAGATGCATTAGAACTGCTGTGAGGAATTCTAATGACATAATAGGGGCTTTGATATCCATGTCAATTTCAACTTCTAGCTGTATGCCAGGAGAGTCAATGTCAGGTTTTAAGCAACTTGAGTTAAAATTTTAATAAAAAAAATAAAATTAAATTAACTGACCTTTTTGACTCCTAGAATATCCTCAATTAAAGTAGCAGTCTGAAGGAAGGTCTTTTTATTTGTCATCAAGGTGAACAAAAACAGAACAAAGTCATCCCGTGCTGCCAGGCTCCTTGTGACCCCCTCAGTCTGTAAATGTAAAGATAAAAGTAATGCAAGTTGCAAAGAGCACTCATGTACATTTGATACATTGATTTTGATGTCAGTGGGTCAAGAAGTAAAATGTAACCAGATACTTACACATATGCAGCAGTTGTAGAGAACACTGAGGCAGTCCTTGACCAAATCATCATTCACTATAAGATGATAACAAACAACAACATTACTTGTATTTCATTGGCAAACAAAGTTATTCAATGGTAATGAATCATACTTTTGGGTTTCTTCTTCTGCAAAATTAGCGTGGGCCTCATTAATATTTCCACCAGCAGCTAGAAAGACAGACACAAGAAGTAAGCATTCCAATGGTGCCAATAGAAACGTCAAGTCAAAAACAAACTTACATCAACTCCACCAAAGAGATCAAAGGTGTAAGTGTTGGGGAAGGTGGATTCCTGAGCAGTCTTTCTATCCTCAGTGACAAAAGACATGGCCTCCATGGACAGTTGTGATGATAATACCTGTAAACATATTTTGATAAGTTTTCTCCAATACAGTCTAGTCTAGTGCAGAGATAGCACAGAGACAGACTTACCTTAAGGAGACTGTGAGCCTGAGAGAAGTCACTGTTGGGATGGCTGCTCTCATACAGCTTCTGAAGGAGGGTGGGGATGCCATGCCACTTTGCACGTTTATCCCTCTCCTGGAGCAGGCCTCCTGGGAGCTGCAGCACATCCCAACATATACAGCATGAAGAACACTGTTGGTCTGCTATTGAATGTTGAGTGCTACAGTCCAACACAGTCCGTCTATCCTCACTAATAATGCAGTGCAGATAATGGTTTTGATTTGTTCTGGGCTAATGCAGTAATCAAAATATCCTAAATATAGTGTGAATCATTTGAAGTTGGCATTTGATAGGAATAGGAGCATCAATTCAAATACTCTTGAGAAACCATAAAGCAGTTAGAAGGGACAACCCATTAGATGTATATGCTTTTAAACTGTATGTTAATTGTAGGTCCTTTGTAAATGTACCTAATACATATTTGCATTGTTTTGCGGCCACCTTCAGCGTCCAGGGGGGTAACGTTAAGCCCGTCAAAGGAATAATTGAAAACATTTTTTGTAAATATCTATACCACATACAATGAATAAAATTACAAAGTAGCATTAGTAAATAGAAAGTCCCAAATCATAGAGGTGTTGACAGCTGTTATGGCGTATCCTTTAAAGGAAACCATATTATTGTGGTTGGGATGACGTTACGTAATGTTCTGAGCTATTCTGGCTTACCAAATCAAACTAACATACGCTACCATTTCGACCACATGGATGAGTAAAAGTACTCGAATATAATCCACATCTTTAAATAAATGTGTCAACGCCGCTGATCTGGTCGCAGTTTCTCTGGTACACTGCTTTAGCACAAATTTTATGGCTGTGCTAACTTGGCCTATGCTAAGCTAACAGTGCTAACAACAAAAGAGCCCCTTGAAACGGAGCTTATGGTGGACTGCAGACAATTTGACATGTCACTTAGCAAATCTACGTTCATTGAACTCACAGCAATATATGTTTACGGTACATATACAACAAAGACACACTATTCTTAGCGGACGCGTGTAAACACTGAGGTGCGAAATGTGTCTCCTTACAACGTCTTCATGATCAGGCTACTCCAGGCGCAAGTCCCTGGTTCATGTCGACCAACTTTCGACTGCCTTTATGTTGAAATATGAGCTCACCTGCGTCCCTCGGCTGAATCCCCGGCCAGTAACTTTACTGATCGTGAACTTTGTGACAATATTGCCTTGACAACGTCTTCTTTTTGCTCCAGTAAAAGGGGACTCGGACCCCTGAAGCGTCGCCATTATTTCTTCTTCCTGAACTGGCCTGTTCACAGGAACAGCACAGGCGCAACAAAGTCAGGGCCAAATGCGCCATCTGCTGCGCAGCCCCTGCTCTGTCACTGATGGCTTACACTCTTTTAACGGTACACCCAAAGAAAGTGGGTACACAACACCATTACATCACATGTAACATTTCTATCTCCTTGGTGATAAGCATGAGGCCACCAGGCGAAGTTACACGTCAGGTCAGTGGAGAGGGGAGAGCACAGTATGAATGCATGTTATAGAATAGAAGTCTTTATTGTCCTTATAAGATCAAAGATCAGCTTTATTGTCAATTCTACCATATGTGTTCAACATAAGTATACAAAGTATAGTGAGATGTCATTCGGAGCAGCCAACAACAGATGCATAATAGACACAAAAGTAATAAAAGTAAATTTAAGGGGAAAAAAAGTAGAAGTTACATAGTGCACATTTAAATTAAAGCAGCTTTTGTAGCCTAGGTCAGATTAAATAAAATAATCAGTATCCCAGGAGGACTAGGTGACAGTATGTCAAAGGTCGGATGTTGGATTTGGGCAGTAGGCATAGGGATAACTAGGCTACATTCTGAAAAGGACAACAGTAGGACTACTCATCAGTAGGTCCTTATACTACACTATAGGTTACAGACTACAGTATTTGATTATCATGTTCTCTCTATAAGGTAGCCTATTTTAACTTTGAGCTATATCTGGATGCCATTCCTACTCCATGTCCTATAACACCTAATTTTTTGGCACATAACGCTGGTTTCATATGTTATGCAACTATACAAGACATAAAAAAATCCAGTTTAATACACAGGCAAGGTTATAAACACAGAACAAAAAAAATCAAATAAATTAGTATAATAAGATTCATTTTAACAACATTTTACGCATTTTCTGATACATTCCATTCTAATTCACAAAGACTGCATTAATGCAGACTCAACTTTGACCAGTGTAGTGTGTTCTTTAGGGCATACAGGGCAGGGCTGTCTCTGACTGCTTTTTTGGTCCTCTCTCAAGTGTCCCAGGTGAGGTCACTGCCTTCTGTCATCTGCAGGTACGAGTTGATGGCTTCACGCAGGCCTTCACTCACAAGGGAATTATCTGACTCTGCTTTCTTCTGCCTAAAGAGTACAGACCTGAAACAAAACAAAAAACAGAAACATCAAGATTAGTTGGGAAAAGAAAAAAAAATAATTACAGAAAAGCTACTCTATAAGAAAGCACAAACAATCCGCACTGTGAGGACTATTAATAGATAATGTATTGTCCTGTAAAGAAATATGTTTGAAGTGAGTAAAAACACTTAACAACATGGACTTACCGCATCAAGTGAATTAAATATAATGAAAACTAAATTTGTCAATAACATATAACTACAGAAAACAGGCTTGACCTGAAACCAAAAGTAAAACCACAACCTCATAATATTACATTTTAAACTAAAGACGAAAAATGTTGGAAAATTTTATGTAAAGTTTACTCCCAGACCAGCAGATGCAGGTGTAAGTTTATGGATAGTTTATGGATTTACTCTAAACTGTCTGACATGCCAACCCCTCTGAGTTTTCGGCATGCTTCAGCCTCACCTGCTTATGTCTTTCCAGTTCAGAGTAGGTCTCCTGATGACCTTAGGTGTAGGTCTGATGTTGTCCAATCCACCAATATAGCAGGGCTTTGTCAGCTGGCAGCACAGTCCATCTGCATTCTCTGCAAAAAGCAACATCCCACATTGGTCTTTGTTTTTTGATAACACACACTATAATCATAATCTGTATTGTGATGTTAAGACATTTCTGATGTGTCCTCACCTGTGTAGTGGTTGATGAGGTGCTGCAGGCTGGGGAAGGTGAGTCCTGGAGAGATGAACACCCACCCGTTTGGGAGGTGAGATATATGGTAATGCTTCACACTATTCATGTATAAATAAGGCCCTTTCTTCAGCACAGACAGTGCGTAACAGTCTGCAGAGAGGATACAAGAGCCTTATAAGTTTATTCAGAAATACCAAGTTCTACATGTGACATATTGTGATTTTCTTTGCAACATTCAACAACAAAATAAATAAATAAATAAAAATAAATGTCTCCATAGAGATATTATTGCTTTGCTTGGGATGCTCCACAGTGTGACACTAAACTCATAAATCTTAAAGACAAGCAAGTGGTTTCACCAGGCCAAGTCACAGGTCAGATCACAATAAGCATGCATGTTTTTCAAGGCGGGTGGGTGGGGAGTCCTTGCCTCAAGTGAAGGAGTTCAAGTATCTCGGGGTCTTGTTCACGAGTGAGGGGAGGATGGAGCGTGAGATTGACAGGCGGATCGTTGCAGCGTCAGCAGTGATGCGGTCGTTGTACCGGACTGTTGTGGTGAAGAGGGAGCTGAGCCAAAAGGCGAGGCTCTCAATTTACCGGTCAATCTACGTTCCTACCCTCACCTATGGTCATGAGCTTTGGGTAATGACCGAAAGGACGAGATCGCGGATACAAGCGGCCGAAATGAGTTTCCTCCGCAGAGTGGCTGGGCGCACCCTTAGAGATAGGGTGAGGAGCTCAGTCACACGGGAGGGGCTCGGAGTAGAGCCGCTGCTTCTCCACATTGAGAGGAGCCAGCTGAGGTGGCTCGGGCATCTGTTCCGGATGCCTCCTGGAGGCATGTTCCAGGCATGTCCCAGGCATGTCCCACCGGGAGGAGGCCCCGGGGAAGATCCAGGACACGCTGGAGGGACTATGTGTCCCGGCTGGCCTGGGAACGTCTTGGGCTCCCCTCGGAGGAGCTGGAGGAAGTGTCCGGGGTGAAGGAAGTTTGGGAGTCCCTGCTTGGACTGTTGCCCCCGTGACCCGGCCCCGGATAAGCGGAAGAAAATGGATGGATGGATGGATGGATGGCTTTTCAAGGCATTTTTGAACAATAAAATTGAATAAATGTAAGATTTGGTTAATGCCATACTGAAGGACAAAGCATGGCAGCAAGCAGATGGCAGACCCTCTACCAGAAAAGTTACATAGTACACCTTAGCATGGTCGAGTTGAAAATTAATAGTGAATAGTGTATTAAACGTTTTGAATATAGGTCTTGTGTTTGGTGACATCCTGTTTCTTGATTACATATAAGCATAATGTGAAACTTGAAAATGCTTTTCTCATTACAATTACATTTTCATTAGTAGTACTAAGTGTCAGTAGTTTTGCTTTGACTATGTTATACTACCCACTCTTCCTGAATCAATTTGATATGTAATTCTAACAGTAAAACATACCTTTCTTTGTCTCTGATTCACGAATTAGAAATGACCCGTTTATGTTTTGTGGCAGCATAAGAAGTTCCATTGCTTTCAACCTGCTGATTCCCATGTATAACCACCTAAGAAAAACAACATGAGCAAAGTCACAAGTCAGTAAGTTGATTACATATCAAAGTCATCCCTACATGGAAAACTAATGTTCTGTTCAAGAAGGGAAATCCAGTGTTTAAAAGTTACCACTGGAGGAGTAATGAAACATAGTTAATGTCAGTGGAGAGAAAAGGTTTGTTACATGTTTCCTATGTGGGACTCATTACTCAAAGTTAATGACTAGACATTCTAAACAAACCATGACTCACCTGTGCGTTACTTTGGCCGTGTAGTTAGTTGGTATATAGCTCTCGCGCTCTGTAGTCAGTGATTTTACCAACATAAAATCACCATCACTAGGAAAAACAAAATGGGAGAAATTACTAACAGACAAGGATGACATTAGATTTTATCAACGGGTAAAGTCAGACACAATGGAAAATAGAGGTAACTCATAGAATACATTGTACTTTTATTGCAAACTGGGCAGTAGGAGTTATTTGTGAATGAATTTCTTGTTGTTTTTATAAAGTGGAGTTAATGATTAATATGGAATTAAGGAGAATACATACTCTGATGTGACGGTAAGTCTATCCCCAATATGCATAGTGAGTTCTGTCTGGCCAGTGGGTGGGTAGTTGCGAAGGGCCACGATGATGCTCTCCTGAACAGCTGTAGAGAAATAACACAACACATGAATATAATCAGAATGTAAAAATAATTAAAAAATAAAAATGTTACCAGTAGATTCAGGTACAGAAAGGTTTTCTAAAACAGTCAAATGTGAGCGGCATCTGGTGGGACAAGTGCCCATCTTTTCTTGGCTGCTGCAAATGAAAGAAAAATAATGTGAGCTTGAAAGGCCGATTTAGAAGAGTGGCTTTATATCAAAATAGATAATCAAGCTAAATAATCACTGTTATGTCATATAATAAGTGTATCTTATTGAGCTCATATGTAACTTGGCAACTAAATTTTGGTCAAACAGGAAGTTGCTCAACCAGAACATTTTCCATCCACATCAGTTTGACCACATTGGGTGATTGCCTTTTTATTTATGCAATCTCTGTAAAATTTCAATTAAATATGTATAGCTTAATACATAATTCTTACATTTACTTAATAGTCAACAACAATAAATAACTTTTGCATTTAAAGTCGAAATATTAAATATAAACATACCTTAAATTAAAATTTGCCCAAATCCCAAATCCTCTGTCTGGAGGGCCACACACACAGTTTGTGTCCTTGGAAGTCCTGTTTGAGCTCAGGTTCCCGCTCAAACCTCTTCTGTTTGTGCAGCTGTTTGTAGAAGCTGACTGAAGATGCGGCTTCCTGACTTTATATCTGCTCCTGTTTCCTGTGACGCATTAGGTCTTGACACAAATCTAACACATTATGTTCTCTTCCAGTGCTGTCATCTGATTTTTTTTTTGAGTGTGTTGTGTAATGACATGTAAATGGTGGAAGCAGTCATTGCTCCAGTGCCTATGTTTCCAGAAGTCTGTGTTTATTTTATTTGTTACTTAAAAGTTTCACATATTGAAATCTTATGCAATTTATCAACCAAAAAAGCTATACATTTCACATGCCTTTACACTGTAAATATGCAATGTTTATTGTTTTTGTTTATTGTTGAAAAAAAGGGTAGGGCATTATTTCATACTATTATTACAACACAGTTTATAGTCAGATTTACCACATTTGGTGAAGGAATGTCACATCAGATCTGCACTAAAACTAATTACTTTCACACAATACAGGACTACATTCATACCATACTCTCTACAACTGTACACCAACTCATCCTTATGCAATAGATAATACTCCCTACAACTGTATATAACTGAGGTTGTACATCTTATTTGATATTGTATTTTATTCTTTATTACTACTTTTGTATTTAATTCTGCTTTGTACATATACATTATCATTATTTTTATTTTTTATAATTATGTCTTATCTGACACTGGTTTATTGCTCTTTGCTATTCCATCTATTTTTTTACACTCTATAATATGTTATACATTATATTTGATGAGTGAACTACTGTACCCAAAACAATTTCCCTTGTGGATTAATAAAGTTTGTCTAAGTTTAAGTCTAAGTCTACACAATGCCACACATGTGGATTATACAGTGGGTTTATTCTGTCATTGTAAAAAAATATTCATGCCCACAAACAGCACAGACATTATTCATAATTTAAATTTGTGACAATGTGTGACAGTTACAAAGAGTAAATAGCTAATAATATTATGCAAGTAGAAGCACAAAGCAGTGGTAAAAATTGAAAATAATTCCTCCAAATACTCCAAGAAGTACCAAAGCAAGGTAAGGAAATTTACTTGTAAATGTAATAAGAGTACCATCCTTTGGTGTAACTTAGCTCTTATGGTTTTCTGCTGGTGTCTTTCATTTATGCACGCTAAATATAGATTCAACTTTCACAAAAGATCTACAGATCGAGGACTGTGGTTGGAAACTTACCACCACAATCAACCTGTTTTTCACTGAGCTTGATCAGAATCGTGCCTTCTGTCTGCAATGACTATGTTCTAAAGTTCATGCACCATTTTTAAAAAGATCAAGGACAATGATAATGTATATTCTTACATTTTATTCAATAGTAATATATAGGAGTTGAACTAGCATAGCTTCTGTATTCAAACCAACATGTTAAAAGATCACTGAACCAAAACAATCAGAGAACACAAAAATGAATGAATGAAAACAAGAAATAAAAGGAGTTATCCTAAATACAAAAACTTTATATTAAAAGAACACTGAGCAACATAGTCAACACACGTAATAGCTGCTGGACTTAAGAGTGCTCTTATAACTGCATGAACCATCTGAGTCACATAGTGGCGATCTACTTTCAATATCACTGCAGTTACAGTCAGTACAGTATACATGTAGCAGCATGCTAACACTTCGATCAAGCCTACGAACTGTAGCTCCAGTTTTTAGTTAAAAAATGAAAGAACTGGATAAAATGTAAAATCCCGGAACTAAACAGCGAGTTAAAAACAAAGATGCAAAACTAGCTAAAATGAAGTAGTGGGTGGATCATATTGTAGTGAGCTTACATGTAAAACACAGATCACTGAATGGAATGTTATTACAGTAGATATAACTTTATAATATAATATTTTGCATCTGTTATACATTTTATTTAATAGCATCCTTCTCTACATTACACTGTATTTATTAAGGAGTCTTGTGGCATTCAACTGCTGAATGAGAGGAAATGAGGGGCACATTAGTTATTTGTACAGAATAAAGTGGTGGCCATGATTTTAGCAGGACACCTCCATGGTCTGCGGTCCAGGTGGGCTGTCAATGCCCCCAGAGCCCTCCAGCAAGCTGTTGAGGTTGTTACGACTGCGACTGCTCTCCATAGAAGTGATGCTGGAAGAAGAGGTGGTGCGTGAGCGAGACAGGCGAGTCATTCCCGCTGACGGCACTGAAAAGAGAAAAGAGAGAGGGGGCATTAATATTCAGAGCATACGACCCAGTGTCCCAGTGCGGAATGGAAACACAAAAACCTGGAGAAAAGCATGGCATAAACAGTGCAGACCATGCAAATACATCTCACAAACAGAAGACAGTCAAATGAACAGAGAAATAAAACCAGTAAAATGAGATAAACAAATAGCAGAACATCAAACAATTGTTCTGGTAACACTCCACAGCATGCAAAAATATGTCAATAAAAAGAACATGCAAAGAAGAAACAGAAACCCTTCAAAAATGTACGATCATGTGTACATTGACATTCATCTATCAGCGCAAGAGGCAGGTGGCTTTAACTCTATGGACTGCTCAACAAGCTGGTACCTGATTCGTTGCTCAGGTGACTGAGAAGAACATAGGGGACTGGAGGTCAATAATAAAGCAGGAAAGAGAAGAAGAAAAGGGATCACGTTGAAAGCGCCGCTCTGATGTAGCTTTAATTTGTGATCACAAAGGACTCATTGAATTTCAGTGGTTGAAGAAAGTGGGCAGAATGGAAAGCAGGCCTTGTTTGCAGACTTTTGAACTTTTGACTGTGATTTTCACATTGTAGCTATGTGTTAATAATGGAAAAGCTGCTTTGAGAAACATGCTGTGGTGTGTCACACGTGTGCACAGTGTGAAAACACTTTTTAATCAGCTCTAATCCTGCAGTGGCATTAAATCAACGGCCGTATTCTGACAAAGGAGCTACACTCCAAGGTGCCTCCAACAGCGATGGCTTTGGAACAGAGCAACAGAATAAGCTTTAGGAAAAACAGACGTCATCTGCACTCACAGCAAACAAAAGCATGGTTTTTATTTTGGATTTTGTCTTTCAAGATGACTGTTAAAACCTGACAACCTGTTTAACAATGCAGATTCTTGCATTTTTAAACAGGATCATATCAGAAAGAAAAAGGGCATTTCCAAGCCCACACAGAACTGAATCGAACTGAATCGAACTTCAGTATAAATATCTGTCATTTCAGTCATGACAGCAGCACACAGGCCTCACCTATTGAGGGCTGTGGGAGCCAAACACTGTAAAGAGCACAGAGGATATGACGTTACCACCAGCCTCATAGTCTGCCCCTCTGCGTGGCCTGATAAAAAAGCCTTTTGTGTCCTCCGTCTGAAGCAGGGCTGTTGGTAGCTGCTTGAATACATGACAGGCTACAGTCCCCATTACAAAACACACTGCTCTCATGTAAACAGGAAATTCAACGTTGAACACGGACCTTGACCACAAAGACGTCAGCCCAAAAAGGTGTTAGTTGGACCCATTTCATTTAGTATCACCACAAAACAAGTCAATATTTACTTACTATAGCCCATGCCTTGGACAAAATACTTGAAAGCTTCTGCAAGTTTTCCTGGCTGTAACCATAAATTGAATTAGTACTTTGCTAAATGCATAATAAACATGGTTTAGTGTCTCAAGAGGTACCCACCTGAACAACCTGGGGCAGACCTCCGCAATCAGCCATCTAAAAAGAGGTAGAAGTAGTAGTAATTAGCATTTCAACAAGACACTGCAACCATATCCTGTAAGAAGTTTTACCTTTAGGAGTGTGGTCTTGGTGGGATTTAATCTAGAATTACATTCCACCTGAAACATAGAAGAAACATTTAGATTCAGAAAGGGCAAGTTGGTCCACATTTTGAGACTGGAGGAATTTGGAACTCACCACAGCCTCGACTGCTGGAGACGTGTCACCAACCACTAATAATGCAGGGCATCTAAATTGATATGAAATATAGATGGTTATAAATACATTGCTTCTACAAGGGCCTGAATCACCCCATAAGCCTGAGTTTGTTTCCTCTATATGCTGTATGGACAATGTGGATAAATCAATATTGTTGTTCCCGCCACTGTACATACATGAGAGTGTTGACAGTGTCCTCATTCAGTCCAACAATGGGCCTCTCGATTCCCAGATCACGCCGGCTACAAACAGACCGGTAAGGTTCAACACCAAATAGGGCCAAAATTGAATGCAAATACATGGAAGAATGACCACTGTATGTCTTACTATTGGTAAGATCCACAGAAGAGAGCCAAGTTGTCCTGGTTAATGTCTTGGGCAATGTGTAGACGGTAGGTCTGGATCAGCTCTTGGTTATCTGTCAGCTCATCCTAGTGAACAAACCAAAATAAGTACTCAATCTCATAACAGCAGCTTCCATTTACAAAGTAACATCTACAACACGCATCTAACAGTGGACATACTGGTAGAGTCTAAGTGTTACAAGTCTACAAGTGTTAAAGTGTATAATTAAAATGTGACATAGTGAGATGAGGTACATGTGCCAAGGGAAATCAAGACAAGTCTGTTTTTTTACAGCTTCAGTCTATTGTTGAAGATAGGTCAAGCCAAAGAATAATGAGGAAAAGCACACAATAAGAATGACAGATAAACCTACAGTGCTGAAATGGTGAGCCATGACGATATCCACCAAGTTACTGGTCCATCCGGAAAGCTGCGCACAAAAAAGCACAAGTCAAACAAACTGTGATTGTGTCCTGATTTTTTATCCTTTGTTAATGAGAGGCACTATAAAGTAATCATGTTTGTAGATGACTTAACAGAATACATTCTATTAAAATATGATGAGCAAAAACAAACTCGATCTCAATTATTTATGTTGTCTGTACAGTTTCCAGCTGGGGTTGAGCTGACCTTTGAGGCAGCCCAGTCGATCCATCCCTCGGCGCAGGGGTCTACGTTGATGAGCACCAGCCCCTCCACCAGGCTGGGGTGGTTCAGCTGAGAGTAAAGACACAGGTGAGTAAGCAGCTGAAGTCAACATGGCATCAGTGCAAGTTACCATTAAATAATCTATATTGAGAGAGAGACTCATTTCAAGAGTGGCCTGTTGACTAGCCAATATACATTTTCTTGAAGCACACAATGCAGAAATGAGACAGCAGTGCCCTTTCATAAACAAAAACATGAATTACAAACTAAATTAACGGGCATGGTTTAGAATATGCCTGAAGACAAATGGGATCTTTGTATTCTCCATACAAAGATTGTGCTTTGTAGTAGGTTCAAACGCCACACACCAACGAAGGACTTAAATCTATGAGGTATAAACTAACATTATGAATCTAGCCATTTTAAGAAATATGTTTTCTATATAATGTAAGAAGAGCTATTGGAAGCCCTGGATGAAAACCATTTACAGTTCAGCCCACAGTCTTCTCCTTTTCATTATTCATCTGTTGGCACTCCTTCGCTCCTCCTTGTCGTTTCTTGTATTTTCTGCTCCACTGGGCAGTGTGCTTGCTTATTTTCGGCTATAAGTATGGCCATAAGTGAAAAGCTGTGTCCATCTACTGATATCTTTCTTTTTATAATTTATGTACATTATTCTCATAAAGGCATGAGAATAGTTGAAATAGTGACGCAAACTAGCTTCATACTCACAGCAAAGCGAGTGAGAACATAGGCTCCTGCTCCTACACCAATACCAATCACGCTGTTGACCCTGTAGACAGACACAGGAAGTTAGTCCAGGTCTGCAGATCAATACTTTATTTATGCACATAATGACTGATTAGCCATCATTGAGAGAGTGAGAGAGAGAGAGAGAGAGAGTGAGAGAGTGAGAGAGTGAGAGAGTGAGAGAGTGAGAGAGAGAGAGACACTTACTTGAGCTGAGTCAACACTGAGGGCAACATTTCAGCGAGCTCGTCCATGGTGGGGTAACGGTACCTGAACACAGGCATTTCCAAAATTATTGCACATACATACAGTCAGCTGACTTGTAATGTAGCCAATACGTGTAATAAAGTCAAGTAGCTTTGTTTAATTTACTTTGCTACAGGATTCTGCATAAAAAAATACTGTATGCTGGTCCTCTGTCCATATCAAGTCACAAAAAAAGCACATACCCACTAGGGAAGGGGGGAGCGCCCTCCTGTTGTCCGGGTGCATCTACATGAACCACAGCAAAGTGCTGTGTGATCTCTTGCATGTCTTCATAGTTAAACAAGGTGTTGAAGCATGACTTGTCTAGAAAATAAGTCATATGGAAAATATGTCATATGGAGTGTTGAGATTTAAAGCTAAAATAAAATGGCTGACTTACGGTTGAGGCCAATGTCATGATAGGTGAGGATGACAGGTCTGTTGCCTTTCGGCACCCCTCTCATGGTAACATGGAGCACACCATGGGGCGTCTCAATGTCATGCTCCTGTAGGCACAAACAATAGCCCATTGCTATAATAAATACTCAGAAATGATGATGCTTTCCTAACATAATCATTAGTTTAAAAAGAAATCACCTTTATGCTTATACTATAACTACACATACAAACTCCAATCATCAAAATAGTTCAATAATCGAATCATAAACCACAGCGCGTTGTGAGATTATATTTATTCATTTTAGTCAGGGAGTCAGTACTCTGTTCTCACATATGCCCACAACTGCAAAGCAGGCAAAAATACAATTCATTGTATGAACAGACCTTAAGGGTTAACAACTCCACATACATTCCCCAAAGTACACAGCAAATGATCAATATTAGTTTTTTTTAAAAACAGATTATGGTGCAAATCATGTAATCACCAACACCTGATGCAGTGCCCTTGGCCAACAAAAGACTTAAAAGACTCACTAAAATGGGATTTCAAAATCTATTCAAAATCAGTGAATGTCAGAACAACATCTGTTTATTGAGCCTGATTCATCACAAGGTCAGTATGAATTAATACAGTATGATTAGTAGTCTACATGAGGCAGGCGGTCAGTCCATCAATGTGAGCCCAGGTAATAGTGAGAGGCAAGGTTCAAGCACCTGATGAATGGAGTTCATTACTGTTAATTTAGCAGTGCTCAAATGTTAACTCCCAAGGACAAGCCTGCAGTTATTGTATCTGAAATTTGCAGTAGGTGTAGCAACAAGGAATGAAACAGCATCTCAACAGCAATGGCTGCAGACATTGCCTTAAAGGGATATGCCACCCCCAGGTCAAACTTGGGCATCTCCCCACAGTCCAGAGACTAAAATAAGTGGTGGAAAGCGTTTTTCTGGTGACCCAGCCATTGTCCAGGTCTGTCAGCACTGACCGCCGCGGTATGTGCAGCTACTCCGCGTTAGACTGGAGTCTAACGTCGCCAGAGATGATTTGCACATTTATTTGCACTCGATATGAATGCGCACTACACAGAAAGTAATTGGGAAAAGCATCGAGCAAATTAATTCCTTTTGGCCGAAATCTTTCTCTGGCGACGTTAGACTCCAGTCTAACGCGGAGTAGCTGCAGATACCGCGGCGGTCAGTGCTGACAGACCTGGACAATGGCTGGGTCACCAAAAAAACGCTTTCCACCACTTATTTTAGTCTCTGGACTGTGGGGAGATGCCCAAGTTTGACCTGGGGGTGGCATATCCCTTTAAGGTGCACCAAAATACTGTGCAGTGAAACATTACACAAAGCCACAATGCTGTTACTACAAAATCAAACCTGAAATGAGCATATCCTGCATTCATTCATTCATGCTATGTGCAGGCCTCCAGCCACTCAGAGGCCTTTTACAGAGAATGAAAATACACTACAGCCATGAGATGGTGGGGGGGCAGAACAACCTGTTTAAGAGGGAGAAAAAAGGCTCAGAGGCACCAGCTGGAAATTTGTATTTTCTGAACAAGGGCAGAGTCAAGGACGTTTGACTATGAACAAGCAAAAAACCTCAAAACATTTCAGAAATGAAAAGATGAAAAGAAGATATAATTTAAAAATGACCAAAAAAAGTGAGTCTGGAAGTGGCTGTCAGTATCTGCAGCATGAAAGCATAGAGAGAGTGAGGACATGGGACATGACTAACACAAGGGTGTGTCTTAAAAGAGGAAGGGTAGGTAGCAATAAATCATCATCCTCTGCTCCAAACAGAAACAAGGAGGGGGGCATCTGCTCTGGTGTGACTCCTGTCGTGATTTGGCTCTGTATTGATCCATGCATTCTCTTCATCATTTATCCTCTTCCACGTGTGTCTAGTTACACACACAAGTACAAATATGGTCTTTACAGGAACAGGCGAGGCGGGTGGGGCAGGAGACAGCCGTATTGCAGATTTTTACAGCATCCCAACACTGGATGCACATTGCAGATGGCAATGAGGCACAGAACTGCTTGAGCAGAAAGTGTGTACTTGGTTTTTGCCCCAGATTGAGCTGAGGAGAATGAAGAGTTAAGTGTCATGCTGCTCTCTGTCCCACCATCTCCCCCCTTGATGTCCGCGCCCCGCCAGGAGCTGCATCAATCACCTCCCAGAGCCTGACCAGAGGGCACCAACAGCACGTCAATTGCCACTTATTCAGCAGCTCACATGGGACATTAAAGGGGTGACCACTCTCCACACAGAACACATGAAACTAGCAATGCGCTGAAATGAAAATCAAGGTGTGGATTTGACAGGGAAAAAAGGAAGAGAAGAAAGCCATTACTCTGCTTTCGTGTTTTGATGTTACATTTTGTGAATGTTTTGTGAATGTGAGTGAGTGACCTCGCTGTGCATCTAAAGCATTACAAACATATATGGCCAGTACTTTTATTCAATACAATAAAATACAATGCTCTATACAGCACTAGTAAAACTACCCAGAGTATTTTAAAACAACTCTAATCTGCACAATTAACATGCATGTTAATACTTTTCTACATGTTAATACATGCATGTTAATACAAGATATACTTTTCTAGGAATACTACACAAAAATAAAATCTTCTGTGGAGAAAATACTTCAAAGTCTATGCTGAAAGTGTTGACTGACAAAGCCTAGAAGACCTTACATGCCTGGCCAGTTGTTCTTTAATTGTTCCTTAAAAACACAGCACAACTGTCCCTCTAATGAGAAGTAGCCAGGTGTCTGTGCATGACGAGGATGTCACTCACCACTCCATTCCCAGAGCATGCGAGCTGGTCCAAATCCAAAACAGCTGACATCTTTTTCCCACGCAGCGGTAAATGACTGTTATGCTATGTGCGAGAAGGGTGTGCTGAGCAGCTTTGAAGGCTTCCAAAAGGAGGAGGAGGAGGAAGGTGGGGATAGGGGTGGGAGGGCAGGGTAAAGACAGAAGAGGATGGATAATCTGAATGGGAAGCTGAAGAGACGGGAGACGAGAGAGAGACAAGATGAAGGAGGAGAGTAGGAGGGGGTGGTGGCTGAAGGAGAGTGAGACTGCAGTTTGTGCTTTGGTAGTCTCAGCGCGTCCGTACATCAGCCACTACCGCCTCTAATTGGATTGCAGAGGGTCATGTGGGTAGTACGAGGGGGTGGGGCTGAGGAAGAGAAAAAAGCAGGGGGAAGGGTAATGGGGTGCAGCAAGGATATTCAGGAAAGCGCAGTCGAGCTCACATCACGAGCCGACTTTGACAGCACGCCCTTAGCACTGCATCAGCAAAATGGCGGCTTGTATTTACTATAGTGTCACCCGAACGGAAGGAGGATGGATTGTGAAGATCACAATACAGCTTCTGTGTGTCATAGTAAACTGAAGTACAGCTCATTAATGACCTTTTGATGCTAGCTTGTGACACATGTTTTGACTCTTGCACTGTATGTGCTTTGTTGCTTTATTGTTGTCTTCTCAATAATTTGAAAACCTAAGGATAGTTTGACTTCTGTCTATAGGTCATCTAAGCCTTGTAGTTTATTGATCTACCACTCCTAGTATGCTTTGTCATCAGCCCAATGCAAGCAGAAAGCCTATGACTGCCACAGTAGTCAATAGCATGCATAGGCAGGACTTATACACAAGAAGCCTCATTGGTCAGTCGTTGTGTGTCGTCTGCTTACATCAACTTAAGTATGAGCCCAGTTTTGAAGGCTAATTTGTAATACTGTACACAGCAGCAGATGCTTAGAATGAGCAGAACAAAGTGCTGTGCTGCATGTTTTCAGTGATTGGTGATGAGGTCAGAGAGCATTCTAGAGTTCTTAAAAATATTAGTGCATGGAGGTGTGCACTATAATGACTCATCAAGAGTTAGCAGGACCCTTTGTTCTGGTGGTCACAGACTTAATCCTTCTACAACTACACAAAAATGTGGGAATATAGCCACTGATCCATAGCCACTGGTGGGGGACTTAAATGAAAGGATCAGACGACAAGCCCTGTCCTTTCATAACTACACTCACTTAAGCATGGCATAGCAGTGTAACCAAAGCAACCAAAGTATAAAAATGTTAATATAACACAATTGTGTTATAAAGTGCTGTAAAAAATATGTCGTTATTAACGAGTTAACTCAAAACAATTTTAACGGCGTCAATTTTTTTAATCGCAAGACTACGCTCTTTGTAGTGAACTAGTTTTTTCATAAGCTGTGGTCACTGCTAGTAACGTTAGAAAAACTACAGAATCCAGCTGTAAACCGGAAGCAAAACAATTTGTACAAAACTGAGATGTCCCGGTTAGAGGAGGTGGACCAAAGCATGGCACCTGCAGTGAATAAAATCTGCTCCAAAACATACAGCGAATCCGTGCTTTTAGGTGGCCCGTGGCTTTTAGGTGTAGATGTACGGCAGACTGAGGTTCACTATGGCTCTCTCGTCTGTGTCCCCCATCTGTGTTGCAACACAGATGAGCCACTCCTTTGAGGACAGTGAGGTACAGATCTTGGCCAGAGAAAAGAACTGGTTTGAGAGGGCAGTTAGAGAGGCTATTTTTGTCAAGAAAGAGAATCCTTCCTTGAACAGAAATGGAGGTCTCAGACATAATTTGTCTCTCATTTATAACCCTATCCTCAAACCTAAATCAAAACAAAGAAAACAATAGGGCAGCCAGGTCAAGTCCAGAGGTGTGAAAAACACCCATTATGGTCCTGAATGTCTATGCTAACAAGACCCCACACTCCACTCCCACTGCATATTTAATAGACCTACCTAACTAACAAAAACTGTAAACAAACAGGTGTGGTAGTTTCAGAGTAATTTCATTGTAGTTAGATCCTCCCTTCAGGCAGATATCAGCAGTGTCCAGAAGCAGCTTGGATGAGCTGTGAAACATATTCGACCAAATAAACTTTTGTCCAGTTGACAAATTGAATTTCTTCTTTTGCCAATATGAGCATTAATGGCCCTATTTAAAAGTTTGACAAGTTTCTAACAAAAATGTTGAGTGAGTAACTGAAAAACTATTGGCTAATGCCAGCTAGCTTGTTATGAGAGAGGGACTTCACCTGTTGTAGTTTCAATAAAGTCAGTTCTTTCTAGTCAGATTGTGTCAAAATAAATCTCAGACTGAACTCTAACTTAAGTAACAGTGCTTCAGAACAGCATTGACTTCAGTTAGCTTCCCACCCCAGGGAATGTTGGTGACATCAGCTGCGAAGTATCAATACGGACAGGCCATGTCTCATGTGGAAGCTCAGAACCTCCAGAATTCACATTCTAAGATGCAGAGGCTGCAGTGCACTAGCTCTGCATGTACTACATGTAACCATATTCATCACTGAATAATGACTGAGAAGGCTCTGAGGAATGAAAGCAGAATGTACAACTGTCACTTAAAAATCTTGAAAGCAGCAAGTAGAAACATTATAAAAAACATCATTAATTTTTAGTTTGAAGCACTTGAGAATATTACAAATTAATGGAAAAAATCTATTGCATTTGAACATTTTTATATCACATCTGGATACTCTAGGTAGATAGCACAACACTACCATGACAGCAGAGACACGCAGAGTCTGTGGCAGGGGATACAGAACCATAACGGACTAAAGCCAATGCCACAGAGTTCTATGGTCTTGTTGGGTCACATCAGCAATGACGATGATACACAATATAGGAGTGCGGTGAGCCGCCTGGTCAAATGGTGCAGTAACAACAACCTCTCCCTGAATGTGGAAAAGACAAAGGAGATTGTTGTAGACTTCAGGAGAGCACAAACAGCACGCACCCCTCACCATCAACGGGGCTGCTGTGGAGAGAGTAAGCCAGGGATGAAATTGCCCAGTCATGAAAAAAGCTGAAAGTCATGGCCAAAATGACCCCGCGGCTGAAAAAAAAAAAGCAGAGATCCGCTAAAAGGCGGAACTCTTTCATCCCTGATAATACTAATAGGCGCGCAGTGATACGAATCAACAGAATATAGCACCAAGCGAATTAGACTTCAGACTTTTTCGTGTGCAACTGTTTTGTGATGCAAATATATCACTTTTTGGACAAATATTGTTTTGAGAAGAAAAACAAGCTTTATTAACTGTCCCCGATAACTTGCCGAACCGAACGGAGCAGAACTGGGCTCAGAGGACACGGTCAGCGGTAAGTCAGTGTTAATGGACGACACTGCTGAAGGGGACGCCATACAGATACACATAAAAAAAAACGCACTATCCCTTTAAGCAGCAGTGTCATTGAGGGAGGGAGGGCAGGGCACCTGACAGCTTGGTGGAGGAAGCTGTCTTTCAGCCTGCTGGTCTTTGCCCTGAGGCTCCTCAGTCTCCTTCCTGATGGCAGCAGAGGCTCTGGCTCTCTTCACCTTGCAGAGGAAGTAGAGTCGCTGTTGGGCTTTACTGGCCAGGGATGCAGTGTTCTTTGACCAGGAGAGGTCCTCAAGAGATATGCACACCCAGGAATTTGGTGCTGCTTAGCCTGTTCACTTGTAAGTGGATGTTTACAAGTGAACATGACACCATTTGAGCTTTATTACGCTACACATTGTGTGGTTTACCTATTTGCATTATATACAAGTTGACTGTACTTTTGCTTTGGGTATATGTGATGTTTTAGTCATTGTGTTTATTGTCTCGTTTATCAGATGTTTTATGCTCACCGTGGGCCTAGGGAGCACTGCAATTTCACATCCTGTGTGTGCAATCTGTACATATGGTTTCTGACAATAAAGCTGACTTTGATACAGGGACAGGTCATGTTTATGAAACAAAAATCCCACTCACTCTCCCTAATAGTTACCAAATTGATGCACAAAGAGGCATGCTTACAGTACCCTACTGCCCTCTGCTGACCATACTGAAACAGTGGGAAAACAAGAGCAACCTGTTCAACAGTATTTTACCTGTAGTCAGTGTTCTAAAATCCATGCAAGCCCCACACAAAAAGCCATTATTGTGCATACCAGTGAAGAACATCGATTCCCAACTAATGAAAATGCCACCACAAGAGAAGATGGATTTCAAGAGCCTGTATTAAAGCCACACAAAGCTTCTTGTTTTGAAGGGTAAGATAGGTACTTTTACTACATGTTATAAACGCCCTCCAGTTACATTAACTTGTCAAGTTATGTTTATACAAATTTTCTACAGCAGCTCACAACCATTTATCATGGAAGGACCAGTAAGACCCACTACTGGATGGCTCGCAGCCCAGTTATATGAATACCTAGCTCTGAAAATATGAATTCATGCCATTCTATGTCCAAAGATGCTGCAGTACCACACCCTATTTGTTTGACCCATTTTGTTTGTTCAGTATAGAAACTACAGTTGCACATTACTGGAATTTCCTCACTGTGGGACTAATAAAGGCATATCTTATCTTATCTTACAATTCTATGACCTAGCTCCCTGAATGTACCAGCAGAGGGCGCTAAACGAGCAAAGATATGAAGAAGAGAGGGCTGGTTTTGTCCTCCAGTTGTGAGAATGTCACAACAGAGGCACAGATCACCTCCCCCACATAGATATATCAATGGACAATCTGCTGCCAAAGCTTAACTCTTCCAATGAAAATATGTTATCTGTGTACATGACCCACTGGGATATGAAGTGTTAGAAAGGCGCTAAATATTTAAGCATTTCATCAGACTACAGTCAACTTAGTACCTGTAAATATACCTTCAAATTGTGTTTTAGCTTAATTCAATGATTCTAGCACATTTCTTTTGTAAAAATCATACTGGCCATTTGGCTATGTGGTTGAACCAAAGGAGGGCAGTCGTATAAAAAATGATTAATCATTTTATATGAGTGAGTGTGACATGAAAACAACCTGAAAAAAAGAAAAGAATACATTCTTAAAATATAAGCATCTTAAAAAGTGCTGTCTGAAATGGTGTCGGACAATGCAGAGGGACACATGCTGCAGCCAGTGTATGCTGTGAGGGCAGCATGCTTGCTCCCTCCTGCTGCCTGCAGAGGCTATATTTAGCTCTGGTGGGATGCTCTGAATGACTGCAGAAAGTAAAACAGGGATGAAAGTGTTAACCCCTTTGTACCAAGGACACTCAAGGAATATTGGTAACTGCAGGAAAAAGCTTTGTGGGGAAAACTAAAAAGCCCACCAGAAAAAAAACATTGGAAAAATGTTTTGTTTGCGCAATATAGCTGCTTCTTCTAGTGCAAACAGCAATGATCAGTATGAAAATTGAGTGTTATTTACTAGATTTCAACTGAATACAAAAGTAATTCTTCAGAAGGAACGGGTGGGTTAAACATTCTGCATCAGCAGAGTTATTTTAGGTATACTCTAGAGAGGGTGGTGCACAGAAAAGCTGAGCTAAAAAAAAAAAATCCTATACAGTAGGTTTCTGTACAGAACAATGATTTCTGTGGTGTTTCAGACAGACACACCCCAACACTAAATCCAAGTCCAGTCTCTCAAATCCTGTGCGTCTCACTAGATACTGATAGTTCTCTTACATCTATAGACAATTCAACCTTACAACATGACACACATGGTGGAACAACAGTGCATCCCCAAATCGTTTCAATTGGATTTAAAAAACAAAAACAGACAAAATGACAGCCCTCAAACCTTTAACAGTTATGTGTGGTTTTCATCAAACGACCATGAACAGCAATTTAGCACTAAGCAAGTGTGCTGTGATTAATAAAAGTATTCTATTTAACATCAACGTGGACTGTCAAAACAATTACCTGGCAGTCAAAATCCTGGAAGTTGCGTCCATTCTGAAAAAAACAACAAACAACACACTAATTAGGATTTTTTTTTTTTTTGGCTATAGGTTCCTAAACACACTTTTTAAAAATGATTTTATATTTAATTCATGTTATTGTCCCAAAACACGGCACATCTGGACAACTAATCTTGTTTTTATGGCTGAAATAATTCAACAAACATTTGATCCTAACGCATTTGTACTTCTAAACAGAACATTTATATATTAAGTTTGTGGGAATAAGCTAGTCAAGACAGAATAGACAGGAGTAAACTAGGTGTTGCCATTACCCACAGACATTAGAGCCAATGTTAGTGTTGATGTTGACACACTATAGTCTGATCAAATCTAACACTGTGTGATCCTATAGAAGCAGAGACCCCAATTAAATATTTAAAGTATGCTGCAGTTATTTCAGGGAATTGTCAAAAGGCAGAGCAGAATCATGGCAAGTATTACCCAGTTACCCAGACTGCATTTTAAAATGCCTGTAATCAGAAAATAAATTATAATGGCATAATTAATATATTTAAAAGTGGAAAATAAACTATTTTTAGCAGTCATCGTTCATGTCTTACAGTAAGGCAGGCTCTAATTTCCTGCTGGTAACCTCTACTGAAGGCTGATGTAATGGCTGGTCTGATCATTACAGTTGTCATGGTTACAATGCTGCTGCAGGCAGGGCAGTTTATCATTACAGGCCTGGTGCATCACTAGATTAACTTACACTCACAAAGCAATCTGATTTTGTTTTTACATACACTCAATTCTGTTTTGTCCTTCCAGTGAGGACGCCGTTAGAGGGCATTACAAGTGCCATCCTTCACCATGTTCTTTCACCTCTGTTCCTTTGTACAGTCTGTTACATTTTCACTTGACATAAGGCTTGAGAACAATAGAGTTGATTTTCATTCTTTTTTGTGTGATGGTGTATGTGATGTAATGTAACCCCCTGGTCTGTGAAAGATGCCTAAAGGAGGACAAAACACTCGCAGCCCAATTCCTAATCAGCTGCTGAGATGACTGAGTGGGAAAGCTTTGATCTGCCTGGGAGATTTTTCTCTCTGCTGCTTCCTTGGCTTTTGATGCGACTTCATTACATCACCATAGTTTTTTTTCTCTCCCCATTTTTATCATATATTCCTTAACACAATTCAATAGTCTTTCTTTCACTCATCATGCACCCGTGCCTTTCAAGCGCTACACTATCAATTATTCACTGTGATGAATGGGTAGAACTGTCTTGTTCCTTATATTACTCTATGCATTTGCCTGAAAACATAACATGGATGATTCATTGAGCCTGTGTGAAGCATGCTTTTGCACTTGTCCTGTCCTACTGGAACATTCACCATCCATGTACAGCAGTAGCCTGTTGCAGTTTACCTTATTGGTCAGCAGGGGCTTGATCTCAGTCAGCTGGACGTCTTGAAGCTCATCCATATTTCTGTGTGCTCGATGTTGCTGTCAAAAAGCAGAGAGCATTCATTAGAACACAGAACACAAATGTAGAGAGCTCAGGAAAACTGAGAAACCCAAGACCACTTTGTGTGAAGTGATGTCACGATACATAATTTTAGTGTCCCAGTTATTTTAATAATAGATCAATGGTCCAAACATCATGCTGCATTTCCCACAGGTTTATACCGAGACTATGATGGAGCAAAAAAATAGGCCCAACATATCCAATACATTGGGTATGTCCACTTGGCGTCCCACAGACCATCTTTGAACATTCAGCTGAGAGCTGTGATCCTGGCTCTCAAGATCACTGGAGCTTTTTTGTTTTGGACTACTTGCTGCCAAAATATTTGTAGACTTTAGTGCACAAAACGTGACTACACTAAACAAGAATTGGCAATGAAAAACAAACAAACAATGGAGATCCCTCATGTGCCCAGCCCTTTGTATAGACTCAGTCTGTGAAGATACTTTTACCTAAAGGTATCCTGTAACAGGTTCATACCCCAGTCTATTAAACACAGGCCGAGCGTGTTGGGTGATTCGAGCCTGAATCTAGTATGTGTCATAATAGTATAGCAGCACACAATTAAGACTACCTTCATTTGGGAAATTGCAGTATTATAGCAATTATAGGAACAGGAGCAGTAAAAAAGTAGTGCCAAAAATAATAAAAAGGACAGGACAAAATGGAAAAACACAACCCTCTCAAAATCATAACTCCAACCACATGCTTCTACCATCACGGGACTGGCTTATAGATATTAATTGCCCTAATAAAAATATTCTAGATAGAAAAAAGTCAAGCAGACATCAACACATTACACCAATTGTGGCATAAAAAGTAATAAAGCAGTACAGTAAATAAAAACTGCTTAACTTATAGTCTCTTATGATATTAATGAGGATGTGGTTTCTTCAGAAACAAGTGCCCTCTGCATGCATGCAGAAAGAGAAATGCTGAGGAGGCAATGTTTTAACAAATGCACAAAAGCCTTAATTTGTGTTACCCTTGAAGCAGTTTGTCCGTGCATATAATCACAGTCCAAGTCTCCTCCCCTTCTCCCTGAAATATGACACACAAGGCCTGTGCATAAGGTGAGAACAGGAAGTACTATTGTTTTACCTGACTGGGCCAGGTTGACAAGGACTCAAGTTACATACAAGAACAGCTCAGTCAGGACAATGCCAACATTTGAACTGAGGCTAACAAGGACACAGCACACAGACATTATGGTAAAAGGAAAGTGCTACACACAAGCGGGAGTGGCTGCACCCTAGGCCAGAGCCATCCCATGAATAACCTTGGATACTTTGACCGCCACAGCCTATCTGCCATGGTTGACAGGGACAACTACGCAGCATGTCTGAATTTCCAGTGGATGCATTTGTGATGACAAGACAAAGAGTTTAATGACAAAGAAAGCAGGTCAGAGGTCATTCAGCTGGGCCAACAGATTGCAGTCTTGTCATAATTGTCTGGGATTCAGATGGGTACAACTGCTCAAATTACATAAAACAATCAAAAAGGAAAAAGAAAATTAAGTGTTGAAAGCTTTTAGCCGTCACCTCAGGATTGAAAGCATGCCCAGCAAAATCCCTGCTGACAAATCCAGCTCAAGAGTGGATTTGAGAAATATTTAGACAAGTGAACAAGGAAATGGAGAAACAAATGCTGGACGTGCTTTAGCAGATTGATTACATTGGCCAGACCAATCCAACACTTCCTGGACTGACCACAGCAGTCTACCTGGTAACAGAGGTGCTAGGGGACAGGGTCATTTGGAGCTTAAAGTTACTGACAGGCTGACTGGATTTCTCAACCCCACTGACCCTGATCCCCAGTTAATGCTCCAGGCAGGCACACATCTCTGTACAGCAGCACACACACTCAATCTGCTCTGCTCTGTCTCTTAACAGTCAAAAATATAATCAAGCAAAAAGAGTCCCTAAAGGAATGCACTTGACCTTATGGAAAAACTGGATCAAGATGTTATGTTATCATGATTACAAACTTCCCAACCCTTTGTATTGAAAGGGTTAGATAAAACACAAACAGACTTATGTGGTTTTATTTATAATGGTGTTACTCAACATTAGCTTACTCAGTGTTATATTTTGACTGATTCATGCATGTTTGATGAGTAATCCTGTGTTGTCCTTGTGTGTGTTTTTACCCATCTCTTTTCTGTACTTCAAGTTTTTCAAACAATTCAGACTCATGGTCATACATGTTGGGTTCAGAAATTTCAATTTCAATTATAAAATCAAGTAAATAAGAATACCTGAATAAAGCATAATGTGTCTTCTTTAAAAGGTCCCATGGCATGAAATTTTCACTTTCTGAGGTTTCTGTTAATGTGAGCTCCCCTACCCTGTTTAGGCCCCCCCCCCATGGTTAAAAGTTGCGAAATGTCTAAACTGAGCATTTGCGATCCTTTTCTGCGTTAGAAAAAATCAGAGCTCAAACGGGCGATTTTGAACAAGGAAACTTATTGACGTCAGCTCGAAAAAAGAAATGCAAATGCAGTTCCACCCCCGTCTGTCTCTACTCAGCGTCTTTGTAAATCACGCCCAGAGAGTTTGGACTGCGGAGGAGCTACGCAATGCGAAATGCGTTTTTTTATTTGCCTGGAGGAACTTGCGAGTGTTTCTAGGCTCGGAAGTCCTTTATCTGAGCCTGTGGATATCTGAAACAGCAGTGGTTTAATTTTATTTTCTGTGGAAATGTATTTATTTTTCAATGGAATGCTTCTCATCTCTCCCTCCCTCCAAAAACACAGAAGTGGGTCAGAGCGCACAGGGCACAGCTGAAAAGGAAAGAGTGGAGAGTTTGGCCATGCCCCCACCCGCTACTATAGGCCATCTCTGTCCTCCTCATTTGCATTCAAGCAACAACGCCCATAATGGACTGTTCCAGAGTGACATTTATGACTCTTTATTTTGAAGAAGGATTCATTTACAGTATTAGGGAACCATAAAGGAGCCATATAAAAGCATCAAGAAGTACCATGTCATGGGAACTTTAAGAACTGAATGCTCATTTATGAAGCACAAAGTCTGTGACCTATATTTCCCAGACTAGTGCCAAACACTACGCAGGAAATATAGCCAATGACACCCAACTTTAAATAAGAGTTCATTTTAAACTTTTAATATGTTCTCAGCAAAAAACAAACCAGGTTGTTTTTAGACTATGTGTGGTGCCATAGTCGCCTCTATTAATAGATGCCTAGAATAATAATAATAACATCAGCACCTTTTCCTTCTCCTTCTTCACTGCAGACTTTTCAGCATGGACTCTTGTTGCCATGGAGACCAAACCTGGTTGCCAATGTTTATTTAAAGCTGGGCTAACCCCACAGGATGTGTAGCGGTATGAAAATTAGGGTAAGAAATGAGTGTTCGGAATGAAATCCATAGCGCCAACAACATCTTTTACCCTTTCTCACACTTCAATGCACGTACAACACAGTCCAAGCTTCAGTGTCACCGAGTTGTTGGTGTACATTTTCTGTATAGAAATGCTCAAAATTTTTCTGACTTTGACAGAGAACCTCACATTCACGGATTAAACCTTTTTAAAATTAAGGAATCTACACTTTCTCATCGTCATAACTGAGGCAGAGGCACTGAATCACAAAACGATAACACCAAAATAGCATCCGCCACAGAGATCTCAGTACCCTATGTACTTTTGCATAGTAATGAGGTATAATCGTTCACCTATAACTCCTATTATATTATTATTATTATACTAGCTGAGCATGATAGGTGCTTAGGTATTCATAAAGAAGTGAAAAGGAATTTTATGGAGCTGTATCATCACTGCAAAAAAGTCAAATATTGTTATATTCACGTTTTAGAACAAGCACACAGTGCATCCAGTAGGTTTTATGTGAACTAATGACAGGACTGACTGATGAATGAACTTTCTTCCTATTACCCGTCACTGTCCATCTCACCTTGACCATGATGCACAAACATAGCTGCGAGCAGCAAGGACTTGCCCTTTTTCGATTAGTATGTTTTTAATCACAATCATCATGGCAATAGTGACCTCATACCAGCCTGTTATCATTCACACCACAGCCAAGATGCAAGTTTGACCTCTCTGGCAGCTCCTTGTACAAATGGATGTTACCACACAACCCTCATTAACCTCAGTGAAGTAGTGGTCTTATTACGGTACAAAAGCAGAACAAATGTCTACTTGTTTCTAATAAACTCAATGATGTAATATAAACTGCATAAGATGAAACGTACAATATTCTAAATTCATATTACCCACTGGAAATTGATTATCAATAATTTTATTACATATATTAGGCTACATTATGCATGGTTACCAGGGGACTGCCCTTTAATTATGTAAAATTGTATTTCCTTCGCAAGGTCTCCACAGTAAGTATAAAAACAATTATTGCACCTCCTTTTTTGCAACTTTTTGTCAGCAGGCCAAGACTTTGTTTATGGGGCACAATCTGCAATAACGCCAATCCACACAGGAGTAGAGCTAATGGTCTGTGACAAAGCTCAGACCCAGATTACATCTCTAACCCGATATGTTTGGTAAGAGAATTACATAGGGAAAAATCCATTTGTATTTCTGCCTCTTGTCAGGTTAGAAAGTGGAAATAAGTGGATGGTATTCAATCTGGCATTGGATAAGCCCTGTAAGGACAACTTGGACCCATAGCACAGGACACATCCTGCTGACAGACACACACAGAGACACACACAGACAGACTTAATTAACCAACAGCTGGCTCTCCTGAGGCTGCACCACACTGCACACCTCATAATGTTCTACTGATATGGCCAATAGATCTGTATTGTAAAACACAACTATCTCTCCAATATCTCCATCAATAGGACTGGCCAATAAGACTGCATGTTATTCTTTCACAGAAAAAAAAAAGAATAATAATAGTACTAGGGCTGCAACGAATAGTCGACAACATCGACAAAAAAATTTTGTCGACATGAAATTTCATTGTCGACTAGTCGTTTTATTTAAGTATCATTTTTATTTGGAACTCAATACTCGTCTGTGTCAAGAATCCGCATAAATCAATACGTGTACTGAAACTGCAAATCGCCACTGGTAGTGGTGAGGGCAATTTAGCCTCTTTCCGTCCTCATTCAGTCAATCAGTGAAGACCGCCGAGCTGAATCAAAGTCAGTCGATCACCGTTTCCCAATTCAGCGAGTGCACGGTTCTGAGCGTCCTTGGAGGGGGATGTGCGTCATATCCGGCACGACAACCGCCGTTCCATTCGGTTTTTGTCCCCTGCACAGTTAAGACATGGTCTGAACAGCGCAGTCGTTTCCATGGAAATCGGGGCGTGGACCAAGCGTGCAAACATGCACGCTTCGCACACTTAAAAGCCCCAGCATGCACAGTGCGGCAGGATATATGACTACAATGATGGACTCGCCAGCAACATCGCTATGTGACAGTTGCGACGTCACTATAAAATATATGTACTGGTTCACCTCTCCTACAACTATGCTACATGAAACTCTTCATAAACTACGCTAAACATGTGTGACGGTAGCCGTAACGGCATAGATCACGGCACCTGTATTACCGTTCACATGCTTTTCCCCTTACACTGATATTTCCTTTGCTGTTGTAATGCTGGATATTCTACAGTGTAGCCATTAGGGATGGGCATTCGGTGAAGTTTTCTTCGTCGATCGTTGGGAGAATTAATGAGTAATAATCGGTTAATCGTTAACATATTTTGTATTAAAAAGACAACAACCATTCACTCATGTGTGTCCGCTTTTACTATGTCTAACGAGGCTGTGGGAACAGGCGCTTCTCCACGGGAAAGTAAATCTGCAAATCAACATGCGTAAAGGTGGATTAAAGCGAGGTGACATGCATCCTGCAGCCTCTGCTAGCGCGCTCGGAGTTAGCCGCTTTGGGATCCAAGCTAACCGCTGCTAGCCCGCTGTCTCTGTCCTACCTCCTCCACACAACCCAGCCGTATCTGCAGCAATATTTTATTAAGTCGTGAAAACCTTTGCCCTCCACGGCACTGATGGGGAGCATGTCTGTTTCGATCATCTTCGCTATCAGTTCGGTGACCTTCTCTGCTCGTTGAGCACTGCAGCTCCTCCCAGTCCGTGCTAGCACCGAGTCCAGGCTAGCCTGTGATAGAGATGAACCGCCGCCACTTTCTTTTACCAGACTTGGATGCGCTGTGTTCAAATGATAAATCATTTGTGTTGTCGATGAGGTATATTTGTATGCTGCATTGCAGTGCTTGCAGTGCGCTTGGTCATTTTCTAAATTAAAGTGGTCCCACACAACACTTCGCCGCGACCATGTTTTGGCGATTGACCTACGGAAGTTCGCATATATCAACTGAGGCGCGCCAACTGAGGCGATTGTTTTTTTTTGACGAAAATGAACTTGCTCGGTTAAATTCTTAATGATCAATTATCGGTTAATCGATTAATTATGCCCATCCCTAGTAGCCATGTCCAACGTTTACTCCAAGCTGCGTGCCTGCACAATTGCCCACTGCTCGCACATTCTCAGCGCACAAGAAAACCTATGTAGCCCACTGTAAATCAGGGATGAAAGAGCTTTTAGCGGATCTCCACTTTTTATTCAGCCGCGGGGTCATTTTTAAAATATCTGCAAAGTGCGAGCCGCGCGAGGGGGTGTGTGCATTTCGGATGTCGCGCACAGGGATCCAAGGAGCGCTCAGGGAGTTGGTGTGTTTGCTCAGACACATTAAAAATTAGGGGGAACATTGGCCATGTCCCAATTCCAAGTATTACTAGTCGCAATAGAATAATATTTTTGTCTTTAGGGAACAAGGAGCAGACCACCCGGCTCATTGAGCTGAGACGGGACCTGTTCCATTTCGCAGACGCCCATGTGATCCCCGGACTGCACTCAGGGCTCAGTGAGTATGCACCGTCTCGACTGCAGACTGAGATCACACTCCGAACCGTGCACTCGCTGAATTGGGAAACGGCTTATAACATCCTCAAAAAAATCTCTGGCTGAATGTGCTCACAACAATGGCGGAGCCTGCGGCTCAGAGTCAGCCCGAAGAGAATGGGAAAAGTTTGAGGCCGTGACAATCGAAGGTGTGGGAGTAATTTAAGAATAATAAAAACAATAAAGTAAGATGCAACATCTGTAAAGTGGAGTTGGTGTACCATGGCAGTACAACGGTGATGCAGGAGCATCTGAAACGAAAGCACCCAGGACTGGTGTCCAAAGCTCCAGATGGGTAAGTTGTTGGCAGCTAGCTTGTGTTTACTTTTTGGGAAACTTTTAGCCTTGAGTGCCATCGTATTTTTAGACGTTTTCGTGAAAGACAGGAACAATGGGCGAGGTTACATGTAGGTTTTGCTTGCGAGTCATGTTGGTTGACATGAAATGTGGCCGAATCTGGCGCAAACAACTCCTCCGTTTATTACCGGGCTAGTCCCTGCATGTATCTGCATTAGGGGTGGGTATTGGCAAAGAAGTCACGATTCAATTCGAATCACGATTCATATGCCACGATGCGATACTATCACGATACTTGAATTATTGCGATGCATTGCAATATATTCGACATACTTCAGTGAAAATGTACCCAAAAAAAAGAGGATAACTTAAATATCAGTGGCTGTGTATCTGGGTAGTGTCTTCAATTGATACATAACTCTGAGCAACTCAATTCATAACTGAATTTATTGAATAACAAAAACAAATAAACCAAACCAATAACAAAAAAAGTGCATAGGATTTTTTCTAAAACAAAAAATGTTCAAACATTTGCCATTTTGGAGGTAGCTACCATCATAACAAACAATACCCTTTCACAAAGAAAAAAGTGCATAGGATTTATAAAAAAAATAAACTAATAATTAATTAATAAATGTATTAATTAATAATTAATTAATAAATTATTAATTAATAAAAATGGATTTTTGGCATCAAGAATCAATGCAGTATATTGTGAAAGTTAGTATCGCGATGCATTGTTATGACAATTATTTTGCACACCCCTAGTAGAGACTGTAGACCCAGGACTAAATATCGACTATACCAGTCTAGACCAAGGTCTAAACCTGGACTGGATCAGGTCTAGACCTGGACTAAACCAGGACTGGACCAGGACTAAACCTGGACTAAACCAGGTGGATTAAAGCGCTGCGTGCGGGTCTATTTCCTGGTTTCGTTTCGAGTCACGGCTGAGGCGAGCAGCGAGGAGGGGAGGGGATGTGCCTCGGGACCGCACGCAGTCTGAGCGCATGAACGAACGCATGCAAGAGCCGCGGTGGTCTAATCCTGGTTCAGACCTGGTTCAGACCTGGTTTAGACCTGGTTTAGACCTGGCACGGTTTGAGCACGGGTCTCATGCTCGCGCCCCGCGCCGGGTCATGCTGCGCTATCACACACGTGTCCGCGCGCACACACACACCGCCCTCCCCCTTCCCCCCACGCTTCACTATTAATACATTTTGTTGAAAATCTATGAAAGTTTGAGTGTTTAAACGAGAGAGAAATGTGAGAAAAGTTTAAATCCAGTCTGAGAAAAGCGTATAATGTGTGTGGCTGAGCGCGCATCATTTGAATTTTTGAGATTTTGCATTTCATAACTTGAATTTTCTTTCGTATCCTCCTGATTAGGTCCAGGTTTAGTCCTGGTTTAGTCCAGACCACCGCGGCTCCTCCTGGTTTAGTCCAGGTTTAGTCCTGGTTTAGTCTGGACCACCGCGGCTCCTCTAGACCTCTAGACCTGACCAGGTCTAGAGGAGGTCTAGACCACCGCGGCTCTTGCATGGGTCTCGTTCATGCGTTCAGACTGCGTGCTGTCCCCTCCTCGCTGCTCCCCTCAGCCGTGACTCGAAACGAAACCAGGAAATAGACCGCGTGCAGCGCTTTAATCCACCTGGTCTAGTCCTGGTTTAGTCCTGGTCCAGTCCAGGTTTAGACCTTGGTCTGCCGTCAGCTCCGCGCCGGGTCATGCTGCGCTATCACACGTGTCAGAGTGCAGTCTTCTCCCCCCTCCCCCTTCCCCCCACACTTCACTATTAATAATTTTGTTGAAAATCTATTAAAGTTTAAACGAGAGACAAATGTGAGAAAAGTTTAAATCCAGTCTGAGAAAAGCGTATAACGTGTGTGGCTGAGCGCGCATTATTTGAATTTTTGAGATTTCGCGTTTCGTAACTTGAATTTTCTTTCGTATCTAGAGACAAAAATTTACTGTGAAGGAGTTTCGTAACTTGAAATTTTCGTTTGTTGGGTCATTCGTAAGGTGAGGTACCACTGTATGAATGAAATGAAAAAATATACACAAGGAAGAATTACTAACTATCCAGTTTTCACTGTTTGAATATTAAAATGTGACTTTAAGTGACATTTAAATTGAAACTAAAACTGAACTGAACTCATTCAAAAATATTCTTATTTTATAATCAAAAATATAGGAAAACCTGCCCTAACCATACTACCCCATAATGAGGTCTTAATCCATAAAACTGGTGTAACAAACAAAGAAATGCCTGAAAAATATGGCATGATATATGAGTTGGATGCTTGTGCCATCCTAATTTTAACAAAATAATCTATGGAAAACACAGATTAATTCCTCCCCGGTGAACAAGGAAAGCAAAGGTAAGTTATGTGTCTGTACACAACAACATGGCACAGTCCCCTGATGCACAGAGCCACTCAGGCACCTCCCATTACTTTCCAGGGTCTTTTAGAGACTGACATTACCCCATGAGGGGCACTTTATCTGCTGAATGTCCTATGTGGTTTAAGAGAAGCATCTGAGTTTTATTGATTTATGTATTTCACCTATGTAAAAGAAAACTCTTTTACATAGACTTTTTTTTGTGCACTTGTGGCTGAATAAAATCTGATAACAAGAAAATTGTGTTTTAACATTACAGAAACCCTGAATATATTGTGTGAGCTTTAGCATATCTAATGTGGCATAATTAAATCTAATTTAGCATATTTAATGTAAAAAATATTGACATACCATGTCCACCTACCACCTATCTAAAAATAACTCAAAATCTGCATGTCACAGATAATTATGAGATTTATAGTCTAATTTGTGCATATGGATAGAACTATTTAGTAAATTGCATGTCGTTTCCTTAATTATTGAGATCTGGTCAAGTGAGGAAAGGAAAATTAACAATTTATATGGATGATGACAAACTAGAAAAATATGGACACAATACAAGTGTTGAATCACACTAACAAGGTCTACTACAACACAGGCAGTTTGTGAACATCAGCATTCTTTTGTCTTTAGTATAGGGCCCCCTCCCCCATTAATCTCATATAGTGCCTTCATATTATCCCATATGCTTACATCAGTGTAGGACATATAGTGGAACTTGGACCAGCTGTGTTTCTAAATAACAAAATCTTGTTGCGTGATTATTTATTCAACAGAATTAAATAGGTGTGAATATTAGCGGACAGACATCTGCCTCAAACCACAGGCAATGGTCAATGTCTCACCTACATACAGCTGTTGATATACTAGCTTTCCTCTATCACATTTCTGCATTTTTGTGGTTAATTTTATAGTATTTTTTCTGATACTTAAACCTCAACCAATACATTGAAAAAAGGCACATTTCTGTTGGACTGACCTAATATTGTGTGTACAGTGAACCCTCGCTCTATCGTGGTTCACTCTTCGTGGATTTTTTTTATATATATATTTTTTTATTTTTTTTTATAGTGTAACTTTTTTTTTTATAGTGTAACAATTGGCTAAGAGACTAGACCAGGACTAAACGTGGACTAAACCAGGTCTAGACTAGAAGTAGACCAGGTCTGAACCAGGATTAAATCACTCCGTGCGGCTTTTGCGTTCGTTTGTGCGTGTTGGGTTTGTGGCTCGGGTTGAGAGCACGCGGTCCGGGCGCTGCAATTCTATCTCCCCGGTGTACACGCGGCCTCGCGCTGCATTTTCTCATACAGTGGTACCTCACCTTACGAATGACCCAACAAACGAAAATTTCAAGTTATGAAACGCCTTCACGGTAAATTTTTGTCTCTAGATACGAATGAAATTTCAAGTTACGAAACGCGAAATCTCAAAAATTCAAATAATGCGCGCTCAGCCACACACATTATACGCTTTTCTCAGACTGGATTTAAACTTTTCTCACATTTGTCTCTCGTTTAAACACTCAAATTTTCATAGATTTTCAACAAAATTATTAATAGTGAAGCGTGTGGGGGGAAGGAGGAAGGGGGAGAAAACTGCGCGTGGACACGTGTGATAGCACAGCATGACCTGGCGCGGGGCTGCCAGCAGGTCTAGACCTGTACTAAACCAGGACTAAACCAGGACTAGCCCAGGTGGATTAAAGCGCCGCGCGTGGGTGTATTTCCTGGTTCCGGCACGGAGCTGACAGCAGGTCTAGAACAAGGTCTAAACCAGGACTAAACCAGGACTAAACCAGGACTAAACCAGGACTAGCCCAGGTGGATTAAAGCGCCGCGCGTGGGTCTATTTCCTGGTTTTGTTTCGAGTCACAGCTGAGGCTGAGCCGCTGCTCGCCTGCAAGAGCCGTGGTCTAGACCTGCTCTCCAGAGCCCCTCCAGGCACGGAGCCCCAGATATCCAGGGACCCAGGGGGACACTGCCAGCCCGCCTTAAGAGCTCCCTAAGCGGGCATGGGTCCGAGGATTGTCCCGGTCACCGGCCTGGAAGTCTTAAAGAGGCCGACCTCACGGTTCTGTCATGCCGCTCTGTGAGCACCTTACGCGGGCAGGTCTAGAGCAGCGGCTCGCCTCAGCTGTGACTCGAAACGAAACCAGGAAATAGAGCCATGCGCGGCGGTTTAATCCACCTGGTCTAGTCCTGGTTTAGACCTGCTGTCAGCCCCGCGCCGGGTCATGTGCGCTATCACACACGTGTCCACGCGCAGTTTTCTCCCCCCTCCCCCTTCCCCCCACACACTTCACTATTAATAATTTTGTTGAAAATCTATGAAAATTTGAGTGTTTAAACGAGAGACAAATGTGAGAAAAGGACACAGGGCGCAGAACACAATGTTACACTATAAAAAAAGTTACACTATAAAAAAAAAAACTTGGATCGGGGCCTTGGAACGAATCAGGCTTTTTCCATTGAAATAGCTACTCAACTTACGTTACGAAACCACTTCTGGAACGAATTAATTTCGTAAGGTGAGGTACCACTGTATTTGTCTCTAGTTTAAACACTCAAAATTTCATAGATTTTCAACAAAATGTACGATGAGGGGTTTATCGTGGACAAATCCGTGACAGAGCAGCACGTGTCACGCACTTCTCCAAGGGGTTGGTGCGCGTCTCGTCCAGGGACGTGGCAGTGCTGCTCGCGCGTCTGACGGGGCTCCCGGAGCTGCGTCTCCCCCCCCCCCACGCCACAAATGTGAGAAAATGTTAATTCCAGTCTGAGAAAAGCGTATAATGTGTGTGGTGAGGCATTTACAGCCTTAAAACATGTAGAATAATTGTAAAATATAAAGTTGTCCTACTTCGCGGATTTCACTTATTGCGGGCTATTTCTGGAACCTAACCCCCGCGATAAACAAGGGATTACTGTATATTGTAAAAAGTAAATCGTCACAGACTGGAAATTCTGGCACAAATAATCATGTGTGAATTGCCAAAATCTAAAAAAAAGTAGAACCCTGTAAAGAACCTGACCAAAACATAGGCCCAAAAACCCAATAGTGACTCAGCAACAGTCAGACCCTGCCCATTGTGAAGGATTAGGATGATAATGACTTGCTTGAACAGAACGAATCATGAATCAGTACTGCAGAAGTAGTTTCCTCACTCAAACCTGTCATCAGCTGATACAATTATCTATGTGTCAGGCTGTCACTCTCATGTTTGCATGCATATATTGCTCAGACTATGATTTTTCTGATTTTTGTCCTGTTTCTTCAATAAGCCATTCAGATCACCCTTGTCCCAGTCTACATGTTGGTCAAAAAGCTGAATAGGTGAGAAGAGGGTCATGGGCCTCTAGTAGGGATGCAAATTATCGATTAATTCATTAATTGATAGTTGATTGACCTTATCGATCGATTAACGTTTAACTGATAAGCGGCGTTTTTCACCTGAATTTTAGTGTTTCAATAGGGTCTTTAACTGCCTGGAAGAATCCATGACTCATCGCTGTACCAGCGGATGAGTCTGGTAACGCTTGATCCAGAATGCGCTGCTGTTGCGCTTAGACAGACAGCTAAGTGAACCAATCAGAGATTGCGCCATCTTGATTCAAAACTGAGGAGGAACTTCCGCTGCCTAAGAGTGACTTTGCGGGCAAAGGCGGGTGCACTGACGTCACCATCTTTGAACGAATCAGAATCGCGGAGTCCGTTTTTAACCGGAGGAGCGAGAGTGGAGTGAGGGTGTCCAAATGGTATCGCGCTGTATAGGAAATACAGAGAGATATCATTTGGCTGGCCAGGTAAGGTCTTTAAAGGTCCCATGGCATAAAATTTTCACTTTCTGAGGTTTTTGAACGATAATGTGAGCTCCCCTACCCTGTTTAGGGCCCCCCCCATGGCTAAAAGTTGCGAAATGTCTAAACTGAGCATTTGCGGTCCTTTTCTGCATTAGAAAAAAACGGGCGATTCTGAACAAAGCAACTTTGTTACGTCAGATCAAAAAAAGAAATGCAAATGCAGTTCCACCCCCGTCTGTCTGTACTCAGCGTCTGTGTATCATGCCCAGAGAGTTTGGACTGCGGAGGAGCTACGCAATGCGAAATGCGGTTTTTTATTTGCCTGGAGGCACTTGCGAGTGTTTCTAGGCTCGGAAGTCCTTTATCTGAGCCTGTGGATATCTGAAACAGCAGTGGTTTAATTTTATTTTCTGTGGAAATGTGTTTATTTTTCAATGGAACGCTTCTCATCTCTCCCTCCGTGCAAAAACACGGAAGTGGGTCGCACAGGGCACAGCTGAAAAGGAAAGAGCGGAGAGTTTGGCCACGCCCCCACCCCCTACTATAGGCCATCTCTGTCCTCCTCATTTGCATTCAAGCAACAACGCCCATAATGGACTGTTCCAGAGTGACATTTATGACTCTTTCTCATGCACTGAGTCTTGATTTTGAAGAAGGATTCATTTACAGCAGAGGCCTTCAACAGGGGGGGTCGCAAAATCTTTTTTTTTCACTTTAAAATAATATAATTTTATATTTTATAGTGTAAAATACAGTATTAACCTGTGTATTATTTCCTTGTATTGGATGTACCATAACAGAGTAGCAATGTTTATATATGACACTAAGCTCAATTCAATATAAAACACAATTCTATGCCATATATATAGTAGGGGGTCCCTGGCCCAGTTCGCCATCTGTTTGGGGGTCCCTGGCCTGAAAAACGTTGAAGACCCCTGATTTACAGTATTAGGGAACCATTAAGGAGCCATATAAAAGCATCAAGAAGTACCATGTCATGGGACCTTTAAGAATATAAGCTAGAGTATACACACAAAAAATAACACAAAAAATATATCATAGTATTATTATATTGTATATTCCTCAATTAATTATTCCTTAGTAAAAAGCAGACAAATGTATTGATGCTGAATAACAAAATACAGTAATCCCTCGCTCTATCGCGGTTCGCAGATTTTTTTTTATTTTTTATTTATTTTTTTAATAGTGTAACATTGTGTTCTGTCCTGATTGGCTAAGAGACTAGACCAGGACTAAACGTGGACTGGACCAGGTCTAGACCAGAACTAAACCAGGTCTGGACCAGGTCTGGACTGAACCAGGATTGGGCCGCTGCGTGCCGCTGCTGGTTTCGTGCGGCTGGTTTGTGGCTCGGGGCTCGAGCCGCCGGCCGGCCGCGCGGGATGAGCAGCGGCACGTTGCGGCGCATTCCTGGGCGCCGCGGTTCGATCTCGCCTCGCGCGTACACCCGGGGCTGCTGAGCAGTGCCGTTGGCGCCTGTGAGTCGAGCGCAGCGCGGTGCGCGGTTGCCTTGTTTCGTGACCACGCGGGTGCGCGTGTCCGCGATTAGCGATTAATTACAATTAATGCATTTTGTTCGACTAACGTCTTAATCCACAATTAATCGTTAATCGATTAATTGTTGACATCCCTAGCCTCTAGTTAAAGGGTCCTGAGCATAACACAGCATAAAGTCAACATATAGTTATTAGGCTGTTCACTTCTGTATTGGATGCATTATTCAAGAACAAACAGGAACTTTTTGCATTAACAGTTGTGTGAAAAGTCCCTCAGTCGTCCAGGTAGAATCCATGATAAAAGGATAAAACGTTTCGCTCAGCGGCGAAACGTTTTCAACCAAACAAACTTTGTCCAGTTGACAAATTGAACTTCTCCTTTTATCATTAACTCATTCAGTGCCGGAGACGTCTATTGACGTCCCCTCGAATCCAACCGTTGAGTGCCGTGACGTCTATAGACGTCAATTGCTTTTTTCAGCGGGGGTTGCTAGGTTACGGCCTGGAGCAACTTTTGAGGTGTAATTCACATCTCTCAACCTGTAGATGGCGATGTTGTATCATTATTAGCCGATCAGAGCCGGGGAAGAAAGGAGGAGTGCAGCGTGTGTATGGTGTATTGGCCAGAGTAGTAAGATGGCGAGGCCAGAGAACCCGGAAAAGCAGACAACTGTTGATCAGCGCCTATGAAGCGATCAGATCGCTCTTGGGACCCAGGATCCTGGATCAGAGGATCGCAGAGACAAGCCGGATCAAGCAGCGAGGTCTGAGCAGAGATCTGCTGTGCCCGAGGAGGGGGCGTGTCATGTGTGCGCTGCGCGGATCAGGGAGTCTCCTCAGAACTACGACAGCTCCAAAGAAGAAGTTTACTGACTTGGAGCAGTGATGCTGCTGTATGGTAATTGTAATGAATGAAGTTGTGTGTGTGTGTGTGTGTGTGTGTGTGTGTGTGTGTGTGTGTGTGTGTGTGTGTGTGTGTGTGTGTGTGTGTGTGTGTGTGTGTGCGTGCGTGCGTGTGTGCGTGTGTGTATTAGTTTTTATTATGGGCTTGTGTGTATGTACATATATATGTGTGTGTGTGTGTGTGTGTGTGTGTGTGTGTGTGTGTGTGTGTGTGTGTGTGTATTAGTTTTTATTATGGGTCTGTACTCTGGGCCTCAGACAAATCCTCAACAAAGTTCTATTTTATAGGAAAAGATATTATATCCTGTAAACATCTCTTGGCACTATTGATTTGAACGAATTTTCAATTTCCAGAGCCTTATATTCTTATATTTGTAAATAAAAAATGTACTTTGTCATCAAAAATCTCTTTCTCTGTTATTTTAGATGTTTGAGGTGTCACTAAATCGATAAATATTGATGTCAAAGTCACTGATCTGCTCGAAATCCTTCTCTGAACTAAACGCTCGTTTTCTCCATTTCTTGCTCAAAAACCAGTGTTTTTGCTGAAACTTCCCTATGTTCTACTATCAGTTATTTGAGAACCGAAAAGGTTAGAAACATAATTTTTGTTCCAGGTGAAAGAAGAGAGTCGACACTTTATTTTGATGTGTCCCATGTTTATATAGTCAAAGAACTCAGTATTCTGTGGGTCTTGGAAAATCAGTGAAATTCTACTGAAACCGCTGGCACTCTGGGGTTAGAATTCTGAAAACAGGCCGGCAGTGAATGAGTTAACAGTTGTAATGTTTCAGTGGTCTGTCACTCAGTCACTCAGTGCCCTTAAAGGGTCACTTTCTAGATGTTCTGGCAGTATGTGGTCCAATGTCTCACTCCCTACTGATCTCTGGTGATGCAGAGAAGGCAAAGGTCTATGGATGCGACTGTGGGTATTCTGTGTAAACCCCCAATGCTAATAAGGCATTGCTGGTGGTATCACTTTCAAATGTTTCCCTTCAGTTAATCAGTTACTATAAGAGATCATCAAGGTTATTTAGAATGTAAGAATGAAAGAAAAAGTGCATGCAGAAGCCACTTGTTAAAGTCAAGAGCTTCTTTGGAGCACCTGAGCTGTAACTCTAGGCTAGGAACAGATTGAATTACAAGCGCACTTCAGTTACAAACACAACAGGGCTGTGCCTTGTGCACACACAGAAACATATCATAATATGCCATATATACCATAATAGTGGGACAGGGACTAAAACTCAAGTTAACTTGTGGTCCTTTAAAAAAATACATCAAACTTTATCACCACCAACTTCTAAGGGCAGTCATGTTCTTTCCAAAAGAGCAGTCTCAGTGTTTTACTGCTGAGGTGAGAGAAAACAGATTGCACACACAGTGTAAGCACAGTGACTTAATTACTTCTCAATCTAGATTTAAGCCTTGTATGCAGACATACATCTACAATTACAGCTAGAAATCCTCAGCAAGGAACAACACAGATGTGTTCGGTCTGATCCCTTTGTTTAACAATGTATGATAAACAACTACGACAAACACCAAGCTAAGTTAAAGGTAAGAAAATGTTTCGAGAAATTTTGCTAAAAGTTACAATTCTGCAGAACATTCCAAACAAAGTAACATCTTGATGGAAACAAGCAAATCACACCACCTCCCTACCTGAACAATAATGCACCTTTAAGATAGGGATTTAACAGTGTACTCATCAACTATAGAACACAATCACCAGATATCAACAAAACAATAAACCTAAATTCCTGAAGTTAGGTTTATTTATTCCTAAAACAGTGATCCCTAAAATTATTTGTGTCAAAATACAAGCATACTGATAACAGTACAATGAACAATCGAAAAATTAGGTGTCAACAAATGACAGGCTTCTGTTTCAAATGTAAACTTCTTTCAGACCCCAAGAGATAATGAAGTGGGAGAATATTCATATTAACTGCTCGGCAGGCTTAGACTTAGACCATTAATGTAAGGAACACTAAAAAACTTCTCCAGTTATTTGCTAGGAGCTAGAACCACTTCCAAGTTACTACTACTTTAAGGAGGAGGATTTAGAGGAGATAGATACTGCATAGTCCTGTTAAAAACCAAACAAGGCAGTAGCTTTAGGGGCAAGAGGAACTACAGTGTGACCTTCCCATGTTCAGGTGACATTGTGCCTTCTATCATGTGGTGTAGTTGTTGTAGATCACCACCTGCAATTGCATAACTGTGACAACAAACACCGCAATTGTCACACGGTCAATAACTAAAATGTAAATTATTGCTACAATATTTAGGGTAAAGTAACCTAAACTTCAGTTCAGTTCATCAGATATTACACAGGAGTTGTTGATTTATTAAACATAAACTGATGATTTCGTTAACTGGTAATTTGGGATTAAGATCACAATGTACACGAAGTTTGGTTCATAACTGTTGTTTGGGAATAGTGTTAATGAAGTATCTAGTGCTTCATTAGTAAGCCTGGTGGTTGTATAAAAGCGTCGTGACGGGCCTCGTAGTGGCAACACGGACTGAAGTTAGTATTCAGTTACGACGCTAACGTAACGCCATGTGGTCAATCAGATAGAAATTATAAATGTTTTAGCAAACAATTAACCAAAGGATATTAAGGTGCGAATGTAAATCAAACAACAAACCAATCGGTGCCCTTTATCTACTCCCTTTAGCCCGTTAACCGACACCATTGGCGTAGCACAGCCGTGGCGAATCTCTGAATATTTTAACGTTAAAGCCCGAGTATTCGGTAATCGCACGGATTCTTGTTTAAATGTTTAAAAAGACTCGAGACAACCAAATTGACAACAAAACAAGCAGGTTGAATTCAACGAGCAGAGAAATCTCCTGTGATATGGTGCACATCTGTAACTAAACGATAAAAGAACAGAGACAGATGCGATACTTAACCGTCGTACGTACCTTCCCAATACAAAATGCGTTCTCGTGCTTTCCAGTCAATTTATCTTCGGATTGCCGAGGCCAATAAATAAACGCCAAAATGTGGATTGAAGTTTACTGTCCGCCGCTGCTGACCACCTCTTCCTCTCGCGTCTTCCACTAGTGTATTTTCGATGCACTCACTCCGGGGCGGAACTACGCGCTGCGTCGCAGAGCGCGGAGGAGCCAATAAGAGGAGACGCCACAAGCGGAAGGAGCGCTGCAACCGAAACATCTCATTCTGACCAAAAAACAGGACTCAAAACCACGCACAACCGTCACAAGACCTCAGAATGGACATTAAACGTATGATATTAAAGCTATCAGATATTTTCAATAGTTTACGCTGTATTTCCTCGACAGAATTGAAGAAACAAGCTATCTTCTATACGGATCCGAGAAACTGTTAAACGTGTTCATTCACTTAATCAGTTAACAATAAATTAGCATGATAAAAGGATAAATTCAGTTTGTCAACTGTACAGTTTATTTGGTCGAAAACGTTTCGCAACTCATCCGAGGTGCTTCGTCAGTTCTGATTAGAGTGCTGATAGACACTGCTTATATCTAGCTGCAGGGAGGAGCTAACTACACTGAAATTATTCTAAAACTATCCCACATCTTTGTTTTGAGTTTCTGTCTTTTGTTTTTAGTTTCTCTGTGGCGTGTAGTTTAGCATACCCATTCAAACCCTAATGGCTGTTTTCACACCTCTGGACCTGACCTGGCTGCCCTATTGTTTCCTTTGTTTTGATTTGAGAATGGAATTATATATGGGAGACAAATTATGTCTGACTCCCCCATTCCTGTTTTTTGACAAAAATAGCCTCTTTAACTCCCCTCAAACCAGTTATTTTCCCTGGCTAAAATCTGAACCTCACCGTCCTCAAATGAATGGCCTGTGGCTTCTAGGTGAAGATGTACGGCAGATGACGGTCCACTCTGGCATGCCAGCCTGTGTTGGTACAGCCTCTTGTGAAGTGGCTGTTTTGTTTCTCCAATGTAGCGCTCACTGCAGTCTTCACTACACTGAATGGAATAAATTAGCACACAGTAATTATTTAACACCAACTACAGCAAATAATTGGCTTGGTAATAGTTTATTTATGTACCAGCGAATTTGTCTTGCATTGTTCCCGACATTTCTCTACTTCCCAGGCAACTGCAGTACAGTAGAAGACTAATCATGAGTTTCAGGCTAAAGATTCCTTACTGATTTAAAGGATTTTGTGAGGACCTTTCCCCATGCAAACGATACATTTACATTTGAGTGGTTGTAATTGCTATGCAGGAGAGGATCGTTGCCATAGCTTGAAACCCATGAATATGGCATTTGGAAATGTTAAGTGGGCAAGGAGAAATTAAGAAAAACTTATTTGTATGACGAAAATGACGTACTACTGTACCTCCTGAAAAAGCAATAGCTCAAATGGTGATATGAGACAAGTTAATATACTCCAAGTGCTACAGATACATTGACATGGACAGAAAACGGGTAAACAAAAAGGAAGCTAGTGCCTACATTTACAACACGAATTTACACGACAGGTGGTTCAAACACAATTACAGAACATTGTTAAAAGAAAGAAAAAACATTAAATTACTGTGAGGCATAAGACATCACTTAGTTGTCTACAGAATATAAAGTGTATAAAGCACTCTGCACCAAGAGACAGGACAATCTTAAAGCAGTAGCTCAGTCAAAGGCATTAAGGTTTGTAGTTACAAAGCAACAACAGATGTCAGATCTACTGGTACAATTTTCACCCAAGCAAATATAGACTGAGGCAATTTTATCCTGATTTAAGATCAACTTCCCGTTTTCAGATATATTTATTTGAAACCAGCTCTAGTAACAGATTCCATCATGCAGAACCTTTGAAAAATCAGAAATTGCTGATAAATTCAGTCTTTCACTCAAGCATGTGGTCCATGCTGAATCTAAAGAGCAGAGGAGATGCTGCTGCAAAGCGCCTGCTGAGTTGCCTGCTGGCGCCCTCATGTGGAGCTGTACAGGGATATCTGCTGCATCTTGCCTAACTGAGTCAACAGCCGTTTAATGCGATGTTTGAGTTGGGGCAGACGGGCAAGTGGCTCTGGAGGCTCTAGTTCACCAGTGTAGTCCAGCCAGCTCTCCAGCACTGAGAAGGCCAAAGACACAATGTTATTCAGAAACCAAAAATACATAAGAAAATGTAAAATTATTAGGATGTTAGATGTGCAACGATTGTGCAAGTAGAAAAGCATTGCATGCTTAAAATGCATTTTTTTTGCATTTTTACAGCAGGTAAAAATGCACAATATCAGACCATTAACACTGCAACAAATTCAATGGGAAAAAAATGTGGTCTTACCATCAAGTTCCCTTTCAATGAAGTCCATTCTATAAGAAACCTGATCTTGAACAGCATCAATATGATCAAGCAGGTTGAGTTGCCACTGTTGATGGTGATGGCTGTTATCCGCTGCACACTTTTTCTCTTCTTTTAACTCTTCTTGAGACCAGAGGTCACCAACCTACATGTAATCATATCAAACAGACATATCACTTTATAAACATTCAGTTGAACAAATATCTAACAAGTAGGTTAGTTGTACATTAAATGCTGACAAAATTAAGACAAGGTAATTAAGACTGACAAGTATTTTCTGTAGAAGTATTCTTGCAATGCGACAGGTGGTGCTTTTCTCACATGACTAATGTAATTTCAGACCCTGTACCATTCCAGTTTTGTCACTATGATAACAGCCCTGCTGATGCACTCACAAAAGAAAAATATGCAGTCTTGCAAAACTGGAAAATATGTAATATTTGTATTATTGCAATACATAATGGTAACCATAAAAATACCCTACATTTACTACTTGATGTTGAGGATAATATTTAGGACAATACTTTCATGACAATTTAAACTAAATCAAACTATTGAACAAAAAGTACAAGTGGGTACGGAAAGTCTTCAGACCGCTTAAATTTTTTCACTATTATATTGCAGCCATTTGCTAAAATCATTTAAGTTCATTTTTTTCTCATTAATGTACACACAGCACCCCATATTGACAGAAAAACACAGAATTGTTGAGATTTTTGCAGATTTATAAAAAAGAAAAACTGAAATATCACATGGTCACAAGTATTCAGACCCTTTGCTCAGTATTTATTAAAAGCACCTTTTGAGCTAATACAGCCATGAATCTTTTTGGGAATGATGCAACAAGTTTTTCACACCTGGATTTGGGGATCCTCTGCCATTCCTCCTTGCAGATCTTCTCCAGTTCTGTCAGGTTGGATGGTGAACGTTGGTGGACAGCCATTTTCAGGTCTCTCCAGAGATGCTCAATTGGTTTTAAGTCAGGGCTCTGGCTGGGCCATTCAAGAACAGTCACGGAGTTGTTGTGAAGCCACTCCTTCGTTATTTTAGCTGTGTGCTTAGGGTCATTGTCTTGTTGGAAGGTGAACCTTCGGCCCAGTCTGTGGTCCTGAGCGCTCTGGAGAAGGTTTTCATCCAAGATATCCCTGTACTTGGCCGCATTCATCTTTCCTTCGATTGCAACCAGTCGTCCTGTCCCCGCAGCTGAAAAACACCCCCACAGCATGATGCTGCCACCATGCTTCACTGTTGGGACTGTATTGGACAGCTGATGAGCAGTGTGTGGTTTTCTCCACACCTAGCACTTAGAATTAAGGCCAAAAAGTTCTATCTTGGTCTCATCAGACCACAAAATCTTATTTCTCAGCATCTTGGGAGTCCTTCAGGTGTTTTTTTTTTTTTTTTAAGCAAACTCCATGTGGGCTTTCATGTGTCTTGCACTGAGTAGAGGCATCTTTCGGGCCACTCTGCCATAAAGCCCCGACTGGTGCTTTATGGCTGCAGTGATGGTTGATTTTCTACAACTTTCTCCCATCTCCTGACCGTATCTCTGGAACTCAGCCACAGTGATCTTTGGGTTCTGCTTTACATCTCTCACCAAGGCTCTTCTCCCCTGATTACCCAGTTTAGCCGGACGGCCAACTCTAGGAAGGGTGCTGGTTGTCCCAGATGTCTTCATTTAAATATTATGGAGGCCACTGTTCTCTTAAGAACCTTAAATGCAGCAGAAGGTTTTTTTGTAACCTTGGCCAGATCTGTGCCTTGCCACAATTAAGTCTGAGCTCTTCAGGCAGTTCCTCTGACCTCATGATTCTCATTTGCTACTACCTGCACTGTGAGCTGTAAGCTTATATAGACAGGTGTGTGACTTTCCTAATCAAGTCTAATCAAACACAGCTCGACTCCAGTGAAGGTGTAGAACATCTCGAGGATTAGAAGAAATGGACAGCACCCGAGTTAAATATGAGTGTCACAGCAAAGGGTCTGAATACTTATGACCATGTGATATTTTAGTTTTTCTTTTTTAATAAATCTGCAAAAATGTCAACAATTCTGTTTTTCTGTCAATATGGGGTGCTGTGTACATTAATGAGAAAAAAATTAATTTAAATGATTTTAGCAAATGGCTGCAATATAACAAAGAGTGAAAAATTTTAAGGGGTCCGAGTAGTTTCCGTATCCACTGTATGTCTCAAAGTGTACGTCTGTGACTTTGACTCAGACGCCTCATCTTGGCCTGAGCAATGCTTGGAGTTGCAAGAGCTTCAACAATAGCCTTGTTTCCATAGGGCTGGTATGGGATGAAACGGCGTGGACCCCGAGTGTTTTCATTGCGTAAAGCAATCAATACCGCCCCCTTTTAGGAGTCCAAAGTGGAATAATGTGGAACCAACTAAACCTCCATATTATAGCTAAACTAAAATAACTAAATTGTATTTTTGTATGGGGGATGAGGGAAAATACATTTTATGCAATTCCGTTTTTTCCCCTTCTCAGTTTGGCATTTAAATGGCAGTGGTTCTCGCATTTTTTGCTATGGATCAAAATGTCCAGAGCAGACATGCGAGTTTACGATGTTAATTTCATTTTGAAGAAGAGGTTCCAGGTCACTTACATTGTTATTATGGGTGTCCTTGCCTGAAAAGTTTCAGGAAAATGTGGTAAAGAGCCAAGTGGATGGACTTGAAGCAATATTGTCAGTTTTCCCGATTGAATTAGTCACTTTTTTAATTTAAACCTGGGATCAAGAGTGTAAAAAAGTAAAATTAAGCGAGTGCGTCGAGATACAGGGTGGAAGCCCTGGGGATTAGTTCAAATGGTTCTGCAGATTTGAGTAACCCTGTTAAAGGAAAAGTAATGTTTTTTACAATTTGAGCCTTATTTCGGTAATAAAAGAAGTTGTTTTACTCACCCATAGCACTTTGGTGTCATATGGAGCACTTCCAGAGATGTTTTAGATTTGCGATAGCCTAGCGCGACTTCTAGCCATAGCTCGGGGCATTAAATGTATTCCCCGAGCATGTAATATGCCCCGTGCGGGCTCCAAATAACACAAACTTTAGCACTTTTCAAATCATCAAATCATCACGATTTCGTTTGAATCAAAAGTGGCCTGTAATCTCGGATTACAGGCCACTTTTGATTCAAACGAAATCGTTTGAATTTCGTTTGAAATTCATGAAACATGAAACAGCTTTGCGTTTCATGTTTGGGTCCCGGGAGCTGAGAGCACAGTCCGCACATACGCACTGGCGTCCTCATCTACTCGAAACTATGGCTAAATCTCGGATTACAGGCCACTTTTAACCAAATGAAATCGTTGACTAAGACATCAAGCTTCTATGATTTGAAAAGTGCTAAAGTTTGTGTTATTTGGAGACCGCAAACATGTGCCCCGAGAACTCACATTATGGAGATCGCAAATCTAAAACATCTCCGGAAGTGCTCCATATGACACCAAAGTGCTATGGGCGAGTAAAACAACTTGTTTTATTACCGAAATAAGGCTCAGATTGTAAAAAACGTTACTTTTCCTTTAACACCTTCAGAGCTGCAGGACAGGGATTTGATAAATTATGTTAACTGAAAGACTGTTCAAGCATGTACACCTGAGCCAATACACATGAATCAAGATATATACATTTTTAAGTTCTTATCACCTTATTGCAAGTGGTCGGAGACTTGGGTTTGTCTGAGTGAGGCAGAAGACTTCTGTAACACTGCTCTGACTCCAGCAGCTCTTCGGTACCCCTCAGATTGTTTTCTACTTCAGAAGCTTGTCTGGTTTCCACTACAAGTCTCTGCTCCACAGCGGGGTAGTAGGCTCTTGGTTTTTGGTAGCAGTGGTCACTGGTAATGTATGAGTCCTGAAAAGAGGGGAATGGGGAGGAGGAACAGGATGAAGATGAGGTGTGGGCTGTGGTAGCACGACTCAGCTTCTCCAAAGCATTGGACATGAGGATCTCTCCTCGGCTCAGGTCCTCATCTGGAGTCGCTGGAGAGAGAGCCAGATCACTGCCTCGGCATGAATCAGAGTCTATGTGAAAACGAGCCCTCTCTGCCCGTTTCCAGGGCTGGCGCCACAGCTGTAGATCAGGGTGAGTGTTGTTCCTTCACAAATCAAGAACAGTAACATTAACTAAATTCATGTTCAAGTTCAAGCATTCTTTCTTTAATGCTCTACAATAAAAAGGCAGTGATACTGACTGTAAGACACTCATTTTGAGCTGCAGTCCATTAAGGATCTCCACCACATGATGCACATCTCCCAGCAGTTGGTGAGTGCTAGTGATCTTTTTAGCATTCTGATGAGAGTAGTTGTCTTCCAGGAATGAAAGGCCAAACATGTGACCATTGCTCAACCAGTCACGTTCATACCAGTAACGCTGGCTTTGTCTCTGACCTAACAAAAGAATTCAAAGTAAATCTTCCATAATATATTCCTACAGTTAAAAATGCCAAGCAATTTAGTAATTTATATGTAAAGTCTAAATAATTGACCAGAATTTATAGGGAGGAAATAGCCTCACCTGGTGGATCCCTGCAAATGTAGCACGTATATCTGTCTGGGACATTATCTTCTAGTAAACCCATACAGGTGCCATGCTGCCAGCATAGACACTCTTCACACTAACACAAGAAAAGGGAATTACTTGGACACTGCTGGCTGACAACTCAAAATAATCAGAAAAAATCAGCCACCCACCTGGATCATGAAGTCATTCTCTTCTTCCACTTCACAGATGCAGCGTACAATCTCTTGGTCACTTGTATCCACGGCTCCCGAGTCAATGCTCAGGGGTGGGGTCGTGACATCCAAATCTCCAAAGTCATCATCGGTCCACCCACAGCTGTCAGTTGACCAGTCACTAAAACTATCCTCATCTATAATCAGGAAACAGTCAACGGTTTATCCAAGATGTTTATATCAGTGAAACTAATTAATTTTCTAACTTTACAATTTAAAGCTAATGTGCTGATTATGTAAGCAAAGAAGAGCAAAGGATTCAATCCATCTACACCATTGAAAATATGTGTCCTTTATGACTATAAACTAAACCAAGGATCAAGATGGATTGAATCCAGCAGAAACAGAAAAATGAAGGTAAAAAGAGAAAATGAGCCAAGACAACGACAAATGAGAGCACCCTCATATACCCACCATCCTCCCGTATATGCTTTGAGAAGTTCATTCCAGACCTACAGGACCAGGCATCAGGGCTGTGAATGTGTGTGTGGGGGCTTTTGAGCAGCAAATTCAATTTGGCCTGACGACCCAATAAGTCAATATTCTCCTCACTACCCGTGTGGTCTGGTAATAAAAAGGGAAGGGAAGTAAGTAGACGCAGAAAATGTCAATTTTATAAAATGTTAAGTAAAGAAGATTTTTGCAGAAACGGCAAAATAAACAATGACAAAATATCAAATATACTATCGGATGCAAATGTATAGATTTATACAGTTATTGTTGTAAATGGGTAAAACAACAGTTAAGTAGAAGTAAACCGTTTTGTATCCAAATTCAAACAAACTGGCACCAGTTCTGCCAAGTAATGCGTTTTATCAGCGTTGTTAAAGGGATATGCCACCCCCAGGTCAAATTTGGGCATCTCCCCACAGTCCAGAGACTAAAACAAGTGATGAAAAGCGTTTTCCTGGTCACCCAGCCATTGTCCGAGTCTGTCAGCGCCGCGCGAGCTGCTGCTCCTCCGCGTTAGACTGGAGTCTAACGGCGCCAGAGAAAGATTTCGGCCAAATTGAATTAATTTGCTCGATGCTTTTCCCAATTACTTTCTGTGTAGTGCGCATTCATATCGAGTGCAAATAAATGTGCAAATCAACACGGAGAACTTGCCTTGGTCATTTTGGGTGGGAAATATTTTTCAGTGCGGAAAAAGACAGACGAAGCACAAAGCACGCGGACAGGGGAATCCCTGTTTACGCACCATGAAGGGAGTTCCCCCGTTACGCTGCGTGCTTTGTGCTTCGCCTTTATTTTTCCGCACTGAAAAATAGTTCCCACCCAAAATGACCAAGGCAAGTTCTCCGTGTTGATTTGCACATTTATTTGCACTCGATATGAATGCGCACTACACAGAAAGTAATTGGGAAAAGCATCGAGCAAATTAATTCCTTTTGGCCGAAATCTTTCTCTGGCGCCGTTAGACTCCAGTCTAACGCGGAGGAGCAGCAGCTCGCGCAGCGGTCAGTGCTGACAGACTCGGACAATGGCTGGGTGACCAGGAAAACGCTTTTCATCACTTGTTTTAGTCTCTGGACTGTGGGGAGATGCCCAAATTTGACCTGGGGGTGGCATATCCCTTTAAATATATTGTAGGGGGTATTGAAACAAAATAAGGGTTAGACGAATGGTAGTGAGTAAACATCTTGATTTGTTTAATAAATAGGCAGGAGTCAGCAGAAAGGTATGATATGTCCCCCACACAAAGTCACCAACACCAAGGAGTGAATAGAGCGCTTTGTGATCACAGCCAAGGCCACAGTGTCACAGTCAAGGCACATGCAGCAGAGACAAACTAAAGAGGGCCTCCTTACCAGACATGGCCTTCTTTTTCTTCTTCCTCTTTTTCAGCTTAATTCTAAGAAAATCTTTCTGTTTGGGTTTGTCCCTAAATTTGTCTTTAACTGGGCCTGTGAAAGGGCATACAAATGATCAGCATATTGTAATACAAATAATGTGGTTTTGTAATAGTACAGACCAATATCAAAGCCAGATTTGTCAACATCTTTGTCAAGCTGGAATCCATTTCTGTCCAGTTGGTTTTCCTTGCTCTTTTCCCTTAGCAGTGCTCTCTGGTGATGGACTTGGGTGTTGACTGAAGGTGGTGCAGATGTACGTCTGCCTCCTGACTTGGGACCAGTCACTATTCCAACAGACTCTGGGGGAAAAAAAGTGAAGATTAGAACTTTACTGTGTTGTACAAATTTTGACAAGACCATTGCCCATCCGTACAGTACTGATTTTGTACATGAAATTTAATCCTATCTTTAGAAAAAATTAACATGAAATTGGTCATCATATGTGCATCTAACAGTAAAGATTCAAGCGGAGCCATGTAGCAAGTATATTAATGGAGCATCCCATACCTTGCTGCTACCATTTGTTGTGTAGCCTAAACTATATGTTTTATGTTAACACCTTATTTCTTCCCACTCCAGAAGAGATGAACTCACGCATTGTGGCAGAGATGGTGCGCCTTCTTTTGGGGCCATCGAAGACAGATGTCTGTTTCTCAGCAGCTCTGGTGTGGACACTTCTGACTGAGCCACGCTCCAACTCTGGAAGCTGCTCTTCACCATGATAATATTTCATGTGATAGTGCAGAAGCTTGGCCTTTCGGAATGACTTTGTGCAGCCAGGAGTGCTGCACTTAAAAGGGTTGTGGTCAAGGTTGATTGACAGGACGGGAGGAGGTTGGTTTTTTATAACCCTATACACTAAAAAAAGATGATAAAAAGAATCAAAGTAGGAATCTGCAGGGCTATTTTTGATTTCTTGTCTTATAATATAAATTTAACTTACAAGGCTCTCTGCTGAATCTGTTGGGATTGTGGAAACCCTGCTTTCTGACTGCTAAAATGCACATCCATGTGTTAGTTTAATATATACTTGGTTCACTTTAATAAAATATCAGCTGTCACACTTACGTTTTACAGGTTGAGGTGGTGGTACATCGACAGGGTGCTGACTGGTCTCCAATTGGCTTGTAGGATCCTTTTCCACATCACCATTGGTTTGCATGGTTGTCACAGTAATAGAGTCCTGCTCTGTCATTGCGGACATCTGATTAGAGTCTGTATATGGCTTTGAAAAGTCAGAGTATGGCTTTGTTCTTTGTTCAGTGTGTCCCTCATCATTTCTAATTTCTCCAGTGAAGTGACATATGTCGCTTTCAGTCTTAACGCCATTGGTCAGTCCTGTGTCTCTGTGCTTGTTATGGTCAGATACTTCATTTTGTCCATGGCAGGGTGAGGACTCCATTTCCCCATTTGTTTTCATCTCCTCTCTGTGATCTTCATCCTCACTGCTGTCCTCCTCCTGATCTGAAGTGCTACGTCTGGCTTGCTTCATTTTTGGCCCTCCATTTTGGATAGACCTCCTGTCCCGGCGGTTTGGGGCCCTCCTTGCCATCCTGTCTGCAGACCTAGGCCTCCCAACCCCTCTCTGTTGTCACAGAAATAAATATTATGAAACAGACCTTTTAAAAGTTTGTAAACAATTCTAAATTCTCTAATGGAGAAATTAAGTTTCAAGATGGAATTACACATCAAGCAGGGTTTGGCAAATGTTAACCACTCAGATACATTTACATGACATCAGATCCTGGTATAAAAACATTTATAATTGTATTTTTACATTATTTGTTTATTTCATAAGAAACTATGCTTAGACACCAAGCATTTCTGATGGTGAAAGAAAAATGTATTTTTTTTATTAGGCATTATTACTTACAGAAATGTTGACATCACAATAGTTTTTCATTTTACCTTCATGTATTATATTTCCTTTATCACAAATTATATTTTCTGTGAAGTGTTAACAATTTTTTTAAACTATAAAATTGCAACTGTTTCCATCCTTTCTACCCTGACATTTCTAAATTCAAAGATGTTGCTTATTTTTTGTTACAAAGACTAACGCTAATTAACATTTACATATGATCTACTTTATTTTACACCAGTTGCCTCCATTCTAGATGACATAGCATTTTGATGGGTCTGTACAGTATATTGTGTTACATTCTTCACTATGTGCCATAATTTATGATTATGACTTACTTCTTTAATAAAAGGTCTCACGTGTATTCCCTTTACTGTCTGGACAACACCATCGTAGAATTTCACTGTGTAGGAACCTTTCAAATAGACAAAAATAGAATTTATCAAAATTGCAAAGCTTATTACTTTGTAATTCAGTTTTTAAACAAAAAAATATTTTAGGATGAGGCTTCTCACCATGTTCCAATACCCACCATCTTTGTTGACAGACGTAACCTTGGCAGGATAGAAACGGCAATCGGACCAGCTAGCAAGAACCTTGTCATTTACATGAAATCCCTGGAAACAACATGTGGTGTTTGCTTAGACAGGCCCTTAAAGTCACAATTTGTAAGTTTATTTGATTTAATTCATCAGTAGATGATTGTTGTGAAACCTGCCCCTAAAATCAGACCTCTCTATGTGACTGTATCACAGCAGAAATCATACTGTGTGGAAACAAGTCTTATTAGTGAATCACAGGTTTTGTCTTAGAACCCAGAGGCTGTATGGGTACAAATGTTTCCACTGCGTAAAGCGATCTGTGCCACTCCCCCTTTTAGGGGTCCCAAGGGGGTCTAGCACAGTTAATACCTGGGAACAGACATGCCCCCATACAGCGCACCAGTAGCGGTGCACGCATGACAATACATATAGTGAGAACCTTATAAGGATGGACATTTCATAAACAATCATCAATAACATGTCTGGGGTTTTAATATGTTTGGCACCATCAAATCCCATCATCTTGCACTGCGTGGCTTACGTCACTTCATTGGGTGTGTCTTGCTAGACCTGTGTCACGCCCAAAGTGGCCTGGGCCAATTGTAATGGAAATGCTCCCTGGGTGGGGGCTCCTTAACAGGCCCGTGCCAAGGGGGTCCCAAGAGAATTGTGCCAGTAGAAAAGAGGCTATAGTCTCCCCTGTCATTATTGGGGAACACCAAGGCAACTTTTGCAGTCACAGAAACATGTGCATGCTTATAGAACAAACATTTTTTCTTGACTATGAAATTTTTAGAAACCTTGGGTGTAGTAATTGCGATTAATTGATTAATATGACTCATTGAACAGTGCTAAGTTTAATCTATATCCAATTCCCAGTACACAAGGAAAGGAACTACTTACAGGCATAGAAATGTCGTCATTCAGGCCCTGACGCCTTAGCTGGACCCTCTCTACAGGACGCAAATAAGGGCTAGTCCACTCAAACCACTCATCATAACGATGGCTCCACTGGCGATAATGGATAAGCACTTTTTCATCTTCATAATCAATCTTTTCTATGTTTGCAACATACCTATAAAAGGGGAACAAACATGTGAAAACATAAACAACTCAATACAGGGTAAATACAGGATCAAGAAGTGTTATGCAAAGAAAACAAAAATGAAAATGATGAAGACGAGCGAAAGAGGCCATGACTCACCAGTTTTTGAGGCTGTCTCTAGCCTCTAGTTGAGCCCCCACCTCAAAAGTTATGCCTCTTCTGTTAGGGGGTGTCTTATTCATACTGGCCACATCAGTATGATTACTGCTTCCTGTTCACACACACAAAGACACATAATAGTGGTCAACATGACTGTTCACTGCAGCCTTGTCAATAAAAAGATTAAAGTTAAAAATGCATAGTAAGAAATTACAGTGCTAGTTTTATATTTTGTTCATCTATTCAGAAGCAAATAAAAATCATCCAGTCATAACTAGAGCTTAGACTTGCAAACATACACCACGTCAGTTTAAATGACAAAAACTCAAAAGGTCTAGCCAATATAGTCGCTATCCATTGAGTAAATGTAAAAAATATACCAATAAAAAAGAATAATATGTCCCAAGCAAAAGGACTAAGGAATGTTGTCAACTCTATTTATATTTTCACTTTTTTTCCCCACAACTGACCATTTTCTGAAATTCCCGTTTTGAACATAATGGGTGAGCCATGCCTCAGATGGTGATGGAATGTGCAACACATATGAAATAAAGAAACACAGCAGCCTATAGAGCAGTAACAATTTTAAGTTGGCCAAGATTGGAAAGATAAACAGACGTTTTTGCTTGTGTTAACAGTAGCATTAATCATTCTTGTCCCTTAATGTACTAGAAAAAACACCAGACAAGCTGGATATTGATGAGTAGTAGGTAGTCTGAACAGCGCCTCCTTTGTCCGACTTTCAGAGCTCACGCAGCTCGGGGACAAATTACACCACCGTCCGACCCCGATATTATTCTGTTAACATTATTTCTAAGACGCATGTTTAGGATCCCGTAAAAGCATCGTCTTGCATTGAGAACATTCTTTGTCCTTAAGAAAATACACAATTTACAGACTGAATAGGGTCTTGACTAACCCGGATATGCCGCTACTCGGCCCACGTGTTCTCGGGACAGCTTATTCACATGCAGACACAATGGGAGACAATGGGGAACTGCACCACTAAATTCCGTTTTGAAATTAATTAGGCAGAACACAAGTTAAAAAGACAAGAAAAACACGAATGAGCGAAAATTTGTATCAAAAAACGCTGTATCAGTCAAGGACATTTTTCGAGATTCCAGACAACGGGAATAGTTTGGTGCAGATTTTTGCAACAATAAGGATGCAGTACATGTGATCACGGACGTATTGCTTACTGTAAAGTGAACATGATAACGCGATATCATAGTACTGAAGCATAACTGCGCGAATAATTATAATAATATTTAATTATAATAATGATTGTTCCTGCTTGTTCCTCAATTACTGTTATTAAGAAAAAGTTGCTCGTGCTGCACATTATCGACATTGTGCATACATGCGCACATCCGTAGTACGGTCTGTTATTTTCACAACCTCACACATTGTCCGGTGTTTTGTAACTCGTAGGCGTAGCGCGACGTGAACCGCTCTGACGTAAGCCGCATATATGCTGATGATTGGTGTAGAAGTGTTCTTGTAGGCGGGCTGCCTGCAGTTTATTGGCTCGCACAGCTGTCACTCTCAGGCTCAGTTCGCGGCCTCGCGGAGGGCCTAGTTCCTCAGACTTTTCCTGCTGAGACCGCGGAGAACATGCGGCGTGGAAATAAAGATAACAACTTCCAAGTCCGACATATTCGATATTTCACAAATACTAGACCAGACCAAACGGTGAGCTGACAAATAACCGCATTTATATAAAATACGTCTACATACGATCAGAGCCAAGCCTGAACTACTTCGTCACGTTTGTTTTCAACTCATAATGCCTACATGCGGCATCAAACGGCCCTAATTCATGACGCTGTTAAAATTCATAGTGTTAATGGCGAGGCGGAAGACTGCTCCCATTTCTTACCTTGTCTCCAGTTGCTCTGTGTCCGCTTAAATCCAATAGATGCAAGGTAATTCCCTTTAAAAGCCCAGATGCCGCTTCTGCCTGCGTCTGCTCCGGATCACGCAGTTGAATTTCTCCCCACTGCGATCCACACACCGGCGCGGTTTGAGAGAGCCACTCTGCGCATGCGCGCACCTCGAGCCAACGCAACATTAGACACTAAAAAAGTCAAACGGCAATAATAATTGTATAGATTCTAACATAATAATACATTTTTAGAGTATGTAGACTATCGAGAAACCTAAACGATTAATTATTTTAGTTTTGTTTGTTTATTTCATTCATAAAGTATAAAAATACATCATCAGTGTGATAGAAATACAAAATATTGAATGAAAGGGAGCCCAAAGAAGAGTAATCTTATGTTATCTGCCCCCTCTTCCCTTTTCCAGACATTAACACCGATAGTGAGTATTTCATCAAAACATTCCATTTCAATCATAATTATTAATCAATTGTAAACGGAAAGCTTCATTTTTAGCACAATTTAGCTTTCTTTTTCATACCTACACATTACACTGGATTTTATGTATTTTTAAAATGCCATTATTGTAATTGATTCTTTGATTTCTTTGTCAAGACTATGCCATAAATTAACTCATTTCACAGCGACGCTTCGCTCCATAACATTGGTTCTGTATCTGGGATTTTTAAACATGTAAACAGTCTTGTCTTTGAATATTTACAGGTAATTATAAAACATAAACGCCCTGAGACTTTTGTTTTCTAAAACAAAGAGCTGCTTGATTATTTTATATGAACTTTTCAAAATGAACATGCAAGATGATTAACATACTACGAAATGGGGTCTCTTACGTCGGCTATTTATTTTTGAATATCACCAAGCTGCAGTTGTATCACGACGTCTCCAATAGATGTCGCCATTCACCGGGAAGACCTGGTATACGCTCATTCCTCAGTTTGTGATGTGAAAAATACTACACTAAAATAGAATAACAAAGGCAGAACGATGCCTACATAATTTACACTCTGCATTAGTGCAGTCGAGTAGTGTGTTGTAAATAAACTTTGAGTACTTGTCCTTAACAAGCAAAACAGAATAATGCATAGGTCAAAATAAGTTCAAAATACAACCAAACATACAATTAAACAAATCTTTATTTTTGACCAGTCATCCAATATTTTAACAAGTTATGCACACATATTTGCACACATGACAAGTGGTTTGAATCAGTCCTAGGTTGAAAGTTGGAAGTTTACAGCAGATAACAACAACAAAAACTTTAATTATTGCTACTTAGGGAAATCCACTCTTTAACATTAACATAAAATACACATTAAGAGGTAATACTATTTACAAGCTCAACATATTTACATACACAAAGCCTGAGTTAGATGTGAGGGGTATACTCTTACTAGTGCTCCATTTGTGATCCACAAATTTGATCTGTATGGAAGGGCAAAGTTGGGTTCTGGACACCTGAATCATACAGTAAAAGCATTTATCTTGGAAACTATGAGAATTGTTAAGACTCTCCAAGACTTGCTTATGTGAATACAGGCATTTTCTTCAACATCTTTACATCTTCTTCAATTTGGCACTTTGAAATACAGGCTCCAGTCATCATAACCTTTCTTTGTCTACATGGTAAATAAAGTATAAAAGGCGAGGCTATCAACAGGGTAACTGAAAACATCACAGGCAAGCAATTATTAAGACACCATTATTCTGACTCTTGTTCTTGTAATATTTCAATCTCTATACATATAAGAAATAATAATAAAAAAATCATAACTTGCACACTTAACACACTGAATAATCAGCACTGCTGTTACACAACGTCTCTTATTGTCCTGTGTAAAGTTCAGAAGTAAATACTGTAAGACTGTTTAATTGATGCTCCAACCCGTTCGTTGGAAGCAACAGAAAATGTTTTACGTGGAGCAATTGGAAAAAAAAAAAAAAAAAATCACTTCTACTATAATTAATCTTTTTTTTATATACCCCGAAGACAATGTAATCCAGTTCAAAATGTATTTGTTGATGAAAATTCTTTCCAGTGTGTTCTGAAGGACAGTGCTTACATTATGTGTCATCACAGATTCAAATGTATCATTATGGATATCAGATGCAGGTACAGCAACAGCAGATTTAGTTTTTTTTTTCCTACACCACTCCTTCAATGAAGCTAGTGTCCAGATGAACAATGAGCATTCTCAGGAAAGCCATCTCTTTGCGTGTATTCTCGAAGATGATCCGAGGGTCGTCCGAATGGCATCGCAGACAGTTGGGGGCCATGACCATAGCCAAGTTGTTCACATCCATTTTAGTGACGGCAACATTTGTTGGCTGTGCAAAAACCTACACAGGACAAAGAATCAATGCGAGTGTAGTGGTCTCTACATTTTACTCATTGCCGAGAGTGCACAACTTAGGATCATAAAGGAACATAAAAACATTCAATCAATCAAACAAACAAAAAAAAGATGTGGGGTAACAATAACAGCAAACTCTGCAAACCCTTCCAGCAAAATGTCAGTATGGACATGCTGTATCCATATGTTTTAAATACCCTTTTTAAATAGTTACTGGAGAAAAATAACTATTTAAATATAAATACACATCATCTAAAATTATAATCATATACTTTGTATAGCAAACAACTTGTTGTAATATGTGACTTTATAATTATTCTTTGCAATTAAGTTGTAATTACCAATGCAAAATAAAAGTTACCTGAAGGAAGTGGATAAAGTAACAGAGGACAAGCCTGTTCAGTTCAGGCAAAGACTGGACCACAGCAATAGCAGCTCCTGGGTCGTCACAGTTACTGATGCACTGCTTGTAAAAGTCCATTGGGATAAGTGGCTCCTCCAGCTCACGATACCACAGCTTCATTAATGAGGCTAGGCCAGAGAAAGAAAAATCAATTATCACCGAACAGACAAAAACAATAAAAGGTGATAAAATGTATTCTATTCTCACCAGGTACATTAGGGTCAGAAAGATTCTCTGGAATCCTCCACTGATCCACCTGAAGCTTCAGTGCATTCACCTCATCAATGTCTCCTGGCACTCTGTTGATGACACCGATCAAGTCAGTTACTCACAGCAACCACTAGAGGGACCTACGCTCTCAGGTTTATCTCTTGAGGAGAGGTCACAACACACCCAGTTAAATATTTGAACGTTACCTCATGGCTAAATGTACAAGCCTTTTTATTGATGCATGAGAGAATAAGAAAGCAAAAGCAATAATATACACTATTTGGAAAGTACCAAAGTTAGAAATAGTTATAAAAACACACAACTAAAATATCTACAGTATATTTTGTAGTCCCAAGTAAATAGCACACGTGTTCCGCTATCCTCTGCTCTATACTGGACACAAGGGAGGAAACTAGAAAAACATGGATTCATTAAACCACACATGTATTTAGGTCCAATATGCATACAATAAGTAAGCAACATTACTATGCGCTCATTGTGAACATGTCCAGACTTGTCTCGGGTGTGAGCGCCCAGGAGTTGTCTATTAGTCTTGAGTCTTTTTGAGGGTTTTTAATGCTCAGTTGTATTATTGTATTGCACATCCTTGTATGTTGAATTTGCTTAAATGTTAAATGTAAATTGTGCAAATGTAAAAGACTAATTAGGAAGGGGGTCTTACCTGAAGATGCCCTCTGTCTGAGCCCCGCCCAGCCCCAGAACATACTGGGAGAGTTGTACTTGCACCCATGGCAGTTTTCTGTCTGGGAACAGCTCACTCTGCCTCTCCATAACCTCTTCAAGGGAGCTGCCAAACAATGAGGGGGTGACTATGGCCCGTCTGCTATGGTCGATTTCCTCTAAGGTGGGCTTCCGTAGACCCTGGAATGGAAACGCAGTGAGATTTAATGTGTTTTATATATTTATAACTGTGACTATGAGACTAATAACATGTCTTGAAGAACACCTGGCATAGCTACTGACAATGTACCTACATCTGTAATGACGTCTTTTTCTCGTTACTGAAGTCTTCATGACTCATAGTATCATTACATGATACTGACCTATAATTTAAAATGAAAAGCCTTGATAAGGAAACAAGCCTACCTTTTTCCCACCCGTGATGGCCACTTTCTGAAGTTTCCGATGACAAAACTTGGCATAAGTGCTAATAGGCAGACCTGGAAAAAATACAAAATCTTTCTAAGACAAAGATAAAAATACAAACAATTACAAATTACTGAATTGTTATTTCAAAGGGACGCCTGACATTTACCACTACTGAGAATTACACATATTGTTTGACAACTCTGCAAAAACACTTGAGTAAAGCTTTTAAGCAGGAGGCATTAGAGGACAGCCAAAACAATAAATGATTCACATTCTTCCACATAAATATGACAAGTAGGTTTTTTTTCCCCCCATGTTGAATGGCGCATTAGAAGCAGTGGGCTGTAATAGGAGAATCATGTTGACAGTGTTGTTCAACCATATGGGGGGATTACACCGGACAGGGCTAAACTGTCAGGCCTAGAGGAAGATTTATGCCTCTGAACAAAAGCCTGAGACAGGATACAGCCTACACATCCTCCCCTTTAGTGATTCATCAGCATGTATAGACTTAAGAGGATTCTGGATAAATGAGTTGTCTGCTACTACCTGTACTTATCACCTGTATCTGACATCTCTGTTATGCAAGTTCCAACTGCTCATGTATTTTAAGCTTTTGATTAGAAAGGAAAAATAGTCACTTTATTTTGCAATATTTCTTACTAGGTAAAACATGAAATCACATGGACATTAAAACTGTTAAAAGTGGGGTACCCAGTTTAATTTTTCTACATTGGTAATATTTTTAAAAGCAGAGCTCTGCAAGAACCATATTTCTATACGGATTTCTATAGAACTGCTCCAAATCTCACCCTAACTGCAATCACTTCTAATTTCGAGAAGCAATTTTAATGTTGATCAGACTTCTCCCGTGGCTCCCAGTGCAAATATGTTATTATATAGAGAATTTCCCATTAGCAGCCTAACAAAGCAGGACAGGTGGCAAGAGCTTAAGATGACGGCAACCCATAAATGGATTCAAAGACTGTTTCTAATCAGTTTGAGTGGATGTTTATGGAAAAGAACTGTGATCATCACTGTGACACCTTGTTTTTGAACGCCTTTATGACTCAAAGATGTCCCTACTAATCACATGCACTGATAACTAAAACTTTAATGAAACTGTGAGAAGTTTGTGCAAAGCAGTCTAGTAATCCTGAGTGAACACTTTTCCATTTTTTGACCTCTTAGTCAGTCTGGACCATTTTGCCTTAAATCTGAGTCACTGTAGTACAATGTGTGCCATCTGTAGTGAGTTGCCTGGCTTTCCCTCTGATGAACTCATAAGCAAAGCGGCCATGTGGGTTTTCCTAATGCAGGCACGTGCTGATGACTCCGCTTATGGTTCTTTGACACGAGAAAGAAGAAAGACCACTGATGTGAGTCACAGAGAAACTGGACCTTTGTGTCCACGGGCCTCTGAGATTCTCATCCTACTTGTTTTTCAGTCCACACTTCTGTGAAAGCTATTCATTGAATGTCCAAGTACAGACTGCATGCCTCAGACATTTCCATCCTACGTTGGGAGCACAGTCAACAGGGAGCAATACATTTGAGCTGTAATGGTTTGTACGGTAAGAGTAGAAAACCATCTTTGGAGCACCTAGGGCTACAAACTTCCTGCTCTGTCTAACAGATAACCTTGTACATGTACATTTTGCTGAATCAATAATATTTGAGGCAAGTGTGCCAAAACATATGGTTTGAAAAGTCAGATTTACCTTCTTCCACATCATCTGTGCTCTGTTTCCTCTTCTTTCTGGACTTTGAGTTCTTCTTCAGCTTCAGATCCTGTTGATCCAGGATGAACTGAGTCACTATAAAACAAAAGGGCAAAGTTAAACTTCTGAAAAGAAGAACAGAAGCATATTAACCTGTGTGTGCAAAAGAGTTAGCCTTCTAATTTAACATTATGGTTCTTAGTCATGTTCAAAACACTGCAAGCAAATAAAGTAAAAAAAAAAAGACATGCTCAGACAATAATTGCTCTTATCCTTGTCCTTTAAATGTCGATACAATTTAATCCATTGAGTAACTGTGGCAAAGTTCCACAAGCTCTTTTGTTAAATAGTCTTGAGCAACCCTATACAAAAAACATTGTGGTAGGAAAATAAGTATTCAGGACATTTACCCATAAAATGGATATTAGTATTAGTATAAATATTTTCCAACACAGTATAGCCTATCCACTTCTCTTAGTGTATGGTGTGTCACACTGATTTTTAGTAAACACTCTTGGCCTTAGTTTGAAGAGATATAAAAGGTGACCCACCGTGTTGCTCAATGTGAGACTCACATTTCTTGTCGCTAGTGGGCTCCGTGTGTCTCTGGATGTAGCCCTCCAGGTAACAGCGGAACTTGGGGGACGGTGCAAAGAAGGCCAAGCTGACCGCCATCAGTTCCCAACCTGCTGCTAAACTCCTGGGGCTTGCATTCCCTGTGGTCTGCCTCACCAGCTGCACGTAGAGCTCGTCCCTTAGCCCAGGCAGGTCCCAGCACTTTGTGATGATCAGCAGGGCACAGTGTCTTCGGTCCAGGCGGGATGGCCTGTCACCCATGAAAGCCTGGACCAGTTTGAACATTTCACAAGCTTCTTTACGGACAGTGCGGTTGCTGGTGACAAGCATGGGCTTTTTGATGGAGCCTCTGTTCCAGGAGAGCATGTTGGCGATGGACACACGCCTCCGAAACAGGCCTTGAGTGTGCATATTGAGGTGCTTGCTGGCCCAGTCCTCCATGCCCATCTCTGGAGGTGGAGGTTGTCGCAAGGTGGCATAGGCAAGCTGGTAGGACATCCCAACTCCTCTACCTCCATCAGAGTCTGCGCCCTCTCTCCCCTCTGTTGCTAAGAAAGCAGTGCGTCCATCTACCATGCCTTTCTTGTGACTGTCCAGTGAAATTGGAAGCTCTAGAGTTCCCGCCTACATGAAGAAAACATGACAATTAGACTGCGAAATGCAAACAAAGCTGATCATCACTTGATAAGGTAAATGTATAGTAGTGGCACTAAGACCAAGCCTACTGTGTTGAACTCAACTCCAGCTAGCATATATTTGCACAAATACCCATTATAGAATTCCACATGAAATCACTTTGACCGGCACGGTAGCTGAGTGGCTAGCGCTCTTGCTTCACAGCAAGAAGGTTCCGAGTTCGATCCCCGGGTCGCCTGGGCCTTTCTGTGTGGAGTTTGCATGTTCATGTTGCACTCCGGTTTCCCCCATCAACCCAAAACATGCACCATAGGTAAATCCTCCAGCTGAGGTCCTGACCAAACCGAAGCAAGAAGATCATGGAGATGGTCCCCGGGCGCAGGAATGTGTCGCCCACTGCTCCTAATATATATGTATGTATATGTATATATATAGGATGGGTTAAAATGCAGAGAATTTCTCCAGTGTGAGATCAATAAAGTCACTTCTCTTTGATTGTTTACTCTTCTGAATCCTAATTGTTCTGTAGCCACAAAATACATTGTGGAACAGCAATTAACACTTGATACACAATATCATAACATTTACTAGACCCTAGAATGACCTCCATAATAGCCTGCCTGCTATGCAAATCTATGGATCCCTTGCTCCAGACAAGAATTCATTGTCCTCCCTGCAGTGAACTTTATGGTTCTAAAGAGCACCTCAGTGCCTACAAAACCAGAAATCCAGTAACTGTGATAAGTCCGACAAATAGCCAGGAATAACATAAACCTGAGCCAGATTCTACACTCTTAATTAACTGAGGGAACATAAAAAGCATTGACATGTCTGTTCAATGAGGCCCTGATGTAATAAGGCGCAGATGAGTGCCAGATATGCTGGATGCAATATGGTTTCTCAATCAATGTTTGGCTCTGAAGTATTTACAATCAAACAGACCTTGTTCTTAAAAGCAGATATTTCAAGTCCTTTAGACTAGAGGAATCATGTCTAAATATGGAATTTTTTGTGAAGAAATGAGATTCGTTCTATACGGTAGAATGTCCAAGTATGCACAACTACTCCTAATGTGGTCTGGGGAACATTCCTGCAGACTTAGGGGGCCTACTCCAGACTCTGCTGCTGTTGACCAACATGTGACGGCTACATTAGAACCAATACGTTTGTGCAATCCTGCAGCTATCTAATCTGCCAATCCTAAACCATATGGGACACAGTGGTCTTCCTTCCTGACCTACGGAAATCATGTCCTGAGACTCAAAGCTTTGGCATAGACCCCAGATGCCCAAGAGCTCCTCTGGCATAAGGGAGTACGGCACCTACAGTGTGGCACAGATGGATGGTGGTACGAGGATAACAGATAATGCTAGGACTGAAAATAACATATGACATTTTTTTTAATTTTTTGCACAGGATCTCCTATCTGGTATCAAGCAAGGATACTTGGGGAAATGTTTACCGTAAAAAGCTGCAGCAAGGGTGTTATGCTACAAAGGAGATAAAAGATATGAAAGGTGTCAAGGTTGGCAAGTTGGCAACATACGCAATTTTTACAACTTATAAAGCCATAATGTCTGTTAAAAACAAGGCTCAATTTAGAGCCAGACATAGTGCTGTTTGTAACTTTGCAATAGCTAGAGATATGCTATTCCAGTTTTATACTGAAACTGTCAAAGTGGTGGTAAAAAAAAGAAAAAAGGTTACCCCACTAGGTGTGCAAGATGCTGTATGAGTTACTAATAATATTTCACAGTACTAGCATAGGCCAGATAAATTACAGAAGGGAAACATGTGTGAAGCTATTGACTGTAATAACTGTAATGAATGTATAATTGGAGTTTTTTGTTTAGAGTACCAACACCCTTACCAGAAAGTAGTCAAATGTTAATAAATCAAGTGTGCTATGTGTACAACTATCTATGTGTCTTTATCAGTTGTGTCTTATAGAGTACAATTTTCTCTGCCAAGTTAGGTTTACCTGAGAAGGTGGTCCTTGGGTCTCAGGGGAAGACAGACTGGCCTGGCTGGTCACACTCATCTCCAGTGTGTCCACTTTCTCATAGGTTCTCTTCTGTCTCCCGGGCATCTCTAAAGGGCTCAGAGCAGGATTTGCTCTGCCCAAAGATCGACCTCCGGAAGTGAGATCCTCTCGTGATAAGGACCTTCCCGACCCCCCGGTTCCCCCTCCGTACCACCGGAGGGAGTTAGCAGGGGAGCGTGTGCGCTGGACCACTCCTCTGTCCACCATGTCCTGGTTGTCTGGTCCAGCCCGCACCTCCCTCATGGTGTTGGAGCGGCTGACTACCTCCCTCATTTCTGCCATCAGCTTCTCATGGGTACATAGTTCACCAGTGCTACCCACTGACCCGGGTCTGCCTCCAGCACCTGCCCCAGGTCCAACTCTCCTGCGACTCTTCCTCCTCAGACTGGGGGAAGGCCCAGTTGAGTAACCTGAGTCCTGGTAGTTGGCTGTTGGCTGGGGTGTTGATGGAGGGAAGTCCTGAGAGGCCTGGCTACTCTGGCGGCTATGGCGAGCCTCCATGGCACGCTGTACTGTAGCCTCTAGAACTTTCCAGTTCTGTTTTTTGTCCAGTGTATTAGGGGCCTGCCCGGCCTCTCGCTCTCGCACCTGTCCTCTAGCCTGGGGATGGGGCTGTGGCAATATAGGGTCATGTCTACAGGTAGGGGAAGGAGTACGGGTGGGTACAGGAGAGCTGGTTACAGGGCCTTGCTTTGGGTCGATATTGACCATGTGTTTGATGCACTCCAGTCCGGCTGGGCTATAGTCTGAGGAAGAGGGGTTCCTCCGGTGTCTAGACCCAGGAGTTGGATGTTGGAGGAACCTGGGTTTTTGTAGGCCATGAGTAGGTGTCAGACGGGACAACTGCTGTCCATTGAACAGATGAGCCCCCTCTATCTCCATGTCCATGGGAGGTTCGTCATAAATAGGACATTCAGTCACTGGTTCATCATAAATTGGGGTGGTGTAACCGTACTGAGGGGAAACGGGCCTAGGGGTGCTGGTCTGAGACCGGTGCAGCCTGGGACTAGGGTGACCACCATCTGCCGCCATACAGAAGCTCCCATTGCTGGCTTTTCTCAGGTGATGGGCGCGGCGTGCATCTATACCCATTTTGCCGGAAGGAGCCGTTTTATAGCCCTGCACCGAGTGACCCCCCTGCTTGCTGCCAGAGGGGTGCATGGTGAAGTTGTTGGGTCTGACAGGACCGCTAAGCTGCAGGAACTGCTGCTGCATGGCCTGACTTTGGCTCATGCTGTTCACTTTCACCAGCATGGCTGCCTTAGAGCCAGGTACAGGCTGCCATCTCTGAGATCCATCTCTGAAAAATAAACAGAATAAATTGGTCCACAATATGTTCAGAAAATAAAATTGCTTTGTGAAGCCCATTAAACCAGCAGGCAAAGAGAAGCAGAATGTTTACATGCAGTGTTAACAGACATAGCCACAGGCCATTAAAACTGCTGTCCCAGTGCACAGGATGACGGGGATCTATTTATTGACATGCCCGGGTGACCTTTTATGTTGTCAAATGTCCTTATCCATGAAAAAAATATGTTAGCCTTGAACATGTTTAGCTTACAAAAATCAAGTTGACTTATTGCTTATTACTTATTGCTCCAATTCTAGAATTTCATATTTTTCTATTCTATTCTACAACTAACCAAGAATGAAAAATTAGATGAGGAAAATACAGTATAAAAATGTGATCAATTTGAAGAATTTAAGTTGAGTTTAAGAGTTGAGTAACAGATTCTTTTGAAATAGTTTAACTGACCTCAAGCTCCATTATTAATCTGGCAGTCATGCCCTGCCACAGACACTAAGTAAGAGCCTAAAAATACCACTAAGTCTTTACAATGATAAAATTTGTGACCCTGTAGTCTGAGTCATTCTGAGTGACCTCTATCCAAAAGTGACAACAATGCAATATGACAAATACAAAACGGTCAGTGTATATGCTGAGCAGTATTCAAAACTTGAGCCACTGAAGATTATTCACAATCACTAAGGTTCAAAAGGTTAATTCATCCTACTTTGGCGACATAAATTTCAAACCTAACAGTACAATGCTAATCCTAGTGACACAAAACAATCTGCAATCAATTTGGTCACACTGCCTGCTCTGTAGCCCTGGACTTGGCTGCCACCTCATAATCCGCACAAATAATCAGAACAAAAACGTGCCACTTCGGATGAACAAATGTGTCGCGTGAGAAAGCATGTTCACATGTTGGCTCAAAAGCACACTTGGAAGCTGGCCAGATTAGGACAGTCCATGTAATCCAGCCACAGTACTGTGTGGGTCAACTCTTTTTCTCGGAATACATTCAAATGCCACATGGTTATTTCTGTCTAATTTTGTTCCTCTATGACAAGCAATACTCAAAACAGCAAGTAATGTTCCAACATTATTAGGAACTACTGTAAGGGATATATTGGATCAAGTAAATCCACAATGAAACTTTCTGAAGAAAAAAGGTCAATCAGACAGGTAATGGGGCCAAAGCAGGCTTACCTTCCATGCACTCCTAACATTCAGTAGTGTGACAAATTGGATCGCAATTGATCACCTTCTGTTCTTGTTAAATCCAACTGTAAACACACATCAGTGTGGCTAATGTTCAAAGGCTTCCCTTATCCAGGAACTACTAGTCAGTGGAGAGTTGAAGGCAGTAACGGTAGGCAGGAAAAGGACGCAGAGTGGTGGGAGGTAGAGGGAGGGGGAGGGAAAGAAAACAGACGAGCCCCTCCTCTCCACACGTCTCGAGAACAATAGTTCACAACAATTCCCCTGAGGTCTACGAGCTAACGGCTGACTTCCTTAAAATGCTGCTGGTTTAAACTCGGCTTCTGTTTGGACCTGGTTTTACCTCTGGCCAATGGACAACAACTTCTAAAACCAGAAAACTTGACTGTTGGTAAAGTTTTCTTTACCAACTTAGGTAAAGGTGAAACTTAGGGGGGCTTTGGAGTAGTTGTTATATACGGAAATATATACAGGGGGTCCTCGGGTTACGACGGTCTCGGGTTACGACGTTTCGTGGTTACGAACGCGCCCCCATTAAAAAAAATATGTATATATTACGCGTCATTCCGTCTTACACGGTTTAGCGTGGTAAAAGATGTAAACAAACGCACGCGGCGCGCGGCGCACGGCGGAAGAATACGCTCTGTTGTGGTTGTAGGGAGAAGAAGACAGCCTCGTGTGTGTGCCCAATGTGGGCGGAAGTACCTGATGTGGGCTCTGATCTGCTCCTATGAAAGCGGCAGTGATAACCAAGCAGCGTAGTGGTCTAATTATTGAGATGGAAAGGTTATTGGTGCTTTGGTTGGAAGATCAAAGGCAAAATCCGGTTTACGACGAAATTCGGGTTACGACGCGTCTTAAGAACGGATCAACGTCGTAACTCGAGGACTCCCTGTATATATATATAATATATATATATATATATATATATTATATATATATATATATATTATATATATTATATATATATATATATATATATAATATATATATTATATATATTATATATAATATATAATATATATATATATATTATATATATATATATAATATAATATAATATTATATAATATATAATATAATATAATATAACACACACACACACACACACACAACTACTACAGCCTCCATGTGTCCTCCAAAGCCCCCCCTAAGTTTCACAAACCAGTTTGTGAGGCCTTGCAACAGCACCAGCACCACCCAATCAGCTTTACTACAACAAATAAAGAGACAGACAGCCGCGTGTGAAGACAGGGACCTCTGATAAGTTCGGGATGCACTGCTGTTTAGTTGTTACACTCTGGTGTGGTTAAACAAGGCTGTGTGGCTGACAGCTGTAGATGTGAGAAACCACTGTTTGTGGTGTATGCTTTGTCACTTCAACAGGATGGGATATGGAAGCGTTGTGCCCACCACAGGCTACTGCTAACAGTTTAACATGATGCAGGGAATGTGAAGGTGTTTTTTTTCAGCCATGGGACAACAGACCCGGACCGCACAAGTCAAAGTACAATAATTATGTTCCTCTCAATGTTTGTCAAGTAAATTAACGGGCGGTACACATGATGTTGTTTGATCTTCGTCTGTTTTTTCATGGTGGGTCCAATATGGTCACTAACCCTCAGAAAACAAAAGTGAGTACCATTTCCTGTCTAGGGTGATCCTACTAAAGGTCTAGGACAAAACTTCCCCATACAATAGACAAACAGGAAATGCCTATCGAAAGATTCACACAGGATGGACCAATCGGCTCAATATTTTAGATTTTTCATATCATTAAAAAGTCATAGATTTGCCAAAAGTCCAGAATAGAAGTAAGACAGTTAAATTGGCACATTTTATATAGAGAAGATATAGTAGTATGTGTTTTGGACAGTTTTGACCAGAAGATGCCACAGTTCTACAGGAAGTGTGAGAGAGGGGAGTTATACAGCCGAGGTTGAGGACAGGGGGGTGTGAGTGTAAATGAGCCTGGGTAGGATTAGTCGTGGGAGAGTGCAGCAAGAGAAAGAGCGCGGAGCCCGGCATTCCACTCATTCAGGGGCCTCAGTCTGAGCAGTGGAGGAGCCTCCCTCAATGCATGGCTGTGCCATCGTCACGGCGACGCCTCCTTCAAACGGCAGCAGCAGGGGGTGGACAGATGAGTGTAAAGGCCATATACAACCTATAGAGTCGGTCATACAAACACATTCTTACGCAACACTCACCAGACCTATGCACTATAATCTCAATGAGAAAGTAGTTTACAAAAGGTGTGTTAGCAGCAGCCTACTCAGCAGGTGTTTACCGATGTTAGCATAAGGTGGGGACAGAATAATCTCCTGTTCTAGAAAGAATATATATCACAAAACATGAAACTAGCTTGGGTCACAAACCACATCAGGTAATAATTTCCATTTAAGACATATAGCCAAAGCACAATTCAAAAATGTATTAGTTTCTGGAATGTGCGTTAATGCACTGACAAACTCAAGTCTTTCAGAGCCTAAGGCAAGCATGTGAGCACTTCAGACGATAGAGAAACTAGAAAATAAAGTTAGAGGCCTCTTTAGAAACTGCAAAGTTAATCAGATTGCCCTCTGGGGCAGCAAATTGACTTAAGGTCAGCACATTTCAATCAGTCCAGCAACTTTCATGTCCCACAGTAAACACACAACTCTGTAGGTAAGTTATGTCTTCCAGTGAGGTCTGGTTGTCTCAATCAGCCGCTAAATATACTGTATGGAAGCTCCTGTCAGCAGATGCTCTGTCTCTACTTTCTTTCCTGCCTGAAATAAGTGCATAGAAAAAGCCATCAGCAGGGCCACTTTGGTAGATATGGTTATGGACGTTCTTAAATAAACCTACTGGGAATGACAGCCTTACAAAAACAGTGGTTATTATTAACACGGCTGGACAGGAAAAGGATATGAGGTCTTCTGCTCTGAAAACACCTCCCACCAAAGACCATTGAGGTTTGCCCTGTGTTACTTCTAACGGGAGGAAATGGGGACGACAAAGACAATTCATTGAAGACAATCTATTTATCAGCAAATGTATAAAAAAAAAACAAAATGCCTGTAACAAAACAGGTATATGTGATGTTTTAGTCACTGTGTTTATTGTCCTGTTTATCAGAGGTTTTATGTTCACTGTGGGCCTAGCGAGCGCTGCAATTTCAAATCCTGTGTGTGCAACTTGTACATATGGTTTTTGACAATAAAGCTGACTTTGAACTTTGAAAACCTAAAGGTTACTATGTTTTAAATTCATAACAGAGAGTAGGCCTATCACGATAAAAATGTTTCAAGTATGATATATTGCTGAAGAAAATATGTAGTTATGCCAATGACTTAACCTTAAAGCAGGATTTCCCCCAAAAAACTGTTATATGTACAGAAGTGTTGAATGGACATAAGCTAAAATGCAAACATGACACACTTCATGAGTCATACACATGATTTATTCAAGCATCTACAGCTCAAATCGTAATGTCATACAAAAAATAAAAAAAAGTTAATCAAAAATTATGCCAAAAATGTTCCATCTATCATATATTAAATGATAAGTCGATATAGTAATTATCAGGCGTACATACTGTATGAGAAGATACCCTAATCCAAAATGTTGAATAGATACACTACTGATACTGAAACACCACAGTTCCTTGAAACAGCTGTTGGGAGTGGTGTATAAAATTGCTGCTGAAGCATAAAATTGAGGGAATAGTTGGCAGCCTCAGAGACACCTTGAGGACCAGCTGCCCTGGGACAGCTGAAGCAGTCCGAGCCGGCATGTCTCCTCTGTGCGTGTCTGAGTGGCTCCTGCACTCTATCCTTGGAACATGCTGGGCTGGGCCCCGGGAGCAGCTACTAGAGTTGCAGTTCAAGTGACAGGACCAGGCTAAACCCTGCTAGATTCCACAGAGATCAGCAGCAGGAATTCAAAAGAGGAAATCTGATCTTATGCACATAATGCCTATTGAATTTACTGCAATAAGGGAACAAAACTGAGAGAACAAAGTGAACCATTACACTGAATTTGTGAGATTCCAATCCATATCCCATTTCTCTTTTTTCAATAATCAATGTGCCATTTTAGTGCTGCAATAATCTCTGTATTATACCAATATACTTATCTGTAATATGCTGTAATATGCCCAACTAACAAGAACAGCCAATTTGTATCATATATTGAGAAGCTACGCATTTCACATTTGCAAATAGTTACAAGAAGGCTAATAGTGCTGCAGTTGCATGAAGAAGAGCAAATATATAGGTTTAATCTAATTCAAGAAATTCAAATCTAATGTTTTGGATTTTAATCTTCTAAAATAGTAATGGAAGAGATTGTATTCCAGATTATATTATAAAATATGCTGAACATTTGGTATACATTCCAAGAATAACCTTCAATAAAGCAAAATAAACATGGTTAACTTTAGAACACTGTATTGTACTCTTAAGTGAATGGTGGTAAGGCTGTGTGGATACAAGACACCTGTTTGTTGGGTGAATCAGCCGAGTGGGCCAACAGAACACTCTAGGCCTGTTCATGTGGTGACACTGGTTTTCATGAACACTGGACAAACTCCAAAGTCCCACGGCAGCAAAGCAAGACAGCCAGCGTCCAAACGATATCCAAACAAAGGACACACATAAAAGTGGGACTCTAATCTAGATCTGGAAAGGACCCAGAGCTTTGCCTTATAAGACCCAAAAAGAAAAAAAAACAGACAGACCAAAGCACCAAGGCACATAACTAGAAGGAAACTAGGGGAAAATCTATTATAAAGTACCGTAAAAGTCCATATGAAAGCAGTTAAAAATAAGCTTTAACACGCTGGGTCTGAGGAGATAAAACCAGTATTTCCATGGGTATCTAACTGGTGTGTACCAGACATCTTCAGAGCAACAACATAAAAGGTGTTGAGAGTAGACAATGTTTGAGTCCGTAAAATGTCAAAGCTTTAGTATAAGACTTGACATGTAGAGCTACACAAAGAAAAGGTGTTTGAGCTCTTTCAGCTTTCATAATTGCTAACATTTAAGTTGTGAAAATCCTTAAATATACATCCCTGAATGACTGGAGCATTTTTATCTATTTAAGTGAATCTTTGATCTTAATGCAAGCTACCCTATCTCGTTTTTAATGTGAAGAGGCAACTGTGTTAAAAGCAGTGGTGTAATGAAGTAAAAGGAGGTGAGTACTGTACTTAACATTTTAAAACTGATTTTTTACTTTACTACATTTGAGAGAAGGTATCTATAGTTTCTATTCCACTACATTTTTCAAGGACTGAAATGTAAAAGTATTGTTTCATGGCAGAGGCGTTTATTTTTAACATATGAACAAAAATATACAAATAAAAACAGCTACAACAGAAAAGTATCAATTGTTTCTACTGAACAAATTTCTGGATAAATCTGTATCAAAAGTACTACACTTGAAGCCTTATAAAGACCTCAAAGTATGTGTGAAATACTTTGACTTTTTCCTCTTTAAAGGTCCCATGGCATGAAATGTTCACTTTCTGAGGTTTTTGAACGTTAATGTGAGCTCCCCTACCCTGTTTAGGCCCCCCCCCCCATGGTTAAAAGTTGCGAAATGTCTAAACTGAGCATTTGCGATCCTTTTCTGCGTTACAAAAAATCGGAGCTCAAACGGGCGATTTTGAACAAGGCACCTTATTGACGTCAGATCGAAAAAAGAAATGCAAATGCAGTTCCACCCCCGTCTGTCTCTACTCAGCGTCTCTGTAAATCACGCCCAGAGAGTTTGGACTGCGAATGCGCTAGGCAATGCGAAATGCGTTTTTTATTTGCCTGGAGGCACGTCCGAGTGTTTCTAGGCTCGGAAGTCCTTTATCTGAGCCTCTGGACCTTTGAACAGCAGTGGTTTAATTTTATTTTATGTGGAAATGTGTTTATTTTTCAATGGAATGCTTCAAATCTCTCCCCCCGTGCAAAAACAAGGAAATGGATCAGCTGAGCGCTCAGAGCCCAGAGCGGAGCGTTTGGCCACGCCCCCACCCTCTACTATTGGCCAGCTCTTTTCTCCTCATTTGCATTCAAGCAACAACGCCCAGAATAAAGAGTTTGAGAGAGATATTTACGACTCTTTCTCATCTTATCTCTGTTTCTCATGCACTGAGTGTTGATTTTGAAGGAGGATTCATTTACAGTATTAGGGAACCATTAAGGAGCCATATAAAAGCATCAAGAAGTACCATGTCATGGGATCTTTAAGAACATTTCAAAACGGGTACTTTAATACTTCTATTTAAATAGATTACGTGATACTTTTACTTGAGTATTTTTTTATTCCGGTCTTTGTACTTTTACTCAACAAAATTTAAAACACTGGTTACAAGCATATGAGTTGATATAGCAACCAATACAATATTATGTAAATCTCTTTAAAAGGGCACAGTTTACACAGGCCAGCAATCAGAAAAGATGAGGTTTAAGTGTCTAATGTCAGCCTGACTGCACCACATGATTACAGGTCTCAATGAGAAGGCACACAAAAGTCCTTTAGTATCATTTGCTGTCCTCGCCAATTCAACAACATCCCTAGACTTCCTGCAGTAGAGAAAGCTCTTGGTTGACCCTGGAGGCACAACAAGGCTTAAGCGAGGCCTTTGTTCCTTTTAGTGGCACATTGAGAAGACAAAAGAGTGTGGTGACCCTCATGTGAACCACCCCTGATTTCCCCAGGCTTGTTTTACACCAGGCCGACCGGAGAAGGGATAAGGTAGCAGTCATCTGTGCTCATGGCAAAGTAAAATATACAGTACAGAAATTACATGTCACTTTTCATTTGAATTTGGATATTGTGCTCTAAAATGTTTTCAAACATTGTTTTACTGCTAGGATTTATTTCACAAGATAAGCTGCCTGGGACTGGGGGTGAAGAGTGGGATAAGGCATTGAGAAAACTGTCAGAGCCAGGAACTGATCTCACAACACTGGAGCTGGTAAAGAACCCCTCGGCTATGTAATGCAGCTGTATAGCTGACTGTATTCTAAGTGAGTGGTTCTGAAACAGTGGTACATAGAATCATTCTGGAAATTTGTGAGGTCTTCTGGGAAGTTTACAGTTTGTTTCATTTGGAGTTAATTTTATCCACTTTTTTGTTCTCCTTTGGGTAGGTCCCTGGTTACAACTACTGTAGTGATGGTTGTTCTAAGTTAGTTTAGCCCTAATTTAGACTTTGATTTGTCCATATATAGATGTTTGGATCTGGCAGGACTAAGAAAACCAAATTTTTTCTTTGAGAGTCCAATCCTACACTTTAAAAGAACTCCAAAATAAACCACCAAAGTATTATCTAGTATTAAAGTTAGACAGCTGCACTATTAGGCTGCCACACTCCAGTCTTTTATTTTGTGCATGCTTTAAGAAAGGATGCACTAATCCATCTTTTTCTCTTCTGATATTATGCCAATGCCAATACTTTGGCTTTAAGTATCTGCAGATTAAATAAGGAAACAGTGGATGCTAAGATATGATCCAGATGTGCTTTATAACTGTTATTCATCATTTAAAGTAAGTACAGGTCTGTAAAAAAAATTATTTTATTTATATTGTTTATTATGACATGTTTTGGGCCAACTTTGTCCAGTAAACTGTCTTATTACCTCCATTTGGGATACAGTGGTCCCTCGTTTATCGCAGGGGTTAGGTTCCAGAAATAACCCGCAATAAGTGAAATCCGCGAAGTAGGACAACTTTATATTTTACAATTATTATACATGTTTTAAGGCTGTAAACGCCTCATCATACACATACACTTTTGTCAGACTGGAATTAACATTTTCTCACATTTCTCTCTTGTTTAAACACTGAAACTTTCATAGATTTTCAACAAAATGTATTAATAGTGAAGCGTGGGGGGAGTGCGCGCGGACACGTGCACCCGTGGTCACGAAACAAGGCAAAGAGCTGCAATTCTGGTTTAGACATCGTCTAGTCCTGGTTTAGTCCAGGTTTAGACCTGGTTTAGACCTGGACTTTCTACGGATCCAGTGACTTATGTCTCCGCTCCTCGTGCATCCGGCCCCGGAGCCCGGTGCGGTTCGGACTGCTTCTCATTCAAACACAGTGTGAGCACAGAGGGACGAGCAGGAAGCACCGTGCTCATTCAACGGCACTGCCACGTACCGGGACGCGACGTGCACCAACCTCTTGGAGAAGTGCGCAACACGTCCGTGACAGAGCAGCGTGACCGGCGCGAGGCTGCGCGGACACCGGGGCTGCGAGCACGAGATCGAACCGCGGTGCCCAGACCGCGTCCTCTGAGCCCGAGCCACAAACCAGCCGCATGAAACCAGCAAAGAGCGGCACGTGGTGGTTTAATCCCGGTTTAGTCCAGGTCTAGACCTGGTCCAGTCCTGGTTTAGTCCAGGTCCAGTCCAGGTTTAGACCTGGTTTACTTCTGGTCTAGACCTGGTTTACTTCTGGTCTAGACCTGGTTTACTTCTGGTCTAGACCTGGTTTAGTCCACGTTTAGTCCTGGGTCTACAGTCTCTTAGCCAATCAGGACGCAGAACACAATATTACACTATTAAAAAAAGTTACACTATTAAAAAAAAATAAAAATAAATAAAATAATTAAAAAATCTGCGAAACAGCAAGGCCGCGAACAGTGAACTGCGATAGAGCGAGGGACCACTGTATCTGCAGAACAAATACCTCATCCACCAAATCTTTCGATATCTGAGATACCAGTATTGTATCGGTGCATCCCTAGTTTTAAGCAACATGTTTGTGTCATGTGTTCCTGTCATCAAATTCCCTCCACACAAGAAACGCACATTATGCTAGGTAAGCTGGGTACTTCCCTGATGAGCTCCTCGAAGTCCCTGAAAACTCACAGGATATGTTACTCTGCCAATGAGTAACTGATTTTTGGCACATGTGTTATCTCATGCTTTCATTTCCAACAAGCATGAGCACATATGACTAATTCAGAGGTCAAAGACAGCTCTTAACTGTCCCGGCAAAGAGCGATACAGAGGGTGTGTTGTGTGGAAACTCTTCTATCTGCATGAGCACAGTTATTTATAGCTGGGAACAAAAGGAAAGCCTGTTGGATGAGCTCCATGTAATAAAAAACAGCATTGTTTGTTTTGAAAAAGGTCAGAAGTTAGTGACTTCTCATCTCTGCTTCCAAGTCAACACAAGTAACAATGCTTACTGGAAAAATGATATGGTTGATTGAAACAAGTAAAGTGACAATGAAATGTGTGGACAGAAGAAGTACTTTATAGGCAATTAGTAAACCTCAAACAACTATTGCTCTTCCAGCCCCAACTTGCAACTTCCACATCCAATACTTCTGATGATAAATACAGTGCAAGTGAAGTGAAGACAAGTCTGCCCAGGGCTGTCACATTTTGAAGTGTAATATATTGCTAGAGAAAATATAAGAAAAGATAATAGCTGATACAATACGTGTGTAGAATCCCTCAGTCATCCAGGTAGAATCCATGGCAAAAAGAGAAATTCAATTTGTCAACTGGACAAAAGTTTATTTGGTCAAATACTTTTCGCAGCTCATCCAAGCTGCTTCTTCAGTTCTGGCCACCACTCAGTTCCACCAGCACTCTAGCCAGAACTGAAGAAACAGCTTGGATGAGCTGAGAAAAGTATTTGACCAAATAAACTTTTGTCCAGTTGACAAATTGAATTTGTCCTTTTGCCACTGATACAATACGTTTCCCAGCTTACATTCATTGAACAATAAGGCAATATAGCAATTATCTCGACAGGGTTATGTCCAGCACAACAGTTTGTTTTCACTCATTCTGAGCAGTCGCATTCCACTCTCACTGTGTGTATTCTGCGCTGGTTTCTAATTACCTCTAAGAGATGGTGGAGACTGGTGAGCATGTGAGGGACCATATGGCTAAGTGGGATATCAAGCCCCTATGGCTGAAGAATACAGCTGGCTATTGTTTTCAACGCAGAGAAAGGGTTCTGGGAAAGGTTGAGTCACTGAGATGAGGTGAGCCTCAGTGGGGAGCTGAACACCCACAGCACATAGCAGAGGCAACAGTACCAGCTACATGTACAGTGATTCAACAGCCATATCTGACCAATTAGTTCCCCTTAAGACTTTGTGTGTCCGACAAGATTGAAAGGTCAGAGGACAAACCTAACGAAGAGAGAGTCCCAGGTTCAGCTTAAAGAAACTGGAGAAGCAAAGTCACCACAGCAAAGGCTCCTCACATCACCAGAACCTCTACATGTTTATAGCCCCCTGGAATGTAGCAGTTCTGCTTGTTATTAACAACAGACAAAACTCTCCAACATGGCTCTTATGAACAGGCATTAAAGCTCTTTGCTGCGAGAGGCGTTGCATTCTGGGATGGCCTCGAGCCTGAATTTGTTTTAGGAAAATGAAATGAGCGTTGAATCAGAGGAGGCCGCGGTGAGCACACAGAAGGACTTTAAGCTTCAGTGGACATATGCCAGGGGAAACAGCAGTGGCACGTCTGGAATCTGACTTGGAGGGAAGAGACTGTAGTTTGGAGCAGACCGCAACGCCAAGCACATGATGGGATCACTGAATGACTTACTGTTGGAGGTTGTTTTGCACCAGAAGCAGCAGCTACAGGGCAAATGTTGTGCTCTCCATTTCAGGTCAGCTTTTTCTCCTCATTTGGTAGTCATTTACATGAGTGCTTGAGCATGACTCAGATGACAATATTGTAACATACAATAGAGAATGTACAGATAAGACAGACATTTGAAATGCAGGAGCACCCTGCGATTGTTCTAATTGGGCACAAGTCAAACTCATTCAATGAAATGACAACAAAACATTTGAAAGTTATTATGACTCATAGTGCCACATGCCAAGATACAACATTTCCACACTTTTCTATATAGCACGTCACTGCGAGTGACACTGGACAAACCTCAGACACTACATTCAGTCTCTGCATAAACCTGTGTGAAAAGGGAAACAGATAACAGCAGCTCATTTTCTCCACTGGCCCTTCCTCCTGCTACTTGTGTACCTCCATTGTGCCAATAAGTGGTTCTGTGATACAGTGACAGCTGCCTGTCAGAGGCAGTTAAGTGTAATATATGTCCATTTATGGAATTTATTTAACACAAAACCCATGGAGGGAGAACTTACCTCTGTGTGTCTTTGCTGCTCTCTGTGTTGAGCTCCACACTGCTGCCGTCCCCTTGTGACCTGCTGTCCGCTGAAGGGTCAAGTTCTGATTGGGTGGCCTCCTCGGGGGCGTCCTGACTTTTGGGTAGGGTATCTATCTCCTCCGCTGACAGAGGATTGCTCCGGTCCTGGCTGCCCATGCTGCTGATGCTGCCTGTGGTCCCATGTTGGGCTCCCTGGAGGGCTCCTCCCGCTCTCTTGGCCTCCGTGCTGCGCTTCATGGCCTGGAGCTGCGACAAGGGCACAATGTCTGCCCCCTGAGGCCGGTGCCAGACGGTACGGCGACCAGTGGAGTTGTAATAGTAAAAGCGTCCACTGTTGGGGTCAAACAGCTCCCACCACTGGTTCCCATCGGCCTGGCGGACTGGTACTCCAGAAGGAGGCTCCCAGCCACACTCACCAGTGATAAGGTTCACATACATCCTCTCACGAGAGCGTGGCTCCAAGATCTCCACCCAATCAGAGCTGAAGAATGGATATACAAACAGAATTAATAGCGGGCACAAAAAATCCAGCTAAAGAAGTCCATTTAAAGTCCATTTATCCAGTATTTATGAACATGTAATCTAATCTAAGATAATGTAATCTAATTCATAATAAATATAAGAAATGTATATAAGAAAAATACTTTTTTTTTACATTTTATAACAGGAATAAACAATAGAAAAATAACAATAGCTTTTATGGTACCTTAAGTAAGCACAGTCCCATTGGTAATAATGTTATAATAACCCTTGATCTTAACAGAAATGCACATTGCTAATTTTAACATGTTATATTATATGCTAATAAATATGCTATTTTTTTTATAATCTAAACACAGTGGGCTTCAATAACATCCTAATGCAAGGCGACATGTAGTTAGCAACTCACACAGTTTGACAAGTAAAGAGGTTTAAATCTCTGCCCTTTTCCATATGGCTACAGTGTCAATATTTATGTCCCCTATGAGCTGCCATCTGTAAAAAGGCTCTGTTAGCAGTGACATCATCTTGGTTAAATATGAAATGCTGGTGGGTAAGTGTCCCAGAATATGAGGACAGGTGGACCATCACAGTGGGACAACAGGCCTGGAGTCAGCAGAGCACGGACAGAAGCATACGGTGTTGTCAGAGCAGCCAGTGCAAACAGTATTGAGCCCTAACTACAGAGTGGCAACAGCCGACTCAGCACTCTACCCCCAGCAACAAGAGCGAGTCCACCAGTAGGCCAGAGTAACAGGGGCTATGATGAAAGGTTTGAAGACAATTAATCACGTCTTGGCCATGTGAATAGAGAAGATCCAAACAGAACGCAAATGCTTATAAGACGTTACAGGTTTTAAGATTGAATTCTAAAATATTATTTGGTATAGAATATTACAAGTTTATGAGCCAAGTCTGGATATTTAGCAGAATTATTTGTCAGGTGATGGGGTTCTTTTAGATGATAAATAAATCCTACTTGTTGAGCTAGTTCTAGTTAATGTGCAGATTTGCTCTACATTATGACAAAATATCAGCTTTTAATTAAATACATTTTCCATTTTACACTTATTAGTATTCATGTGCTAGGAGTCAACTATGGACAACCTCCATGACAATCAAAGGGTGTAAAGTCCTATTTGTATAAGTGCCAACTCTAAAATAGACCTAACTTTGGTGCCAGTCTGGTGCCCAGGTTACAGTGTCACACTATAAACAAGAGTTCAGAGGATTACAGTGAATAGCAGCTGCTGCCTGTTTAAACAAATAGGTAAAAGGTAAAATACTGATGCTAGACATCACACCTAAATGCACTGGTAACGAAAAAACAAAAATAAAAACAAAAAAAGAGCCGCCATCTATGCCTATTGCTGAAACAGATATCTAAAACAGTGAACAGCCAAAGCCAAATTAATCAAGCACCTTTCCATTTTTGTATTATTGTATTTTTTGTACAATAAAAGCCGTAGGAGATGTTCACATAAGGACTAACCATGTGTCAGAGTGTTGTATGCTGGGAGGCCATCTGCTCTGATCCTTCACACCCGGTTCACTTGACTACATTTTATCCCACACCAAGAAAAAGATAAGAGTTAGTACAGCTATTTATCTTCCTAAGTCTTGACAAGTTTCATAATGTCTTAGTATTACAATGCAGCAACAGTATGCAAATGCTTCTGCGCTATTAAATGTACATCTTACTACGACTTAGATCTCTGTCTTAGATAGTTTTTGTTGTGTTTTGTCTTCATATTGTATTTTGTACACTGTCTTTTTGCACTACCTGGCCAGAGAGAAACGAAATTTCGATTCACTGTATGTTGAACACATATGGCAGAATTGACAATAAAGCTGACTTTGAACTTTGAACTTTGACAAAGTCCAATACACATCGATTAACACAAAAACAGAAATAACAGCAAGAATAATACAGAAGATCTTTGTACTACTTTGTCAAAGCCATAATGATATTTAGAACTATCCCAGCTGTGAATTATCCATCAGGCAAATTTGAAGTAAACCCTGAGCCTTCATGTAAATGTATTGATAAGAAGCAGGGCCATGTCATAAGATGTCTCCCGGAGTGATTAGATTTGCAACACTTGAAGGGCGGGAAGCTTTGCAAAGAAAGGCGCATTGTAGGCTGAGGCCAAACAGTCAGTACCACCCTGCACATACCAGTGCCTTTATCCTTTTAGCCTTCAGAGAGGAGGCATTCCTGCATTTAGAAATGGATCAGTGTTGCTTGCATTCCTTATCGTTAAGCTAATGCAAGCTATATAGCCAGTATATAGCCAGTAATGCACCATTTCTATGCGTTACAACCAAGCTTCTTTAGACTCAAAAGAAGACAGTGTTTTTCAGCCAAATTCCTCCATAGTGATGACACCAAGGAAACCCATTTTAACTGAGCGCGACTGGCAATACTGAACAGCCCGACAGGAAGGCGGGTTTTGAGGGTCAGATGCAAAGGTCGTGGCTGGTGGGCTTGAGTGGATGGGGTGCTCTGATTGCGTAAGAACTCATCTCTCTAGGCAAATAAACAACGTTTAGAGCTGAGAGCTGGCCTGCTGGGCTGTGTTGACACAACCAGATAGGCAGGAAGACGACTGTTGAGCATTGGGCATTCGTAGAATGTCACTTTTTTGCTGTACTGAAAGATGAAAGACAAAGAATAAAATATTTTTGTAGAATAACTAACATTTCTATCTATCTATCTATATACAAAGGCTGTGTCCCACCATAGTGGGGTAGCCTAGACAGGGCATACATTTTTTTGTTCCCTCCTTCCTTCCTTTCCCCAAACCCTCCTTCCGTGACTTTTTTTTTTTTTTTCTGTTAACTAACATTTCTGGTCCATAATTAAAAGCAAATATTGGGCTAGATGCTATACTGAATAACAAAATATGTTTTATCAATAATTTTTATTCCCAAACTGTGAGTACAGCCGAATTTAATGAGATAAGCATATATACATTAAAATTGTGTGAAAAGTAGGGCTGTAACGATTAGTCGACAATGTCGACGTCGACAATAAAATTTTGTCGACATGAAATTTCATTGTCGACTAGTCGTATTATTTAAGTATCATTTTAATTTGGAACTTAATACTCATTTGTGTCAAGAATCCGCAGGGCTGACAGCGAACAGTTCAATGTCTTTGTTACACATCTGCTCCTTCACTGTACAGTGTCCAGGTTTACACCATTTCTCGTTCAGAAACAGCGCTAGTCCTCCTCCCTTCTTCCCCCTCTCCTCCGTCCTGTCTGCGCGCAGCAGGTGAAAGTTGTCCACAGTGAGGGTAGAGTCAGATTTGCGGTGTTAGCCACGTTTCCGTAAAAAGAATGATGCTAGCGTCCCTGTACTCCCACTGAAATCTAGCAAGCGCCGCGAGCTCGTCCGTCTTGTTGGCGAGGGAGAGAACATTCCCCGTTACGACGGAGGGGAGGACCGGCCTGCAGCGTCTCTTCTTTTCCCGGAGTTTACGTCCCACGCGGCGTCCACGGCGTGTCGTCCACAGGATCTCGTCAGGAATAACAAGCCTGTCTCGGGCGAACACAACAGCGCTGCGCAGCGCCATCAGCTGATCCTTTGTGTAGATGAGTGGAGGACGGTCCCTTACACATCTTAAGCCGAGACAGGTAAATAATCCACCAAAAGTGCGGAAAAAATGCAGCGTCGAGTGCAGCCCAAGCTTAACGAACAGTGTTGACAAAAATATTTACAAAAGTGGGGCGGTTTAAGGGCAAAAAGTTCGTAAAGTTACGGAAAAGTGCGGAAGCGTTGTGACGGGCAGCTAGCTCACGCCAGTCACTGTATCTGCATGTGAGGAATATTCCAATATTAGCACTAGTGTTAAATGGAATGGTGGCCATACTCAATTTGCTCACGAGTCATGGACAATCTTTTTCATTCCGAATGTAGTCTAGTCGTGTTTTGGCAGTATTCCCTTAACAGAACGCTGTTTCACAGAATACTTCAACTTTTTTAAAAACTGGATACTGACAATATTCCGCTTTGAAACGGAATGCTTAAAGCATGCACGCGTAACTGCGCTCACTAAATACCAACGTGTCATGTCCATTATCCTAGTAATATCGTAATCATGACTAATCGTTACTGGATCTATAGATTAATCGACTACTAAAATAATCGTTAGTTGCAGCCCTAGTGAAAAGTAGAAAAATAATATGCTTGCATGTCCTGTTAAAAAGTACACTTTAGAGCCAACAAATATACTATACAATACTGAGAATCTATGCAGAATGTTATAGTCCAAGATATGAATTTAAGACAGAACTCTTTAATGGACAGTAGTGGACATAGTAGTAGTAGTAGACAGACATCTCTGTCATGTCTGCCTCACAAATGTTCATAAATGGTTTGGAATGTCGAGTGTTGCACTTTGGCAAAGTTTCATAATCAAGTTTAGATCACATAGAGTGATCTAAAATGAACTTATTTACATATTCACACTGTGCAAGTACAGACTTGTTTTGTAGATGGCAAAGCTCAAGAAACAAAGTTAAATTCGACACTACTGTTGGGACAGAGAAGCGCTTTGTTCCCTTTTGGGGTTAAGAATTCGATTGGGTCAGCGTTAATATAGTGTGACTGGAAATAAAGCTTGACAAATTATAATGAGAAAATGTCAGCAAGAGGCCCCAAGAAAGTCCCAGACAATCCAAAGTGAAGTCATGTGACTTCTAAATGTACCTGATAAGAATAAATGCTTCCCCACTCAACATTTTACAGTTGGCCCCAAAAATAACTGTCAAGTGAGAACCGTTTCCCAGAGCGATGGAAACAACAGAATATAGCTCATGGAATCTGCTCCATTGTTTCAACCCAAAGCCAAATTGTAAATGGCACTTTTCCCGGCAACGGGTAAACACCGGTCTGGACAATGGATTCAGTGGAAATAGTGCAACATACGGACTTGTGTCATTGTGCACCTTGGGGATCGCAAACAGATACCAGAGAGGCAGAGGATTTCATTACAAAGATAAACTAACAGAGAAAACAAGATTGTGATCTGTGTAGAGTAGATCTGTACGTAAACCAGAGGACTAGAGTAAGATAAGAGTAATGGCAGCAATAGAGATGCATGCTTGGTTGGTGTTGGGGCATTTCTTTTATTTGCCATTTCCACTGAATGGTGCAGTACTAGTGCAGCTGTGAAATTTTATCTGTATTTTTATTGTAAAAAAGTAGACTGCCACAATCTAGGACAAGAGATTTTGGATATGGATTTTTAGGAAAAAAATACATAACATCAAATACTGTAAAGAAGTGGACAATGGGAGTATGATATCACCTATTGCGCTTGCTAGCATCGACAAGCTTCATTTGGCTGGAGCTAGTTATAGGGGTGAATTTGGAGCTGTGATAGCAACAAAGCCAATCAGGATTTTGTACCAAAATGACTACGCAATACTGCTTAATATCACGCATATCACAGACTAAGAAAATAAAATTGAATAAAGTACAGTGAAATGGGCGTGTATTTGTGGCGGTGAAAACAGAGGTTGATCAGCAATATAGTTTTCTTCAACAAAAAGCTAAAAAGCACCACCATCACAACTTGAACCCAGGTGAGAGTGAAGCCAAACTCTGAGAACCAGCTGCGGTGCCCTTTTTCACTGCCATCTCTTGTATAGTAACCTCTAACCTTCTTCAACAACAGCCTATTCTGAGCTGCTCCCTGCAACTGTCCCTTGTGGTGTACATTCTCACAGAGCCGGCCATTCATCTGTGAAACCTTAGCGCACTGTTCACAGGCAGGGCAACAAGTGCCAGCCCTGAGCCACCCTAACCGCTGGATATACGAAGCTGCCATTTTCTAACAGTCAAAAAGCACCGAAAACCGATGGGTCCAGCAGTTTCAAAACTATTCAAATAGACCAACAGAAAAATCAATTATAACAGCTGCATACAAGCTGCAGCCTGTACCTCACAATAGGCCAAGGCAAACTGTTGTTTGATTATGTTTTAATGACATCCATACCCCTTACTTGCTAGGAAACAGTTTTATCTAAATATAGCAGTGAAGAGCCAGTAGCTGTGACTAAGGGGGATCATGACATTAAAGCAAGCAATCTGCTTAATGAAATGAAAAGGGCTGCTGATGTAGCATGAGAAATGGAAACTAACCCGACAACTATTCACAGCCAAATAGATAAGTCATTCTTGTGACAGTGTTTATTACTTTAACAATTAACCTATCACAACCTTTCACATATGTATAAATAATAGAGACCTCAAAATGAATCCGAGGAGTCTAGAGTGACACTCTCCCAGGATACTGTTGTTTTCATTGGATGGTGGTCTGCATCTGAGTCCAGCACACTCCAACAGGTTCGTGAACAATCCTATGCACATGTTGAGACGACAGAAATTGCCCTGCACCTGTCCCATGCACATTCTTTTGGCTCTTTTGTTTAACACCTCCCGTTCCTGTCTTGTCACCAGGGTCAGAGGTCAGGCCAACGCACAATTGGTCCCCGTGTGTGTCAACAGTCAATTTAACTATAAACTAATGTGTGTAAGTGAAGAGCATTGGTTCCCAAGTAGTTTAGTTTAGAGTATCTCGTGAGCTTTTTTTTTTTTTTTTACTTTGAGCACAGCCCCAGTGACTATGGTTTTCTTTTATATCAAACTTTATGTCATATCATTCTTAAGGATGTAGAATGTACTACAAATAACATTTTTATAAATACTATTCAAGTTAAAAAAGCCCAGGTTGGGAAACACTCAGCCTGTTGTGCCTGTTACAGAGTAATGGATTGCACCCCTCAAAGTTAATTCAGGGGTTAACAACTTATATTGTTGTTTCATTTTAGTTGGGATGGTTTTAAGAATAGGTTTCAGAATAAATGTAGACATGGAATAATCATGTCCAATTAGCATGTCATTTATATTTTATGACTAGAAGTTTTTATTATATTATTTACATCAATGCAAATGATGTATGTCTCTCCATGTAATACATGTGCCTCTCGCGGCAACAATATGCAAAGTTGTTCAGCTTAGCATCAAGATTAATGTTATCAAAAGACTTTGTAAAAGTACATTTAAAATGTCCATACAATCATAACGTTGTCTCTTAGCTGCAGTTGTGCATTCCTCACTCATTATATTCCGACATGGGCACACCAGTTCAGGAGTCATCTTTCATGACTAGAGTTGTCAGGTATGAGAGAGTTTGACACATGCGAGTTCACCCAGAGACAGCGAGGGAAAGCGAGGGTGCCAAAGAGTCATCAGAGAAGGGGCCGACAGCCGGGTCACAGGCACATTAAAGAGAGCGGTCCGTGGAAAGAAGAATAAGGCAGACCTACAACGTACACTTCTGAGCTGTGCAGTCCCCGGATTCAGTTCCAGAACGGAGGGATAACACGTCAACAAGCTGTTGATACTGGGTGTGGTGATGCTCATCTGTACAATGGATGTTCTTTGGGCTCTTAGCTCACAGACTATTCTATCCTACAGAGCAAGATGTAGTGTTAGTACAGTCCTTAAATTAAACTGTGGTCTTCATGTTTGTTCCACATTCCAACAAACAATTCCAAGAGCAACTGTGAATTACATGTTCTCTTAAATGCAACAAAAAAACAGCTGTGTGTGATTGTCCCACATTTTAGGTCCCATCCACATGACAACGTTTTTTGGTGGAAACTGAGAAGTTTTTATTCGTTTTGGCCTTTCATCCACACGGCGCCAGTGTTTTGGGTGGGCGAAAACGGTGTTTTTTGAAAATGGGTTCCAGAGTGGAGAAATCTGAGAACGCCAGGGTTGCGTTGTCATGTGGACAGGCAAAACGCAGATTTTGGAAAACGATGACGTCACGATGACGTCATCATCACGTGACCAGAAGAGAACCGTGCACATTTTGCAGGTAACAACCAGAAAACAACAACCATGGCAGACAACGGAGTTTGTTCTGTTCGTCTGTTCAAGCGTGCGTTTGCTATCATTATTATCTTCTTATGTTTGTTTGCGGAAAAGAAAGGACTCCATGAGCATGCGCTCTTTGTAGTATTGAGTTTCCAGTGGCTCTGGCTTTTTCCTGTTTACAGCACCACATATCGGTGTGGCATATGTATTACATTGTTTTCACTCAGCGCTCCGTTTTCGTCTAGAGGCGAATATTTACTGATCCGACACGTGTGGACGCGAACTTTTTTCAACCTGCATAAAAAAAATCCAGGAGCGTTGTCGTGTGGGCATAGCCTTAGATTCTAGAGCCAACATGCAGCAAAATATATGCAAAATCACCATACTTAAATGAGTATGTAAGAGGAATGTATTTGAGCTGTGTGAAGTCTCTTTCTCAGAAGGTTAGAATTGGTTACGTAGCTCAAGGAATGCCATATGCATTACAATGCATGTGAAATGCAGCCTTCTTTTTGTTCATGTGATTCCATACTACAATACAAACTATTGTTAGATCAACAGGCCGACTTGAATGAGCACTCCCTTAACAAATCAGAGGACTTGTAGGGAAGGTTTTTAGACATGTACATGAGGTCTGGGGTGACCTGCTTCAACAGCTGTTCTAATCCACAACTAGAGACAGTTCCCCTCTCTCTAGCACTGGATTAAAGCGGATCTCACAAGCATGCGGAGACACCATCAGCACAGGCACCATTTCCCATGATGCTTCCCAAAGGGTAATTTGACATGGCTAGAGTGAAGTCTGTAAACTGCCAAAATGTTCAGCCTGAATGTATCTCAGTGCCTACCTCAATAGTGCTTCAAGAAGAACATCATGCCTGTATTAAAAACTACTTCAAAGCTTCTTGCAGTATAATCCTCCTACAAATTATCCACAGAGGAAAGTGGCACTCTGTGATTCTTGTAAAAGGGGTATTGTCTCGTCTGGTGGCCTGGTCTTCTCTCACAAAATTCTGGGAACTTCCGGCCTCTCTTCTTAATCTGCTCTGGTGAACAGTCATTATCTGTCACTGGTTGGCCAGACTAATAACTTGCTTTAAATAGAACAAGAGTCCCTGTTCTTTCTCCCAAAACCTCCCCTTTTTTCCTTACTTGAACAACATGGGAGGACTCTTCAGGTCAGAGACGAGGGGAAACATGTGCTGCATGATCAGCGTGAGCACACAGGGCAAGTCTGCACCAGCTGTCAGCGAGTGAACAATGGGGTCACTTATCCAAATAACACATATGAATCAATATGACCTGCAATAAGCAAGGGTGTAATTAATATATTAAATGAGAAAATTACACCTCTCACCTCCTCCTCAGTTACCTGTAAACATGCTGAGTGAAAATATGTCATCTTTGATTCCAACACAATCTGCCTTGCCTTTTAAAAAATAATTAAGACATTATCACTGCTCTAAACGGTCTTCACTAATTGATGTGAGCTGAAGCATTTTGGGTTTAATGACTGAAGGGACTGACAGGGCACCATCCCCCGGGTCCCTGCTGACATGACAAACTAGGGTGAGCCTAATCCCAGTGCAGAGTAACAGGGTTAGACGAGGGGTCAGAGCCAGGCCAAGGAGAAGCCACACAGGAAAGAGCTGTCCTAAGACCACCACAACTTTCTTCACTACAGTCACAAGTTTTACAAAAGTTCTTATCAAAACAATTCACCAAAATTATTCTAAATCTAAAAAGGCGTTTAGCAGGCAGAGAGCTACCAGGGGGAAGTGAAGGTACAGACGGCGGCACCCAGCCCTCCAGGATTAGGGGGGGGGGGGGGGGGTTGTAAAAGGGTAACAGTAGGTCTGGTCTGGGTGGCCCTATTAGGAAGAGGGAAATTGATTATAAAGGGGACAGTGCTGGGGGTCATGAGAGTATATGAAATGATTCATCTTTTGGGGATGAAGAACTGAAAAATGAAATCAATATAATGATCAATTTTAGAATGTTTTATAATAATATGAATGACATTGTTGACCAAATTTAAATGTCTTACCATTATCATTACCAGAATTGGCAAATTGTGTACGGTAAAAAAGTTACCAATGTGTGAAAGTGGATGAAAAGTACCCATTTTACCCGGTGAATTTGCTTTCATTTTACATTGGAGCTGAGTGGGCAGACTGGGCTTAAATTTAACCTACCAATGGAAGACACACGCTTTGATTCCTAAACCAAATGAAGTTGTAATAAAAACATGAAGAGTACAGGTTGCTAATGTGGTTAAGGAGGTTTGTCTCAAATACACTCACTGTCAGTGCGGTGAGCCACAAAAATGAACCAGATGAGAGATGAGTGCAAGAGACACACACAGGCAAAGACGTCACGAGACAAATAAACAGGGAATAAATAATCTAAAACTTTGGGACATATCTGTATTACTCCATATGCCGTAGTTGTAAATTGTAAATTTAAGGTTAATGTATGGATTATATAATACACCACAGAAAGTCAATATGGGAGACAAAAGAACAAGTTGGGACATAAGGGAACACAAGTTGGGACATAAGGGAACACAAGTTGGGACCTAAGGGAACACAAGTTGGGACCTAAGGGAACACAAGTTGGGACCTAAGGGAACACAAGTTGGGACCTAAGGGAACACAAGTTGGGACCTAAGGGAACACAAGTTGGGACCTAAGGGAACACAAGTTGAGACCTAAGGGAACACAAGTTGGGACATAAGGGAACACAAGTTGGGACCTAAGGGAACACAAGTTGGGACCTAAGGGAACACAAGTTGGGACCTAAGGGAACACAAATTCAAAGAAGTAGTACATTATTCAAAGTTTTGTTGAAACTTAGTGTTGTTCAAGTGAACCAACTATAACCTGTCACACTTTGCAAATATGACTTCTCGATAATTTCTTTCCACTTTAAAAGTCCACACCACAACATTTAAAAATAAAAAGGTAAAGAGGCTAGATATGCAAAGCAATGTCCCATAAAAAACAACTAGAAGCTACTTTGACCAGCTGACTCTGTCTGTGTCAGTCTAAATTGTATGAACATCTGTTTGCCTTGACATCAGAATAAAGTTTTAATGCACACTCGATGGATTCTGAGCAAAACCGACGTAAAAGACGAAACCACCAGAGCGATTATTTCACCAGATTCAAATGAGAGTAACACATGTCTTCCTGTAGCTAGCTACTTTACTTTACCACAGTAAAGAGGATGCTTGAGCAAGCACATTAACTTAACAAAGTTTGATTGATCATTAAAATAACAGTGTGGTCAGTATGACAAGGGAAACTAGGGAATAATGGTAAAGATACGTAAAATGTGTTAAAGTTCATACCTTGACTAACATGAGTATCTTATAATACACGTGCCAGCAACACTGGGTTAACCATTCGGATTCATCTTTTAAGCGGCCACGAAAACTTGATCACTTTTGTGCCTTATTAAAAAAATACCCTGAATAAGCCAACAAGTTTGGAAAGCACAGGCTTTAGAGTCGGACAGTGTGGCTAAACCCGGTGCTCTGAGGATCCAGGCGGCGAGCCCGACACTTGTATCTAACGAGCTACTCCGCTAGTTTTGGATAGTTTAAAGAAATCATCTGAAAGTTTCTTACCTTGTACCGGCCATTTCTTCACATTTTAAAGAAGTCGTAAACCAGAAGAAAACTGATGTCTGTAGTCTTGAACAGGAAACTTGTCAGAGATCTCCAGCAGACAGCGATGTGAGGACAAAATCCAACGGCGGCGGATCCAATGGAGTCTCCGCCTCTGCACTGAGTCATACCCGGGGTCACCGTCTGCGCCTCCTCCGGCCCCCGGGCCCCCGGCCCCGGGCCCGGCGGTGTGAAACCACAACCAAAACAGATTCTGAGTCACTACACTGGACAGTTTCACTTTATTGTTTAGCCCATTTGACTAGACGAGGTTAGATCATTCATGATAGTGGGATAGATCTAAGTCATTAAATTACGCATTTTAAAAAAACACAACTAATCCCACTATGGACAACTTAACAAATTGTTATGTAATATAGGCTAGATTAAAAAAGTAAACTATTCCTGCTCAGTTGTTTTTACCGTACCGTTTGTGGAGATTAATTTTAGTCTTTGATTAGGTGATAGCGGCACCTGCTGGAATAATTTAGAAGTAATTTCAGACGTTCCAGAAAAGGTGGTCAACAGTTCTGTTTATTCACATTCATCGATGGAAATATTAGCTAAAAAATCAAACACTAACAAAGGCATAGAGCTAAAATTCACAGCAATAGTCTATGTTTTACATTGTTGTGCTGTTCCACTGGAACACAGAACCTAATCTCAGTTATATACATACATCTCTTCACAGTGAACCCTTAAGTGCTTTTCATGTGTAAATAATGAAAGAACCAACATATGAGTTGCAAGCAATGGAATCTCTCAAGCTACATTTATCCATAATTTTCCCAGCTCATAACACAATGAGGTCAGCCATTTCAGTAGGCTATTACAAAAGTATTGTAAACATCGATATTCATTGCACAACATACATTCAAATACATCCTGAACTGTACATCGAGATTTTCTTCAGTGTTTTCATCTGGTAGCACCATGTATAGCAAGCTGAGCAACCTATAGAAGTGTCTACAGTGACAAACAAAAGAAAAAAGGTTAGTAGCATTCACTGATGCAATGTTCGGGATATCTACCATTGTGCTAAGTTTCTAGTTTAAGCATGATCATATGAAACTCACTATGAAGATGGATAAAGGCCATCTACACCACACAGCTTAAGAGATGTTTAAACAGGACATTCATCTGTGTTAGAATTATATTACAAAAGTCTATGGCAAAACATCGGTCACAGCTGGTCATATGCAGTGTCTGTCTACATAGTATAAGTCACTGATACACTGTGTTGTCTATGATGTTTTGTAGCAGCAGGGTTGAATATCATTTTATACAGTTTCTCTTGATGAAGAAGAAAGCTATGTAAAGCAGATATAGAATCATTTATCTACAAGCAGTACAGTGAAACTGAATGCATTGTGCACACCAGACAGTCCCAACCCAATTATGGAGGCAATTCTGACAGCTTACAGAACAAAACATTAAAATACGTTTAATGTGCCCCAATACACTGTTGTAAATGGTGGGTCTTCTTGTTCTTTCAGTTCTATGATCACCTTTCTCTTAGGATAGGGTTTTAAAAATCAATACATAAAACCCAGAGAAGTGAAAAAGTTCATGGTCCATCATGGTCATGATGCTCATCATCTACGTGGTCAAGGTCCTTGGGATTCTCTTGTACTCATGTTCTTCTCCCTGAACAGCAGGAGGTCATCGTGGTAGGTGGTTGAATTTACAAGGAGTAGTTAGCCAACCCATCCTTCCCAAATCTGTCCTCTGCACAACAAAAAGTACACAGTGTTAAAAACATTTACTGGAAACCATGACTCCAGATGTGGCATGTCCCTAATAAGGCTGTTAAGAATAATAGGACAATAACAGGACAGACATAAATTAACATCTGCATTGCAAGACTGCTTTTAAGACATGGCAATATCGAATGGAAAACTAAGATTTGCAATGCAGGTACTTACTTATAAGCCACAAAAGAAGAGAACTACAGTACTACAGAAAACAGGTGTGATAAAGATAAATAAATAAACATGGAAGTTAAGCTTGGAGGACTATAAAGGGACAGATGGGTTATGACCCACTCACAGCGATTTGGAGGAAGGCTTCTTCACTTTTGGCCTCTTTCGACGATGAACTGGCCTGAGGCATGCACAGCGAATACACACGCAGGGGAGACGCATGTGCATGGAGACACACACAGATATATACACACAAAACACACAGACACACACCCAACCCAGACACACAGCAGAGACAAGCAATTAGCCTTTGTTACATAAAGAAGCAATGTGTTACAAAAGGGGGCAGCAGACTTGAATTTTAATCTCCAATGACTTCTGCATGCCAAAGAGCTTTGATCACAAATGTAACACAATGTACATGACCCTTATTCCCTTTACCATTAAGGTGATTTAAAATGAACATGACTAAAGACACTCGGAAGGTTGAGACTTTTACAACTCATGACATGATGAATTCCATCTGTGGGGATCATAAAGTAATCTGTCAAGTTAAAAGGAAAGTATACCTGTATTCACTGAAGTAGTTTCGCTCTTTGCCTCCTGAAATTAAGGGAGTTTTAAGTAAATACAGGCATTATGCACTTTGTAAGCAATCAGCATTGTGCCTTTTAACCATTTTATTTTATTTCAACCATTACCTTTTTCTGGATTGCATTGCTTATGTCCCTTGCAACCCCTCAACTCCATGAGCTGTTGATGTAATGAATTTAAAGTGTTGCGGTCTAGACTGCTGACACCGTTTATCAGCTACAAAAATAAGAAAGACAGGGACATAAAAGATGCAAAAAAACAATGGATTCTAGAACAAATACATTTTATATGTTTCAATTTCAAAAGTTGACAAAGTAAATACCTGGTAAGGGTCAGTGTTGATGTCAAAATATTCCAGGAAACCAGTTGCAAATTCACAGAAGAGGAAGTTGTGTGTGTCATTGATGGTCCTCAGGCACCAGTATGTGTTGTTATTGGCACTGGTGCATGCACAGAATGGGCCCACTAAGAGAGAACAGGAAATGTGGAAACAAGAGATAAAAACCAAACACATCATGCTCCAGTATTTGGTTTTACTGCAGTGGAATTATTCTTTAATTCACTTGTTTTATGTGTGGTTTACTTACTTGTCCAAAAGGGGGCAGTCTGCCAATGGTGATTGTCATGAGTGAAACATGTCAGCCCTGGCATGCTGCAGGTGTCATTATTCTGGAGGCGCTTAAGAAATTTACGTAGTTTCTTTCTGCGCTTTTGCTCCTTGGCCAGCCACTGTCCTTTCTGCTTTGATGATGGAATTCTGCATTAACCCAATAACAAATTAAATCACAGGAAAAATTATTATATTTTTTAATATTTGCATTAATGTATAGAAAATTTACCCCAGAGAGTCAATATGTTCTGTATTTAGTTTGAAAATTTCTTTACTTTTGAAAAGATAACTGTAAAAGAAAAAAAATAGAATGATCAGTAGAATTTCAGATGATACAGTTGTATGAAAAAGTTTGGGCACCCCTCTGAGGTTGCATAATAATTCACTCTGTCTTCACAAAAAATGATCACAGTGGCATGTCATTCATTTTCCCATAAAAGTCGAGGACTGGGTGGTTTTCCAGGCACAGATTTTAAGTGTAGTAATATTCATTTGTATAAAATTAAATCAAATGTGAAAAATAGGCTGTGCATAAATGTGGGCACCCTTGTCATTTTGTTGCTTTGAATACCTGTAACTAATCAACACAGAGTAATTGGAACACAAAATTGGTTTGATGAGCTCATTAAGACTTGAACTTCATAGACAGATGCATCCAGTCATGACAAAAGGTATTTAAGGCGGCCAAATGCAAATTGTTCTTCTCTTTGACTCTCCTCTGAAGAGTCGCAACATGGGGGCCTCAAAACAACTCTCAAATGACCTGAAAACAAAGATTGTTCAGCATTACGGTTTAAGGGAAGGCTCCAAAAAGCTTTCTCAAAGATTTCAGCTGTTAGTCTCCACTGTGAGGGACATCGTGAGGAAATGGAAGGCCACAGACAAAGTTCTTGTTAAGGCCAGAAGTGGCAGAGAAAAATATCAGAGAGGCAAAGATGAAGGATGATCAGAATGGTCAAAAACAACCCACAGACCACCTCCAAAGACCTGCAAGGTCATCTTCTGCAGATGGTGTCACTGTGCATAGGTCAACAATACAGTGCAACCTGCACAAGGAAAGGCTGTACGGGAGAGTGATATGGAAGAAGCCTTTTCTTCACAGATGCCACAAACTGAGTCACTTGAGGTTTGCAAAGGCACATTTAGACAAGCCAGCTTCATTTTGGAATAAGTGCTGTGGACTGATGAGTTATTTGGCCATAACAAGAGGGGCTCTGCGTGATGGCAAAAGGACACAGCATTCCAAGAAAAACACTTGCTACCCACAGTAAAATTTGGTGGAGGTTCCATCATGCTGTGGGGCTGTGTGGCTGTGTACTGGGAATCTTGAGGGTTGAGGGTTGAGGTTACACTAGGACTGGATATTTCAACAAGACAACGACCCAAAACACTGCTCAAAATCTACTCAGGCATTCATCCAGAGGAACAAATACAAGACTTGAATATCATTGAAAATATGTGGGATGATATGAAGCAGGCTGTCCATGCTCGGCAACCATCAAACCTCACTGAACTAGAGATGTTTTATAAGGAGGAATGGTTCAATATCTTCATCCAGGATCCAGACACTCATTAGTGGCTATAGGAAGTGTCTAGAGGCTGTTATTTTTGCAATTTTTCTGTTGAGGTGCCCAAATTTATGCACCGGTCTAGTTTTGTTTTGATGCATATTGCATATTTTCTGAAAATAAATAAATAAATAATTTCACTTCTGAAATATTACTGTGTCCATTAGTTATTTGATAGATCAAAATGACATGGACCCAAACACCCAATGAGTTATAAATGAAAATAATGGCAATTGTCAAGGGTGCGCAAACTTTTTCATACAACTGTATATTTAAGCATGTTTATGTGGCTTACCTTGGAGTGTTGCAATGACATTCCTCTGGTCGCACCTTTTTCAAATGACCTTTGACCTCACGCAGATTCTTGATTTTACTTTGTAAAGTTTCAATCTAATCAAAAGTGTGAACAAGTAATAGATCATATTATACATTCCTTAATTAAAGTATACTTAACACATAGCACTTAAAATGTATAGTTGTAATGACACTAAAAGTAAACTACTCAACTTTCAGTGTAACTAAATAATAAAGTTACATAACTATAACAGGGCAAAGTGGGTACTACTTCTGTCTTGTTGACTGAATATTACACATTTAAAATCAAGCCAAAATCTCTTTCTGAATTCACACAAAAGAACGAAGACTACCTCATGTTCAATGTGCAGTTTATGGTCCTTCCAAGCTTGGAGGGATTTGTAGAGACCCCCATCACACTTGACTGTGTCATTCATCAGGATAGAACACCTGCAGGAATAATAGTGTTCAGTGATTACATATCAACATTATAAGAGAACAAACCTGTGGATACAGTTTCCATAGGGTTAGGGTTAGCCCAGGCTAGCACACACCTGTAGGTGACCTTTAGAGCAGTAGGGGGCGTTAGTTTGTTGCTGGTAGTAGGCTTGGTTGTGACTTCCATTCCACTGAATTCATCGTTGTCCTCCTCGTACTGGAGTCTGTTTTTCTTTTCTTTGACCCAGCTGCTGTTCTTGGTGCCCAGTGGCCGGTAGCCCTCCTCTAAATCCACAGCATAGAGATCTCCATCCAGCTCAAAGGACACTGAACGAGCCCAACGCTTCCTCATCACTGTTTTACTGGTCTTCATCTCTACATAATTATAAAAGATGCACATTTTAGTAAAACACACCTTATACAACAATACTACAGTTTCAAAACGCCTGAGCTATATTTAATTTGACCACTTGATGGCAGCAGAGACACACCACTGTCATAGAGTGAACTTAAAGAGCAGATTTTCAGGCTTCAAATTAATGGCCTGTGTTGGTACTGCTTTGTGGGCTACTGCAAGGACATTTTAAAGTGAAGTACAAGTGTCATTCTGAACAAAATGAAATCTGTTATCAAATACTGAAGAATGTGAGTGACAGGATGAACTTACTCTTCTTGGTGAGAAGTTTCTTCCTCTTTAGGATGGATGTTTTTAATGGTAAATCAGCACAATTACAGTTGGCAAAGTTGGATGTTGGAGACAGCTTGGAGCCACCGCTGGCCATTAGAGCCTGCATACGTGGGGCATAGAGACTGGCCATGCCTTTGCACTTATACAGCCTCAGCTTACCAGTTGGGTCCTCTACACACTGCCACTTCTGAAAATGGAGACACAAAAATAAAGAAGAAATTACAATGACATGACAATGTACTTGAAAGAATATTAAAATCTGATTTAAAAAGCTATATTTTGACTTATTCTTGCATGAGTGTAGGTTTTTCTACACCACTCGATAGTCAGGATCAATATACTGGTATGGATCCGCCCATCTCAACAGGAAAGGCTTGCATGCAATATGTTAATAATAATAATAATAATAATACATTTTATTTGTTAGGCGCCTTTTAAGGCTCTCAAGGTCGCCGTTCATGGGCTAGGGTCTAAATATTTTAATAAGACGGTTCATATTTCATATTTTTCTCACACATTAGGCCACACACCACTAACCCTCATCCTGAAGGCCTAAATAATAGACTTTGAAGTCAAATGGAGCCCTCTCTAGCTCTGTGACAGCATATTAGTCTAAATAAACTATCAGCCAGAGACTAAATTGTGCCTCTGCGTGAACTACACTCCATGTTGTACTCTTGAAATATTAATCGCCACCACTTCTCTGCTTGTGCAAGTAAGAGAAGATGTTATGGTTTCACACTGATGTTTTTCCAGCAGTTAATTAAAAGTAGATCCCTAGAACAAGTTTTCTGTCGTCATCTTAGCCTAATGGTTACCTGACCACCCAGAACCAAACGCTTTGATAAAAGTTTACAGAGATGAGAGGATCTGGAGCTGTATCCTGTCTCCCCAATTTTAGAGGGCATCATTGGCAGGCGGATTAACTAATAAGAGAGACACATGGTCCGTTCGTGCCAAAAACAAACATCTGCTTACATAAAAATAACATAAAGGACTGAGAAGCAGCACGGAATCAACAATGAAAGCACCAAACTATTACTTAGCTTACTTATCTCAGGTAAAAGAAGTTATATATATTTTGTTCTGAATATTATAAGAATTTGTCTTAGATGTCTTCCGCATTTAAGAGACACTACAAATGAGCTACAAATTAACAGCTGTGGTTGGATCATCTCAAGTCAGGATGGAGTCTATTGTCTCCCTCTATTGTCTGGTTCCAGTCTCTTCTGAATTTGGCAGAATGTAGAAGGGCCTGACTAGTCAGGCAATCCTAATGGTGCATTGTGTCAAACATTGTTTTTATTATTGAACCATGCTGCTAAAATTTTGATTACTGCTTCACTTTGATGGACACATAACTTAAAGGAAAATTAATGTTTTTTTTACAATCTGAGCCTTCTTTCGGCAATAAAACAAGTAGTTTTACTCACCCATAGCAGTTTGCTGTCAATTGGAGCAGTATCGCAGAACTTATGTTGAGCCGTTCTGTTCTACTAATGATCCCGTATCCGTTGACATGGTGCTCGTATCATATGCTCGGGGCATTACTTTGCGGTGTCCAAATAACACAAACTTTAGCACTTTTCAAATCACAGAAGATCGCTGTGTCAGGGTAGACTTTGAGTGGATTCCAAAACGGCCTGAAACCCGATATCCAGCTATAGTTTCATTTGATGACGTCATCAGAGAGGACAGTGCGCATGCGTGAACTCAGCTATTTTGTAAACACAGCTAGTCCGAAAGAGGCTAACACCGCTCTGAACTGTTGCGATATCGGGTTTCAGGCCGTTTTGGAATCCACTCAAAGTCTACCCTGGCACAGCGATCTTCTGTGATTTGAAAAGTGCTAAAGTTTGTGTTATTTGAACACCGCAAATCAGTGCCCCGAGCACTCACGCTAACGGATACGGGATCAGTGGTAGAACAGAACGGCTCAACATAAGTTCTGCGATACTGCTCCAATTGACAGCAAACTGCTATGGGTGAGTAAAACTACTTGTTTTATTGCCGAAAGAAGGCTCAGATTGTAAAAAAACGTCAATTTGCCTTTAAGGACTATGTACCAAGTAAAGACAGAGGGTGATACCTGTCCCGGTTGCTGACAAGGCGTCTGGTACTCTGCCTTCTGGCACAAGTCCTTTACTCGCTGATATTTGGGCAAAAAGTTCTCCTCCTGGGCCATCTCCTTTCCATCAGCTCGTTTGTGTGGAGGCTTCCTGGGATTACAAGAACATTTGCTCAATTTTGGTGTCAAGACATTTGAGGCACTGACCACAAGACAGTGCCTTGAATGTGAATGTGTTTTTCTGAAGGTCAATCAATAAATATACCCTCTCTCCACAAGGAAAGAATCTCGCCATATTTTAGGCTTCTTGTTTACCTGGAACCTGGAAATAGTGAACAAAATGACGACAGTGCTTTAATTGGAAGGACATTTAAAGGTTTTACAAAAAATTCAGTGTTTGCTCTACCTATTGACAGGCTTGTCTGTTTCTAGCAACTTAAGAATTGATTTTCCGTCCATTTCTGAGGGAATATCAACACCGGCCATGTCAAGCAGAGTTGGGGCTAGATCAATGTTCAGCACTATGTGAGGGTTACTGCAGTAAAAAAGGATACAAAAGTCAATTTGAAAAAATAAAAAATAATTGTATTAATAATTTAAATTTTTAAATAAAATGTTGCATTTCATAAACTTACATAGCACCTTGCTCCACATTTGGGCCTCGTACATAGAAAGGTACTCGGATATCAAACTCATAAGGCATAGATTTGCCCTTAACTAGTCCAAACTGGCCGATATGATATCCATGATCTGAGGTGTATATAATGTAAGTATTGTCCAGTTCCCCGGTCTCCACCAGCATGTTATATACCTATGGGAAGAAAGGACACATTAGCATTGCAAGAGCATAAAAGGTTATTTTATGTTTGCTCAAGTCTCATCTCTCCAGTGACAGCCTAACGAAAAAGGATTGAACAATTTACCAAGTGTGTCACTGAATACATTAGACAGTCCCAGTCAGAACAGGCACAGATCTCACAGGACTTGAGAGTGCTCTATTTGTTGGCGGTCGGCCTACCTTCTCTACACTGTCATCCACCGACAGCAGCGTCTGCATCCTCCTGCGCTGCAGCATGTTAGTGAACTGCATGTGCACCGGCTTCATGGGCCCTGTGTACCGCAGGATCCAGTGCTTGTCTGGGTTTGGTGCGTAGTTGTAGCTGGGTGTTCTAAGAAGATAAAAGACAGCATTTACCAAACAATCTAAGTTGACAAGAGCATACATTACATTTCTAAGATTTAAAAAGTGCTTAGTAAAATTATCATACTTAAATAAATATCACAAATCAATATTTGTCTTCTCTGTTTCCAATTACAGAAATTAATAATGTCAACGTAGATTTAATACCATTGTTCTCCATTGTGCTTGTGTAAACTATTTTTTAATCTTGTCCCACCACTTTCTACACTATTCTACAAGACTAAACAGATCTTATAGAAAATGTGGGAAATGCAAAACATTGCAATCAATGGGTCTGTCCACAGTGAGAACACTTTGATCAATATTTAACTTCCAGCTATATGGAAGTTTAATTATTTAAGAATAAACAGGACACAGTATCTAATGGGATGTGGAGAGGGAATGTATTTAACGTTTAAAGTCGATCGATTTGACTTTTAAGGATTGCTAATGGCTCAAACCCGAATCCATTCTGTCAACTCTAATGTTGTGTGGAGATACAATATGTCCTCAAGGTGCCAAGCAGCGACAGAAGTTTATCACCAGTCCAGACCAACTTTTACAGCCTCTCTTCTCATACAGTTGATAAGAGCAGTGAAATAGCCAGCCAAGGAGCTCCCACAAAACACTACCCAGGGGAGAGCAAATTTATGGAGAAAGAGCAATTAAAAGTTTGTACAAAGACGTTGAAGCAGGGTGTTCTGAATATTCAGAGTATAAATCTTGTGTGGCACAGGTTAATGGTGCTAAGGGATTATATGAAGCAGAAGGAGGGAGTGGGAAGCTGGAAGAACATGGCAAAATTGCAGTCTCATTACTGGCCCGGGATCTGTCTCTGGAGGCCAATAGCAGGTCTGCCATTAGGCAGCAGCAGTTGACAGCCAATCAGGAGCATGGAGAGTTTGACAAAGAGTGGAACAGTGGGTGAATGCACACAGCCATAAATCACTGCCTTTGAATTAAATATACATCAGTCATGCTGCTGTTTGATCATCTTTGACCAAGTAGTACAAATTAGCAGGTCATTATCCCAGTAACACTACAGTGACAACACAAGAGCCAAATAAACTGGAGGGAAATACTGGCTGAGAGAGGAAGGACTCAGCTGCCAGAGGCTTACTACAGGCACCAGAGATAAGATCAAGCTCAGATTATGGAATTCTGGGTCAAAGCAAAGACAAGTGTATAAGTGCAGAATTTATAAACACTAAGATAGGTATAACATCATGTAGACCTTATATTTACCCTTATAATGAACATGTTTAATTATTAATTATGTATTAATATTTTTGCATATGTACAGTGCAATTACATGTGTTGGTAGGCGGTATGTGATGTATTTACATGTGCTGCGATGCATTGGGGAAGGCAGTGCTGTACTGTGGGGCTGAGTCTTCTGGTCCATGTGGGGCCACGTGGCTTAGTACCATCATGACGGGACGGTGAGGGTACATCCTCTTGGACATGCGGAAGTAGTTGATGCTGTCATTGGTAATGACATCTGTCAGGTAGTCCTGTACACAATACAGACCTGTCAATCAAGATCTCAGTCTAGAGAACAGTCTAGGAACAGGTGTCAAATCATCACGGTGGAGTGTCACATTATTAGCACTGTCAAAAAAACAGCTAACCACTATAGACTATACAAGACATACTTAAATGTATAAATGTAAAATTGTTTTCTGCACTGTCCACAATATGACAGAAGATTAAAGGTTCACCAGTTGAGTATCAAATAGAAGCCATTGCTATTTAATGTCAATTATTTCATATTTAGAGCTGTTTAAATGTCAATGTGATGATTATTTAATTACAGAACATTATAAAAAAAATAGCCCTTAAAGATCTAGTAAATTGTGTAAACTTCCTGCACACACCCTTGCATAGTCACTGCTGTGTTTCTCTCTCATTCCATTGCGGCAGAGGGTGTAGTTGTAGAAGCGTGAGTTTTTCACCAGTGCTACCCATTCCTTCCATCCCGGTGGTATATATGAGCCATTATATTCATTGAGATACTTTCCAAAAAAAGCTACGGATTAAAAGAAGGAAATATTTTAGGATTCATAAGTTCCAACACAGTCCAAGTCAGTCACTATTTTTTCTCACCTGTCCTGTAGCCAGAGTTGTTGAGGTGCACAGCAAATGTATGTGGCTCATGGTGGGCCTGCCAGGAAGGAGACGAGCAGTTCTCATTGTTGGTGTAAGTGTGGTGGTTGTGCACGTACTTCCCTGTGAGGATGGAGGAGCGGGATGGGCAGCACATGGGGGTGGTGGAAAAGGCATTTGTGAAGTGGGTGCCGCCCTTCTCCATAACGTGGCGTGTCTTGTTCATGGCCTGCATTGAGCCTAACAAAATAGAGAAAACGTTTGAATGCCCAAGGCGGTAACATGGATAGAGAATTAACCAAAACATTTAAATGCAGGCAAGCATACGCCTATAACATTTATGAATATATTGCTCAAAGTAATAAGTGCAACAGCTCTTGAGCACATATTAAAGTAACTCTGGACTCCTCTATACAGAAAACGTTTTTCACACTGATGGTGATTGTTTGGGGAAACAGATGCTTGACCATAAAATCTTGCTTTTCAAAAGGAGTCTTCTCACTGGCAATCACAGCAGGACAAAGGTTGTCACAGAGGCCATTATATAGCCACTTCAGTCCAACACACCACTAAAAGACTTAAGCGGGTAGGGAGATGGCCAAGGTTTGGCACCCACACAATAGGAGCCAGAGACTGCCCTCATTTTATGCCAGAAAACTGGCAGGTTTGCACATGACTTGGAGAGGGCCAGTTGTTCTAGTGCCAGGAGGTAGCATTAGGCCAATTTTCCCTTGCAAATGTTGAAATGAAATGATTAGAATGCCCTGATGATCTGAAAAGGTAGTGGAATTGTTGTTGTTTTATTTATATAAAGACCTGTAAATAACATTAAAAAAAATATTTTTTTTTAAATATCCACATTATCCACCATTATTGACATAAAGAAGGGTTAAAAAATGAAGACCATACCTAGTTCTATATCCTGGTCATCTGTGAGGATGAGGATAATGTTGGGTCGGATATTACGAAAATGGCGGTCTCTCTGTAACCGCGACCTGAGGCGATAACCTGACAGGTATCCAGAGCCTTCAGCTGCAGGCACAACTCCCACCAAAACAAGGCTCCCGATGAGGAGGAGAGGGGCCAAAAGCCCCCACACTGCCATGTCTGAGTCCAGCAGTCACCTCCTCTGCTCCACACTCAGCAGCTCACACTTAACCTGAGAAAGAAGCCACAGAAGAAGAGAATATGTAAGCCCACGCTGTCACAGCAAACACACACAAAACAGCTTTGCAAAAAATAGCAGATGCAAGTCTTGCACTGCCATTACAGGTTGCTCTTCCATACAAATGCACCCGTTTGGGCTGAGCTCAGCTCGTTAATCAATCATTAATGATGCATTAGAGTGGTGTCATTGGCTCTGTGTAATGATCTCTGGTGATGAGCACATGCTGCCAGGTTGGGGCTAATGGGCCTGGGCCGGGGGCCAGCTCAAGCCTCACCCCCCTGAGAGGTTTAGAGAGGTGGGCTGGAGAGGTGGGGGTCGAGGTGAAGGACAGAGTAGAGAATAAAAAATCAGGGTCATCAGGCAGCTTGCTCATGCGAAAAGACAAGAAAACCCAGGTCTGCAACTACCTCTAAGTTCAGGCAGCACTAAGCAACCGCATCACTGCTTAATAGAGCTTAAGATGCAGGTGTGAAGAACAAGACTGATTTCTATGTAAGCCTAACAAAGAAATGAACTAACAAGCTCAACACCTAAACAAATTGCTTTCTTCATCAATATGTGCAATTTTTAGCCATTTCCTCATTAAAACCTCTCACTGAGGTTAGGTCTACACTGGCTATATACAGCACAGCTTCCCTAGAAACACTCCAACATAATTAAGATTTTGGCTGTAAACAAGTGGTGGAAACCCAACCTTTGTACTCAGCAACAACAGCAACAGAAATTAAATTAACAACCTAGGTCTTCTCCTTTCTCGCTACAGGGATGAAATATGTTTTTTTTGTGTGTGACACATTTGTAAACATCAAATTAACAAATCTGCAATAAAAGCAACAAAATACATTCTTCAATACAGGCCAATGGCTTAGGAAAACTAGTATTCTGGGTTATTTTAATCATGACACATAATCAAAGAGCTATCACAACCCGGCGAGCAGAATCATCAACAGTTTACAAGCAGCAGCAGAAGTGTGCCCACTGAGATAGCCACAGCAGAGGAGGGGGAAAATGTCTTTATTAGGAAGCTGACAGTGTGGCCACACGGTTCACGAGACTATCCCCTCAGCTGACATTTCTCATTTGGACAATTACTGTGCAATACAAATCCACACCAGAAAAGAGGGAAACGTGACTCATTGTATATGAGTAATCCTTAAAGGCCCTGTACCCAATTTTTTATCATATATTTAAAGGTGCACTGTGTATCTTTTTAGTTGAGGTCTGTCACCTGGTTCTCTCTATGAAGATATTGTCTGGAATGTTCCACTGTATGGCATTAGATTTATTTATCTGTGATAACAGGTGACGCCACAGGGCCCACTCACTCCCATCATGCGCACCTACCGGAAAAAGCTACATCGAGTAGTGAGAGCAGCTGAGAGAATCATGGGTGTCTCTCTCTCCTCCCTGCAGGACGTCTACCGCACCCGCCTCACCCGCAAAGGCCTCTGGGTGATCCCACCCACCCATCCAACTGCCTCTTCAGTCTGCTGCCATCAGGAAGGAGACTGAGGAGCCTCAGGGCAAAGACCAGCAGACTGAAAGACAGCTTCATCCACCAAACTGTCAGGATGCTGAACTCTCTCTTTGCCCTGCCCTCCCCCAATGACATTGCTGCTTAAAAGACACTTAAAAGACTGTTTATTGTTGTGTACTTTTGCTCTAGGTATATGTGATGTTTTAGTCATGGTGTTTATTGTCTTGTTTATCAGATGTTTTATGTTCACTGTGGGCCTAGGGAGCGCTGCAATTTCAAATCCTGTGTGTGCAACCTGTACATATGGTTTTTGACAATAAAGTTGACTTTGAACTTTGAATGCAAGTTTTATGGTTAATAAAAACCCACGTTACTGAGTAAATGCAAGCTGGATACATTTAATGCCATACCATACCAGGACAACTCAGACAAAACAAAAACATCTCCATGGAGAAAAGCAGGTTGCGGACAGTGCACCTTTAAGCAATATGTCTTGCCCCAGTACAAATTATTATTATATAAGCAGGTCTTCAGGTTAAAATAAATCCACTGTGTACTGTCTGTATCTAATTATAAATTGTTATATTGTCCAAAGATAAGAAATGTATTAGCATGTTGTTAGCTTTACCATCATGGCACTTCACCCTGGTCTTTGAAACCTGTGAAAAGTGTTTATAAGCTCATCACGGTCTCTGCACTCTGCACTGATTTTTCCTACTGGCCCATTTCAGATGCGGTGACAGAAGCCTTTTAGGAGAGCGGATTTCAGCTTAATTATATAAGGCATTTAGTTTGTGATGGATACAAACAACGATACCAGCTGCACAATATTTGTAGTAAACCCCAAGTGTGCTCACATCAAATATAAACAAGCCATTTCTTCATGTGTATGGTTTAATTAAGCGGGTAATTCAGTTTCATATGGAACTAATTAGCTTGAAGTTTATACATATTCAACTAATTAAGTAGATATTACAATCAGAGAATTTATAATAGGATTTGTAGTTACTGTTAACAAAAACAAAAACGAAGAGTTTAATGCTGCTTGAGTTTGTGTCTGCTATATAGTTATAAACAATGACACCCATGGATCATGATGTTTATGTTTCATATAATTTGAACATTTTAAATTGCAATATTCATTTAAAACTTAATCTAAGACTTAATAAAAGAAACAAGTCTTCTGTGACTTCCGAGTTAGAGAACGGCACTTAATGAGAGCTGACATCGCCATAAACGTCATCAGAACAAAGAGCCGTGAAGTTGTCAGCACCTCAGATGGATAGCTATTTTTTTTTGTATCAAAATGACTATGTAATGCTGCTGAATGCTGCGCATATCACAGATTAAGACAATAAAACTGGAGAACACAGTTGTACAGAGTAGTGGGCATAATATGCTCACTACTCTGTGGTACTCTGTGGTGGTGGTGGCAAAATACCGTCTTGAAAATAAGTGAAAGTGATTGCTCAAACATGCACAAGTCAATCCAAATATAACTTTAAAGGCAAAGTAACGTTATTTTACAATCTGAGCCTTCTTTCGGTAATAAAACAAGTAGTTTTACTCACCCATAGCATTTTTCTGTCAATTGGAGCAGTATCGCAGAACTTATGTTGAGCCGTTCTGTTCTAGTAATGATCCCGTATCTGTTAACATGGTGCTGTATCATTTGCTCGGGGCATTACTTTGTGGTCTCCAAATAACACAAACTTTAGCACTTTTCAAATCATAGAAGCCCGATGTCTTAATGAAAAATTTAGTTTGAAGCAAAAGTGGCCTGTAATCCGAGATTTAGCCATAGTTTCGAGTAGATGAGGACGCCAGTGCGCATGCGCGGACTGCTCCGGGGACCCAAACAGGAAACGCAAAGCTGAAAACTATGGATAAACCTCGGATTACAGGCCACTTTTGCTTCAAACGAAATTTTTCATTAAGACATCGGGCTTCTATGATTTGAAAAGTGCTAAAGTTTGTGTTATTTGGAGACCGCAAAGTAATGCCCCGAATACAAATGCTAACAAATGCTAACGGAAACGCCACAACATAACTTTCTTCAAACAGCTCCAAATGACACGAACGTGATATGGGTGAGTCAAACGACTTGTTTTATTACCGAAAGAAGGCTCAGATTGTAAAATAACGTTACTTTTCCTTTAAGTGAGTAACAGGGGAACCAACTACAACAATAACATGGTTTAAAGCTTGATTTTTCATAACAGATAGCTTTAAAATAAATAGGGTCCAAAACTGTTCAGACTTTGAATTCCAATTATGAAATCATTCATTGCAATTTGCCAAGAATGATCACCATTTCATAATCATAATAAAAAGGTTGCTATATAATTTATTATGTATCAGCACTATCTGGACAGAAAATAAAGCATCAAAATCCATACATACATATTTATAAGCAAGTATTTATAAGAAAGAAGAACACATTTATGATAATATTTTGCAGTGTCGAAGTTCCGACTGTACTGTTTACCATTAAGCATGAAAATATATTCAAATTTAAAAGGCACTTGAAACTGAAAGATGAATATTTAATATAAAGAAGAGATGCCAGAAAAGGCTTGAGAAGAACCAACAGTAAAAACATGTGAATGCTGTTGGCTCAAAAAGACCTGTGAAGTATTAGTGATCTAAATAGACTTTACTTAAACATGCTCTCATTAGGGTTTTGCCTATCGCACACACACCTATGCATGTCCATTTGCCTCTGCCTCGGAAAACATACACAAACTGCACTAATGGTGAACACTAAAGCAGCTGTGTTAGCTCTGCTCTCATGCTCTGTGGGCTGGCTTGTGACTATCTTCCCCCGGAGGAGCACATGAACCCTGACCCTCGGTGCTGCGGTTGTTTCGAATTGTCTTAGCTCTTTTTTCTCTGTCTCGCTTTCATTCCTGCCGGGGGATTAAAACCAGACACAAGCTGCAAAGGACAAAAGTGCTAGAAGTGAGACATTTACTTAAAGCGCTGTGTGTAATGCCTTTCAGAATGCTCTGTGAATATGCAATTAAAAGTCTTGTATACAATATTTTTCCATGTATTTGAGAAATATTTGTCTTTTTGCCCCTGCACAGCTATATATAAACCCCTCTTAAGTCTCTTGTGAGCTATCTGTATCTAATTAGAAAGCTTTGTATTTTCTGATAATCAGGAAATGTGTGTTAGCCTGCTAGTTGTTGTTAGCTTTACCTCTGCTCTGGTCTCTGAGAGTTGTGAAAAGTGCTTGTAAACTCTCACTGTGGTGAATAATTAGAATGCTTGGTAAGTGAGGAATACATTTGGAATAGGCCTATTGCAAACCATTTAAAATGAACTAGTTCTGTTTTCACATCGTAAGGCAGTAAAATAAGCACCATTAAATGTAGGTGTTGTCTTTGATACTTGCTTATTTGCTCAGAATGCTGATGTGGTCAAAGCCTGTCCGCAACAAATAATGCAGTAGTTATTTATAGATCAGATTTACAAGAAAACCTTCAGCTCAATCTTCCGCAGGCATCTATCAATAGCTTTGTATGTAAATAAAGGCTTATTGACATGCCACGGCCGTAGATATTTTCTGACATTAGTCCCATGGGGCCGCCTTCTCTCCACAGATATTGAGGACTAATTGGATTTGGGGGCTTTTATCTGCTCTAACTGACACATACAGTTCTTTCTTCACACTTCCCTTCTGCTTTCATCCCCCTGTATTGTTTATCTCTCTGGGTGGCAGATGCTACATAAAAAGGCAGAGCTAAAAGGCACAGGAAACCTCAGCGTCCAAACACACATAAGCAATTAGACTTTCAATATATAGAGGAAAAACACAGAGAAGAGGCAGTTAGAAAAAGAGGGGTTTCCGACAGGCTATTCTCCATGTTGAAAACTTAGAAAGAGAGTGCTGAATATTATTCGAGGCCATTTTGCTAGATGGAATTATTGGGTAGAATTTAAGTCTTCAAAGCAACACAGCCTACTGCTGCCACAATATTAACTTTATTATGATACTAGATACTCAATACTTATTTTGATATCACAATTAGAAAATATACTTGATTTTATACAACAGAATGTAATTGTCAACACAAAATATCAGTTTCTATTACCTTGTGGTCTTATACTAGTTCAGATATGAACACTATTCTAGGAAAGCATCAACTTTTACTTTTTGTTTTGTTTCCTTTAATACTGATGTTTCTTCAAATGAGTATCTATTTTTTTGTATAACAGCATTTTTCTTTTCTTTTTTTCTTTTGATGATCATAAGACGGTCTTGTGTGCTTTTATCAAATGACAATGACTGGTAGACCTCATTCTCACCATCTTATCACATCTTCTCATCGCACCAAGTAAGCAGCAGTTTGCTTATAATGTTAACCCCCTCGCATCTAAACAGTTGTGCATGTCAGAAGTGTTCTTTTAAGTTATGCATGTAAAAGCTGACAGCGCTCTCTCTTTTGCACAAACATATATGATTAGAAGTCATTGTGAAGGCATTTACCTGCTCTCTGGTGTCCATAGTAAAGCCACTGAGTTTAATTCAGGCTTGAGTGAAGGAATCTGTTTATCCGTCATTTTATCACCATGAAGATGCATTCAAATACTGCACCTTATACTTAGTGGTTGGGTTCTGAATCTAAAAACTGCCATGAAATATAGCAAAAACAAACTGCTCCTGTCATTCACAATAATGTTGCCTTCTCTAAAATATTATCATTTACACTAAAAACATGAATACAGCAGAATAGCAGAATATACTGTGATAGTTCAATTTATTTAGCTGTTGTTGTGGTGATTTATGTAAAAGTCATTGGTGCTGCGGTTTAGTTTGCAAATGAGGTTTGTCTTAATGTGATTTGATATAAAAGGCTCTACTGTACTAATGGATGGAGGCAGTCAAACTATTTGTATACAGAAAGTTGATTAATATCATTTTGTTTATTTAAATATTGATTTGTGTAGTTTCAGTGTAGAGGGCTAGTTTCTCCATCTCAGCTGTTTCCAATAAGTTACAATGCTGATTCAGCCAAATGAGATAGAATGAAAGTGGATTTTTTGCAATTTAGACAGAAACACAAGACAACATGAGTAAATATAATTCTCAGCAAAACTCATTAAAGGCTTGGGGCTGGTAAGGAAGTGCCAGGGAGAGGGCCGAAAGCATATGAGATCATACGGAATTGGGCTCAGAAGCATGTTTGAACAGCCAGGATCATCTGAGGTGATCCTAATGCTGAATGATATCTGGAAGTCAGGCTGTGGAGAAAAGTTTTGTGGCTTTTCTGTCACTGGCTTGTAAAGAGGCTCTCAGAGACAGCAGCCATGCATCACCTGATAAAAACTTAATGCCTGTCATGTTTTATTGATAAGGCTGAATTATAAATGGTGTGACAACAGACTGGGCAATGTCACTGCATGATCCGAAGAGATGAAAGATATGTTACACTGGTCAGCAACATACAAGTGTCCTTCAACACACAGGAGATAGGAGTGAGAGGAATGCTTGATAAATCTTCCAGAGACTTCACTAATGTACTTTTCCCCTATAAATAAAACACCACAGGCTTTACCACAGTCTGATTCATCCAATCTGCAGCCCCCTGAGAAGTACATGAACAGAATATGGGAAAAGTAAGTCAAAAACAGACATTTATTACATATTGAAGAAGGCCCGAGTCATGTCATACACTTGCAATTTAATCAGCAATGTCTGCTAATGCATATGAAATATGGAAGCGACAGCCCACAGGCTCCTCCCTCACAAATACAGACAGTTGGTTGTGAGAACCTCCAGGCAGGATCTGCAGAGTACAAAGCCCCCACTGCAGATGGATTTTTCCCAAACACAAGCCAAGCTCAGACCAAGGCGCTCATATAAAGCAAAAAAGAATAAAACAGAATACTCAAACAGCTATCTCCTGTTGTTAGTTCCTCAGCACGCATTGTCTTTCTGCCTTATACAGAGAGTAAATATTGGGGATTGCATAAATATTCGACCAATGGCTCTGTGGCTCACTGTAACACTAACAAGTCAAGCCGGTAGCTCATAAATGAGGCTGGCAGGGCTGTGTTAATGTGTGACTTTGCTCACACTGGCCTGCCTCACATAGAACAGGCTGTGCACAACCTCCAAGGACCCTTGAATTTACCAACAAAAGTCACTATTCAAATGCTAATTGTGCAACGGCATGCATTTATGTCAGACTAACTTTGCCCAACAGCAGTGAGTGCATGCTACTGTTTTGAGTGGTTGTGTGTACGCACTCTTCGGTCACTGCGGTTCAATACTGTATGGAATGCTTTTTACATGTTAATAAGGAGCTGTAGTGTTTCCATCTATCACCCAGTGTTTAAAATCTCTTCTTCAGAACCAGAATCTTTTTCAGGAAAAAGACTACCTAAGGAAATGTATCCTTGTGATTTTTCAGATTGAAATGGCACATATAACATTATGCACTGTTACTATTGTGAATTCATTAGATTTATAAGTTATATAATTATCATAATTTCATGAATTATAAATGGTTGCTACAGAACCAGGATATAACCTTGAAATTTCAAAGACTTTTCAACAGTCTTGTGGTTTCAGATGGCGTCTGCCCATACATTCAGATGACAAATGTGCTTTTACTTGCTAATAACTAACTTTAATAGTTGGGAATGACGTGAGATAATGCTGAAGCTGATCCCATTCACAAAAAAGATTTAATTTAGATTTCCCTCAGGTTGTGATAAGCCCGACACACTGCAGAGATCTCCAGATGACAGTCAGAACGTTCACAGCAATTTTCTGTTTGAATACACACACACAAAGGGCTAGTGGTTGGACTTTAAAATGAGAAAATGAGATTCCTCCCACGATCAAGAGGCTTAGGAGATGTAGTATTGTTGCTTCAGTTAACAATGGTGTGTCCGATATAATGGCACCTTCGCACTATTTGCACAATATTCTTTAGTAACCTTTACCTTGTGGAATGTGCTGCCGAGACAATGAAATATGAAAGAGAGTCATTTTAGTACTTATCACATCATTAATCCTGCAGTGAGTCTGCTGCCCCGAGAGAAGGGGTGAGACGCTGATGTTTTCAGGCTGCAAAACATGGAGGCTAATCGCAACTCATTCAACACACTTTAGGCAGAGGGGACAAGATGTTAGCAATACAAAATTCAAACGCCTACAATATATAGCATTTGTAGAAAAATTTACTGTAGAAAAGCACAAATCTATTTGCGAAAGTCACCAATGGTCAAAAGCACAGCATATTAACAAATAATGATGTATATTTGACCTATTATGAAATGCAAGCAAGTACCAGTAAGTGAATTTACTCTTTTGCTTTAGAGAAGAGAGACGTGATATGGTCATCCCTAAAACTATCCAGACAGCTTCCTAATTAAAATTAAACTATTTGCCAATGGTAGAATGCATCCAGATTCACAAAGCAATATAGGAAATTGAAGATAGCTTTACCAGCGTCATCTGTGTGCCTGCCACTCTATCACCCATTATGCTATAGCTGGTGTCAACATGAGAGATGGGGAGGCTGGAGGATTGGTGGGATGATTATAAACAAAACAAAAGGCATGTTCACATTGGGGGAACAAAGCACACTGAAACACTCCCAGGGTCTGCATTTTGACTAGAAATATGCACAGCAGACAGACAGTTTATCACTTCCAACACTGCACCCCAGGCACAGAAAGCCCAAACAAGAGTCCCTAATAGTTAGCTAATTATCTCTGATGCAGGATTGAACAGCACTGTGCTGTTCTTCAATTGTTTAGCTTCAGCAGAGCTCGGGGATATTGCATAGCAACTGTCTGCTGTTTTGTCTGGTTCAGGTTTTACAAACTATCAGTGAGGATGCTCCTCATAATGACTTTGGATTGAAGCCACAGCACAAATAAGTGGTTTAAAAACTGCAACAAGGCTGATTGATGACTGAATTTACTGCTGCAGTCTGGAAACACATTTCACTTTTATTCACACTTCCACCCTCTGCTTGCTGTTTCCAGGGAGCAACACTGAGGTATGTGTGGCAAGCGTGGTGGTCTGCAGGTTTTAGAGAGTTCCTAGCAGGGTCCACCAAAGGGTCACAGCATTTACCCCTCCTCTGCATCTCTGCTGTATGCTCCAAGAGAGGCCACAGAGAACATGGAGGTGTGAGAGACAACAAAACAGAGAGCCCATTGTCACCCCCTCGGATCCGACCCCTCTGTCCTAACTCTGGGGCTTTAGGACCCAGAGAATGAGCTGCTGTCAATGGTGTTTTGTAAATACGTGGCTGTTCTCACTTCAGATGGGTTTATTCAGATGTCAGAGGAAAATGTGGCTGCTTGGCAGTCCACGGGTGTCTGTGCCTTTCCTGTTCTATTGAGCCATGTATGGGAAAGCCATTAGCAGAGCATCACAAAGAGTGACCCAAACGCCAGCTCCTTTGGGACAGGGGTTGACAGCTAAAACAAGGTAGCGAGCTGGTGGACAGGGCAGCCTGCTGAGTGATGGCTGTTTCTTATTGGCACTTATTGACCAGAGGCAATGCCCCCCTACAGTGTCTCCCATCCAAAGTTAAATGGATTACAGACGAATCAGCCGGGGCCCATTGTCTGCCTGACTTAACTACCTCTCTGAGACCTGGGCACCATCATGTGGGTTCTGACATTGGAGCATATAAGTCAGACACCACGCATTTCTTTAGATAACTTCATAATGGTCACAATTAGAATAATCTTTGTATAAAATCATTTCTACTAACCCTTCCAGCAGGAGGAGTCGAGAGCAACATATCCCAAAATTTACCCTAAATAATCTGTGACTAAAACAGAGGGCATGGTAGATGTCTCCTCCAGTGTCTCCATTTTCCATACACAAGATAAACAGTTTATCTACGTTGAAAAACATCCTCTCAGGTTATTTCAGAATCTGTTTAAGTTAATTATTACATATAGCCCCTTAAGCTGTGACTGGTTGCATTTTAATTACATGCCTTTTCTCTCCCTTCATCAAATTAGCCCTTGCAGAAGGGACTGCCCTTAATAGCCCTGGCTTAATGATGATTACAGACAATATTGGTTTCAACTTTCAGTAAACAACTGCCATGGCAGCTTTATAAATTACACAGTGTACCGATAAATCAATAGAGCCCTGTAAGTTACTGTTTGTTGTGATCACTCACTACAGCAAATATTCTGAGCCCAACGAATAAACAACAGCCTTTGACTATTTAAAGGGTGTGCAGAGAGATGCTCGATTGGTGTGAAGGGGGTGTGTGGCTTTCTCATCTGGTGTTAAGGATACCCTTGGGGATTGAAGAGACGATGACCATTTTTCTCCACTTCAAATGGCCGTCCTAACCCTCCAGACTGGCTTGATGGCTTTCTTGAGGTCCTTTTGTTGGCAGATTACTGGGGGTTAGGGGAGGCACACACTGATCTCTGCCCCATCATCCTGCTCAGGGCTCTGAGCACGGGGCCTTTTATTCAACCTGTCTCACAAATCAAAAATGACAACACAGGGGCTTTGGTAAGTTTTGGATTCTCAGCAAGAATCTCAGGCTGCATATCAAAAGGGCACATTCTTTGGATGTAGACCACTGAAAGTCAAATGAAAGTGATGCGACTATGGCTTCCACAGAGGGCATTGTTGCAACAACATCAATCAGATTGAAGTTTTGTATATGCATAACAATATATCAAAAATCTCATACTATGGCAATTTACACTTGTAGCCCCCTGACACAGCCCACAGGTAACCAAATCCCATCCTCTCTGAATTTGCTGATACACCAAACACTGATCTAAGAAAAAGATACAGCAAACAGTAGATGACAAATGCAAGAAAATTATAAAATAGTCTAATCATATGTATATCTTATATTATTCAACCAGGACAAAGCGTACAATTTTCCACCCTCTACAATAAACTGAAGATGCTGGAGCCACTCACTGCAAACAAACAGGTCTTTGGTGAAACCACAAACAGACCCACATCCTCCATACTGTCAGCCCATCTCCTCAGGTCCCGGCTGCCGTCCATCTCCCTCACTCCAGCGCGTTTACGGGACAGCTGCCCAGAAAGCCCATCTGTCTGTCCTGACCTGTGTTTGGTACCATGGGGGGAGCCTAAGTGGAGAGTGAAGGGGGTCTCTGGCATGTTGCCCACTTGGTAATGACAGTTAATCTGGCAGCGGCTTGCCTAACAGCTCTGGATCTCCCTGTGTGCTGCTACAATATTGATATTGTATCGGGTTGCAAAGGGCTTGGCAGCCTTTTAATGAGAGCTCAGATTGATCAGGTGGTCGCGGTTCTCTCTTTACAGTGCATGATGCTTATTGGCCGTCCCTGCAGGCCTGACCTCCTGATCTATCAATTCTGAGCACAGAGACAACAGCCTTGTGTCTACAGTAGATAAACACACATGCTATATTTCACACAGCTCTCTTACAGATATAACCTGCTGCTGAACAGGGGGCTCGGTCTCCGTGTCTCTGCTATTTCTGTAACATCAATAAGTTATGAAAGGAACTCACAATTTCTGCAAATGTCACACTGGTTGTACACAGATGGCATTCTGTGAACTGAGCAGCAATGTGTCTTAACATGCACAAGATAGGAGTTTTATTCACGGAAACAAGGACATGAAATGATGTTATTGGAGTAACACAAAACAGTGAGAAAACCAATTCTTTAGCCCACACCTACTCAGAAACCTCATGACTCATCCACCCACAGGCCAACAATAAATTTGATGAACCTACACACATTTCACATTTGTTTAACAATAGATTATATATTCTGTCAGACTTCTCTATATCTAATTTTTTGTGCATCAATATGAAGTACATTTTTTCAAATACAAACTAGCTCAAAAAACATGGCAAACATTCACAATGTGACCAAATAAATTATGTTCTCTATATAGTTTAATACCACAATAGCCACAAATTGCTATTGCTATAATTATAATCTTACTTCATGTAGTTTGACGGATATTGCAAACCCTAATGTTCTACATAACATCTAGTCCAAGAAAGATTTACGTATCTACAAAACTAATTTGCAAAATGCTACTGTTTGTCTAACAATATAAATACTGTAATTGTAAAATAATTTATTGTGCCTAATCTGTACCTATTGCAAACATAAACATAATCTTTATCCTGCAGTCCAAGCTGAGGTGCTTTCATAAGAAAGATCAAACACCAATTTTACAAAAAATGTTGACGAAATTAAATGAAAACCCACTATTTATCATCATACAAAAGTATTTTATCATTTGGGCTTATCATCATCTGCATATATATTTTAGCATTTTTATTTTTACATTGACTGAGTTTTACTGTGTTCTTTTAGTCTAGTAGAGCAAGAATGTTTAAAAAGTAACACTAGTATGATGATAGAGTATGAATGACTGCATAGACATGCGTAGCATCTTCACCTAAGCACTCCATATAAACTATGGCCCTGTCAAGGTCAGAGCACTCATCCCTGGGACCCTCCTCTGTCCTATTAGACCTCCATTAGGCTCCTGTCAGCAAGGCGGCCAGCTGTCCACTTCACTCTTTTTGGCTTGTTGTTGCTCCTGACCTCCTCCTCCCTCAGCCCCAACCCCAGCCCCCCGCTCCACACCACACCTCCTGGGATTTACAGCAACCGAGTAACAAGATGGAGCCCAAATTGAAACCTCCGCTCAGTGCTCAGGGGTGAGGACATTGTGATTACTTTCAGTGGCCTTTAGTCTCGTGGCTGTCAGGAGGCTGCAGCCCATTGGTCACAGTGAGATGTGGAAATATGACGACCAAATACAGCAGCACAAGAGATTATGGACTTTCATCCTCCAGCAATGCACCTGTTATTTACAGCAAATTAGAAAAGCGGGACTGGGAGCCAAACCTAAAGTAAAACCTGCATATGCGCGCTTAAAAATGTTTTAGCGTGTTTTGAGAGTACTGGAGCAATATAAGAATATTTTCTCATGATTCAAGATACCTCAATATATGGGTCACAATATTAGATTAGATTATATTGTCATTGTACAAAACACAAAGAGACTTTGATAGAGCAAAACTGCAGCAGTAAAAATGATTAAATATAAACACATTCTCAGATCCATACCAATAAAAACACAGTAAATGAATAAATAGATGATTGCACTGATTGATTGCATTGATTTAGTTATGTTTTAGGGCTCAGAAGAACATTTTTATGCCAATTATACACATAACAACATTATAATCAATCAAACTACCTCTTTACTGCCATTGTCAATTAGCTCAAGTGAATATAGCAGTTATGCTTTCATCTGTGAAAGTGTGAAACAACTAACACACTGGAGTAGTGATGTGTATTGTGAGTGGTACTGAACGCTTCACTACAGTAATATACAATGCTATTAATAAAAGAGCTACAAATCCAAGGAGCCTACAGCATATTTCACCATCTTCTCAGCCATATCAGTTTTAAGTAGACATCTAAATGCTAAAAATATGTGGCAATTATAATGTATGTAGATGTTTATTATTCACTACAATGGAAGTGCCAGTAAAATCTCATTATTTTCTTGAGAATGTTTAAACCTTCAGGCTACAATATTTGGTGTTGGTTTTTCTATATTGCATCTGCTGTTGCTTTTAGTTCTGTACTTAAATTTCCCTCCCGAGGCTTAAATGATCTTGTTATCCAGTTTTGTTTGTTCCAAAATGTCATGCAAACACACCCGCCGACACGCTGCTCACAGTGCTCACACCTGCTTTCTGCCCTTGTTTTCAATAAATCATGAATTAGCCAGCTCAAGTTCATCACCCTTATGTTGTCATTAGTGCTGTGTCAAAGCACTGACTCGTAACTATTTCACTGTAGAGCAATTAGTGGGACAGTGGACAGCTCTCTGACCTCACCTTCCTGTCAACGCATATGGGCTGTAAAACTTCTGATGGGACAGGGTGGAGGCACGGCTTTTTAAGGATGAGGGATTCAGTAACCTTTTACATGGGATTGGTCCATGTGAAAAGGTCAATCAGATTCATGAGAAAAGAGAAATGGATGAATGTCAGCACATTAATAAATATCAAAGCCTTTGATTTGTGTCAACTGGAAAAGCATTATAAATAAATAAGAGCTAAACCGATTCAAGGACATATTAGAAAACAAGCATCCATTATGTGTGTCTAGGCACAAAGAAATCTGTGTTATTTTTCTTCTTTTCAGTTGACTGTCAGCAAACAATGAGGTGTTTTGACATGGTTCTCCGGCAGCCGTCCTCATTTTCCCATTGTGTGGTCATGATGATGTCCTCACTGTCATCCCGTGTTGGGTAAGCTTCTAGTTAAATGTGCCTGTGATTAAAAGCTATTACAGCAATTATGCTAATGGCCGGTCACTGCAGACGAGGACCATTTGTGGTATTCATCTGAAGTCTCATTTCAGCACCATCGCCCTGGATAGCTTGAGTGGTTATGCAAGAGGACACATTTTTTCTTCAATAAGAAATACACCACATTTTTGTGTGTTTTTTCTAATATTAGAGCAGACATCCGAGTCTAGCTATGACAGATGACATACAGTGAGAATGAAGTGTTATCATTACGACATAGATGCTGCTGTGTATGGTTGGCACAGCCACCGAGGGCTTTTTGGGGTGCTGTCCTGGGCATGAGGCAGCCTGCCCAATGTTGACAAAGCCGAGTATTGCCTGCTGTCAGCCCTTTCTGTGTGCACCCAGTGGAAAGAATCAATTAGCCCAAGCTCACAACAGAGTACTTTAATATTTGACTTTTAATCAGTGGGCTGAATGCAAGTCGGGCAGCAAGGCAATCTGGCAGTTTCCATCTTGCTGATGTGGAAAATAAGGGTCAGGAAAATGCTCCCACAAGCACAGAATGTGCATCACATAGCCCAGGGAGGGTCCAGTGGAAAATACTGCCAACAACAGGCTCATCCACCACACTGTTGAAGGAAAATATAGCCCTTTGTGGTTCAGTCAAAGACATCAAAAGAACCTCACACAACTTGCAGAAAAGAAAATGAGAATATGACAAGTCTGAGTTCCTGCCGAGTGTGTGCTGCACAGAAGGGAGAGTGGCGAGAGAGTAGAGGACTGAAATGATGAACTGTACCTTAAAAGAGATGCTTTAAAACCAGTCTAGTGTTACTGTGTGCACCCAACGACTCTGAAGGCAGCGTGGAGAGAAGAGGAAAGAGACAGGTGAGCACTGTCCTTACTGCGTTTTGAAGTGGAGATGAGGCCTCAAACAGAATCGCTTACCAAAGGCACATCACTCACCTGCCTGCCCCTGCTTATGTCACGCAGACAAGATGGAAAATCAAAGTTCGACTCGCTCAAACCATCTGTCAGAAAAAGGTCTGTACTAAACAGTTTTTTCACACTCATCATAAACTAGTCAAATTATATCAGGCACTGTGAGTGACAGAATGCTTGTTAATCAAAAGAGGGAGCTGATTACAGTTGTACATAATGATGTGTTTGTAGGTGATAACACATGAGCGGCACACAGCTGTGCACATTACAAGCCCACATGTGCTGTAGTGCTGTTTATCTGCTACTACCCAACTGTTCACACAAATGGCCCTGATCTTTGCAGCATCCTGGCAATCACAGCCAAACCCAACTGAAAAACAATGTGTGCGGCCAACTCTTTGAAAGGTTTCGGTTAAATAAGTCTAGTTCTGAAATTGTCAAACTCCTTGTTTACAGTAGCAGCTTTATGCCACTTTGTTTAAGGAAACTGGGAGCTGTGTAAAGCTTCTCATTTAATAACACTGTCTTTGTAACATGCTTATTAATTCTACAGTCTTCACCTCGGACTCATATCACCCCCAGCCCCACACTGCATTCATTTCACTCTCCTCTCTTTATTCTTAATTAGCATACATAGGGCTGACTGCTGATGGGTCATCTGAAGTGGCCACCAAACAGGAGCAACACCAACGCCAGGCTTTGATCACAAATTCCAGCTCAGTGAAGACAATGAAAAAAAAAAACCCTCACTTTTAGACTGAAGAAAAACATTAATTATGAACTGGCAGACGAAGTGAGGTGCTTTGATTTTCTTCATCGCTTCAGAAGGTGACCAACTCATCTCTTACGGTAAATAAAGAGTTGACGTTAATAATAGCCCACTGTGCTGTTTGTTTCCTCTGAGCTGTGTCGAATCCATGGCAACAGGAACAATAATCACAGCCTGCTTATTTCTGCAAAGAACATGGTAATGATACCCAGCTTGGGCTAAAATAGATCCACTATACACACTGCCCGGCATTGTGATTAGACATACAACTACACCCCATAAATTACTCTATAAACAAACAAAATGCAATAAAAAATGACATGGGTGGAAATTTAAGCTTTTATATACTGCATGATAAGTTGAGTAGCATCTGAAGTGAACAGTCTTACCTTTGTCAGTATACAAGCTGTGTGTTGCGTTTCTCTCCCACAGAAAGCAACCTCCCACTGCCAGATTCTGCAATCAGAATCTATAATGGGCATGTGCTTGGTACATTTGTAATACCATCTAACACAACACAAACAGAACATGGCAATCTTCTAGCACCTTTTAATATTCAGTATGAGTTTGGCCAAATCTTCAGGTCTGTCAGAAAAGATAAAATTGTCCTTCTACAGTGCTGCATAAAACCACAGATAAGAGCGCAAACTGTCAGCTCAAACTGTAAATGTATTTGACTAATTGAGTAAAAAGAGGGACGCAATAAATCCGGGGCATTCTGACATCAGCTTGAAAAACGAGTAGAAAGTGCTCTAATTTTGAACAATTACTCTCCAGCCTTCAGGATATTTTGGAGACAGTGGTAATGTGTTTTTCTTTACAATGTAATTTTCTGCCCTATTTAGAGAAGGCGAGGTTATGTTTTGTCAAACGTAGTCTTCAGTATGATTATTCAAATTATATTATTCTATTTCAAACATATTTTTCAGGTCAATTTGACATGTTGTATCCAGACTAAAGTTGCTTAGTCTAAGAATTTGTTTCCATGTGGATTTTCAAAATGTTGCCTACTAAAATAACAATATCAATATTTGTATCTAAAATTGCTCATTATTAAAGATAGGTATTTTGCCTGTCATACCCTAGAAAGGTATTTCACTTCTATATAAGATATTATCTGTTACCACATGTCATGTGGGAGCATGGATTTCGCAGTGTGTGTGAGTATTGGACAGAATGTTAAGGCTAACTGTAAGGAGTCTCTGAGTAAGGCCCAGGAGAGATCATTAAATTATTCTTTAAGCATGATTCTGATGAGAGAACATTGGTAAAAGCAAAAAAATCTATCTTTAAAAAGCTAATGCCTACCAAAATATTGTTTGATCTGTTGCTAATAAAAGTAATGTTTTTGGTGTTGCTGATCATCTTAAATGACTCATTTCATTTCTGTTAAATCTCACTTACCATTCAATAGCAGAATTTTTTTCTTCCTACAAAGATAAAGGACACAGTAATAATTGGGCTAACACACAGGCAAATATTCACAAAAATCAGTATGGAATTTTGCTAAGACCCATAATGTCCACAGTGGTCATAAAAATAATAATTGCCATGGTTACTGTGACTCCTATGGTTGCCATTTAATTATTTTGTTAATTCAAAAGGCTATAATTTCTACACAGCCTTTTTCCCCTGGTCTCTGATAAGAATAAGAATATGCAGCAGTCTCCCCATAAATCTGCCGTCTGATGCACGCCCCTGACCCCAGCTGCTGTGAGCCTTATAGCGAGCCACTCCCAGGCATCAAAGAGAGGTGAGATCTGGACATGCATCTGTGTCTGTCCATCTGCCCATCGGCCAGTCAGTCTGTGTGCGCTAACAGAGTATCCCACTGGAAGGCATATTTATAAACAGTTTAAAACAACTGCGTCAACGGATGAAGGACAGAGACAAGCGTAGGAAGCCGCTCAGCTGTGCCTCGACAACACAAAACGCCTGTAATATCATTTATTTAGACAGGACTTTGTTTGGTCACCGTGATATCCATATAGCAGTTCAGCAGAAGCCGCAGGCTTATCTAGCAAAAATAAAAGAGTGACAGATTTAATATCACATAGTAAAGGAGAAGGGGATAAGATGGAAACTGGCTTTGAGATGACAAGTCGATGTGATGAGCGTGACAACAGGGAAAACAACACACCTGGCCCTGTCCTTGATGTGGAAACAAGGATACATCAAAACCTGACAGACCGCAAAGATGGCCATTACCCAGGCAAAATGGCAACAAGGACAAGGCAGAGGAGGTGAAAAGGCTCATTTAACCAACAGAGCCAATACACTGTCTCTGTTAATGAATCATGTTTTATTAGTTACCATAATCACTGTTTCCTAGTGGAGCCACACAAAAATTGCAGTGTTTTCAAGCGTGCAGGAGGAGTCCAGATGAGATGTCCATGTTCATAAATAAGGGCAGTGAAGTGAGTTCTGGCAATGTGACTGCGATGAGGTGTTCAGATCCTATATTCACCCTGATCACGTTTGACCGAGAAGGTGAACCAGCAGAGCCCTGTGCACTGTGCTGCTGCAGGAGGTTGATTGATTTCAGTGAGCTGGAACTTTCCCTATTGATCTTTCACCTCCAGCCCAGTCTGTGCCCCAATTAAGAGTTCACTAACGTACCACTACGGACTGAACTATCCAAACGAATCCTGCATTATTGCATACTTTTTAAAGTGTAGTCTCTCTCGATGGACCGAATACATACATCAAGGCATAGCCCACCAAGTTCATTTTATACTTTATAGTTTAAAGCAGGTTTACTATACTCTGAAACATTAACGTATACATATTGGTATCGATAATGAAATCCATACAGTTACATTCACACTATACTCCAAATATACAATAACTTATGCAGTAGATAATCCTATGTCATGTCAATCACGGTTTCATTTTTGCACGGTTTCCTCCTTACAGCCTCTTATAGTATATAGCTGAGATATATTTGTATTACTATATTTTAATCTTATTTATATATATATATATATATATATATATATATATATATATATATATATATATATATATATATATATATATATATATATATATATATATACAGTATATACATTTATATAATGATGCATTAATTGGCCCCAGTCTCTTGCTATTTTTGCTACTAATTTTTAATGTATTATTACCATTTATATTCTTGCTCTTTATTATATTTATTGTGTTGTATGAGCTACTGTGTCCAAATAATTCCCCTTGTGAATCAATAAGGTTTGTCTAAGTCTATGTCTAATTTGCATAAATGGATAAAACAAATTGATTTCTTTTTTTTAAATGTATTTATAGCAGAACTGGTACAAGCTAGTATTTAAGGCACTGCAATTATTTTGTGTTGAAAATGCCATTTTAATTATCATTGTGGCATAAAAATTGGTATCTAGTATAAAGTCTTTCTGAAAACAAGTTTGAAAATTAGTGCTGACAGTGGTAATTATCTTGATGGCTGATATTGGACTAATAACGCTTTGCCTAGGTGTTGCACAAGTTAGATAGAAGGAAAGACACTTCAATCCTTCAACATCACTGCGAATCAATTCACAGTTAGCTGGAGGCCAGGTTTTAAGGATTAGAGCCAATTGAGCTACTTTGGACGGTAAGATTGTATGTCAGCCATGTCAGACGGCGAGATCAAAGATGGGCTCAATTAGAATCAGATCAAATAAAGTTAAACCTGTGAGTGAGATGACTGTGAGTGGTTGGAATGAGACGGATTGAAATGCAGACTCAGGAAGACAGCGGGTTGCCAGGTGATGAGACAGTTACATGGTTGAGCTGCCCGCCTCTCCATCCGCGCTTCCCCTCAGCAATCTCTTCATCTGACCACCTTCAGGTCCAAGTACAAAAATGCAGTTCAGTCACAGGTCAATGGTGCCCTGATGCGGCCGGCCTTAAAGCCATAATCCCAGTGCAGTGGTGGAGTGAGAAAATCCAATTTCAGAGATCTGTAATTCCATAAACCTTATTAGGCAACACAATGGCAACTACAGCCCGAGGGAGAGGCATGCGGCAGGGTGGGTTTAAGGGGAGAGAGGGGCTGAAGTTGTGACCAACTTAAACACATGGGCATAGAAAGCAAGAAACGAACAAAACAAAATGGAAGATTAGTTTGAGTTCCAGTTTGTCTGATCAGGAAAATGAAAATGGGACGAGAATAATGACATGAATAAGCAGAACCAAGTTGAGTGGAATGGGATTTCAGCAAAGACCTTTCACTCAGAATTTTGACAGAATTACATAATGCTCCAGTCTGCTCTAACGAGACCCATTTTTATTCATAATACTAAATCACCATACAGCAAATACCTATATTTTCTATTATAGCAGGAGAAGTTCAATTTGTCAACTGGACCAAGTTTGTTTGGTTGAAAACGTTTCGCCGCTCATCCGAGAGGCTTCGTCAGCTCTAATAAGAATACTGGTAAGACACTTGCTTATATCTTGCTGTAGGGAGGAGCTACCTAGCTAACTACTTTCCGGAACTATCTCATTGGTTTCGGTCTTTTGTTTCTCTGGCGTCTATATTTTCTATTGTATTTTCCTAGTTCCTGCATGTACCAATTATAGAGAAAGATACTTCATTGATCCTGAGGGAAAATCTAAATCATGTAATCAATAATGAAATGAAATTGAAACAAACAACGAAACAAAAAAGCAATCACGCCCTTCGAAGACATAAAAAATAATACATTCATTACCACAAATTACATAATTCAGATATTTAATACTAAATTCACTGAAAATAAAGGATTACTCCACTTTCATTATATTCACTTATGTCTATTTATTTCAAACTCCTGTAGTCAAAGTAGTTAGTTAGTAGTTATTCAACAGTCATGCCACCTGGTACAAATTTTATACCTTTACTACTTACTACTAACAGGAAATCATAATTCATACACTTGAGTTGGTATGCTTTTTCCTGTCATGCCTGGTCATCTCCGTCAGCACATCACCCTGTATTCAATTAACTGTAACATCAATGGGCTACTCGCTGTGCTGTTATCTGACCTCGCATCGATTGTTTGCCTAAATTCAAGCAACCAAGCCGGTGTTTATTTGTTTTGCTCACCCTAATGTACACCACATGAGCATGAACTTAGGTAAGATGAATGTTGTGAAGAAGAGAGGTAGTGAAGTACTATTTAGAAATAAAAAAACATCTATTGATAAAAGCACATGTAGTGAGAGGAATATATAAAGGGAAGATCAAATTTATGGCTCATTTTGGCTCTTGTCCAAAATGTCCAGCTCACTGCTTTTCGTTACTGCAGTTAAAGACTCTGTGCCCAATTTTTTCCATGTATTTTCAACAAAATGTACTGTTTCCCAAGTATTTATGCAAACATTTCTAGCCCCAGTGCAGATTCAAAATAAGCCAACTACATATTTGAATTTAATTAGAAAGCATTTCATTGTCCATTGATCAGGAAGTGCATGTTAGCATACTATTTGTTGTTAGCTTTGGTCTCTGAGAGTTGCGAAAAGCACTTACAAACTCATACCAGTGATAAATTGAGATGCTTGGAATTCATAAGTGAGGAATAACTTTGAACCACTGCAAACCATTTAAAATGAATTAGTTCTGTTTTTCATGCTTTTAAGATAGCATAAATCAGGTACAGTGCCTTTAATTCAGTCATAAATAATTCAGAAAGTGTAACAAAACTGTAGCGAAAGGCCACCAATTGTGCTGGATCTAAAAGCTGATTAGCTGGAGACTGTCGCATGGACTTAATACAGCTTTTCATAGCGGGGCTTTAGGGAGTGTGAGTGGGAAGGGAGCTCCAGCCGCAGCCTCTCCACAGACAGATATGGCCAGTCAAGTCCGTAGACTGTGGCCAGGAGGGTATAATTACATTTTCCCGTGGGGCACCTCTACCGCAGCAGCTTGGCCATATAGAGGCAAGATTGAAATCTGATTGCACTCACACAGCAGTGCAGAGGCTGTCCGGAGCTGAAAAATCACACGGGCACGCGGCTGGATATGGTACTTTCAGATACAACACCCACACTCATGCTCTCAGCAGTGCTACTCCTCATATCAGCCCTGCAGCACACCGACGGTCTAAGAGCCGCCTCTACGTTTAAACACTGATGGCCTGTTAACACGCACTCACACTCAAGAAGCTGAAAATACAGTAAGTGCTGCTGCTGTTTATCACAGACTATTTCAGCAAAATTACTTCAGCCATAAGAATCATTTTGGGTTCATGTCTTTTATCTGAAATTACATTTACATCAATCCAGACCTTGTGAATTATGAACTACTGATTCATGTCTCCAACACATCTATAAAAGCGTAATCCATTTTATAGCAAGGGACTTCTCAAGGGTACATTTTAATGGATGTGATGTTCTCAAAATCACAAAATGTCATAACACTATTTTTAGATATCATTAAAATGTTCTATTTTCATTTTTGCTCTATTGTTCTATCTTACAGCTCAGATAAGCTGAGCCATCAAATCATCATCCAATTTCAACTGGCAACGTATTAAATTACCTGCTAGAATTATTATAACATCTGCTGAGCATTTTATTGTGAGGGCTGTAACCCAGACAGTCAGACAGCTCCAATAAACTGATAATTGAGTATACACTAGGGCCGCACCTCCCTGTGCCTGACCACAAAAGGTCAAGACGGTGGTAAAAGTAGCAGCCTGAGGTCCACACGGAGCAGAGTCACCTTGGCTCCTGTCAGCAATATCTGCCACCTGTCACCACTGTCCCTACGGCCAGGGATGCGGCTGTGTAGACAATGGCTTTGTCGATAGCACTTCCTCCTGAGAGAGCGATGAGGAAACATGTCCTCTGCTTTCATCAAAACATTAGCATACAATACATATTCATGCTGGTGCCTCCCTTCAAGTGCGCCTCCTGCCCTCCTGCACATTTTCCAACCATTGTCGCAAAGACCATGCAAGCGCCCATTTCCCTGACGCCCCACATGGCCTCTTATGTATTCTCCACACGAATGCTGCGAACAACATCAACAGGTCCCAAGGTCATCACTGCCTCTGACTGTGTGTGATGTGGTGTGTTGTACTAATTTGCCTGTCTGCAATAGGAATAGAATGGCCAATAAAAGAAAAGGAACCAGTGAAAAAAGAAATGATTACCTGTAATGTATTTATGCAGTTTGTAGTGCAAGCGAACTGTAAAATTCTTCTGTTGCGGGGCAAATTATAACTAATGAAATATAAAGTACTTGGTGTGGGTGTACCGTGTGGCTGCAGTGTTTGGGTCTAGGCAGTGGCTGACAGGTGAGCAGGAGAGTCTCTCTTTTACTGGAACATCAGTGAGAAAGAGGCCAGTTGATGTGGGGTTAGAGCTTCTATGGCAGAGAGCGTACTGATAAATAATGAATGCTTAAAGAACAGATCTCTAAAGCTTCTCTACTTCTGTCATTCATCCCTCCATCCTTGCATCTGTTCATCCAATCCATATCACTACAAACAGCGTTTGGTGTTGAGCTGCCTCTGTAATAAATATTTCAGTCTTTAGCTCAGTAAACCCCTGACTGCACTGCTCTTAACTGTCAGCATTTGATGGTGACAGTGTCTTCTGACCCATGAAGATATTGACAAAACACTGATAGTGAGTACATTCACCAGGGCCCTCCATAGAGAAAACAGTGAAGCTCACCTAAAACATCTGGAAGAGTTGGGTGACAGCAACTGTTGAAATGACTGCTTGATATTCAGTTACACACATTTACCAGTGTTAGTTTACAAAAGAAAGATTCCCTTATAAAATGATAAAAGTGGCCTCAAAAATGGTTGAAACCCCACACAAAGAACTGCATTAGTCAGGATTAGAATCAAAGCTGAAGCTAGACAATAACTGTTCCATAGTTTAATGCTGTGTGGATAGTGACAGACGCTAATCAGAAACAGGATTTAACAAACTCAAACTGTGGAAATGGGACTGGTTTAGCTCATAGCTCATTTTTCACATATTCCAAACACGACCGCACTCTTTTTTTTAATAAGATAAGTCAATGTACAAAGAATCCCCAATAGACTGACATTTAATTTAAAAGCAAACAGCAAAAACTACACAGCAGTTTCAAGAGATCAACAGCAGCTCCTGTCCACTCTTCTAATTAAAGCCAGATACAAAAAGAGCCCGGTGCATCCGCTGAAGGAAATGACTCTCCTCTATCTCTTATGCTGATGAGCTGAGCTGTTAGCGACTCCATGCATAAATCTCAGAGGCGAACAGAACGGATCGGAGCATTCAAGTGTAAACTAGGGCAAAGCTCCGCTCCAGCACTGAGCATTCTCCATACAGCGCTCTGAAAGCAAGTCCTGTGGCCGAAACAAGCCGTGGCACAAGAGAGGAACACATGCTGTCCTGTGTCAGTGAGACCGGAGTGAGCCAGCACACATACAAAGACGTTTACACACCTGTTCTGGATCAGTCTGGTACCATTTGCTCTGTTCCGGCCCGTTCTGCTGTGCGCTCCCCCTGTGCAGGCAGAGTGAGGAGCTGGTCTGGCCCCCCACGCTCCTAGTGCAGACAGCTCACAGTTATAGATGCAGTGACAAGTGAAAGAGGGGAGGCGTGGCTTCACATGAGATAAATAAAAGAGGGAGGGAATGGGGGAGGAGAAAGCTCGCTCCATCTACAATTCAGTTTTACCCTCTTTGCATTCTTTCTCATTTATCTCTTTTCTAAAATGTTTTTGTCATCTTCTCTGATATCCCCCTGTGGTTTTCAAGGTGTAGTTTTTAAGTGTACTTACTTTTTTTTGAATGTCTAACAATTACTTGTCCTTGTTTTTTTTAGCACTTGTTCATTCATGAATCTGGGGTGTGTGGCAGCTCAGACCATCTGTTAGAGCCCATATTCAGAGTTTTATAAAGGCAGAAGAGGGGAGGGGGTAAAAGGAGAAAACCATTGGTCTCTCTTAAAGCTATGGGGCTGTGGAGGGTTGGTAAGAGGCACACACCAGATGTACCAGGCTGGCACCTCTCAGCCGGGCTGGCGCGCGCTCTGCTTGCTCTCACAGGGTGCGGCAATACTTGGGATTTGGCTCGCTCTGCATGGGCAAGTGGATAGAAAAGAAACGCTCCCACAAATCAATTTGTACACAAAAGGCATATGAATGAGTTCGCCCACATGCACATGCACACTCCGCTATCCCCAAAACCAATTTCCTCTTTGACAAAACAAACAAGATATACTGAGATGGATTATCCTTCAAATTCAAAGAGACAAGGGGGGGCAATATAGAGGACGAATCTTTAAAGTCACAAAGATGCATTCTGGCTGTGAATCAGAGAAACCATTTAATTCTTATTTGATAACAATACTGCAACACCATAAGAGGATGGCAACAAAAAAAGAACTGAATTCACTGTAGACTAAGAATAAAGTATGAACTATATTTAGGTTCACTTTTAGCAGCACCTGGTGGCAAAAGATTAAAAGATGATGTTTCAAAGATGTGAACAGTAACATATTTATTCATATTTTAATTTCTATGTCTTAAAAAAAGTGGGCATTTGTTTTATATCTTGGAAACAGTAGATACATGACCATATGCATGCACTGACAACTGACAAATGACTGACAACAAATGATCAGAGATTTGGTGTCTTAAATAAAGACAAAGTAGAAAAAAGTACCGGTAACAAAAACAAAAAAAATCAAAGGGTATCTTTACTACTACAAGATAGATCACATGTGAGAATACAGTGCATTTCACACTACTCGGAGGCTTTTAGCTATGCAAGAGCGTAACTTACCGAAGTTACTGGACAGCTTCTCTCCTTTTATAGTCCAAAATCCCCCAACAATATCTGGGAAAAAATACCTGATCTTAGAGTGGCTCTGTTTGCACACCAAAAACCTGATCATATAATTTCCAATGTGTATGTAAACACATTTCAAGAATTAGTTTGATTTTCCTGATCATATAAATGTAGCCAATATAAAGCTGAAACACATACAGTATAGTTACCTGATTTTACATGTAGCCAAAAGGCAGGTGCATAGCATAGCATACACCACCTGTTCTTGCACACCTTCATAACTCCATTAGGCCATGGTGTATAAGGTGTGTTACAAGTACTAACTGATGTGGTTTGAGTCAGAGCCAGTCTGGCCTAAATGCATCTATCAGACAGGACTAAAGGAGACATGGTGCTGCTGACTGCGTGCCAGGCTCTTCTCCAGAGTGCTGGTGTCACTTCCCATTCCTGACCAGGAGGGAGAGGTTCGGAACAGGGCGGTGCAGGGCGGAGTTATCCATCATTGTCCTTGGCTGCTGCCCTGTGATGGATGTGCCTGTTTATCCCACTCTGCAGGTTATTTAGATGCAGTCATAGGCTGAGAGATTAGTGATGGAGAACCTCTGCACCTCTTTGGCTCTCCTCCCACCCCATCTAATCAATAATGCTCTTATCTTTTATCTGCATTTCACGCCATTTCTTCATAGAATTATAAGAGGTGTAGAAAAAGAGATTAATTGTTTGCCCCCTCACAGGGATTTCAATTACAGCGCCTGTAATAGATCATCTATCTGTGGGCCTTATACGGTATTTGTGTCACCAGTGTTTTCGGAAAATCAAAGCACATTTCTTCTGGTCATGCTTGTCGCTTACAGATGTATTGTGGTGAATGTGTATGACTATTGATGATAAAGTAAATTATAGTCCTGTGCTAATGTCAGGAGCATTCAGCTTTAAGCTTAGTGAAAAAGAAGCATTGTCAATCAGTGGAACCACGAGTGCTTTGTAAAGATGGATAAGCCTGTACTAATGCTCTTCATAATAATCTTAAGACAAAGTATATGCAGCTATTTTTTTCTGCTACAGTTCACATATTCGATGATCTGAGAGACTGAGGGACTTAAAGAAGCCATCTAGCTGCTCTTACACTTCCGATTACAGACAATGCCCCAGAGATGGCCCTGTTTTCCTGTATGCTGTCAACATGTCAACACAGCAGCCCAGTGACACTACTTTAACACATGCTTTATTCATGCTACATCCCTCTCTCTCCCTCTCTCGTTCTGACTCACTCACTCGAATGTACTTTTAAGCTGTCTCATCTCCCTGACGTCTAATTGGCCACAACGCAGATCAACACGAGTACCCTTCATCAAAAGTTTCCTGAGCCGGGGACCTACAGGGAGTACTATTCCTACACTGGTGCAACTAAATACAAGGACAAAGAGGCATGCCTAGATGCAAACAAATGACTACAAGGCTGCAGAGACAAACAGCCAAGCTGCAGAAGCCCAGACCTTGGGGAATCTTGTTTTCTTTTTTCAGCTTCATTGGACACAAAATGGGCAGGGCCGTGAGCACCACCTTTGCATCAGGGAACCCAGACAGGCACATAAATAAAAAAGAGTGATTTCTTTTCTGATCAAGCACAAAGACAGTAATGTTCTATCCTGCTGAGATCTTGTCCTTGGCGGGAAATGCACAGTTACAAATGAATTTGTTCGTTTCAGCGCTGTGTGGGCCAGGCTGATAAAAATATCCCCTGTCAGCTGGCTGCATGAGGAGGGGAGGACTCGGTGCAAATGAGCTAGACCCCCTCACTGTCTTCCCCTGCTCCCCAGCTCGATCTAACACAGCATTCTCCCTATTATCCTGTAGGCCTGGACCAGTCAGTTCAAGGCTGACTTCTCCTCAGCCTACTCTCTGCCCTCGGCCTTCTGAGATTCCCCGCTGAATGTGAGTAGGCATTAGACAGCTCAACATCACCAAGGCTACATTATGAGGAGAAACAGAGAAAGTGAAGAAGCAAATGGAAAGGAAAGGAGGAGGAAAAGAAAGGGCTAGGCGCTGGCAAAGTGAGGACTTGAGGACAAAAGATTGACAGGCCAAGGATAAAAGTCCATCACTACAGAATACTTTTCCTGAAAATAGAAGAGATGGAACAGTGAGGGGCCATTTCACCTCTCAGCAGCAGTTTCAAAGCACTATGATACACAGACCATTATAAATACCCATTCAGGACAATCACACGTAAAAACCAATTCTGTATTACTACATTTTCTGGGAGCATGGTGTCTTTCTTTCCCTTTTGGATGTTAAGGTTTACTGCTAGAGAAGACTACATGTTTCATCACTTCCCATGTATACTCAACAAAAATATAAACGCAACACTTTTGTTTTTGCTCCCATTTTTCCTGAGATGGACCCAAAGATCCAAAATTCACACAACACTACCATTTCTCTCAAACATTGTTCACAAATCTGTCCAAATGTGTGACAGCGAGCACCTCTGCCCCGCCGAGACAATCCACCCCACCTCACAGGTGCGCCACATCAAGATGCCGATCCGACATCATGACCAGTGCACAGGTGCGCCCCAGACTGCCCACAATAAAAGGCCACCCCGAAATGTGCATTTTTTTTTTTTTTTGCTTTATTGGGGGTCTGGGGTCCGGTGTGACCACTATTTGCAGTGCAACACATCTTCTTCGCATAGAGTTTATCAGATTGTCACTTGTGGCCTGTGGAATGTTGGTCCACTCCTCTTCAATGGCTGTGCGAAGTTGCTGGATATTAGTGGGAGCTGGTACACGCTGTTGTATACGCCGGTCAAGCACATCCCAAACATGCTCAATGGGTGACATGTCCGGTGAGTATGCTGGCCATGCAAGAACTGGGACATTTTCAGCTTCCAAGAATTGTGTACAGATCCTTGCAACATGGGGCCGTGCATTATCTTGCTGAAACATGAGGTGATGTTCATGGATGTATGTCACAACAATGGGCCTCAGGATCTCATCACGGTATCTCTGTGCATTCAAAATGCCATCAATAAAATGCACCTGTGTTCTTCGTCCATAACAGCCTTTGAAGAGGAGTGGACCAACATTCCACAGGCCACAATTGACAATCTGATAAACTCTATGTGAAGAAGATGTGTTGCACTGCATGAGGCAAATGGTGGTCACACCAGATACTGACTGGTTCTGAGTCCCCAGACCCCCAATAAAGTAAAAAAAAAAAAAAAATGCACATTTCGGGGTGGCCTTTTATTGTGGGCAGTCTGGGGCACACCGGTGCACTGGTCATGATGTCGGATCGGCATCTTGATGTGGCGCACCTGTGAGGTGGGGTGGATTGTCTCGGCGGGGCAGAGGTGCTCGCTGTCACACATTTGGACAGATTTGTGAACAATGTTTGAGAGAAATGGTAGTGTTGTGTATCTGGAGTGAATTTTGGATCTTTGGGTTCGTCTCATGAAAAATGGGAGCAAAAACAAAAGTGTTGCATTTATATTTTTGTTGAGTGTATATTAAATGTAATGAATATGTCACAAAGTTACATTTTATCGTTTTAAAAATGCTATATTAGTTGAAATATTTCGTATTATAAGTTTCATTTTAGTTTTTGACACGCTGAGTCTCTCTGTGCTTAAGCCACTCCTTCTTCAGAGCGGTATCACAACACAACCAGCATGCATTTCGCTAATGAAACTACTGCACATCGCATCAGGTTTGTGAAGTTGTACAGATTTGTCATTGGTCTTTTGTATATTTATGGAAAATTGCCTTGTGGGAGTATGGGTGACATAGGCTCATAGAATCTCACTGCTAACCATAAGGATGGTTCAAATGAGGCCCAGGAGAGATTGCAAAATGACTCAGACATGATAAGATAAGATAGGATAAGACTTTATTGATCTCACAGGAGAAATCCACTTGCCACATTAGCTCCAGGCAGTTTAGTGCAAAAGAAAGCTAGAACAAGACAAATAAGTAATAATAATAGAATAAGTAAATAAGAGAATGTAGAAAAAAATGGCACGTTTGGACTATATAGTAGAGTTGTACAGTCTGATGGCAGTGGGGATGAAGGATCTGCGGTAGCGCTCCTTCTTGCACTGGGGGTGCCTCAGTCGTCTGCTGAAGGAGCGGCTCAGCTCCTCTACAGTCTGATGCAGAGGGTGAGAGGTGTCGTCCATGATGGACATAAGTTTGGCCAGCACCCTCCTTTCAGCCACCTCCTCCACAGAGTCCAGAGGACAGCCCAGGGCAGAGCTGATCCTCCTGACCAGCTTATTAAGTCTTTTCCTGTCCTGCTCTGTGCTGCTCAGGGCCCAGCAGACGACAGCTTAGAGGAGAGCAGAGGCCACCACAGAGTCATAAAAAGTCTTGAGCAGAGCCAAAAAACTTCAGTCTCCTCAGGAGGTGGAGGCGACTTTGGCCCTTCTTGTACAGGGCGTCGGTGTTGTGGGACCAGTCCAGTTTATTGTTGAGGTGAACACCCAGGTACTTGAAACTGTCCACAGTCTCTATGTCCTGCCCCTGGATGTTCACCGGTGAGTGAGGTAGTGGTCTCCTCCTGAAGTCGATCACCAGCTCCTTCGTCTTACTGGTGTTCAGGCTCAGGTGGTTGCGCCCACACCAGTCCACAAAGTCTCTGATGACCGAGTGGTACTCCAGCTCGTTCCCCTCAGAATGATGCATGGATGGCATCTAAAACCTCTCCAGGCATGTTCTGATGAGGAAACAATGTTATAACAGAAAGCTAAAAAAAAAAAAAAAAAAAAAGCAATGAATTATAAAAGACGTATAGAAAAAAATTATTTGCTTTCTTGCACGATGAAAAGAATTTAATGTGAAATTTTCAACTGGCATTCCAGTTATTCTTCTTACAAAACTTTTGATAGAGATCAAAACAAAAAATATATAAAGAGTACGGCAAAAATGTATAATGCAATATAATGTGTATATAAATGGTCACATTAATTTACATTGTACTAGTTACAATGTCAATATATTTTAGAGACATGGCTAATGACTGTCTGATTCAACTTTGCAGTTCTATAATCATTTGCTGTGCTTAAAATAGACTACTTTTTCTGTCCAAAGATAAGGTAGATGTCAGCAGAGAGACTCTTGTGCAGTGTGAACAAAAACTGCAAGATGACCATTTCTGCACCGGCAATAATGGTGGTTATATTAATAGTAGTGACATGTTATTTATAGCACATATTCAGTGTTTTGTTGGTAGCAAACATAACAGACTGCCAGAACAGAGTGTTGTCAGTGTTAGAACATGCTGTATTAGTGTGTAGTAATTAGAAGTGGGACACCCTGCCAGTCTCACTAAAGACCTCATGTTGTTTGATCATCAGCCAGCAGGGGGAGGTGCACTTAGGTCTGACAGGGATACATCTTCAACCGCATCAGCACTAGAGAAACATATCAGATTTGCAGGTTTTAAGAAAAGCTAGATTCAGGGAGCAGGCCTTTATACTTTGTTTACCTCCACATGCTTCCCTGTTTTTGAAGCACTAGTCTAATATTTTTCATATTTATATTTCATAATTATGCTCTTCTTCAATCCATCTTCAAAGTTCGTACATAAATTATAAGCTTATGAAAGGCTTCTTGTCTTTTAAGATTGTCTGATGCACGAAAATGCAGTATGCAGAAGTTTGGGAGTCGACCGTGGGATCCACAGATCAAAGAGCAGCCCCTGGTTCGGTCCATGAAGTCTCTATGGGCTGCATTACATCTCCAGCTAATTAACTCAGCCCCTTTCACGTCATGCTATTTGCATTCCTAATATACAGCACTCAGAGAAATGTCTGCCACACATACTAAGAACCACTTGTGGGTTTGTCTAACAAGGCACCCCAGAGTTCTAAGACAAAATGCATTTGTAATCACTCTTAATCGCCCTGCTTCACAGAGGGATACTTTGAATACATTACATTAAAATACAATTAGCACAATTGTTCTGCTTACTTTTATATTACCTCCTTGTCACCTCCTGACTGGATTACTGCAATTCCCTTCTGTTTGGTCTGCCACAAAAAACTCTCCATAAACTTCAATTGGTCCAAAACACAGCTGCCCACATCAACACATGCACCCCTTCTATCAACCACATCACACCCATCCTACAAGAGCTCCAATTCTCCCCATCTCACAAAATCCATTCACTAGCTAGGACCACGCCATCTACATAATGCAGTGAAGATATTTATTATTGAATGATAGTGGATGTCTGAGTGAATAGGCAGTAATGGCTGGGTTGAGACAATGGGTGGGGGCTCCGTCTCAATCTTCGATTGGCTCAGCGGAACGGGACCCCCCCTTTAGGAGATGTCTTGTGGCTGAAAGACAAACGAGATAGGGGTGGGAGGGAGGGGTCGAGTTAACTGAGACGAACTGGAATGAAGGGATGAGTGGCTATAAATAGCTCCGGGAAATTACAGGTGTGGTTATGGTGAACTGTGATTCGCTGGTGAGGAGGAGAAGGTGGTTGAGGCGTGGTCCTGCTCCTGAATTTCAGTTAATCACTAACTCCATTTCACTAGCTAGGACCACGCCATCAACATAATGCAGTGAAGATGTTAATTATTGAATGATAGTGGATGTCTGAGTGAATAGGCAGTAATGGCTGGGTTGAGACGATGGGTGGGGTTAGGGACGGAGCGTCTCAATCTTCAATTGGCTCAGCGGAACGGAAAGAGCATAAAGTGGAATGGGTCTGGAGGAGATCGTTGAGGTCATGATGAACGTACACGAGGTAGGTGCTGGAGACCCGACGACCAAGGGTTCGAATTTTCCGGCTGGGTACATCTGCCCTGGCCGTGGACGTAGTGGCGCCAATGCGAAATAAATGAATGGAGAATGGATGGGGTGTTATGCCAGAAGAGGTCCGTGAAAGGCGAGAGGTCGTCGGAGTGCAGAGTGAGAGTGCAACGGTAGAGAAGGTCCGAAGTAAGTGGTAGGCATTTCGGAGGAAGGCGAGGTTCGGTTTTTTGCAGTCCTTTAATCAGTACGGGAACATGAAGAGGAGACTGACAGTCTTCGCCAGAAGAGGGGGGGGGGGGGCTGACGGGAGGAAGAGAGGCAGAGAAAAACCCGTTGTGGGTCGGGAGGGAGACCCGTCATGGGTCAGGAGAGAGCGAGGCAGAGAAAGACCCGTTGTGGGTCAGAAAGGAGTGAGACCCGTCGTGGGTCAGGAGAGAGGGAGACCCGTCATGGGTTGGGAGAGAGGGAGACCCGTCATGGGTTGGGAGAGAGAGAGGTGGAGAAAGACCCGTCATGGGTCGAGAGAGAGACCCATTGTGGGTCAGGAGACCCGACGTGAGAGCTGGGCGAGCCGTGGAGAGCCAGGCAAGCCATCGTGAGAGCCAGGTGAGCTGTCATGCGGTCGTGAGAGCCGGATGAGCCGTCATGAGACCCAGGCGTGTTGTCGTGCCGTCGTGAGAGCCAGGCGAGCTGTCGTGCCGTCGTCCTGACGGGAGGAAGACTTGTTGTGGGTCAGGAGAGAGGTGAAGAGAAGAAGACCCGTCGTGGATTGGGAGAGAGGCAGAGAAAGACCCGTCGTGGGTTGGGAGGGAGGGAGGCCCGTCATGGGTCAGGAGAGAGCGAGGCAGAGAAAGACCCGTCGTGGGTTGGAAGGGAGTGAGACCCATCGTGGGTCAGGAGAGAGGCAGAGAAAGACCCGTCGTGGGTTGGAAGGGAGTGAGACCCATCGTGGGTCCGGAGAGAGGGAGGCCCGTCGTCGGTCAGGAGAGAGACGGAGAAAGACCCGTTGTGGGTCGGGAGGGAGGGAGACCTGACGGGAGGAAGATCTGATGGGAGGAAGACCTGAAGACCTATTGTGGGTCAGGACAAAGGTGGAGTAGAAGAAGACCCGTTGTGGGTCTGAAGACTCGACGTGAGAGCCGGGCGAGCCGTCGTGAGAGCCGTCATGAGGGCCGTCGTGAGAGCCGTCATGAGGGCCGTCGTGAGAGCCGTCCTGAGAGCCAAGCGAGCAGTCATGAGAGCCGTCGTGAGAGCCGTCAAGAGAGCCAGGCGAACCATTGTGAGAGCCAGGCGAGTTGTCAAGCCGTCGTGAGAGCCAGGCGAGTTGTCGAGCCGTCATGAAAGCCAGGCGAGCTGTCGAGCCGTCGTGAGAGCCAGGCGAGCTGTCGAGCCGTCGTGGCAGCCAGGCGAGCTGTCGCGCCGTCGTGGGAGCCAGGCGAGCTGACATGTGGTCGTGAGAGCTGGGTGAGCTGGCGGTCATCATGCTGTCATGAGAGCCAGTGAAACGTCGTGAGAATCAGCCAGTCGTCAGTCGGCTTGGAAACTGTGGAACAGCTAAGGACCTGAGGGTGGAGGTGCATATTGGGGATGTTCACAGGGCGGGTACGGGTTGAATGCTGGACAGATGAGAGCGGTCGAATTTGGAGACCGTAATAGTAGTTGCGACATGAGAGCAGAGAATGATGAAAGAATGCAATGATGTAGCATGAGCAGGAGAAGATGAGGATTAGATGGCGAGAGCATCGCTGAGGGCGTGTATAGGATAGAATGGTGAAGTCATGAGCTGACGTCGATGGTAGGATCCTCGATCGGGAAAGAGGTGGTGAGCCGAGATGGTGTAGCTCAGGTGAGGGCGGAGCTGGGAGGGGCTGAATAGTGTGACACGTGGTTATGATGGCTTAAGCTAGCTTGTAATGGATGATGTGAGCTGCCCGAGCTATAATAGCGTGAAACCGCAAGGGCCGGAATATGAATTGATGGCGAGCGGGTGTAAAGACAGCTAGCGTACGTCAAAATTGCGTGAGCAGCACGAGCTGAAATTAAGTGAGTGACGTGAGTCGATGGGTGCGGAATGTCGGAATAGCAGAGAGAGGATGTAGAGACTGCTTAGCTAGCATGTGATGGAATGGTGTGAGCTAGCATGAGTTGCATGAGTTAGAATGGTCGGATGCGAGTCGGTAGGAGAGGTTGAATACGAGATGACAGTGTGCCAGTGCAGAGAGGAGTTAAGCGAACAAAAACATTGGTATGACATTTCGGAGTGCGAACGAAAATAGTGTGAGTGGGCGTGGTGACTTGTGTAGGCTGCAACGACGAGAAAAAATATTTGAGTGTTGGGGAGGGGGGGGGGGGGGATAGAGCAGAAGACGGGAAATGGATTAGAGGCCCTGCCTAATGTGGGTAGGGCACGAGAAGCCATCTAGCTCATGATGACTGAAAAGAGAGAAATGAGAGATGGGGAGAAGATGCATGTGCATGGGGAATTGTGCAGCCTGCCAGACGGGGACAAGAATGAGACACGAAGGGTGCAGGCACAGGGGGAGATGGCCTGCTTGAAAGCAGGCTGAGATGATACAAGAGAATTCAAGTGAAACTGCACAGTAGACAGAATACGTTTACTGGCCACTGGTTGTGATACTACTTACCCCCCCAGCAGGGGGAGCTATGAGACTATAGTGGAGGAGAGGAGGGAGCGGCGACATCTGCAGCTGCACGCGGGAAACTTGATGGGAACCCGGAAGCTCGTTCGTCTCGTTCCAGGGCGCCGGGGTTACATTCTTGATCTAAACTGTTGAAGGTCCTGTCTTGATGTGTCAGGCTGCGCGCTCGCCTACACGAGGAGGAGGAGGCGACGAGAGGGACAGTGATTGCGTGCACATGGTAGGATTGTTTTTTTCACACTTGCTCGGCGGGTGGTCTGTCTTCCAATCCGAGTGCACATGCATGTCGCGCAATCAGATTCAGGTCAGCGACCTGACCGCCTCCGCAACGCTATGTGGTGCTGTAGTCCAACTACTTCCGGGTGATGGCTACTCAAATAAAAACACAACACAACACAGCTATCTGGCAGTATACTGCGATGGCTTTTCGAGGAGTTTGGACAGAGCGGCAGTGGCGTACGTGGTGTGCATTCTGCAGAGTTAGGTTGTTCGTATGAACGACAAAACAGCGTTTTTGGTTTCTTTAATACGACACGAACTGTGTTGTCGGCGTTTGATATTACAAGCAATCGAGGACAACGAAAACTACGAGGATTGGGAGCTATACCGCACATGTTTTAATCATGTTCTGCGTTGTTGTTTTTTGTTGCTTGCATCTTTTGTGCCACAAATAAAGGCATTAAATTTGTAGCTATGGGTTTATCGTTCATTTATGTAAGGTCTGGGGAAAATTACACAACCACACTTTAATTTTGTATGTCTTTGTAATGCTTAGCTTATATTCTGTTGTCTCTTCCACTCTCTGTTTTGTCCTGTCTGAGTGAACAACTTAAGTAAATTTCCACACTGATTTTAATATTTACGTTTTTAATATTTAAGTTATACAACAGTAAAAAAAACAAAACACTCTTCTGATACTATGAGGTCACAATAGATAACTCAAAATGTTTGTAAAAGTACCCTATGCGTTATTTCAAAAGTTCAAAACTCCATGGACAGCTTCCAGGTGCTGGTAACAACAGGAACACTGAATAATTCCAGAAAAGACGAAAGTTACTGCACACTCTTATTCCTTTATTGGGCTTTGAGCAAACAACGCGTTTCAATTCTACGTTATGTCCATAGTCCAGAAATGGTGGAAGATGGGACTTGTTGGTTCCGTGAAGAACGCTGTCGTAATGCTGGCAAGTTGTACGGTCTTGACCGCTCTCCCGTTGTTCTTTCTTGCCGTGGCACACGCCGCCCTGGCGTTTTTCCACTTGATTTTGATTTCCTCCGGGGTCCGAGCAAACCCTGCCTCGGTCCTCGGTCGGTTTGGAGTTTCCCATGTGCACGCAGTCATTAAATAATTCCAGAAAAGACGAAATTTACCGCACACTCGCACACGCACTTTATTGTGCTAAGAGCAAACAACGCGTTTCGATTTTACCTGGCGAAACGCGTTGTTTGCGCTAAGCCCAATAAAGGAATAAGTAAAGTCAAGCGAGTGTGCGGTAAACTCCTTTTCTGGAAGTGCCCTGTGCGTTACGTTCATAGTCCAGATATGGTGGAAGATGGGGCTTGTTGGTGCCGTGAAGGACCGCTGTCCTGAGTCATCGTAATGCGCTCTCCCGGTGTTCTTCTTGGCTGTGGCGTGCGCTGCCCTGGGGCTTTTCCATTTGATTTTGATTTGCTCAGGCGTCCGAACAAAACCTGCCTGCTCCATCTTCAACGCTATCTTCTGATAAAGACTAGCGTCTCTTGTGCGCCGTCCGTCCATAAAGTTTTAAATGTTTATCTCTCGCACCTGGTACAGCATTAACCCAGTTTCTTAGTCTGTCCAGTAGTGCGTGTTTGTTGATTTCTTCGCAGTCATGTTTTCTTCTGAAACAACAATTGGTACTTGGTACTGAGAGGCACCCCCTACCACTCTTACAACTTCCGGGTGAAATTCCTGAAATTCCTGGCGCCCATGCGCAGTATGCTAATCCGATCCGAAATCGTGCACATGACGACGCCAAGTGGTTTGCTCTCGGCCTAGGCCAGGGGTTCCTGGGGGATGGGGCAAACCAATCCCAATCCAAACCAATCCCTGTGCACATGCAGCCGTTATGACCCCAATCACTTTGCAATCGGTTTGGAGTTTCCCATGTGTCAGTGTGGATATCCCGTATATGCCGCCAGCACAGAGATATTGACGGTGGGTGCTCCTTAGAGGTGGAGGTCCGCTGCGTGAGCGGAACGAGGAAACGTGAGGTAGGTCGGTGTTTGAATGTGACGGGTTGTTAGCCGCGTCAGCTCGAGCTGACGCGGTTGAGAGCTGTCGAGTTAACCGAGACGAACTGGAATGAAGGGATGAGTGGCTATAAATAGCTCCGGGAAATTAGAGGTGTGGTTATGGTGAACTGTGATTCGCTGGTGAGGAGGAGAAGGTGGTTGAGGCGTGGTTCTGCTCCTGAATTTCAGTTAATCACATTAACTCAATTTCAAAATCCTGCTCCTCACATTCAAAGACCTCCATAACCTGGCACCTCCATATCCCTCTGAGCTCCTCCTCCTCTCTCCAGCTCTCTCTTCCCTCTGCCCGTCTCGTCACCATGGGGGAGCAGAGCCTTAAGTCGCTCTGCTCCTCAGCTCTGGAACGCGCTTCCTCCTGACCTCCGCAACACTGACTCACTCCCACGTTTCAAATCCAAACTCAAAACACACCTGTTCAGCCTGGTCTATTCACTCCACCACACCACCAGACCAAAGCTGCACTCTCCCACTCTTTAACTTTGTTACTTTGTAATGTTTTAATTGTATTTAACTTTGTTTATGTTTTGTATTTGTTTATTGTTGTAAGGCGAGAGTGTCCAGAAAGGCACCTAATAAAAAAAATAAAAAAATAAAAAAATAAAAAAATAAAATAATAATAATAATAATAATAATAATAACAATAATAATAATAATAATTATTATTATTATTATTATTATTAATAATAATAATAATAATAATAATAATAATAATAATAATAATAATAATAATAATAATAATAATAATAATAATAATATTATTATTATAGGAGGCAGTATGCCATTCTACCAAGTATTCAGAGATGTACTGCAGTGGAGTAAAGTTTCAAGTACCCTCAAGAGCAGATTTCCGATTCCTGCATTTAGGGGAGAGAGTGTCGCCTGAATTATAAATCAAGAGGCTTTAAAGTGATGTAGATTAGCGTTCTGTCATGTTCAGGTCTTAATAATTGATGACTTGTTTGTAGTAGAGTGGACTCTCCTTCTTCCAGTAAAGCAGTTTGTGTGTGCAAACAAAGAGGCACTGGCAGGAAATCAGCGGCTGTGGGGTGTGGGCAGAGCCCCTGAGGAGTCTGTGTAGAAGCCGACATCACAGTCAAAGGTCAGTGCTGCAGGGGGCACTCTGTGCTTCTCCATGCTGTGAGTGAACTTACTTTGAATTGTGTGAAATGGTAAGAAAACTTACTGAAAACCAAAGATCAGCCAGTGTTACAGCTTGCGCTTTTTACAAATTCATAAAGAGCCCTCAAACTCGCATGAAGCATATGTCTGCAGAGAGGGTAACTGTGTTTTATTTTTCCAGTACAGATTCAAATTTTGTACTGAGCTGAAACTATTTCTTCATATCCTCAGTGTATCACCAGTCTAGTTAATCTTCCCATGTTGGATGCAAAACATAATTTGTTACTTGTTGATAATATGTGTCTCCATGCCTCTAATTAAGATAAGATAAGACTTTGCGCTTTTTATTATTTCACTGTGCATTTTTATTCTATTGTACTATTTTTGCGATCATAGAGGTCAACACAGCACCAAAGTGGGCAGTTTTCGTGTTTTCTGCTATAGAGAAAGAAAGAAAGAAAAACATGTCTGATAAGCCCGCAAACCCTGAGTAAAGAGACAAACTGTGACTAGAAAATATCCAAAGACCGATGAGCATCATAAATATTAATACCAGTGAGATGGAATATACAAGCAGCAGTGTCCCATCCTTACATTTGATTATAACTCAACGAATGCAAAACTTAAGTAAGTTTCAGTCCACCATACGGTCCAGTGTGTGCCAAGAGTACACAAAGCCAAGAACAAGAGAATGATACCTGCATAACAGACTGTCACAACACTGCCAGCCGCACTAGGCACTAGCTCTCCCCCAACCGGCCAGTGGCTGCTCAACTCTTCTAAAACAGCCCCGTAAGCAGAGACTAAAGGCAAGTGGGACGATGAAATATGATCTCCTCCTTCCCCGCGATGGCCAAAATGATGAATTGTGTAATCATATTTGGCACCTCATATTAAAAAGTCAGGATTGAGTCTAGAGGAGCGAAAAGCAGAAAAAAGCTGATGCTGACCGCGCAGAGGCCATGTGTCTGTCCAAACGCGTGACACCTTGGCCCTTAATGAGCTGTCTGAAGTCAAACAGCAGAAATACCAACACAATAAATTACCAGGCTCATCGCTTCCTGTTTGCCTCTGCTCAGATACGGCTGGGTAATCTTGGCATCACCCCATACAAAATGAGACTCTGTCAAATCACACTTGTACTATCCTCGGTTCCATTAGCATGAATGCACCAGCCAAACGAGAGAGGTGTTTTTATGCAGCTAATTATATTTCAAGAAATTCATCAAAGAAGATGAACAAAACATTATGATTTCTGCACTGTGCGGTCCGCTTTTCAGATTCTGTTACATGAAAAAAATAAATAAAATATTGTGGGTAATTACATGGCACCACTGGAGAGTTATTTTTAAAGGAGCTAATACTCGCTTCCAGTTTCTGTCTGTTTAACATGCGCTCAGAACTGTTTCCACTGACAGGCCAAACCTCATTAAGACAGAGCAAACTAATTCACTTGAGGATGAAAGCGGAATCTCTGAATCTTTTTCCTTCTTTCTGCAGATATAAAGACAAGCAAAATTGGGTCTTGGGGGATAGGCACTCTTAAGGCGGCGCTCAAACACACTGACACACAAAAGAAGGCAGAAAGGTCCTAACCTCAAGTTACCTCTGCTCTGCGGCTGTCAGAAAAACTGTCACCTTCCCTTTGTACGTGAAGACCAGGTTGGGAGGAACTGTCATGTGCGTGGACACCTGAGATGAACGCCGCTCCATCCATATGTCTGTTCTTTCCTGCTGACATAGCACAGTCAATGTTATGAAGAGGTAGAAGATTAGAAGAGAGAAGGATAGATGGAGGAAGAAGGGCGATGCTGGGGTGTTATGGGCAGACATCCATTAACCAGGCACGCAGCATGGGATTTGGCATTTACCACGAACAGCCAAATGCCATGGCAATTAATCAAGCCTGTGAATGCCAGCTGTATCAATAGCCCTTGTGCACGGACATGGGCACACTTATGCATACAAAGTGCCTAACACCTCCATATTCTCAGCCAACTCACAGACACTAAACATTCACAGACTTCTGCACACCAGAAAAAGAAGAGTACCACTTTATAATATTAATAATAATAATTTATACCTTACTTAGCCTTAATAAAGTATGAACAAAAACTTAATGAGCAAGTTAATTAAGAATGATTCAGGTTTAGCAACTACTTAATAAGATTAGGAGTTAGGATTTAGGTGTTAATAGTAACTAAGTCTAAACATTTTTTCCATTGCTGTATGTGGAACATGCTTTAATGTTCCATAGTATGGCATTAAATACAGCCTAAACTAAGCAAACACTAAACTAAGTCTAAACAAACACGCAATGCCACAAGGCCAAATTACAGGTCAGCTCTTTGGAGAGAGTATATACATAATTAATGTAGTAAAGCATGTAGTGGACCCTCCACCGGAAAGGTTACATAGTGTAAGATGTAGTTATTAAAACATGCAACTGAAAAAACACCTGAGCTCATCTCTAATCGTTCTTTTATTGCCATATAGCTCAAATTGGATGCCCACGTTGAAATAGCAAACATATATCACTAACACAATCAGTGTCAGGGCTGGGAGATAGAGCGCATTTACTCTGCAGGGAGACACTGATTACTTTTGAATAAGCAAGATCTAATTGACGGGAAAATAATGCCATGTCACCTTGGTATGCTCCTGCCATTAACACATTTCTCATTTTGTACATGCTCCGTGGTATTATTGTTTTGTTGGCCTCAGTGCCTCCCCGGTGCAGTGAATATGTTTTAAACTGTTTGTGAGCAGAATGTTGTTAGCTACACAGCACTCCCCCAGGGGAGCAGCGCACAAGAACAATTGGCTCATTAGAAGCAGAAACACTTCAAACCACAATATGGCTGGGACGCAGTCAGAGGAGAGACAAAGTCAGTGAGTAAGGAGCACAGATGGATGGAGCAGGAACCAGGAGGGAAAGGCACACCAACCTTGCCTTCAATGAGATCCAGAGCCAAGTCTACAGCATGGATGGAAGTGAATTTATAATCCTCATGGTAATAAACAGGCTGTGAGCAGGATTTGTTTTTATTAATCGTATTATCTTTTGTTCTACCTCAAACAACTCAAACTATATGCTGGTAAATCAGCAAAGGCATAATCACATCACTAAAGATTGAATATAAAGCACTGACACAGAAAATTACACATTTTGGATTTTCTTGACAGTTTGTTAACATCTCATTTAAATATTTATTATCTATTCTAAAATTAGTCTGGGATGAGTTCCAACATATTTCACATTAAGAAGCTCAGCCTTTGATACTGTGCATTCTGACTGCAACTTTAAGAGCCACACACTGCTAATAAACCATATCTGATCATTTTTACCTCAAGTGTGCTATGCTATACCGTCCACATTCTGCTCACTTCCTGGCTTGCTCTTCTTGAGGGAATAAGTGCAGCAATTGTCACAGAATGTCTATAAAAAGAATAGAAAGCCATTTGCAACTGGCTGAATGACCTTACTGCCTCCTCCCCACTTACACAGATGTACAAAATGCACTAAACAATTGCACAAGTCATTCCCAGGAGAAGTATGTGTACAGTGGGAGTATTTTATGACAGACTCACAGGCTTCTCTGTAGATCTGTCTCTCCTTGGCTCTTGTCTTGAGGCTGACTGGAGGCATCCAGTCAGCGCTTTCAGATGTCCCAGTTTTTCTATTTGAAATCGCAGTACAGTTTTCCAGGACATTATTACTTGGCTCTAAAACCCAAATACAACGTCCAATACTGCTCGTCCAGAGTGCCATATTTCAATTCCAATTTAAAAATTAAAGCACAGCAAATACAGCTCTGGAAAAATAAAAATAAGAGACCACTGCATTTTTTTTTTTTCTGAAATCAGCATCTCTACATGTATTACAGCCATTCCATTCCAGCGTCTGTTGAATTCCAACACAAACACAAAGCTGAGCTACTTCAGTTCTTGCACCAGGGGTGGAATAAAGTCACCCAAGAACAATGTGAAAGACTTGTGGAGAGCATGCCAAGACACATGCAAGCTGTGATTAACTAAATATAGATTAAATAGAGATAGATAAAATAAAATAAAGGTTATTGCACCAAATATTGATTTCTGAACTCTTCTTAAGTGTAAACATTAGTGTTATGTTGTTTTAAAATGAATTTGATCTTGTTTCTTTGCATTGTTTGAGGTCTGAAAACATGTATCTTTTTTGTTATTTTGACCATTTGTCATTTTCTGCAAATAAATGCTCTAAACGATAATATTTTATTTGGAATATAGGGGGAAATGTTGTAAGTAGTTTATAGACTCAAACAAAAATGTTCCTTTTGCCCAAACACATACCTATAAGTAGTAAAATCAGAAAAACTGACGGTGGACAACCTGCTACAAGCGTAAAAAGCAGCAAACAGAAAAAGATTAAACTACACACCCTAAAACAAATAGTATAAATGATGTGATTAGACTTACTTCTTTGCAGCCATCCCGGAAAAACAACTACAAACTATTGTCGCCTGTGATCAATAACACGTTTCTAACACAAGATGGCGCCACTAACTAGCAAAAGTTTCCACGTGTTTCCCTCCTGAGGCACACAGCAGTGAGCTTCATTGTCCCTTTCAAAACAAAAAACAAACAACTTAAAGGTCCTATATTACACAAAATGGATTATTGTGAGCTTTAAGCCACGCTATAATGTTGTTACCTCATCAAAAACATTCATTTCTGCATAAATTATGTTTTGTTTTATTCACACATGGTTGGGAAATCCTGGATTATTAGAATGTCTGCATCCCCAAAATTCAAAATGCTCTTTTCCACCTTGTGATGTAATATCATGTAGGCCTAGTGTTAGTTTTCAAGTTAACAGCTACATTTTACCTTTAGTTCAATAGAGATGAGCAATTCCAGAGATGAAATAATCCAAGTGATTCCAATTAAGGTGCAATGGAGTTTAAAAACACAGTGGAGCATGAGAACTCAGTGTAAATACAGTATATGGGGTTTGTATGTTAAACATGTGTGAATGAAACAAAACAAACAGATCAGAACATAATGTGATATTGTCCCTTTAAAAGTAAATCTAAGGAAATAAACGGCTTTTTTCATTGAATGATTGAAAGTTTTTGTGGATTATCACGTAATTTACCCTCATCTCATAGATCCCATCATTCAAACGTAGATTAATTAGCTTCAGTTCCAACTTGCATGGAAATTAAAGGTACTGTATGGAGGTGGCATGTCACTCCAGCAAAATAAAAAGTTAAGACCATGGAAATAGACCCCTTTTATACCATACGGTGGAAGATTAGAGCCAAAGCAACAACATTTAAATAGACCCAAGCAGGACGAGGCCCTTCTTCAGGTCTAACAGTCAGATTTGTGGAGATGCAAGCTCATTCACGCAGGACAATTTTCCAAGTTTTTCAGTACAATAAACACAACCAAATGGAAAAAATACTTGCTTTTATTTTATGTAGTCTCTTCTTTGTTTAAAAAAAATATACAGGGGGTTTAAAGTGAAGGGAAATTTGTCCTCTGTATTCGATCCAGTGTTCAAATACAACTGGGAAAAGCTGTTACGAGCAGTTTCGAGATTAAACTGATGTTTGAGGAAAATAGTTTTGTTATTACAGTGTTGCAAACAAAGGCCAAGTAATAGAATGTCTCTGTTTGATAACCCCCAGTGAAACTCAACAGGGAAACATTAGTATCACAAACAGCTTTTATCCATTCCAGCTGTAAGGCAATAGGTGTAAATGAGACATGACAGCAGCATCTGACATCTGCTGCCCCCGGGCCCGAGAGAGGGAGGTGCAAGAGCTCAGGGCCATGTACTAAGATTACATAAACCCATCCAAGTGCCATGGGAGAGTGACAGAAAGAGAAAGGAGTTCACAAATGTGCCACAAATCATTTCACTCTGAAGCAACAGCAGAAGTTTAGATCAACTTTTACTTTGTGAAGTGAAAGTACATCTTACTTTAACAAGTCTATTTTTAGTCAGCCAAGCAAAGTAAGCTCCCAAATGACAGCCTCACTCCTGTCACAGGAGGTGATGATAGAGTGCATAGCAATTAAATCAACCTACACCCATGAAGGAAAAGCCCATAATCTGTTTAAATACTGTCAACTGCTGCTGTGATTTCCAACTGAGACATTATTACAAGAATTACTGCACTCTCTGTGTATGCTGGACAAAAGAAGAGCAACAACAAAAGCCAAAGAACTGATGACACACTGCAATGGATACCTTTCTCTAATGTTGAACTAGGATACCAGTGGTAGGGTGACTCATGCTTTATATGCAGAAAGAGGTGAGAAAGACGGATTCAGTTGCCATAGCAGGAGTTGAATGTAAGGTTAAGTGCCACCTGCAGACAGTGAAGCACTAAGATGTCATAACACAGCTGTAAAAACCCTCTTAAGGCTGTTTGTTACAATCCAGGTTAACTCACTTGAGCAGTTTACAACAGGAGCTGATGCGCAATAAAGTGCTTGACTTGGCTGACGGCTCAGTCTGGCACAAGATCTGCACATGCAACATGCACATGCACATGCACAGAGGCAAACATTTTCAGGAACAAGGCTCTTCATTTTGATGTGATCCAGAGCTGTAGATGACAACTGCACTAACAATAGACTGTGTCACATGTCAGATGTTATTAGCACGGTTCTGCTCTGCTTCCACCTGACAGGGCCTGACTGTTGACTTTGAGTCTCACCATGTTTAGTTCAATCCAAGAAAAACTTTACACTAGGATGTACAGCATGTTTTATAGCTATGCTAAAGTAGAGGAGTTGCTGTGTCATGGAACGTGACAACAGCTGTAATTAACGATGCTGCTATTATGTTTGTCAGTGAATAGATTGATTGGCTATATTTGTATTTTCATCATTATTAAAACAAGCTTTTGAGGTGTGGGTCTGATGCAGAAATATTCTCTGAAATATTACATGAACAGAGATTCCTGAAAAATGCATGATTCAATGTCCCAAATGAAGAAACACCAACCCAAATACTGCTTTTTTCACAACTATTTGTAATGAACACTAATTACAGTCTCAACAAAAGTCATCTTTACAGCTCTACAGCCAACTCTCATAAGTAAATAGTGACATCTAAGAATTGCCTGTATCAGACTGATTGGCCAACCATAAGCCTCTTACAGGCTGTCTGATTCCAATTTATCATCATTGTCCACGCTGCTCAGTGTAATCTTCTGTTTGCCTAACTTTCTACACGCTCAGATAATAGCAGTGTGGGTGTGCTCTGGTCTGGAGACTCTCCCTGTGGGACACTGTGGGCCTCTGTTGACAGTATTGCCCTATAAGCCAGATGAATCACTCACCAACGCCTAGATCAACACTATTGTGCAATAAGCTCAAACTTACTGCTCAGATTTGTTTGTCCCCTTTGGACATCCAACTTTGGGCACTCATTTAATCAAGTTTCCTAAGGCCTTTACAGTTTAACTCCCAGATTTAAAGGTCCTATATTACACAACATTAATTATTGTGAGGTTTAAGACTTGTTATAATGTTGTTATCTCATCAAAAACACATCCAGAGTTGTGTTTTGTTTCATTCTCATATGTTTGAGTAACATTTATTATTAATATGCCTACGCCTCCAAAGCTTAAAATGCTCTGTTCCACCTTGTGATGCCATGAAGTAATACTATTCAAGTTAACAGCTATTTTTTACATTTAGTTCAGTAGAAATAGGCAATTCCAGGACTGAAATCATCCAAATGATTCTAATGCAGGTGTATGGAGTTTAAAAACACAGTGGAGCACTTTCTGTGTTACCACATGACAAGGTGGAGCAGAGTGTTTGCTGTTTGAGAGAAGAACAACTCCAGGCATGTTTGTGATGAGGAAACAACATTATAGAGTAGCATAGATCAGAAAATAACGTAATATTGCCCCTTTAAAGTAAATCCTTTTCTACAATTTGTGGAAGAAATGCATAATCTTTCAATTCTTCATATTTTAATAGAGCGATGGTTGTTTAATATTTGCACCTGTCAGAAAAAGTCCATAATCTTTCATGATTACAGTGCGTGGTAGGAGGCTGCGGTTGTTGTGGTAAGTATAATAGGGTCGTCACAGTCTGTTGAAGCCTTTTGGTTGTTGATTATCTGCATAGAATTCTTGTTTTATTTGCCACTGCAACCTGTGTGTTAATTATTGTGTTACACATCATCAAATCTAACATTTTAGTCATTTTCCTTCTGTCACAAAAAACAAACTGATGTTTTATTGAATTTCTTCTTAGATTTTTTTTTATGTTGGTTGAGCAGGAGCAGCACAATTTTCCTTTGATAATGCCTATTTTTTTTGTGTGTTACATTAGGTAGCTTTGGTACATTGGTTTTGCCGTATCATTGAACCAGTGTGATGAAAGAGAGTGCAGGATTGTCACTGCTCAGTCTTGCAGTACAGCCACAAGAATCCACTTCAGATAAGAGTCTTGTGTAACAAAATTATATAGTCTGCATGGCGATAAACACGATTTTTTGTGGCTGTTCCAAGGGTGTCTATGGATGCCATCTTTAATTGCTTGCCCTAAGCTGATTCTAATTAGACATCACAAAGTCATATATATATATATATATATATATATATATATATATATATATATATATATATATATATATATATATATATATATATATATATATATATATATATATATATATATATATATACTGTATATCAGAGATTATGGATGCTGCTCACCCACTCCACCAGACTACTGAGGGACAAAAGTGCGCATTATCAGTATCATACTCCATACATCGCATCCTTAATGTCATAGATATCCACATGTTACAATAACGTTATAATTTTCTTCTTGGTTGTATTATAACTGGGAGATTGACAGTTCTGTCCGATCTCTGAAAGAATCTGATGTGCACCAGCAGCTGTGCCACAAAATATGTGAATTTGGGAAACATAATCTTTCAATATCTTAATAAAGTTTCTTTAATCCAATGCATTTTTTTTTAGATTAAAGATTCAAAGATTCAAAGCTTTTATTGTCATATGCACAGTAAAGAAACACGTTTCCCTGTACAATGAAATTCCTACTTTGCTGCCCACCCTGGATGCTAAGAGCATGCAAAAAAAATTAGAATAGAAACAATCTTACAGAATATACACTATGAAAAATATGGGCAATGGGCTATGGACATATTTACAGATAATGTGCAACATTAATTTTATGTGCAACAGTTGGTAAAACGGTGTGCAAACATGGCTGATATAGTGCTAACAGGAAGTAAGTAAGAATTAAGTAAGCAGAAGTTTCATTTTAATTTAGTAAGTTAAGTAGAATTACAATGTAGAGTGGAAGCTGTACCACCAGCCACCACAGAGATAAAATCCTGCCCATCTTGCTGTCCCTGATGATGAAAATAAGTCATTCTGCTATTAATTTAATTTTCTCTATCACTCTCTTCCCTCCATTCATTGTGTGTATCCCAGATGTGTCCCTTTCTTCCCTGTCCTCTTCCTTCGTCTTTCTCCAAACTTAAATAATACCTTGTTCTTAAAGCGCTGGATAATTTGTTCCATTTGAGAGCAGGGTGAGACAGGCGACAGCCAGGCGGGCAGGTTGACTCCTTGTTGGAGAGTATCGAGTAGCTCATTTTTATGACCTGTTTAACACCACACACAGCTCCCACTGAACACTATATTGTTTATGCAGTAGGGTGAACAAGGCAATAAAAAGTTTATTATTTGGAGTAGGAACTCAAAATGTACAGTATGGAAAACCAAGATGTGTGAGTTAGCCCACGGCAGTAGTAATAATGTCAGGATCAACTGATAGAAAGGTACAGTAGTGCCATTTTCCCCTGCATCAACATTTATGGGGCTGTGCAGCTGCAAATGGAATTCTAAATGCTGTTTATCTGGAATTTATTTTAAGTCTATTGAAAATATTATAAACAAACAAACTATAGACAAGCCACCCAGCTCAAGTTGATGATGTTGTAGTGCAGTGGTGGAACGTAAGAAAGTAAAAGTAGTAAAGTACTACTTAATTTTAGGTATCTGAAATGATAGAGTTGCTGAGCAGGAGCACATATGCAGGGCCAATACAATAGTTTTCAATTGTTCTATAGTACAGATATTGGATTTCCCTAACACTTCCCAGAAACAAGTTTGGCTCCCAGGACGTTCCCATCGCAGACAGCTTCATCAATCATTTCACTGTAATGAGAGATAACGCACATGTCTCTGTTTACATGTCTCAGGCTTCCACACAAAGGTAACAGACCCCCGGGAAAACTGCACCCTGGACAGGGACAACCAGGAAAGGACATACTAGCTTCAATTGTCTATTCATGAATGTCTACTAAGAAAATACTGGTAGACAACTACTTCAACAGAACACAGAACATTTATCTTGACAGTGGCCCAACAGGAGCTCAATGTGTAAGATAAGTGAGCCTGCTGTCTTTTCAACTGCTGTTTATTATGTATGTCAGGACCAATATGTTTACCTGACCGCTCCATGGCTCTGCAGCTTGATCCACAATTCCATGAAAGATCAGTGGAGGGTCCCCCTGTGAACACTTAGAGCAGCGGATTTCAGAGGGAGAGGAATAACAATCATGTCTTCCATATGTGCCCATGACGTGTATTTTTCTTCAACTTAATCCTTAAATAATAACTGTGAAAGAAGAGACAAATAATATATGGTCCCATTTATGTAGTGTCCTCACTGTCTCTTTCTGTGGTATATCATTATCTACTCAAAATTGTGACCTTTATTTGGCCTTTGCCTTCACTATGTAGTATCAATCAACCAGTCACTACAACAGAATTCCAAATATTGATTATTGGTTATACCCATACCAATCTTAATCAAGAGAGGAGCATTTTGGTAAACAGATGTTTGGACAAAACTATTGTGTCAGTCAGTTGTGTTTTGGGGTCACGGAGCGAGATGGGAAAAGTACATGGGAGTAAGTGAGAGGTGTGTATCTAAGGTTTCAGTGGAGCTCGGCAGCTACACAAACAGTAGATGACAGGGAGGGAGCAGCAGCTGAGGCCCAACCATAGCTGTGGATGTGGAGGCAGTGAGGGAGGAGTGAGGCTCTGAGCAGAGCCACTCAGTCTAGACTCCAGATGTGCAAGCAGCAGCACTGTGGCTATAGGCCCCCACCAGGCTGCTCTGGGAGTATCTTCCGCACATGTCCCCACAGCGCCTGTAAATCAGCCCAGCCAGGCCTCAGGCTACTCCACGGCCACAAACCCCTCCGCCCAGACCCCCATGGCAGGACGGCCAGCGACAGACGGGCGCCCACAGCCTACTGGGCCGCCTCACATCTGGAGGAGCCTCCCTGGTTCCCATGTGAGGCAACGCGTGAACTGAGTTAGACAAGAAGTGAACTGGGTTAGCAGCAAGTGGCTCTTTTGAGGTCATTCAACAGAATTCATTGTTTGAATATTTCAAATGTTATTTCGTTATGTTATGTTTATTTTAATGCAAGCTGTAACAGTGTTTTACGGCATTATTTGTTTTAGGTTGAAACTGGAAGAGCAGATGAGATATCTTTAGTTGTTCATATTAGGGCTGAATGAACCAATATGTCTAATTTCCAAAATATTATGACAATTATTTATGATGATTACTTAAAATATCATAAGGGAGTTGTAATAAATATTCAGAGTAATATTATAACATGCATATTATTCATAGAGACCATGAAAAGTATCTGGGGAAATCTACACTACTGGAACGATGTATTATAACATAGCTGTTTTCTTTTTTCTTATTCTCACAGGCTATACCACAGCCACCTCTGGATTCACAGACAAACCAGTGTGGTGTTGTAATGCCGCCATGCCTCTTCATTTGGTCCCACCACAGCTCGTCTGCCACTCCGCTCCCTAGTCAGACTGGCACCAGGGCATTCCTTCAATAGAACACAGACTCCCATAATACTCAACATCCACATCGTGTACAATTACAGATTCTTGTTGGATGTGAGCGAGTGTGTAATGCTTTCCCATCAGCATACAACACATAATTAGATGTTGGACCATGGAGGCTCGGGCCATATATAGTCAGAAATGTTAGCCACAAACACACGTTTAAAAGCAGATTTCTTATTGTATTTCTGTCACACCAATGTGAGCTAGAACAAAGCAATCGCAACACTCTCCATACATATTGAGAGGAAACTATGGAATTTCAGTCCCAAACCTGGATAAATGGAAGCAGCTGAGTTGACTGATTAATTGATTCCTTTAATTGTCAAAATACTTACTGGAAAACCAAAGTGAAATTAAGGATAAGATACACTTTATTGTCCACGTACAGAAATGTATTCTCTGCATTTGACCCATCCTTCAATGCCAGTGGGGCAACCCGTCAGAAGCAGTGGACGTGCAGTGTTTTGGATTGATAGGGAAAACCAGAGTGTCTGGAGGAAACCCACCCAGGCACAAGGAGAACATGCAAACTCTGCACAGAAAGGCAACCCAAGATTTGAACCCAGACCCTTTTTGCTGTGCTCACCCACCGTGCTGCCTTGTTTGCATGTTCATGTGCATCATTGGCTGCCACAGTGCATATAACACTATAACTTATTAATCAACATACTTTTAGTATTTTATAATCTATTAAATTCTCAAAGTGCAAAAATGCTCTGGCCTTTGACTCCTTGCTGGGCCACTTTGAGTTTTTTCAAATATTCAGGAGCATAGTAATGGACATTTAGTGTATATTGTTTTGATTATTGTTTTCATTCTGTCTTTCTGATGACCTTTTTTAAAAAAAAATACATTTTATATTAAGATATGGTTACTTGTAGTTTATGTGACATATGCAACACATGAGAATACAAAAGAACCTATATGCAGCTTTGATAGATACAAAAAAAGTATTAAAAAATGACCATACTGATTGGATGTTTTGTGCATAATATTCTGGAGGTTGAACCAGGACCTAAATCTGAGAGCGAGGCTATAGGGAAAGATGCCTCTGTGTGTTTCCCAACCAATCCAGTGCTATTGTGCAAAGTGCCAAAGTCAACGCTTGCCTCAGCTGTTCAAACAGGTAGCACAGGACGTCGCTGTGAGCAATGCTGCAGATCATGGGGCTAAACCGACATCCTCTGAGCAAACAGGTGAGCGCAGGGCAAAAATGTGGAGGTCAAAACAGTACTGAGCATTCTATTGTAACCACCCTGTTGTCCTGTGTATGAACAGGTGAGCAAGCTGCCATTTCCCTTTGGTACTAAACACACTGCAATTAAGAAAACATACCTATCCTAGTGTACACACCCAAATCCCTGATCCTGCTGCACACTAGTACATGCAGGCTGCTGGTAGTGGTGAGAGTCGACAGGCAGTCACTCTCACACGGCCTCCTCCTGTGACTACATATGGGAGTGTGTGTTTTGTGCTTGTTCAAACATCTTAATAATGTTGTTCCTCTTACAGAAAGATAGGGGATGTTTCCGAGCCTACACAGCAGTATAGAGCTACGGGACACTGCAAAACAGAGCAGCACATGACAGCATCTGGTGCATGTCTGACCTACAGAGGTTAACAGCACTTTGACCTCTGCACTGTGCAGCAGCTACTGGGACTATGTTACCACATAACACCATATTGTCTGTGACACTCAATTAGATGGAGGATAATGTTTTCTTGTGAGTGGAGAGATTAAGAAAGATAAAGAGCATGCGGCTATGAAAAATATGTCTCATTGCCATTAATACCATTAATAATACCATTAATAATTATTCCGCCTGATATCTGTATGAGCATGTTTTGAGACCAACCGGCCTCTGACCAAATCTCTGAAGGTCATGGGATAGGGACCTGCAGTGTCTGTCATCTTTAAAGAAGGTAAGAATTTGATTAAAGCTTAAATAATAGAATTCTGTGGATGCTAATACTTATAGCAAGCACAATTTGTATTGTTAAAATGAAGATGAAAGATGGTTCTTTCAAGTTGCCTCTTTACAATGTTGGTGGCAATTCAAAGGGCTTTGGGGTTTGCAACCTGTAGCCCACCTGTGGGAACTGCACTCCCCAACTTCTCCAGAGAGCGTTCAGACTATTTGTGTCTTTCACCACAAGGGGGCCACATCCACCACCTCCGCTTCTCATGGCGCCAGAGACAGCAGCTTGTGTGTGTGTGTGTGTGTGTGTGTGTGTGTGTGTGTGTGTGTGTGTGTGTGTGTGTGTGTGTGTGTGTGTGTGTGTGTGTGTGTGTGAACATGCATGCATGAGCAATCCTGCCTGTGTGCTGTGAGCCTCCAGAGACAAGGCAGTCAGTCAGAGAGCTCACCCAGGGCTCTCCCAGTTAATTAGTAGCAGGGCCAGGCCACAGAGGGGCCAACCGGAGCCGCCTGCATGTCCAGCGGTCATCATGTGCAGCGGCTGGAGGCTACAACTGTCTCCCTGAAACTGCAGAGACTTTCAAAGAGCTTATCTGAGGCAGTCTGACCTGCGCTTATCTGATGTGACCCCTGCTCACCCACTTTCATGGGCAACATGTGGAAACAGTGCCCAGAGTGTAGGATGCGCTGGAGTGGGATAGTCTATCTTAACTGGATGACAAGCAGAAATAAAACATATACATATCAAATCTGTGCCAGAAATGTCACTGTTACCCAGCAACCTGAAGTGTGTTACACGTACGTTTGAGCACTGATTTATGAAGTGATTTATGTGAAGGTTAGTCCGGCGCACTCCATGGCTTAGCCAGAGTGTGTTTCTGTTTAAGACTAAGACCACTGTTGCTCAATATGTGAAACAGACCTCAAGAGAGAAAAAAAGATAGAATTCTCAAAAAAAAAAAATCTTTCTATTAATTTAATCATATTTATCAAATATGAACTGGGCCAACGGCGCTTAACTCTCAACCAACTGCTGACAAAACCGACCACCAGAATTTGATTAAAATATGATGCGCAATGAGAGGAAGATGTAACGACACAAGATGTAAGACACCAGAAATTAAATAGCCTATGTTTAGTGTTTGTTTTCCGTGTTTATAATTTTCAGTCAGAAACAGCCTTGCAGTGAGCACTCGCCGCGGGGGATCACTTATTTTCTATTATATGCTAATAACTGGAGTTGTTTTGTCAAATGAGCCTGTGCACAGCAATTACAAGTCTATTCTGTGCCATGCCTTTCACTGCTGGCATCAGCTGCTGTGGGCAGGGACCAACCATTCCAACACAATTTAGCTCCAATGTAGGGGTAATTGTTGTAGCACACTGTCTCCCCCTGGGGTGACCCGAGCTTCCCGAATTGCAGATGCCCATAATACTTGCACACATTACACACATTAACGCAGTGTGTTGACACAGCTTCGGCCGGGACACCCCCCTCTTATAGCCCCCACCTCCCCATATTCCTTCTTGATCCAGGCTCGTCCCACGCTCCCTCCCTGCACACAGACACTGGGCTGTTTGGTGGAGATCAGAAGCCCAGCTCAGAGGCCCCACACCTGGGCATGTTTGCGGAGGAAGCGGGCCCTGGGCGGGCTACGCTCCATGCGCCTGTCGACTGGCTCCACCAAGTCTGGCCAGCTGTGCTCCTGGCCTGGCCTCGCGCTGTGGGGGCTGTGCAGCTGGGAAAGGCATGTTTCCCAAAAGAGGAGAAAAAAGACAGGCAGGGAGGGGGGCGGAGGGAGGACAGAAAAGAGAGAGAAAAAGAGTTTGGGTTATTTTGAGCTCATTACACATTCATCCCTGTGTTGCCCCTTAAGCATCCCCCAATATGAAGAAAGATATAATCCTGATTTTGTGCATAAAACCCCTAATACCTTGCAACAAAAACGAACTAACATAATGTTCAAAATCATTGCAAAATGACAATTTGCCAGAACACATGTTGAGACACATGTTGAGACATGTGTGCTAGTTGAAAATGAGTTTGGCATCACCACAAAATGAGATTACTGATAACAAGAACAGCTGGTTAAAATTTAATTCTAGTATGGTTTGAAGGTTCTGGAGTCACAAACTCTCAGTTAAAGTTAAACTCTTTAACTGAGAGAGAAACAATGAACAATTATCAACAGCACACTTATTTCAAAACTACTCCAAAAGCTGATTAATTATTGATAAGGTCACTGGGCGACTCTGGGAAGATTGTAATCTAGACACTACAGTATAAAGTAAGTGTTTTGTGTAAATGTAAATAGTCCATTTAATAATCTGGCTCATTCAATGTATAAATATTATATGTGTGTTCATTTGTCATTTATTTACTTATGTACGGACAGTCTGGCTTTCGTCTTATATTGACCATGCTAAGGCTTGGGATGTACTTTCTCAGTTGACTCCTCTGGGCAAAGTACTGCAGCCTCTACTGTTCCAGATGTCACCTCGTGTGTGTGTGTGTACTTAGCCTGCTGCCATAGGCGGCTCTGGAGGGTCTGGGCCCTCCAGTAGTCCAGGAAGAGTGTGACATGTGCAGGGGCTGCTGTGTTGTGCTGTCACTCAGAGTTCTAGGGAACAGCCAGAACAAGTCACTCAGAGACTGACCCCACAGACCCCACAGACCCCCTCTGTCCTATAGGTACACCTCACCAGAGCTCTGTGAATAGGAGTGTCTCCTGTGCTCTTACAAAACTGCTGCAGCTCTTACTCAACACAAATGCAACAGTGTTCTGTTATCAGCTTTCCTTTTGCTAAACGTGTAACAGTAAGCCCATAACCTTTACAGAAACTTTCCACACCTGCCTTGAGACATATCAAGATACTCAGTAAAAAGAGATGATGGTTGCTCTGTTGTGTACTGTGTGTACTGATGAACTCAAAACGCAGAGAACATGGGCCATGTTAGCTGACATGTACCACAGCCCAACTGCCTTACTGTATCATGGTTGTCCACATAAATTTATCAGTGCTACAATTATGTATGTAATAGGCCACATGATGCCTCGCTAATGTTATTTTTTTTCTTCTAATTTGTATATTTAGTACACAAGTGAAGAAAACACAAAACAAGTTCAAACATCTATAGGGTGACCCAGAATACAGCATAGCATGTCTTGCCCACACTTGCTATGTTTGTTTACTGCGCACTTAATCACTATAAGTAATATACATCCTGCAATGGGTAATCGTCCATCAAGGAGCCACAATACAGGTGCTGCAGTGATCAAGAGAGATTCCTATAAATATGTACATATGTGGAAAGTATTGCACTTTATGTCAAAATTAACAAACTGGTAACCATTATAGTTTGTTGTGTACTTCATATGTAATTTATTTCACAGTGGGCAGAACACAAGCCTGAAGGATATAAGAGAATGCCACCAAATTATCAAATTAGCTTCATTTGCTTTCATTTGTGGCTTTTGCCTTTTAGATGTGTTCCTGACATTCATAAAATTTGAAATAATATTGCATAACTCAGTCGCAGAACATTCATCCACAAACCAAAAGGTCAACAGTTTATTTGATCCAATTTGTCTAGGCAACAGTTGTGAATAAAACAATAAAATATGTCTATTTGTCTGTGTAAGTCTGTAAACTGTACAGTAAAATGTACTATTACACACAAAAAAGAATATATATATATATATATATATATATATATATATATATATATATATATATATATATATATATATATATATATATATATATATATACTGTATATATATATATATATATATATATATATATATATATATATATATATATATATATATATATATATATATATATATATATATATATATATATATATATATGCCTTTTGCTCATTTCACAAAAATATTTTGCAATGAGCAAGTGAGCAATGATAGGATAGTGTGCGTATGTTCCTAAGCAGTAGCCTGTGTTCTTTCATCATATCTGTCTGTCAGCCCATATCAGCAGCTGCTGTGGGGCTTGGCGTACCCACTGGAGCCAGTCTCTGCTCGCTACCTGGGCCCACCACACGCCCACTGCATTCCTCCTCCTGCAGCCAGAGCAGTCAAAGTATCCAGAGGCACAGGCGAGGTGAGAGGAGACAGCCTAGCACACATCCTGGAATAATGCAACATCTTTCTATGATGCTATGCCCGTGTTGCTTTATATCAGACAAATGATGACTGTACTTATATCAAGAAGATCAAGAAGGGAGCCACACTTTCTTCTTGGTTCTATTCACCCTATTCAGATATCATGTTTTACACAGGTTTTATGTTTGATTGTTCTGTAGTTGAGTTAAAGCAGGATGGCAGTTTGAATAGAGATACACAAATACATAAAACAATCAAACTAATGAGCTCCCCTTTACATACTGTAGACAGGGTACTGTAAACATAGGCAGGGTTTCACCAGTGATCACCTGGATTTTGTTTTTCAGCTCCCATCCAGAAGCCGAAACGTCCAGATGACCACCACTGAAACCTTTTCTTGAACCACTTTTGGACAAATGAAGGATTGCACTGTCATACTGTAAAACATTCTCTATAACTGACATAAGAAGTGTCATCTAGTCCATACTTTTTACCCCTACTAGAAAATTAAGTGTGATGAGTCAGCCATTTCCACATTAAGAAGATACGTTGATTTAATCTGAAGAGTCCTAATACAACACATTCAAGCACATAAATAACATGTAGAGTGACAATGCAATAGGAAGACGCTCTTGACTAAAGAAGAAGTGAGTTATCTGCACAGCTGTCCGTGCATCAGGAAAGAGCGGCCAGATCACAGATTCGCCACAGGAAGTCCAGCAAAGAGAACAGGAAGTCAGCAGCAGCTCCAGGAAGTGACTTTTTTGCAGCCTCGGCTCCATGAAGTCTGCAGCCTGAGGGAACGAGGGTGGGGCTGAGAGGGAAGAGGGAGGGGGAGAGGAGAGAGGGGGAAACACACTGACAGCTGTCTCAGGCTCCAGCTGTGTGTCATTTACACACTGGTGCTTATAAAGGCCCAGGCTGGCACCAGGGAGTGATGTCCTGATAGAGTGGCGCCAGGCACTCGGCTCCAAATGACATTGGGTACCACCACCACCACCTTCCTCCAGCCTACACACTGTATACGTCTTCACAGATGACAGAGGAGTGAAACATCTACTTGGTCTGAGTAAATGCAGCCACATGTGTCTGTTTAAAGACAACAGAGGTACAGGAGCTGAGGGAGATTAGACTCCAACTGATATAGAAAATAGGGGCCTAACAAAGCCATGGGTGGGCATACTTCAAAACTCAAATCAAAAGATTAACATTGTTTATAGTTACAAGTAATTAACCAGATACTACAGTGTTTCACAAAGTGCCCTCCCTACTTACATTTAAGCCTTTACTTGGATGCTAAACAGTTTCTTAATGCAGATCTTGGAAGCTCAGCAAGGTTGGGCCTGGTTATTACTTGGATGGGAGACTTAGCATTGTGTCCATGTACACTGGTATATGAATGAGAGAGTGTTTGATGGAAAATACCCCATGGATACAACCCAAGTATGGCACTTTGAGACTTTAAAAAAAAAAATGTATACGTTAGTCTTGCTAAGAAATTGTAGAAAAGTAATTTCAGAATACTTTTCTAGCACTATAATTTCATCCCTACTTGAGTATTATTGAAGTAGCAGTACTCTTAGATAAGTAAAAGTTTCGGTTCCACTTCTCACTGTGAGTAAGTGCACAGGTGACACTCATGTGTCATATACATAATCTGAAGGAGCATTTAACCACCTGTAGGCACAAAAGGAGAACTGAATCATGTTTCCACAAAGCATCTAATTCCCCACTGCAGTGCCCCAGCAGCATGAGAGCAAACAGTGGAGCGGTCAGGACAAACAGATTAGTGGCTCCGGTGACAACATGCTTCCCCCACCCAACACACACACACACACACACACACACACACACACACACACACACACACACACCTGCGTTCACACATATTCACCACTAAGCCCTCATTTTACATGTAAATTGAGTGTGACTGCTTTGCTCCTGCACCTGGGCTGGTGGCTCATCTACATAGAGGGAGAAGGAGAGAGTGAGGGGAGAACAGGGAGATGGAGAGGAGCGCTGGAGGTGTTAAGGGGCTAAAGGCCTGTAATTGCGGGGTATTTAGTCAAACTATTGTCATTGTGAGGCCCGAGGGACACACATAAAGACTTGGATGGGACCTGTTAGACTTCACACGTTGCTTGAACTGGAAGTGGCTTTTTATTTGTGGTATCAGCTTTCCCTCCAAAAATCTGCATTTTGCATAATGTATAGGAATTTGGGAACATTTAAAAGACAGTGGGTATATACATGGCTAGTAAAATCAGATAATAATCAGACTTGTGGTTGTTTACGTGCACAAAAGAAATCTGATTTATCTTATCTTATCTTATCTTAAGTCATGTTATAATGTTGTTACTTCCTCAAAACCATACCAGGTTTTGAGTAACTCCAGGTGTGTTTGTGATGAGTGAGCCTTTAACAGTTTGTCTTTTATTTTCTCCCACATTGTAGTTTGATCTTTTTTCACTCTTTTTTGCATAATTCTCTGGGTCACAACCTGCACATCTGTGAACGATCAAAATCACTGTTTATATGACATTTCAATAAACTGATAACTGGTTTTGTTGTTCATGTAAACTGCAAGTGTTTCTGAAAGTTCTGACATAACACAATTTATTATTGTTTAAAGCTTTGTCAGGAAAATCATGGAACAATACTACTTTGTATGAGACAGCAATTACATTTAGATACTCTGGAAAGCATCTGGTTATAAAGTACAGCTCATCTTATCTTATCTTATTTAAAGCACACATATACTCGTGGACATGATCTGTCTGGTTGCCACATTGGTGTGCGTATTTCCAGCACACAAACAATGTTTTATGTTCTCTTTCTACACTGTTGTAAAAAAAAAAAGAAAAAAAAAAGAAAAAGTGCCAGCCAGCCTTGAAACCACATCTCAAAAAACTTTCAACTCCTTCCAGATTTCGAAGAGCAAATAGAACAGACTGACTTGTACACAAACACGGATAAGAGTAAAATGTGACATATATATTATCTAAGCATCTTTCTGCTGTCGTTATACTGACAATTAGCTTCACCCTTGAGCTCTGATAAGTGAAAACCATACGTTCTGATGCGCGGGGCTAACGGGTCCTCACAGGGCTTTGTCAAGGTCTTCCACCTCACAGGAATGGACTGTCCCAGAGGTGGCACGGGACTCCCAGCCATAACATGTGGCTTCAGAGAGTCACTGTACAGTCATAATTCACCACAGATTTGAAAAGCAATAGTTGATAATGTCGTACGGATTTATATTGAGTGCGGTCATCATCTGGGCTGGATCAGGGCCGGGCAAACCACAGTACTTCTCTAAATATGGGCATCAAAATGACTTCACTTCTTTGGGGGGTTTGCTCAACATACTGCGATCGCTTTATTAAGTTATATGCTTTTGTTTAGCTTGAAGTGTGTATGACAGGTTAGACAATTCGCTAAAACATATTACAAGATTATAAGATTTTGCTAAAAATTAAGTTAGGTTTGCCCGAGTTTGATGTTTGAAGTTATTATTAAGATTTAAGATTTAAGTCTTTATTTGGTCTCACACACAATGACACACAGTGACACACGGGAGAAATTTGACTTCTGCATTTGACCCATCCTTTTTTTTCAGGAGCAGTGAGCAGCCATCTTTCGGCGCCCGGGGGCATTTATTTATTCATTTCCAGCAGGACAAAGAAATAAATACATGTAACCAATATATAGTCAATTACCTTAACACAACTTAAGTTACTGATTTAGCTTCCTTGTCAGTTCAGTTGAAAAACACAAAACAAAACAAAGGCAAATTCTATTCTTGTAGTAGGAAAAACAAAAAAACAAAACAAAACAAAAAATCAGGGACAATAAATTACACATAAGGTGTGCAACAATAAACATACCAGCAATGGTCAGCACAAAAAATACCAACAATGGTCGCACAACTACAATAACACACATACATAACACCAGCGATGGTAAGACAACAGCAGATACCAAAGCACAAACTGATACCGAAAAGTGCTATTTGACAATTCATTCAAACTCGTCAAAAATGTGTGAACATTTTGGCAGAGCTTTTGCTGTAAATCCAGAACATTCCAAATTTTTACCCCACATACAGTCACACATAAACTTTTACGAGTGGTTCTAACATTAGGCAAAATGAGGTTTCCACAACCTCTCAAATTATAAATGTTCTCCTTAAGAGCAACACATTTTTTGGGCAATTGTTTATTAAATGCTATAAAAAGCATAATCACTGTATAATATTTTACAAGGTCATTAAATTTGAATAACTTTGACTGAATAAAAAGATCATGAGTGTGTTCTAAGAAACCAATGTAAAATAAAATCAGGAAGAATCAAAGAACAGTATAGAATATGAAGTGCATTGTGATCATATGTTTAACACACAAACCCTGTAAGTTCTTTTCTCAATTAGAAAACACAGGAAGTGCTCCACAGTGTTTTTAAACTCCATACACCTTTACTAGAATCATTTCAGTCCTGGAATTACCTATCTCTACTGAACTAGAGATAGATAATAACTTGAAAACTACCACTGCATGACATCACAACATGGAACAGAGCATTTTGAGCTTCGGAAATGCTGACAGACTAATGATAAAGGGTTACTCAAACATGTGTGAATGAAACAAACCTGGATATGTTTTTGATGAGGTACCAACTTTCTAACATGGCTTATAGCTCGCAACAATCAATTTAGTAACATATAGGACCTTTAAACATAATGTGAGGAAAATATATTTGACAGTATCAATCCATTATTTTATTTTAAATGATTGTGACTATATTATCAATCACATGAAGCAGTGAGAAAAGTTTTGATATGATTTCATGACAACAAATTTCATTTTTTTAACAATATTATTATGAAAAAGCAAAATGTACTGTTGTAGGCTCACTGAAAACCTAATAATAAACCTAATAACCTAATAAAACATGGGATCCATTTTTTTATTGAGTCTGTTCATTTCTCCTTAGTTCCAAAAATAATAATAATTTCCCTTGTGGATCAATAAAGTTCGTCTAAGTCAATAATATTTCACACTTATTACTGATTGATTTTTATCTCCTTCTTTCTTCTCAAGGCTAGTGCATGTTTTAGGTGACCTGGTTGGTTTTGTATGATGTATATGTTTTGCTGATGTGTTCTACTCACTTCTTTGTCTTTATACAAGTATATTATTCCAATGATGCTGAAAAAGTTATAAAAGGTGCATTGTGTAAACCTTTCTATCTCCATGGAGACCAAACCAGATCAAGTTACAGGTCAGATCTGTGGAGAGGTAACTCCACACTGTCAAAATGCCTGTTTTATAGGTGTTTTTGAGCACTAAAATCACATGTAATATAATACATGTAAGGTAGATCTGTTTAATGTCACACTGTGGAACATTACAGAGCAATGACATTTCCATGGTGACAGACTCATAAACAAAAAGTTACATAGTACACCTTTAAATGAAGTTCTGGGAAAAAAATGCAGTATTATTATTATTATTTTTTAACATTCTCTATTATTGTTCACATTTTTCCATTGACTGATGCAAGCCTCCCAAGGCCTCTTCTTCACCTTGCGTTCTCCGCGTTCCACGTCCCTTTCACTGTGGCGCACAAAAAGCCAGAGGGGCATTAGTCCACAAGAAAGAACACAGCTTTGGCTCCTTAAAGAAAGCAGCGGTTTAGCTCTTTCACTTCCACTGCATTGTTATGCTAAGGCCCAGCTTGGGAATAGAGGGCCAACCATTAGCATCTGAAGAAGAGCCAACATCTGAGGGAAACACGTCTTTAAGTTCCCCAAAAGAAAGGAATCTCTCATTTTCTCATTCTCCAACACGCACATACACATACACACTTAGTCCTCCAAATCAAGCCTCCTCAGGCTCACTCTTCTCTTACTTTCTTTTGGCGCCAAGAGGGGATGACATGCTGTATATGAAGTTTGGGTGGGACCAGGATTAGGGCCTCAGTACTTGGTGAAACAATACACACTGCTGCCATATTTGTTTCACGCTAATGAAGATCCTCAAAACTGATGATATTAGGGTGGAACGATTCTGGAAAAATGTGATTGGCATGTGTGTAGCGGTCCAGAGATATGATCCATAGCAAACTAAGGTTAAATTATGTCAGCTGGACAAAATTTAGGATGGAAACTTCTTACTGTGTGTGTAAGTGTATAGTTTCTCTGTTTCTCTGTCTTCTCCTCTCAGAAGGATATTTAGGCCAGTCCTCAAAAATCCCCAGTGTGGCCTCAGAACTGATGAAGATCAGAACGAAATGTTTCCATCCTCAAACTTTGTCAAGTTGACTGAATTTAACCCTCTTTTGTTTGTCCAGCAGCATCAGATCTTGCAAGCATACCCAAATATGAACTGTTTAAGTTAATATGAGACACTTATGCACAGGTTTTGCAAGACCAAAGATGATTTTGCAGGTTTTTTCCAATATAAGTCACTTATAAAGGGTTCACTGGTATTATCGTTCTTAATGGTTATATCAGTGGCATAAAGCTCTAACCTCTTTACAGACTAGTTTCTCTGAGTAGTGTCCATATGTCCATATCCATAGAGTAAGTGAGGTATCCTCCAGAATAAAACCCTTTGGAGTTTTTATGCATTTTAACTGTTGATGTGGTTACATTGCTTGTGAATAGATAAGTTATTTGGTTGACTGATTATTAACTGCTGTCTTTGTGAGTTCCATAATCTCATATACCACTTGTATAAGAGAATGAATGGCCTTATCCAGGTGAAATACAAATCTAATTCCAATAAGAGTTTACAAAAAAATTATAATGTAAATTCTGTATTGTGTGATTTGTGGGTGAACATATTGAACAATACCCGATGCCAGTAAGAGCTTGGCTGTCCATATCTGTAAAATGTTTTATTCCTCTGATATTTTAGCAAAAAAAAATTCTAGCCAAATGGTGATGCCAGAAATGTGCACAGTTTTGGTTTAAAAAATGGCAGTTTGGCAAAAGTGAAATAGTCTGCATGATTTAAATTGCATCCAGATGGTGCTTATTGGCAATAACAAGGAAAGAACAAAATCTACAAACTAATAATGCATTTACACAATTACAGGGAGTTGTATGAGACAAATAACTTTATGTTTCCAGGTGATGTAAGCTGAACTCATACAGACTTACAATAAATCATTGTTCATTATCATAAAGTTGGCCTTATAATGGTAACCAGCAAGAAGCCACAGAACCCGTTAATGCTTCTTGCTAATAAAGTATTCATTAAGATTTCACCAAATACTAATAACTAACTAAGATAAAGGGAATAAGTGTAAAGACATACTGTATGATGTTCAAACATGCTCTGACTTCTGAGACATACCTGCTTATAAAGTGGAATGCATTCTTCTCACATAACTCTGTGCTCATGTTTGTTGTAAACAAAGTGGACATGGGGCAGCTGCAGGATGAATCATAACCCAAACACACACACACACACACACACACACACACACATTCGCGCACACAAATGTCACCCTGGGTGGGACAGTGCACACACTTCCTTGTTTAACAGCTGGATAAGCACGGTATCCTAGAAAGATGGGGACATACCCTATAAGTTGTAACATTACAACATCATGAGGTAATTTTAAGAACAACAGGAATATTCCTAATCAAATGTGCATTTATTTATTCTTGATTTATTTTATTCTGAATATACTGAATAGACTGACTTAGTGCAGACAGAGCACTTGTTCTCCACCCTCAAGGTTGGAGGATCAAGCTGTTGTGTCCTTAGGCAAGACCAACTTTGCCTAGTAATGATGTGGTGAGTGCATGAATGATTGCCAGTTGGTCTGATGGCGCAGATTGGAAGCCTTTCTTCCATCAGTCTACCTCAGGCCACCTATGGCTTCAAAGGCCAGTCTTTGAATTTGATCAAATTTTGGCAGAAATGTATGAACAAATCATCAGGTCTATTTTCAATCAGTTTTAAAAGCTATAACTAATATTGGAAAATTACCCCTGGCCTAGCACATGTTAGTCAAGGTCCATCAAACATTGATTTTAGCAGCATGTAAACCCAGTGAGTGACACAGCAAAGTCAAAGTGCCAAAGTTGTAAAAGTACTGCGTCACTGTCCCGCTGTGGCTGGCCCAGCTGACACTGGAGTCCAGAGGGAAGAGCAGCAGCAGCGATGATCCCAGTGATAACAACAACAGCCTCCTGTGCGCATGATCAACATTCGACTGGGATGGTTGTGGTTTCGCTTCTGTAGCTGACTAACGCCCCAGTGCAATGTGCAACCAAGCCAGTGTTTCGGGGAAGAGAGGGGTGAGTAAGCTGTGCACCTGCCTCTCTGTCAGGATAACACGCTGACGGGAGGGAAGGTGAAAAAAAGGAATTTCCAAGGACACCATAGTAGATGTTGTGAAATCATAGTGCGCATGTGGCTGGCCCAGCTGCTCGGGGAGTGTGTGTCTCCATGTGTAACGGCATGAATCACCAGTGGAGTTCTTCACAAGTCACATCACACCCTCTACCCCCTCCCTCCTCCTGTTTTCCATACCTTGCCTTTTCTCATTGCAGGTGCAAGCATGAAGTAAGCTGACTAGATTATTCACATGTGTGCTTCCTTACTTCCCTGGGCTCGCACATGTGCAGACAAATGGACACTCTCCTACATTACAATGAACAATGCCAGAGCCATCCAGAGCTGCATCAGTATGAGCTCATGTGGCACATAAGGCGCTTCCTGTTGCTGATGTTCCACTCTGGTGCAGGTGGCCGAGGGGAGCATTCCCGAAGGGCTGTGAAGTGACATCTCCTCTGCTCTGTGTCCTCGCACCAGGCCAGATCACAGAGTTTAACTCAGTGGTTCACACGAGGGTTTGTGTGTCAAAGTTATTGTTCATTTTAGACATGAAAACTAATAAAAAATGGAATAAAAGTGGAAAGAATTGTCAAAGTGAGATACCAAAGGAATCATGTCATGTCATGATAACCAGTGTTGGGAAGTAACTGAATATATGTACCAAAAATACAAAAATATCCTGAATTCTGGCACTATTTGATCACGCAATTTAGGCTTCAATGTGCCCATAATCAGTGAAAAATAGAAAACACTGCTCTCATAGTGTGTGTATGTGTGATTTCCAGTTTGTGAGAGGAAATGCAGAACAAACGGTGGAACAAATGTTAAACTGTAAAATCCTATGTTGCTTTACACTATAATTTAAATGCAACTACACATAAAAGTATAATATTCAGACTACAGTAACTAATAATTACCTAGAGTTTTTTTTTTATTCTAGCCTCTACAGTTCAAAGTTATTACATTAAAATGATTTAAAAAAAATATTGAGCCCCAAAATATATTGTACCAGCTATTATATATTAAACGGTCGATTTAGTAATTATCGTGACAGGCCTACACTTGACTGTTACCCTTCAACAATCTGTACCTTCAGTAATAGCTTTACACACAATGGCCTAAAGTAAGTAGCCATGTGTAGCTTAATTCATATTTCCACCTTTTATAGCAACATTCATCCTAACAACACTTGATTTCACTGGATTTTGGGAGTGTTTTTGTGGCTGTGAGAATTCATCTACATAGACTCTGTAAAAACTGAATGGCACCCTGTCATGATTTACAATTTTGCAAGAGCATATCCTGTATATTGTGCAACACTGCCAAAACACTGCACCACTTCAGTGTTTTCACAGCTTGATCTTATGCATTAAGTATACATGTTTTACTGTACTGCAAGTTATTGAGGTTACATATTACATTACACATATATATATACACACATATACATACACACATACACATTACTAGAGAAATACACACTTTATTTTATTTAGAGAGACAGTGTTACATTTATCTTCTATCTAATAATACATTTTAGGGGACTGGAGATAAGACAGTTTCTTGTACATTACAGCACAATAGCTCTACCTCCACAGCTGAACAATGGGACTGCTACAAAGTGCAAAAGCTACAGCTCTATTTGTCAAAGTCCAGGCTGATGTTGGATTGACAGCTCATGAATGTGTCTTTAATGCTAATTGAACGGTTAAATCCAGTGTGAGCAGGCTATCAACCAGTGCCCTATGGGGCAGTGGTGTTATCCTCCTGGGTCCCTAAGGACTGCTAACTGTTACTCTGTGTGGTCCGCCCCCCGTGAGTGGACCATGGATAAAATTGAGGGGGGTTTCTTCTCCTTGTCGTCCTTTGATATGAGAAGTACTGAAATGGAGGAGTGGATAGAGAGGGACACAGTGAGTTAAGGCTGGGCGGGGTGAGGTGGGGGGCCACTCTCCCTAGTTGCCAAGCGAACGCCATATGGGCAGCTCACTGGTGTTACTGGGGGCCCGGGGCAGTTCCCAGAATTCACATGATAATGAAGCCTGGGGCCATTCAGAGTGCTGGCCTAAAGCTGGCTCTAAGAGCTTTTGATAGCCCCCAGCAGCCTGTAGGCCTGCCCACCCTGGACTGGCCAGCTTTCCTACCAGGCCCAAACCACCTGTTTGATTTTCCCAGGGCCCGCCATAGCCAAGGCAGTACAGAGAGGGGACAGGGAGGGACCGCAAAGGAATGTCTCTCTGAGTGTGTACTTCCTCTTTATAATCCTGCAGCCCTCCCTCACGTGCACACTCATACACACATAATCAAAGAGACACACGCACACTTCTGTTGACCTGTCCCGCTTTTGTCAGCGCTCCCTGAAACAATTCCTGGGAGAAGAATGAAGTTTGAAAGTAGGGCACCTTCTGCTGCTTCCAACTTCTACACAAGCAGATTCTTGGAAGTGGGCCCTGGTGGAGAAAGAAGGGTGCTTGTCTCAACTGGGTGTCTCTCGGGTTGGACGTGGGAACTGCTGAGGTGCATGTATGGGTAGGGTGGCATCAGGGGGAGGGCGGGTGATGGAGGGACACCCAGGCGTGAGAGAACCCAGTCAGTGGCACTTGCAGGGGGTCGATGTTTGTTTACATGAAGGGCACATTCCTCTATCGTGAGAATGGCTGGTCCATCCAATAACAGCAATACAGACAGCACAGATGGCAGATGGCCTCCATTGTTACTGTAAGCAACATTTAGGGCTATTGGCATGTGTAATGTATTACACATGACACATACATGAATAAAATAGTCAGTGTTAAGAATATATTTGGGAATGTAATTTGTACAAAACAGTGTAAAAAATATCTTTTTTCAAACATGTTAAATTATGAACTACAACCTTAATATTACAATAGGGCTGGACCTTCAAAAAGCATCAAATTAGCATGCCAACATAACTGAAGGGATTAGAGTGTGTTTTGCCCTTAGCTGTCTACAGTACACACTCAGTGAATCATTAGAGTTAGCATCACTATGCAAAGATAATCAATAGTTACAAACTACAGTCAACCCACAGGTCATGGGGCAAACTGTTTATTGCTCCAGACTCCAGGGCCCCTAGGCAGGGGGTATTATTGACATGCCCTTATTTAACACACCTTATAGCAAATATTTATAATTTGTTTAATTGAATTTATATTTTTTGCTGCTTGCTCAATAAGGACAGTGTAATAATAAACAAGGCTGTAAGAACTTTTCACAGCTGCCCATAGGCTACCTACTAGAGTGACTAATACAAAAATAAAAACCCACAACATTTTACAACCACAAAAGTGTCACCATCATTTGATAGCAATGTGAATTTAAGTAGCAACTAATTATCAGCTATCATCACACCAAAACTGCAGTTGTGTGAAGTGCCTGAAGAATCCATTTAAGTCTGCACTTGCCTCTAGGGAGCTTCAGTTATGTATTTATTTCCTGTTTTGCAACAAGCTGATCATATGATATGCCAATGACAACAAACAGCTATAGTAGCAGGCCAGGTGCGCAGGTGTGACGCTGCGTGTGCTCTGTGGTCACCTCTAGTTCCCGCTGTATAGGCGGGGCTGCGTTCCTACTATTTAACCTGAAATTCTGCCTTTGCTGGGGGCTAAACACCTGCAACTCACTCACTCACTCCCTCCCTCACGTACTCACACACTCACACGGTTGGAGAGAGCAGAGGAGCTTCGGGGGTGGAGGACACAAGGCACAACCCACTTTGCATTCGCTAACAGTCACCTCCAGGTCTCTGGTTACTGTAGTCCCCTGGCTCTCGCTGATTCTTTTAATACATTATTGAGGTCAGGTGTTCAGAGGACATAAGCATAGAAAACAATACAATAACTCTGCTGTAGCCCTATTCACTGTGACAAAAATGCACACACCTACACCTGTCGCACCTGCGTAGCCTTCTGAATAGACACACAGATTCCCACACCCAACTCAATTAACTTCCTCTTACGGTTAGGCCCTCTATAGAGCTGTGACAATCAAGAGGGGGAAACTTGAGCATGCTCAGATCACAGCCTGGGACTGTTGAGGTAGGACTTACATGTCAAGAGTGTCAGGATAGAGAAACAAAAACTCATCCCGGGCACAATCAAAACAAAAGTGTCAAGCACAATCTGTTCACTGTCAATGGTGGCTCTCATTTGTCAGGGTCCATCCAGGACGCTGGTTCTCAGGCGACACCACAATGCCCAGTGACAAACAGCAGCTCTCTCTCCTTTGAGCCCTGCCTGCCACCGGGAAGCCCATCTGAAGTATTAATCTTTGGGTGGAAGGAGTGAAGGAGAGCGCTCAGCTATTGTCCCCAGGCCCTGGCTATCTGAATGGGGCTTTGTGAGTGCCCCAGCTGCCACACTGTTCGCGCTCCATCTTTGGGCTCTGGCTCCCATGTCCCCTGGCCGCACTGAGTGGACGCCTCTGTGCAGCTGTGGGGATGTGCGTGGACGGAAAGGTCAGGTGACACACTATTTGTTTCCCACATACAGGGATTTACTTGTCATTTCAAAGTGCACCATTAAGTTGCCATGGAAAGTGAAAAACACTAGAATGAAGGGCATTTGGAGTTGTTAAGTTGTGATATCCACTTTCTTTTAATATTGTGACCCACAGCTGGAGTATTTCACCATTATAAGTAAAAATTTACTCAATAATAATAACACCACATTTAAATCTAATAATAATTTGTGAGAAAAATGAACACAGTGTTTTTCCCCTGGACGTTATGTCTCAAAATTTTGTTATTAAAAATTGGTCATGGTCAGAGTGTCGTCAGGACTCAGGAACTTTCAAGAATGTATACTTGTGTACTTGTGGATACTTGTGTGAAACTGTCACAGTGGCATTGGAGGGTTGGTCAAAAGCAGGGAATGAATTTGCAACACAAGGGATTAATAAAGTGTAATAAAGCATGACCGTATAATACAAACCTACATTTATATGTTTCAGAACAATGACAGCTAAACATGAAATTATAAAAATGAGAACATCAACATACATACTGTAACATTGTGGTTATCAGCTGCACACATATTCTGGGCTGAATCAAACAGCCTTCAGTGTTTAGGGCTGACCACTGAACAAAGTGACTTTTGTATGAATTACTTTCCGGCATCAGTAGTGGCAGTTACTTGTTTGTTGTCCATCTCTGGGCTCCTCCACAGTTATCAGAGGCTCCAGCTGAGAACAGCTGGTCGACCCTTCTGCCTCCAGTAAGCTGGGCCCTGCTGGAAGTCCCCTCATGAGGAGGCCCTGAGGATGACACAAACACAACTCCGTCACACTGACAGCTCCCTAACGAACTGGCCTCATTAGGATCCATACACACTTTCAAAAAGGAGCAGCCATTGTCCTGGTCCCAAGGGAGTCACTGGTGTACAGGGCAATGGGCACCTCAACAGGTTTGGTGGGAATCTAAAGTTTGGTTTATGCCACACTATTTTTGTGACAGTAACAACATTTGTTATGAGTATTTTAATGTTTAATATTAAAATTACATCCCTAACCTTAACTGTACTGATATATTATTATTTATTACATTTTATGTATTATTTTTATTTGAAACAATGAAAACAATGGACTAAAGTAAATGCATGTTTTTTAATTCTTGACTGCCTTCTTGATACATAAAAGACCAAATAAAATCAGGAATCACTCATGCCATTATGAGTAAGTGAAAGCTGTCAGATGAACATCTCACCAGGCTCTGTCGTGAGTTTAAGTGGAACTTCTCTCTCATCATCATTATGAAGAGTTGATATTTATCTAAAGTGGGGGTATCTAAAGTGGAGTTTGGAGGAGGCTTGAGAAGATTGTGGGAGTTGATGACCAGCAAACGGAAAGAGTTGAACATTATTAGATTTGCAACAAACTGCAACACTGTCTCTCATTGTGTATGCCCCCACACATGCCCTCCCCCAAACCTGAAGCTGAGAAAACAGTGGACAGCTCTCACCCCTCCTCACCCAGCTCCACCTCGGCTCCCCCATACCCCGCAACTAAAGCTCTCTCTCCAGGCAATTGCCACTGGAGTGGAAAGTATTCCAGCGCACAATGCCTATGCTCTCAATGGGTGCTTTAGCATGCCACCAGTGCGCTGTCACCAGCAGATGGGGAGCTAATTAGAAGCCATTAAAGGGCTTTGATAGTGTTTGTGGGAACCAGGCGGAGAGAGATGGTTACAGGGGTGGAGCAGGGAGTACGGCCACTCAATGAACACACATACTAAGGGGGAAAGTTTATCTGGAGCATTGGGAGGCTACGAAAAACGGTGTTTTGGTCATTTGTATAAACTAAAAGGATCCTTAAACTCCACAGTAACTTTAAAGGGGACATATAGGCTTTGGTCAAGCCATGTATACAGAAATGAGGAAGTTTTCTAATAACAGACAGCGAGCTGATTGTGGGAGCATTGATTGACAGAAGTGATAGCTTTTGTTTAACCTTGCCTTTTCAACATGCCGCTCCACAAGGTTATGATTTAGAAGTGTCATGTGAATGAAGGATTAGATATAGCCTAGATATATTAGACACAGAAGGTATACTTATAAATGAAGCACAACATTGCAATAGACAAAAGGCCAAGATTAATGAGGCCAAATAAAACCAAAAGAAAAAGAGCAGGCAATATGCCAGTCACAATGGTCTAACATGGCTGGGGTAGAGTGAGTAGCCCTGAATGGGTGTTACCCTAATGGACACTGGCCTGTCAGAGTTTCAGGTCAAGGCTCCACTGAGAGGACCCCATGGAGGCATCACCCAAACAAACATTATTTGGCCATTTTTAGCCTAGATTTGATAAGAGAGAGTGAAAAGTGTTACCTTGGCAGCACATTTAACTCAAATAGCTTGGTGGAGGTCCCTATACATGACCTTTCTCTGTTGGTCATCTGCTGTGAGAAGCCTCTCACAGCTTGCTGCCTGCACAGTGCACACACAATCATCGGGCCTGTGTCCAGGCTCCAGGCTGTCTGTACTTGTGATGACATGAGGGTGAAGCAGGACTCCCACAGGAAGTGACTCCCAGCCACGACCATAACACTGCCCAGGGAAGTGCCACACCAGGGCACACCACTGCAGCGGCCTGGCCGAAACACAAACACAGACACAAAGTCAACAGATTTTAAAATACTCCCTGTAGCATTCCTGAGGGAAACGCCAAAACCTTCAGGCTGTCAGTCAATACTTGGTGAGCCAAACTACATTATTATGAGCTGGAATCTGGTCTGGTTTTATCTATGTAAAACATTTAATTTGTCCCAAATCACCTCAGAAAATCAGTAGTTTACGTAGAACAGCATTTTCATTTAATCTACTTCAATCTATTAATCACTGTCATTCCAAGAGGGCTGATAGCTGTGGAGTCATCTGTTCAAAACCTGCTGCCAAGAATTTCCCAGAACAATTTAAAGATGAGGCATGATTCATGTAACAGTTACACTTGTGAAACTTTACCTGATGGAACTCACTCATGGTGTTTATGATAAAATGGAACACGCTTACCTTTTACAATTATATTTGTCCCTGTTCTCTTAAGGAAACAAGGCAAGTTTATTATGTAATCCAATAGGTAATGTGACAGGTAACTGCTCAACAATTATTGCACAATTCACTGAGTAAAATGTAAAATTTGCATTAGCTTTATTAGTTGTTGATGTCCTAGTTTCAAAGTTTTTGTATGGACTTTTAAGGGAAAAGAATTACAGATCTCCACACTATAAGGGTTACTTCTTCTAACAAATTGTATTTACATAAGACAACCACTTTAATAAACTTGTTGCTATACATTATACCATTACATTTTCCGCTCCTTCACAATTTTCTTCAAAATTTGACTTTGAGAATCTAGTGTGTTTTTGGTATGTTCCCACAACCTTGAAGCACTTTGGTCTGCTCTAAGTTGTTGTAAAGTGCTCTATAAATAAACTTTGATGGATTGATCCAAATATTTGCCACATTGCAATACTCAAACTCAAAAAGTGAGCACCAGGAGTCAGTCATGAGTCAGCTTCAGCTTCAGCAAGACGTGACATTCCCTCCCTCGTCTCTTCCCCCTCCTTTCTGCGCTCTCACACACCTGCGCACAGGTGTGATCATTATCAAGCAAACAGGAAGAGCCTGACAGGGAACTGGAAACTAATCCTGCAGATGGCCTGATGTGTTTGTGTGTGTGACTGTATGAAAACTAACAATTGTTACAAATACAAAGTTCAACACGCAATATGACCTCTTTTTCTCATTTGGAACATATTTGCAGAGCGGTGGTCTCTGTCTAAGAACACATTTAATCTGCAACTATTTGTACTTTTCATGTTTCAGGAAGTAGTATGCCTCCTATTGTCCCCCGCACAGCCGTTTACAGAGACAAGTGTGAAAGAATTGCTGGTATGTCCCATTTCCTTCACATGAACACATGCACCAACTTTTCCCTGTGTGGCTTCCTGTGCTTTGCTCTGGTGAGTTATTTTCTGTAGAGATAAAGAGGGCGTATGAGCTGATACATTTCCACTTTGACAATTGGTCCTATTTATTCTGAAAAACAGCATGTGTTATGAAAAGGGAAAAAAAAAACGTGAATCCCAATGTTTGTATTGAACTTCAAGGGGTCAGTTGTAGTGAGATGGGTTTGTCCAGGCTTGGGACTGGCGATGTGCAGCACGACAGGAAATGTAACCATTGATGTACATAAAAAGAGATGAATTATACAGGAGTAAGTGTGGTGGAAACAAATGAAAAAGTTCAGAAACATGTATAATGTACATAACACATGTCAGTGGTACTGTTTAACTTATGCTGACTACACCAGTAGACCACCAAAGACTGACTCCTGACTGCTATAATCTGGTTATTACTCTTCTATGGGAAAGGTTCTCGAAGACAGCCCAGCGGTTCTGTGAGAGCTCAAATCCAGGGTTAACATGTTTCACTTTTCTACATGATCTTGTCCATGTCTTGGCTCTCCTCTTGCCTTGATGTGCTGTAAACAGGCTAAAAAGGGCCCAGCTGTGGAGTTATTGTTGGTGTCAGTAGGAAGTGCTGATAGCTTTTGCAGCGGAACAAAAGCTGGATGAGGGGAGTGGAGGGGCGCTCCAGACACTGTGGCTCCAGCCTAGATTCTCTCCCACAATCCCAGCACCGCACTCCCATTGTTCTGCCCACTAGCCCTCCCTCTCTCCTCCCCCCTGGCCGTCAGCTGCGACCTAGGACAGGGCAGGGGGAGGGGGGAGTTTAGAAGAAAAAGTGAAAGAAACAACTTTTACAGTCTCCTACATGATTCAGAAGAAATACTAGCTGTTAAAATTTGTGACACATTATTTCTGGTCTATTTGCACATAGGAAACAAAACACACACAGTGACTCTGTGTGTGATCACTTGCAGTTATGCATAATGACAACTTTAAGAATCTAATATCTATGCATATTTTTGGACAGGCTACTGATAAAAAATATGTAGGCCAAAATTAATTTCTCAAAGCAAGATGATTCATGATTAGTTTGTAGCATGGACTTAAAGACTGGATGAAGACACATCTGACAGTAGCCTATATCTTCCAGGTTCTAATTTGCATTTATTGATATTTTGTAGGCTAAATAAAAACGTTTTTGTAATACCAACAATATCAAGAAGTCGTTATTTCCAGAGTAAGAATCCGATCTCACTGCTACTTGTAAGGTGACTGCGAGGACATCTGTACCAGAGGCTTTGTAGAGGAATGCGCCGTTATTGCAGTTAAGAAGCGCCTCCTGTGTGTGTGTGCGTAATGGCGCGCGCCCGTGCGTGGTGCAGGTGCGCGGAGCGGGCTCCCGGGCCTGCGCGCGTGCACCTGGGCGCCGTCTCGTGCACGCGGCCCCGCGCAGGTGAACGGGGAAAGGGTGTTTGACGTCTCCATGGAGACCGCCCGAGCGGCGCCAGGCTGACAGGCGTCAAGGCTTGGATGAATGGGTGACGTCACCGCGCTGGCGCCTGCCAGTCTGCTCCAGCTTGTTTGGACAATCTGGGGGGAAGACTCCGAGCAGAGCGCTGATGAGAGCACACAAGGCTGAGCACACACCAAAAAACATGTGAAGGAATCTGTGAAGCAGAGGCACCACTAAAAACACATTTGCCGTCTACTAAGTTAAATGTGAACTTTATTCAAAAGCAGGCTAGCTGTTTTTCTTTTCTTCCGAAACAAAGTGGAGTCTCACTTTTCTTCAACAAGTGGAGTTGGACAAATCATTTGTTTTGCTACGTATTTTTATGCATTGATTGTCCATAAAGCAAAGTTGATGCAGCCTTGTATTAGCATAACACATCGTCGTTTTATGCAAATAAAAAAGAACGGTTTGATATGTTCGTATTTTATATCAATTTAAATCCAACATCCACATATGCGCATAAGCATTTGTTATGCGGCATAACAAATTTTGCATGTTTTTTGAAACATACAGTATGCAGTTGATCCAGACTGGCGTGCAATTGCACAGAAAAGCAATGCACAAAATGAGATCAAAGTGGCTGCTTATTTTAACCACCGTATTTAGGCTATATCATTACATCTATCTTATTTTAGTCATGCACATCTGCAGTTTCACTAACTCCAGTGAAGGGAAATCTAGGGCACTGTTGTAGCCTAATTATCATCAGCCATTCATTCTATTCATGCCTTCCCACCCCACACACATTCTCTGAGTGCATAGGCAGGCATTCAGCACCCCTCCACTGTCCCCAGGCCATCTACACCTGCAGAGTCCCCAAGCCACGGACAGCTGGATTCTCACATATTACCCATAAAAGACACACATTTGTTTCCATTTGTAACGCCATCTCTAAAACAGATTGTAAATCTCGATAACCAGGCGAGGGTGGCCATTGGCTAGTAGCGTTTTGGTGGACCTGCCCACCAATACAGGCTTAAACATCTCATTGGTCCAACTTCTTCAAACAGGACAGTTTGGACACGCCCACGCCGCTGTACTGCCATAAAAGAAGCAGCTACCCATGTGGATTTCACGAACTGTCAACATTACCTAAGCTGCCTACTAGAAAAGAGAACTATCTGCACTCCTCTTTTTGGAAACTTAATCAATTAACAAACCATCATGAAGGTTGTTGGATCTACATGTGCCCTGAAGACCAAGGTTGGCGGTGAAGATGTGGTGCGCTGCCTCTCTGACCAAAGCCTCACCATCTCCAAATGCAAGATCCCGCTGCTGGACGAGCAGATGAGCATGTTTCTTCAAGACATGAACAGCTGTTACAGCAAACTAAAGGAGCTCGTACCCACGCTGCCCACCAACAAGAAGGCAAGCAAAGTGGAGATCCTTCAACACGTCATTGATTACATCTGGGACCTTCAGGTTGAGCTGGACGAGCCCGAGAAGAGCCGTCAACACTCCGGGAGCAGCGTACCGCGCACGCCTCTCACGACTCTGAACGCGGAGCTGGCCAGCATCTCTGTAGAGGTAAATGTCACATCTGTGTATGCGTAATCTGTGCGTAATGATGTTTATTTTAGACGTGATGCGGTAAAGTGTAGCTGTAATAACATTGGTCATGTTTGTTCACAGAATGGATGCTCAGATGACAGAATCATGTGCCGCTAAACGAGGAGCGTCGGCACAGCACCCCCCGCAGCGAGCACCGCGAACACCAGAGGAACAAGGCTGAAGATGTGAGCGCGCACTTCAGCGCACTAAGGACTGTGTAGGGACGTCTCCAACTCCCAAAAAGCTAGTGTTAAAAGTTGTGTGTGGACATCTTTATGTTGGACTCTCGATTGTTCCGAGGGTTCCCAGAACACCACCACAGAAGAGATGAAGACGTAGATGGAGCAGTTCTGTCCAAATAGACTGGGTTAGCCCGGGGACCAAATCAGATCAAGTGAAACCAGCGACGTCAGTTTGGCTTGTTAGTTTGAAAGAAAGCTAAAGTTTCTGTTACGCTCTTGTATCACATGTAAAACCTATAGAGAAGTTTTGTAAAAGAATTTAGTACATTTTCTCAGAATTCTGAGTGACGAACTGTATTGTATATTACAATGCCATTATGTGAACATATTGTTTTCTTACAATGTACCTATTGGTGTTTTTATTAAAACAAGACAATTATTTTTTAACATGACTACGTGTGTCCCATGTCTTTCTCTAACCTAGCCCACATCAGTATGCCTATACCATTTTGAATATTTTACTTGTGACTAGAGTTGGTCTTATTATGCAGCTCTTGTCATGTTGTGTTGTCAGGGGGTGTAAAGTTGTCACCGTAAAGTGTTACACCTGTGAGAGGCTGTTAACTCACTCAGAAGGGGAAATGTGACTTCTGGTCACCATCAGGGCCATTTAAAATTGTAATTTGCTCCCCTTTACCTCATTAATGTATCACATTACACAAGGAAGTGTAGTGCATGCACAATGACAAAATGTATAGACAGAAAAAACGTCAAGAGTAAAAATAACTTGAGTTCAAATCTCATAAAGTCCAGCACATCTTAAGTGTCTGGTAATGCACGAGTTAAAGTGGCTGTGGTGATCACTTATAAGATTTATTCCGTCTCCCTGGTGCAGTGTTTTTCCCATTTCCCTGCGGTGCGATGCGCACAGCTGCAGCCCGGCGTGGCCAGTGTGTGATTGTGTTTGTGTGATAGCTTTGTGCCAAGGGCAGGGGAGGGCGGCGGGGCCCAGACTGAGCGGCGCCTCGGCACACCTGGGGAAGTTCAGGTTAAATAGCTCCACATTCCTCAACACACAGCTGATTGAAACATTAACAAACAGTAATCCACGGGCCAGGCCGCAGATGGGCCGGGAACCACGCCAGCTCCAAGAGTGAGAGGCAGAGACGCGCTGGCGGACACATTCCCACAGTGCGCTTTATTCTTAAGCTTTACTTTTGTTTGACATTTCTCTCAGCAATCCTTTCTAAACTGCTACTAGCTAAAAGAGGTTAAAGTGATCGCACAAATCCTCCAGGCTACAGGAGAGCAGACATCATAAAGGCTAGGCCAAACAGATGTACGCATCACAGTACTACCATGTTTCTCCAAATACATAAATATTATTATATGTAGTATATATTTATAAGCCATTAAACCTTTATATGGCCCAACTCGTATTGAGCGAGACTCACGTAGCCTGCTTGTACTAAGCTGCAATATCAATCAAAACGTAAGACACGAGCCTACAGGCTGAATCAAAAATAAATTATTTTATATGGCTCTTCCAATAGGAAACTCTCACTGGCGCCCCAATGGAGCTCTCCAGTTAGCAGCGCCCTCATGTGGCCAGAAAAAAGAAAAAACAAACTGTACGAGCCTAAGAAGTTAATCAGCAGGATGACACAAGGCAGCAGCTCCCTCTGGTGTTCAGAGGGAGTAGCTCAGTTGGTAGAGCGTTTGTCCGTCCAGGTTGGCGGTTCAAATCCCGCTCTTGACATAAGAAACATCAGTGGTTGAGCGGTCAGATCCACTGACCCACAGGTTGGTTGGTACGATTCCAGCTCCCACAGATGAATGCTGCCGTTGTGTCCTTGGGCAAGGCACTTAACCCTCCTCGCCCCCAGTGTCTGCATACACTGGTGTGTGAATGTGTGTGTGAATGGGTGATTGGTTCCTTGTTGTAAAGCACTTTGGGTGCCTTCAAGGTGGAAAAGCGCTATATAAAGATGTGACCATTTACCATTCAGGAGCAGGGCTGTTGCATTTTCCTGTATCAAAACTCTTGAAAACGATTTAGTTTAAATTTAGTTTAAATAGATAGATAGATAACCAAGGCATTGCTTCCATTTTCAGCTCAATTATTTATAGCACCAAATCAAAGAAAGACAAAAAATCACAGTAGTCAAGGTAATATTTAAATAGAAATTTGTATTTACACCATTATCAACAAGGAAATCTGTAATATACATCTAGTAAAACAGCTTGTTTCCACCAAAAAAAAAAGCACTCTGTTAATTATATTACACTGATATTCATTTGCTGAAAATAATTTCTCTGAATTTGTGTTTGTGGCTCAAAGAATATTTAAAACCAGACAGACTGTGATACAACTGCAAATCTGACACGACCATCATCAATAAGCATAATGTAATATGTCTATAAAAAGTACACCAGAGCCAAGAAATTATACAAACATGTGGAAAAAGATCTTTGGATTGAGCATGTTGAAAGGTAGAGTCAGACCTGAAACTGTTCAGAGTCAACAGTTATATAAAAACAATCAATAGTAATAGACAAACCAGATGAATATAGGAAAAAAAATACGTTCAAGGCCTGTTGGTGAACTACGAACATAACACACAAAAACACACAGATGGAGATGCCAAGACATTTCAGCCCTTTCCACCACATTGAAAGAAAAAAAAAATACATTAACTGTCTGATGGTGTAAAAGATCAAAACTTTAACTTATCAGATACTCATTAAGAGTAAAAGTGCCTTTCTAAACATGTAATACATGACTTTATGCAAAAATAATAAAAAATACAGCATTCAGAAAATTGTCAAACAATAAAAAAATCCCAGACACACTTGCAATAACTGCAAAAGTGTAACAAATAAAACCATAAAAGAATGACCTACGAGAGACAAATACATCCAGGTCTCATACATGTGCAATAAAAGGTATTTAAAAAGAATGTATGATATATTCTGTAGAATATTTACAAGTATATTCACTGTAAAAATTAAACATTTAATACTGCAGTACCATTAGTTTGCTTTAAACAAGGCTCTGTTAAATCTAAAGCGTAGAGGCAAGAGTTATTGCTCCATTCTGCTTAAAGCCATACACAGTGTGCTTATAGCATCCATTGACATTTAAGAGAGTTACCCGAAATCAAAAGGGAAGTAAAAAATAACCTATTGTTGCAAAGGCATTGAATCTTAAGTAAGGCTGTGTTGAAAAAAATATTCTAACAATCTTTTTTCCTATAGAGCTCGGGATTGTGTCGTCACACATCAGAATTTGAACGTACTATTAAACCAATGGTAATGTTAAGATGCTAAATTAAAAAAATAGTTCATTCAAAAGTATTCTGAAACAACAGAGTGTTCCAGCAGCATATCTGGTTGTTCCATGGCTCGTTTACCTTCTTTTTTGTTTTACATTGTTTGGGGCAATGCATCTCTACGTACGTTTTACACTGCTGCTAAAACATAGCAAATGTTTCTAATAAATGTTTTTTGACATTTGATCCTGAGCTCTGATCTGAAGCCTTTAAGTAAAGTGCAGCTACAGACACATGTACCATAGCCCAAATCTGAAGTCTAATTGTGCAATGGATCTCAATTTTAACATGATTACTGCACATAGCGGTGAATATCAATACACACTGAACAAGCATTCCCTGGACAACTTGTTGAGCTCCACAATATCTGGCTGTAGGACTATTTTCCATCGTCAAAGGCCCTCAACAGTATTTCTGCAAAGGAAAAGAAAAGCATTTGTCAGACATGCTTGTAGAACTATTTTATAGTTTTGACAATCAATACAGTTGAAACCAGAAGTTTACATACACTATACAAAAACACATGTTTTTTTTTCCCCTCACTGTCAGAAATGATATAAAAATAAACATTTCCAGTCTTAGGTCAATTAGAATTAACAAAATTATTTCTATTTGCTAAATGCCAGAATGATAAGAGTATTTTTTAATTCAGTTTTTATTACTTTTTTCCAAAGTCAAAAGTTTACATACAGTTCATTAATATTTGGTACTATTGCCTTGAAACTGTATGTCTTGGGTATGTCTGTATGTCTTTTGGATATCCTTCCACAAGCTTCCCACAATAGTTTGTAGGAATTTTGGCCCTTTCCTCCTGACAGAAGTGGTGTAACTGAGCCAAGTTTGTAGGTTACCTTGCTTGTACACGCCTTTTCAGCTCTGCCCATACAGTTTCAATAGGATTTAGATCCAGGCTCTGTGATGGCCACTCCAAAACATTGACTTTGTTATCCTTGAGCCACTTTGTAACCATTTTTGCAGTATGCTTTGGATCACTGTCCATTTGGAAGACCCATTTGCGCCCAAGCTTCAACTTCCTGGCAGATGACTTAAGATACTGTTTCAATATTTCCAAGTAGTGTTCTTTCCTCATGATGCCATCTATTTAAGTGAAGTGCACCAGTCCCTCCTGCAGCAAAACAACCTTACAACATGATGCTACAACCCCCATGCTTCACAGTTGGGATGGTGTTCTGAGACCTGCAGGCTTCCCCTTTTATCCTCCAAACATAACGATGGTCATTGTGGCCAAACAATTCAATTTTAGTGTCTTCAGACCACAGGACATGTCTCCAAAAATTAAGTCTTTATCCTTGTGTGCATTAGCTTTTGTTCTTGGGTTGTTCTGGACCAAAATACATTCATCTTTGGGAGTCAGAACCTGTCTCCTTCCTAAGCGATAAGATGGCTGGATGTGTAATTGTCTGAACAGATGAACGTGGCACCTCCAGGCATTTGGAAATTGCACCCAAGGATGAACCAAGCTTGTGCAAATCCACAGTTCTCTTCCTTATATCTTGACTGATTTCTCTTGATTTTCCCATGATGTTTCACAAAGAAGCAGTGTGTTTCAAATGTGCCCTAAAATACATCCACAGGCGTGTCTCTAATGAACTCAAATGCGGTCAATAAACCGATCAGAAGCTTCCAAAGAAACATCATCATATGGGCTTGCCCAAATTATTTAAAGGCATAGTGATCTTAGTGTATATAAACTTATGATTTTGAAAAAAAAAAAAAAAAAAAAAAAAAAAAAAGGGTAAAAAATTGTCATATTCATGGTTTTCCTTATTCTGGCATTTAGCAAATAGAAATAATTTGCTAAATTATTTCTATTTGGGGGGGCAACTTATGAATAATGTATGAAGTCAACATACTGTACATTTATTAATATGGAACACCCATCAAAAACAAAAATGTGGCAAATTATGGTCAAGATGATATGAACAAAAAACAATATCATCACCAATTCACTGAAAAAACACAGTCTTTGCCATGCCATCATATGGCGCCAAAAAGCAAAAAAGCGTGAAAAATTGAAAAAAGTTGTAGGCCTATGTCATTTAGCCTACTGGTATTTGCTTGTCCACACGAACTTCTCCAACAAAAAATATCAAGCATGAGTGGAGCTTTTGAGTGACAGCAGCTTCCAGACAATCAGGGGCTGCAGGGGCTGTATCAGCTGCGCGAGCATCGCGAATGTTTGCATACGACACAACATCGCAGAGTAGCAAGTGTAAATAATGGGTGGGGATTTATGACGATTTATGCAACGGTGGCTGACGAGGGTCCAAAAGGAGGACAAAATGTAAAAAAGGAGGACACGTGACAGACAGCTCTAAAACCGGACTGTCCGGACGAAATCCGGACGAATGGTCACCCTATGTCTGACAGTGAGAAGAAAGCATATGTGTGTTTTTATATAGTGTATGTAAACCTCTGGTTTCAACTGTATATACATGCCATTATCTAGTTTTTTTGTTCTGAAATAAATAAAAAACAGCATTAGGGGGATGCACAATTTGGGTTAAGTATCCATGTAATTTTCCTTTGCAATCAAAAACATGGCAATGTATAATTCAAATAGAAACTGGGTGGGTAACTTAAAAATACTGACTGCTAAATTACAACAATACTCACAAACATTTCGGAACATGTTTTTTTTAAAGGGACAGTGTGTAAGATTTTTACCCGTTAATTACTAAAATTGAAGATACCCATTCAAAAATACATTGTTTTCCAAGCCTTTTCACTTCCATCATGAAATCAAAGTATTCTTTTGGACTTAGATATACCGTAGTCACATAAAAGGGGGATTGACCCCATGTTGAGGCAGCCATTTTGATTACGAGAGCCGCAGAAGGACATTTGGGCTCCGCCTTCGGCAAGGCTCGTGGTTTTGGGTAAACAACGACAAGCATGTTGCCGGATCAGACGTCGTAATGGATCTAAGACGTGTTTTGGAGTAAATTGTTTTACTGGATTTTATTCGCTGGATCCTTACAGACAAATTGAGACCAAGTTTATGGTGAAATACAGAGTTTGACCTGTGCAAAGCATTCTAAGGTAAGCTAAGTAACAAACCTCGTTTTGTGCTTTTCCGTATAAAAGCCCCATGTGCTCGGGGAGTGATTGTTGTGCAGGGAAATGAATTGCATAGTCAAAAAGAGGAGACTGTAAGGTTTCATTTGATGTGTAGATTGTCATGGTACATGATCGGGAATGTGTGCTTTCATGCGAAAAAAACAAAACAAAAAAAAACAGTGAACGGGACCGCGTTTTATTTATACCGTAGTTGTCGGCAAGGGCTCGCACAGCGCCGGGTGCGCCTCACGCGTTCGTGCGCGGGTACGCGAGCTGTCCGCGTTACGGCGCGCCCAGGTGACCCTGGAGGTCTGCCGTAGCTAAAACAGAAGTGCAATAGCACCATCCACCTATGCGCCACTAATCCTACACACTGTACCTTTAAATATTAAAAGGAAAAATAACATTTTGTACAATCTGAGCCTTATTTCGGTAATAAAACAAGTTGTTTTACTCACCCATAGCACTTTGGTGTCATATGGAGCATTTCCGGAGATGTTTTAGATTAGCGATATCCGTAATGCGAGTTCTCGAAGCATATATTTGCGGTCTACAAATAACACAAACTTTAGCACTTTTCAAATCATAGAAGCTCAATGTCTTAAGTCTACACTTTCGTTTGAGTCAAAAGTGGCCTGTAATCCGAGATTTATCTATAATTTACAGCTTTGCGTTTCATGTTTGGGTCCCGAGAGCTGAGAGTGAAATAAGCTGTGACTCCGCACATGCGCACTGGCGTCCTAAATTTCGGATTACAGGCCACTTTTGACTCAAACGAAAGCGTAGACTAAGACATTGAGCTTCTATGATTTGAAAAGTGCTAAAGTTTGTGTTATTTGGAGACCACAAACATTTGCCCCGAGAACTCACGTTACAGAGATCGCTAATCTAAAACATCTCTGGAAGTGCTCCATATGACACCAAAGTGCTATGGGTGAGTAAAACAACTTGTTTTATTACCGAAATAAGGCTCAGATTGTAAAAACGTTAATTCTCCTTTAAGTTAGGTTTTAGACAATAACCAGCATTTTGCAGAGTAAACTTTAATAGTTTAAACAATTGCATCGTTTATGATTTTTACATTGCTACCATTCAAATTACACCCCTACTAAATATAATATTTAACTGCTCTTTATTCTAGTCCATATGTTGTTCATAATCAGTCAGACATTTTTTGATCTATTTTGGTTTATCTCATCTCATCTTAAAGGATATTTACACAGCATGGTATTCTAAATTTGTCAAATTTAAGCAATTTTATATTGGTAGACAATTTGGAAAGTCAACAAGCTGTGGTGTAGGTTCATCTTTCCCTCATTTTGGTGTAATTACTGTTCTGTACAAGTCATGAAAGCTCTTCTCACAGCACATTTTGGTGTGCAGATCAGATAACTGACTATCCAATTTCTAAATTAGATGACATTTATGTCAATAATTGATTAGTTTCATTGTGACTGCCCTCATTCAATGGGAACACACCTCATGCCTGACACTAGACTAGAGGATACACAGTGGTAGTTACCTGCTCAGGTCCCATTGGCATTCTAGACATTCCCATTGGGTTCATGCCCATTTGACCTTGCATTTGGCCTTGCATCTGTCCAGGCATCTGGCCCATTTGGCCCGCAGCAGCACTGCTAACGGGACCGGGTCCAGCCATGGAGTTATTGTTCATGATCATGGGTCCAAACTGGCTGTGATTACTCTGTTGTGGAAACTGCTGTTGTTGGTATGAGCTGCAAATAAAACAGACATTTGTGTTAACATTATGAAAGTACAGTAAAGAGTTCTAGATTAAATACATCTTTTTAAAATAGAAAAACCAACATACTTGCTCCGTGGCATGCCACCTTGTTGCCAGCTCTTCCTGTCTACAGAAGGGTACATGGGCCCACCCTGGGGGTTTCCTTGCATTCCAGCCAACATGTTGTTTTGTGTAGGGCCAGACATTCGCCCTGGCATTAGGTTTCCTGTCGAGCCACTTCCTGGAGCCATGAATGATGGGTCTCCTTGTTGATTCATACCTGAATTACATATACATTTTAATACATTGCATGTTTTTTTTTCTGTGAGAAGACAGGGACTTATGATTACTCAAACATGCATAAAATCACTCTAAAAATACAACTTTGCAAACATACTTTTAACCATATTGTTCTCATTAACCAGTTCATAGTATGTCCCCTTTAATCCACAGTGTATTTGCCTGGCTAATTGCATTGCAAATGTAAAAGATCCATAGAGACTACAGACCATAGTTGCCTCCATAGTTGAAGCCCTGCTGCCCTGGCTGATTTATGGGTGGGCCTCCCATAGAGTTGTCCATTCCTGCTGGTGCGGTGACATTTGGTGGTGGACTAAAGCCCCCTGCTGGCCCCTGGGTTTGCTGCTGCTGCTGCTGCTGCTGCTGCTGCTGTTGAATTAACATCATCATCCTCTGCCTCTTCATCTGCAGGGTCATCATCTCTCTGCTGCGCTGGGCCATCATTTGAGCATTCAGAAATCCCGACTACAGACACAGACGTGATTCATTTACTGACAAACAGCAACAAAACAGAAAAGTGTTGCGAATTAATGGTGTCTATTTACCTGATTACCCATGCCTCCAGGTGCCATACCAGACTGCATACCTGGGCGCATGGTAGTCAGCCCTCCAGGAGCACTGTCCATCTTCATGCCTTGTCTAGCCTGGTTCATAAACTGTTGAACAATAATGCAAATCACAATAACAATGACAGATACAGATTTTCAGAAAGAACAAAGAAATTTTACTTGAGCCAATTCATTCTGACACCATAATATACAAACTAAAAGACAATCATTTGACCATGTGATTTTATGCTGACCTGCTGTCCTTGCAGCCTTTGTTGCAGGTGAAATCTCAGGGGTTTAGTGGCATTTATCATGCGCGGTCTCATCATGTTTAGCCGAGGGTTTCCCATGTTACCCATCCCGCTCATGCCTGGAAAGCCTCCTGTCTGGTTCATTTGGTTCACTGGGTTCATTGAGTTGAAGCCTCCAGGTGACTGGCCCTGCATTGTATTGGGCCTGTAGCTGGGCTGCATGCTCATGGAGGATGGTCCAGGGGGTCCAGGGTAGCCCTGGTTGTACACTGGTTTTTGGTCCATTCCCATAGAAGAGTCTGGTGTGACAAAAGGCTCTGATGGTGGGCAGTGAGCCTGGTTTTGATCTTGGCCTTGCTGGGCTTCCTCAGCGCTGTGAGTCTAATCACAAAATTGGGAAATATTTAAAATTTACCACGAGCCTAATTTTTATGTAAAGAAACAAACATCATGTATGTACCTGGCCTACTATTTCAGGGATCCCCAATGCTCGATCTATTTCTTGCAGAGCCATGACATCAGCTGTGTTGAGTAGGGAGTCCAGCTGGTCCATAAGAGCTCGTTCATCATTTGGACCATCACTGGCAGCCAGTGGTCCGAGCAGCTCATCTAAAGTAAGACCAAATTGTTCTCTAAAAAAATAGAATATGAAAGACATGAGTTTACATTTGACAATGTAAAAACAATCAGTTAGAGTTTTTAAAATGTATTCAACTGTAGTAAATATTACCTGTTTGTACGGCTCTGTGGTCTATCTATTCCCATTGAAGAATCAGGCCATGATGGGGACTGTGGTGTGTGGCTACCAAACAGATTCATGCCCAAATTGGTTTCATTGGGACCTACATGAAATACAATTTATTCTAAATTATCCTATTACACCTATTGTATTATCATTTGTGTTGTAACAACAACCAATTAGTGAACACTGACATACCCATCTCCATGAGCTGCTGCTGAAGCATAGAAGATCTTGTGGTTCCAGGCACACTGTTTGAACGATTGATCATTGGGCCTGCAATTGGGCCGGAACGACCCATTCCAGTGTGTACCGGGCCACTAGTAGGATTTGCAATGGATCTCGGCATACCCCAGTCCCCTGGTCCAGTCACCCCAGGTCGTAGTGCCATTCCCATCCCTCTCCCCACACCTCCTATGGCACAAATGTCAGATTTACAGGGACTATATATAAAATGATATTTTTTAGGTCACAGTATGTTTGGTCAAATTGAAGTAAATGTTTAAATTACTTGGATTGCTTTGTGGTGGACGCAGACTCATATTTCCTGGAAAGCCATTAGGCACTCCTGCAGGTCGAAGTGGAGAGTCGGTGGAGTCCTGATTCAAAAGAGTGGGACATGGGACATTTCTTCTGCCAGCTATTCCACCGACAGAAACATCTCCGCCTATGGGCTTAGCATCAACAGATAAAGCCCTTTGATAGGCAGCGCGCTGGCCTGTAGACATGGAGACTCGCTCACCGCCTAAGATAAAAATATAACAATAAAATTGAAGAACACCGTTTGCATTCAAATCTTTTGAAAATACACGAAACAGAACAAATGATTCTATGGATTTTGTAACTGCACTGGCTTAGCGATGCTGCATTTTGTGTGGATTCATGTCCATTTGCGTTGGTGGCATTGTGGTTAGCATAGCTGCCTTCCAAGCAGTTGACCCGGGTTCGATTCCCGGCCAACGCAAACTGTTTGGAGGCACGGTAGCAGAGTGGTTAGCGCTCTTGCTTCACAGCAAGAAGGTTCCGGGTTCGATCCCCGGGTCGCCCAGGCCGTTCCGTGTGTGTTCTGTGTGGAGTTTGCATGCATGGTCTGGGTTCGATCCCCGGGTCGCCTGGGCCTTTCTGTGTGGAGTTTGCATGTTCTCCCCGTGTCTGGGTGGGTTTCCTCCGGGCACTCCGGTTTCCCCCATCAACCCAAAACATGCACCATAGGTAAAATCCTCCAGCTTAGGTCCTGACCAAACCGAAGCAAGAAGATCATGGACATTTTGTGTGTGTGTGTGTGTGTGTGTGTGTGGTGTAAAGATTAACCGATTTGGATCGGTTATCGGTCTGTGACCTCTGCGATCTGAGTGTACCGATCAGCGGAGCCCGGATCGGTCCAAATGCACTACGAAAGGTCCGATGCACCGGATTTACAGCCAAGAATCGGTTTGCTAGCTCCTGAGCGGTCTCTCTCATGGCGCAGCAGCGGCGCTGTGTGTGTGTCTGCGTTCTTTCGCGAACGGTGGGTGGTTCTCTTACCTGGGGTTGAAGCTTATTGGCTGGTTAACTGCCAATCATGCGAGCGGCGCGGGCTATATGCGGAAGCGAGCACAAAATGTTTGCACTGTATAGCCGTGTCCCAATTCGCATTGTGCGGAGGGCGGGTTTCCCACTGCCTCGTCTCGTCAGGAGATCTACTCTATCGGTAAGCTAAGCTAAGTTTCCTTTTATTGAGCTATGGTTAAATTAATTTGGTACGCTACCGCTATTTATGGATATGGTTCGTATGTGTAGTTAACTTTTGTGCCAGTGTTGTGTCGCGTTGATATCAGTCTGATGTTTCACTGTCAGCTTGATAGTTTCCATGGCAGCTATAGACCATAACTATTGATACTAGCGTTTTTATTGTCACGGTTAGTGGATTGGGTGATTTATTTAGACAACATTCATGTATTGGCAATATATATTTGATTTGGGCTAAAATTGACTTGGCTAATTTACTTTTGTGTGGAAAATACAATGTATAATCAGAATTGGTGCATTTCTGCATTTAGATAGGCTACTTATGATTTGTGTGTATAGAAATGTACTTCACACACACAGATGATTTTTGTCTCAAAGGAGACTGAGGTATGTTATAAGATGGAGAGAAAGTATTAGTTATTCAGTGGATTTAACATGCTAGTGTTTTCTATAACTGCCTAGTAATATCTATCTTCTTTTCAGTGATATGTTACACTTTTACAGTTACTGAAACTCATGAGTGACTGAAGCACTAATTCTTTCTTTTTTTATTTTTGATATCTAACCTTATTGTTTTGTGTTGTTTGAGGGAAGGAATGTGTTGTATTTTAAGTATGAGCAGAGTTTTGCAAACCGGATTGCCAGTTTTTCAGTAGGCCTGGTGTATTGTCTGTTGGACACTAAATAAACAAAAGGATACTATTTTGAAATTTAATTTCTGTTCCTCTCTTTTTCTTCTCAATAACTTTAAAGCACTTGGGAGTAAAGTTGTCAATTTGTATTGAATCGAAATTAACCGAACCGGATCGGATCGAATCGTTTACCAATTTTATGAATCGCCCCTGAATCGAATCGTATCGAACCGTTTTGTGAGTGAAAGATTCACTAATTTTTTTTTTTTTTATTATTATTATTATTATTATTATTATTATTATTATTTTTTTTTTTTTAAATATATATATATATATATATATATATATATATATATATATATATATATATATATATATATATATATATATATATATATATATATATATATATATATAGTGAATAGATATATAGGATGGGTTAAAATGCATAGAAGATCAATAAAGTCACTTCTCGCTCTCTCTCTATGTTAGCTCAGACAGAGTGCTTCTAAACTAAGTAAACAAAAAAATCCTAACAACAGTTACTCCATTTCTATGAAGTCCGGTAATCAAACCGAGTCATACTGGACACACCATGTCTCAAGAAGAAGGATTGGTCCAAATTTCCGGCCTCCCTAAGATGGAAGCCGCCTCTGGTTTATCGTTTATTGCCATGGTGAATCCTATTTTCTAAGATCTCTTGTGTTCTTTGCTAAACTCAAGGTTCATCATCTCTTCATTTTTTTAACTGCAGTAAACCTGCTTGGTGAAAGAGAAAACTCAGGAGTTGATCTCACTTGAGACAAACAACGCAGAGTTAACTCCTAAATCCAAAGTTTACTGAACCTGCCTGAAATGGGGCCAATGTGTACCAACAAGAATAACAACAAAAAAGTAAACAGACCAATGGACTTACCACGTAAATCATCAGCCATGTTTCCTTGTTGGTTTCCAACGTCTTTTCCTGTTCTCGAGTCAGGCTCAGAGAAGAAGCCGGAATTAGTTCGAGGAACTCCAAGAATCGTTTCAAGGGTCTCCGACTATATAAAAAGCAAATAAAAGTTGTCAACATCAAAGGGGTATTCCGAAGCGGTAGCAAAATTCTCCTTGGGTTTTACCTCATCTGAAGGCTCCAACTTCACCTTGCTGTTCAAGGAACAGGGTTCAGAACTGGCAACACCTGGCCCCTTTGGGCCCCTTCCTTCTAGCTCTTCCAGCTTTGGCTTGATGTCCCCACTGTCCCCACTGTTGGAGTCATCCTTATTGAGAAGGTAGTGCAGGAGTGCATGGGACTTTTCCTTCTTAGGACTGAGATGTTCTGTTTTGGACTCTGATCCACAAACAGTCCCAGCTGCTGGTGGGCCAATCTCGGATCCTCCAGTTTCCAAGCTGCTCTTCCCAGTAGCCTCTGCTGTGATCCGTGCTACTTCGTCTGGGGTGTTCCCATTCTGTAGAAGCTTGTGCAGTATCTTGTGTTTCTCCTGCAAAGACTGACTTGACAAATGCCCTGCAGAGGAAGACACAGACCCAGTAGAGGAAGACACTCCTGTTGATGAGGGACTGGTAACGCTGCCTGTCCCATCTTTATTATCGGCGGAGGAGCTAGGCCCAGTGCCCACCGTCTGACCCGGAGGCACCAGCTCATCAGTGGGTGATGTGAGGAGCTGCAGAAGCTTCTTGTGACACTTATTGTTGTCAGGGACTCTTCGGAGAGTGTCTCCCCCAGGCTGGGCTTGGCTGTCTGGTTTATCTGCAGGACCATCACCTGTGGGTGTGTGCTGCTGTGACTGCTCTGCACTTGGAACCAGAGAACCACTGGGGCTCTTTGTGTCAGAGTGGGGAAATGGACCAGGCTTACAGAGGCCACCAGATGCCTGGTTAGTTGAGTTAATACTTGGTGAACTGTCTGGTTTATGTGGAGGGGGAGATGTGAGGGGGGAGGACATTGGGTTGCCCACACCCTCACTTATGGCTTGGAGAGCATTTAGAGAACTACTGGAGAATGTGGCCCCTGAACTAGCTGGATGCATAGGTGAGTTCATACCTGTAATGATCACAAAAGAATAATTGGATTAAGATAATCCATTTCATATTCGACATATACACAAAAAATGCTACTTTACTTACCACTTGGAGAAAAAGGACTAGCTCCCATTTTTGGGCTTCCTCGGACTCTGGGTGACCCCATGACATTGTGAGGAGGACCATTCATCCCTGTACTGGCCTGAGGGGGGCTGGTCATTCCATATCCTCCGCCACCAGGACCTGCGCTGGCACTGTGAAATGGACCCATTTGTTGGTGCATGCCGTGGTGTCCGTGGTTTATAGAGTTCATGGGTGTATTCATCTGATGCACAGAATTCATTTGACCCATGTTGTTCATCTGATGCATCTGATTCAAGAGATTCATGCGGTTGCCTGCAGTGTAAGGAGGAAGTCCTCTGTGCTCTGTCATACCATACCCCCTGTTCATGCCTGCACCCATTTGTTGATTCTGATTATTCACACCAATGTTTGAAGGCCTCATGGCCCCACCTGGATTTCCCCGATAACCACTTGGCTCTCTAATAAAGAGAAAAACAAATGCAGTTAAAGATTTACGGTTTACAAGAGAAGGACATGAGAAAACAGTTTTGGCAGTTGAAGCTATGACACCTTTGCAGTAAGTGTGTTGAGAGAAATGTGGGTGGCTCATTGGAGTTTGGATTCCGACAGAGGTCACTCCTGGTTTTGGCTGTGACTGGGGTGCCATCAGAGAGTGAAAAGCGGTATAGGGGTGTCTCTGCATGGCCATTAAGCAAAGCTAAAACCAACAAAAAGCAGCATTGATCAAGAAAAAAAAGGTCACGCCAGTCACTTCAAATTAAGGCAATTAAAAAAAACCCAAAAAAACCCCGACATACCATCTTGATAATGCCGTTTGTAGGACCAAGGTTGGCCCTCACTGCGATACAGAAACATCTGCATGCAGCGTCTCACCAAGTCCTCCCAGCCTGGCCGCATTGTTGTGTGAAGGGATGCCTGCTGTTCTATCTCAATTAACTTGCCTAGGAAAAAACAAGTAAAGAGGTACACAAATTTGTTTTTGAAAGGATTTATTGTTTTAAAAACATTTTCACACCACCACTTACCAGATAGTTCATGACGAGTACTAAATCTCTCCGTCCTCTCAACAACAGTAATGCGCCTCGCCACACAAATCATACATGAATGAAAATCTGCAGTGAAGAGATGAATTAAGTCTTTGAGAGATGCACACATTCTCAGATATTTTACAGATAAATACCTTCGCCTTCCTCCATCATGGCTCGTGGTTGAGTGAGAGCAAAACACTGCATAGTTTCATAATGCTGGCCCCCAGGTCTTTCTTCTGGAGGCCAGTTCAGGAGCATACGGCAGTTAAAAGTGTGACTTCTCTGCCGAAGTGTCTCTCCACCCCATGGCGCCCCATTTGGTGCTACCAGAAGTAACACACATATTAAAGTCCTACTGTACATTTTGCATTAAAATATCAATGTGACAATAAATTAAAAAATGATTAGTCTCACCATTGGCTTTGGGGAGGTTCTTGTGAAACTCTTCCCGGTCATCTTCATGGATTATATTGTAAACACTAGTGCTTATTAGCTCCTCTTGCTTATACTGTAGATACTGTGTTACATTATCTGACACAAATACAATGCTGCCCTCGCGATTTACCACAAACAGAAAGCCATCCAATGCCTAATACACAAATAAACAACAATAATCATCTTGTCAGGTTTATTCACAACAGACACACTCTGTGTCCCATGTCTGACCTGTAAAAGTAATGGGCCCAGATGGTCCTTGTCAATGACCCCTTGACCAGTAGAAGAAACATCTGCTTTCTGGACATCATCATCACTACAGGAGCCTTTTCCTGAAAATGAAAAATAAAAGTACATGAAAATGTGTGGGATTGAGGGTGAGCTGTGAAATATTTTACTGAAATTGCAATTTCAAACTATTTAATACGACCCACTAGATGGCAGCAAAACCAATGGGTGCATGTTTCACATGCCTTTCTATTTTTACTGCAAGCATGTGTGGAAGGTTTTGTTGGGCAGCACTTGTATACTCCCAAGTTTAGATAGTATAATGCGGGTATGCATGCTCAAAAAATAAATAAATAAATAAATAAATAAAATAAAATAAAATCTGGAACAGTGTACCTAGAATGATTGTGATTCTTTACCCACTCCCGCATGTAATCACAACCAAGCTTAAATGACTGAAAGAATATATCAGACTTATTTTGCACTGTATCCAATTATGAATACCACTCTCAACATTTTCCTGAAGATAGTCAGATTTCATAGTTCATTAGTGCTAGTCCTCCATTGGACCACAGACACACAGTCCCAGTGACAGCTCAGAGCAATGACCACCTTGGACTGGTCTCAATTACTTGTGCTCATTTACCACAAGTAACACAAACAATCAAACTGCAATGTCAGTGTGGAGCCACCTGGCCTTCAACCTATTGCCCCAGTTCATTACTGGACATCAACTACTGGTCATCAACTATCCAGCCCAGTGTGTTACTTTATAATAACTCACTAAATAAAATCCTGGGAATGTAGTTTAAAAAGGGGTCTGGTACCTTGCTCTTTGATTTGTCTGATCTGCCTCACAGTTTCCTTAAGGATGGCACATTTGTCAGGTTTGACGTTGAAGCTGTCGATGTTTGAGAGGTTTGCAGAAATGAGCTCAGCCAGTTCTTCTATGTACTTGCTCTCCTGTTCCCTCCGACGCTTGTCACACCTGCTGGGCCACCAATGAGATTAGACATGTTACCATGACAACCTTACCTCCACATACCCCGGCCGTATGGCTTGCATATGGACAAGGCTTAAACGCCTCACTCAGCATTGTGGAGCCGAAGTAGTTAAAGGGGTGTTTGTGTCATACTAATTCCATAGGAACAAAGCAACAAGTAGATTTAGCAAAGTAGTTTTTCCTATACATACCCTAGCCCCTGTGGGTCACAGGTGGAATGTCTTCGTTTGCGGTCAGAGCACACCGGCTCCAAAGAGTTGTCAGAAACTCCACTCATCTCGAACACATATCAGGACCTAAAAACAAGACAATTGTTGTTGGGGATGTCAATGAACATGTTTGAATTAAATAATAGCTGTGCCAAAGTGGCCCAATTCAATGTTCCAAACCTGCAACCTTTGATAAATTAACCTGTGCTTTAATCCAAAAGCAATAAAAGAAAAACAAAAATTTGACAAACTGTCAAATGGGGCAGTGCTCACTTTATAAAAACTTAGCAAGAATGAAATCTCATCTCTTCCACTGTGAGGAGCAACTGAAGATGTAGTGATTTTGAGCCTCGAGGGAGATGGGTCATTCTGCGTTCAGCCAGCTTAACCATAAAGAAATAATATTCCAACAGAAGGAGCTATACACTTAGCTACCATACAGCTAGCTACTGTAATGTATGCAAAAACATGTTTCTCTGCAAACCAGAAATATGGATGTCAAAAAGGAAAACATAATTTATAAACATGCAACATCCATGAGAAAAGAAATGTACTGAAGATGTCAGATTAGTGAGGAATATAAAAGGCTCTGTAGGCTGTGGGTTATAACACTTTTTTTCTTTCTGTGATTATTACTGCAGTCTCCCCCAGAGCATCCATGCACAACACTTCCGTCAACTCCCTCCCTGGCTGGGCGTAGCTGGAATAGGGATCCTGCACTTGTTTTCCTGCTGTGGTACTGCCCTGTATTTGACCTCTCCAAGGTTCATGTTAGGGAGTACTACACAATTTGCTGTAAGATCACAGCAAATTGATCAATTTCTGCACACATTTTTACCTCTCCGAAAAAAGTTCTATCATCAATCCTTTTTGTCAACATATGGGTATGTGTAAAAGCAAAAACCCCAATGCACAGCACTTTCAAAACAGTGATCTCATTTTGAAGTGGAAAAGTGCGGAGAATGGAAGGGAGCCATTATGCAACTCCAGATCTGCAGACGCAGGCTAGGACATGCAGATCAGTCACTACTACTTGTGTTATTGCTAAAGAGCACCAAGGTGCAGACACACTCTGAGCACCATAAATCGACACAGCAGGTTTCTTACCCATCTACCTTTCAGCACCCCCACTCTAAATCTGAAAGTCCTGCAAAGGTTATGATACTCTGCCTCTTGCTGGCCTTTCCTCTTCCCTTCCTTCCTGGTTTCTGTCCGAGGTTCACCTCTGCAGCATTGTGGTTTGATGAAATCAGCTTTGTGCATTGAAACAGTTTAACAGTAAAGCCCCTTTCTATCCCTCTTAGAAACTCAGAAATAATTCTACCAGAAAACATGTAACAGTGTCAGAAAATACATGCAAACAATTCCAAAATTGTGTGTTTTCTATAATGAATTTAAGTGAGCAGAATGTACAGTAAACAGAAATTACAAGAGCCACCCACCTAAACCACAGATGTGTCTCAACAAGCATGGCAGGATGCCATTGGCCTGAATAGGCTTAATAAAATATGTTCAGTGACAAGGTAAGATTCACACAAACCAACAGTGGAACTAAAGCCACACAACCATTTAAAAACGGAACAACAATGTGCCCATTAGATATGTATATGTTTTCATTAGTCACCTTGGCCAGTACAACCCCTCGTCCAGCTCCATTCATTCCCAATGTCTGGACATCTCCTGAAACATAAAACAGTCAAGTTAAAATAATGCAGGCAAATATCAATGGGCATCATTTTCTGAATTATTCATGGGAAAGGTAATTTCTGAAAGTGCACAGGAAGCCACAGAAGACGGCATCCTGTTTGTATCCTCCCTCAGTCTTTTCCACTGCGTCATCACTTCCCTTTCCAGGAAATGTGACCACTCAATCCACCGTATTTTACATATTATGTTTATCAGCCATGCTCTTTTCATCCTGGATCATTCATACCTGGCCATGATGGGATTCTTAAACTTCAGCCAGTTCTAGCTGTGTTTGATTGGTTTTGACCGGCTGGTTCTATAGGCTGCACGACAACAGCTGAGATGATTTCACTTTGATGGAGTTCACCTTCCTTTGACAGCAGTTGGGACGACGCTGTTAGCACGCCATTTCTCTACCACAGACCAGTGATCACATGATGTGTACTAAACACACGGCCGCAACTGAGCCAATTCTACAGCTAAATTATTCAACACTGAGGAAGAGGGAAAAGCTGTTCCTTTTCAGTCAACAGTTGTAAACAGCTTTAGGCAAATTTTCAGTGTTCAAAACATTCAATATGGCTTTGCAAAAATCAATACATTATTAATGCTCATCATTGGCTAGCTGATGACATGTTCTCGTTGTTTCAAAGACGACGATGAAATACTGTTGATATACTTTAACTGATTGAGGGTATTTGAACATTATAAAATATTAATAGGTCTGTCACGATAATTACAATATCGACTTATCATTCAATATCTAAAACCTTGAACAATGTATTTTTGGGCTCAATAATTATCATGTGTCATTTTCTTTAGAATAGTGGGGAGGTTTTTGTTATTTTAGTTGTAATACAATAAAATTTGAGCTGTAGATGGCTGAATAAGTACAAGTCTTCATTCTGCTCTTTATTTGTTGTAGCTTGGGCCTTTAAATGATACTGAAAAAATGGTTTACTGGGATTATCTTGCTTTATTGCTACTTATTTAGAAATTATTATTACCATTTATTTTCTACTCCTTGTTATTATATTATATTGTGATGAGTGAGCTACTGTGTCCAAATAATTTCCCTTGTGGATCAATAAAGTTTGTGTAAGTCAAAGTCTAAGTTATGCATCAGTGACAAAATAGTTTCAATATTACTGTTCATTGTGATTTTTCTCTTTAGCAATATATTGTACTTCAAAATTTGTTATCGTGGAAGGCTTAGTTACAGTAACATTAGTTGCAGTTACAGCATTGATTGCAAATGAGCCACAATGTTTTTGGTGAGTTTTCTTTGGGTGGATCATCATTTACTTAGCAGGACAAAATCTGAAAAGGCAATGGAGAAAAATAATGTAATCACAACAAGTCATACAGCATATTCCATGATGAAAATAGTCTGGGTATAAGCCAATACAACAGCAGTGTCAGTCAGTCAGGACCAAAATAGTGAGGGTTGCATTCCAACTCAGCCTGAAATGAAAAGCCTGCAATTTGAGCTCCCTGAGACAATGGCTAGCAGACTTAACAATAAACAGTAACCCACCCAAAACAAAGCTCATATTAGCTACAGCATACTCACACTAAAACCCATCAAATCCAAGGATGAAAAATAGACTTGTATTAATGGCTCGCACATTAGTGTTTATTATTATTATTATTATTAAGAAATATACAGAAAAGAGAAAGCAGCCTTTCTTTAAAATCCTGGCAAATGGGACTTCACAGGATGCCAAGTAATAAAGCAACAAAAGGTGTCCACTAGACTTTTAAGAAATCAAGTGCAAAAAGGAAACAAAAGGACTGAATGACTTCCTGTTTTACTTCAAAGAGCATCTCCACCTCCTGCCAAGCTTACAACCAGCTGCACAGTGACATTATGGTGCAATAAGAGTAGGGCGGCTGGGTGATATGACAAAAACTTACAAAGGCACTGTACCTGATTTTTAAAGCAGATCTTAGAACACAAATTAGTTTGCAGTGGTTCAAAGTTATTTCTCACTTATCTTCTTTCCAAGCATTCTAATTATTCAAGCTGATGAGTTTATAAGTATGTTTCAGAACCATAAGAGAGCAAAGAGTTGTTTGGAAAGCTAAAAACAACTAGCATACTAACAGTGCACTTCCTGATTATCAGACAATAAGGAGCTTGGTACACAGACCTGTCTCATGGTTTTTGGCAGAACATTTTGAACCCAAGGAATTCACAGTGTCACAAAAAGCACAAGCATGAACACCTTGTAGGAATAAGTGTGCATTTTTCATTTTTTCCATCTTAATCTAAGATGATGAATGTTACAATTTAGGATTGAGAATGTAATAAATAATTAAATCTACAGTGAAAACAAAATGTAAAAATCAAAATACATTTGCCTAGAGAATCAGAATTTGATGAAGTGTGCAATGAAAGGGACATATGTCAAGCATTTGTTGTGAGTGGGGATTTTGAGACACTGAAGCTGTAAATCGTAAACACTACACAGGCAGCTGTGAAATTCCAGCAAAGTTCAAAAAACAGACCTGGTATACCACTTTTTCCAAGTTTTAAATTTTAAGTGACATTTTGGGACATCCCAGGCAACACTGGCAGGGAAGGTATGCAGATTTTCTCTCACTCTTACTGCTACAGGGTGAAACCAGTGGAAATGAATGAAGGTGGAAACAAAGAGATGTCAGATTCCACAGCATGTGTGTGCCTTCCACCACTATTCATCATCAACCCAAACAAAAGAGCAGCACGGGACAGGAGAGCTCAGCATCGCAGGTTCAGTCTTAACTCGGCATCATGCTTAGTGATGTACAGCACACATCCTGCCTCAGTCACCTTCCCTTGAGAGTCTTGATGCATTTACAAGTGCATGAGGCAGCTGGGATGCATTAGATGAGGAGAGCACAGTGACCAAACAAGACTCCAGCAGCTTGATCGCACAAAGCTAATATTATGGAAATTAGTTCATTAATCAATGGGCCAGCACCCTTTTAGAGTGAAGGCGCCACATCCCTGCACGCTCTCCATGCTGCCTCTGATAACATTCTCATTTGAACATTTATGCTGTAGGTTGCAAATATTTTATATGATAAACCTCAACAATTACAATATCCATATTCAGTAAATAATGTTGATTCAATAACTATATACATCTCTAAATTACATAAAATTTGTGATCTGAAATGCAACAAAACAAAAGTGACAATGCAACCCCCACCATATTGATAAAATGATCCACATAGAACAGACGTTTTGTAACCCGGTTACAAACTTTACATTAAAGAATATTCTATTAAAAAATGTCTGAACTTGGTGCCACTTGGTGTAAAAGATTCATTTTGTGATCACAAATTTTCCCTTTTCCTGTTGTGGTCCCCTCCTTCTCCAGCTCCCTCCCCCTCCCACAGCTTTCTCCGCTGGATTGGTGGAGTAAACACAGGAAGAGAGCGGGCTCTGTTCCACCACGGCAGAGCAGGGGCTGGGCGTTCCTGCCGAGCTCCACTGCTGGGGTCAAAAGTTTACCGTGGTTTTCATTTCACCTTTCCTCAGCCAATCACAGCGCTCCCACAGCAGTGCCTGAACTCTGACCCCTGAGAAGAATTCCTCTCAAACGATAGTCTGACGCCAGTTTCATACACGCCGCCCCTCCTGTCTCCACTCTTCTTTTCTCCCCCTGTACTACTCCTTTCCCTTCTTTCAACTGGCCGAGTTTGCCGTGTTGACAGAGCCTATAGGTGAAAAAGATTCCACAAGTGAACTGCAAAAGGAAACTGAAGGAGGTCCGACCAAGGAAGCTTGTAAAGCCTACAGGTAGAATTTTAGGGAAAGCTTCATCCAACTACACTCATTTCTACAAATAAAAAAAAAGATTTTAAAAAATCCCTCCAAGTTACAATACATCAGACAGACCATTTCTATGTGACAACACTTCAGGTCAAAATTTAAGGTTGCAATGAGACTAAAATCAGTGTTTAGAGCTACATCAAATACAGTTTCCTTCCTGCTAAAACTCCTGAGGAAGTACGACAGAAAAGTAGAAGTGGGGAGTTATTTTTAAGAATGCATAATGGATATACAGTGGACCCAACAAACGAAAATTTCAAGTTACGAAACGCCTTCACATTAAATTTTGGTCTCTCGTTTAAACACTCAAACTTTCATAGATTTTCAACAAAATTATTAATAGTGAAGCATGGGGGGAAGGGGGAGAAAACTGCGCGCGGACACGTGTGATAGCGCAGCATGACCCGGCGCGGGGCTGCCAGCAGGTCTAGACCTGGACTAAACCAGGACTGCACCAGGACTAAACCTGGACTAAACCTGGACTAAACCTGGACTAAACCAGGACTAAACCAGGACTAAACCAGGTGGATTAAAGCGCCGCGCACGGGTCTATTTCCTGGTTTCGTTTCGAGTCACGGCTGAGGCAAGCAGCGAGGGGGACCGCACACAGTCTGAGCGCATGAACGAACGCAGGCAAGAGCCGCGGTGGTCTAGACTTGGTCTAGAGGAGGCACGGTTTGAGCACGGGTCTCGTTCATGCGCTCAGACTGCGTGCGGTCCCCCTCGCTGCTCGCCTCAGCCGTGACTCGAAACGAAACCAGGAAATAGACCCGCATGCGGCGCTTTAATCCACCTGGTCTAGTCCTGGTTTAGTCCAGGTTTAGTCCAGGTTTAGACCTCGGTCTAGACCTGGTATAGTCCACGTTTAGTCCTGGGTCTACAGTCTCTACGCAGAACACAATGTTACACTATAAAAAAAGTTACACTATAAAAAAAAAAAAAAAAAAAACTTGGATCAAATCAGGCTTTTTCCATTGAAATAGCTACTCAACTTACGAAAAATTCACATTACGAAACCACTTCTGGAACAAATTAATTTCGTAAGGTGAGGTACCACTGTACTTAATATTTGAGTTTCATCTATAATTTAAACTATAAATAAAGCCTGTAAAAAGGAGGTGATTAAAAATAAGAGCACTGTTCTGTTGGCTTGCCACAATATAACATATTGCCATAATAAAATAGTTATAAAATATATATAGGTATTAATTTTTGTCCACAGCGTCAAACAAAACTGACACACACACAGTTCAATTCTGCTGAGTCATTAAGGCTTCACTGCTAATAAAGTGACCTCACTGTAAAAGAGCATTCTGAGGACAACACTCATCCACTGAACTCACAAGCTCAAAATGACCCAAGGTTAATGCTGAGACTATCAAGCACTCGAATGCAAAGACTCATTAGCGTGAGGGTTATAATCACAGATTTAAACTGTTTTTACCTTCAACACACAAACAAACAATTCTGAGTAGGGATGTCAACAATTAATCGACTTACGATTAATTGTCGATCAAGACGTTGGTCGATCAAAATGCATTAATTGCAATTAACCGCTAATCGCGGACACGCGCGGTCACGAAACAAGGCAACCGCGCACCACGCTGCGCCAAGCTCGACTCACGGCCGGCCGCAGGCGCCAACGGCACTGCTCAGCAGCCCGCGCTTACACCAGGGCTCAGCAGCGGGCCTCGCGGGTACACTGGGGCTACTGAGCACGAGATCGAACCGCGGCGCCCATGCGTAGTCTCAGCCCGAGCCACAAACCAACCACACGAAACCAGCAGCGGCACGTGGTGGTTTAATCCTGGTTTAGTCCAGGCCCAGTCCAAGTTTAGACCTGGTTTAGACCTGGTTTAGACCTGGTCTAGACCTGGTTTAGTCCACGTTTAGTCCTGGTCTAGTGTCTTAGCCAATCAGGATGCAGAACACAATGTTACACTAGGCTATAAAAAAAGTTACACTATAAAATAAAATAAAAATTGGAAAAAATAAATAAATCCGCGATAGAGCGAGGGATTACTGTATTTTGTTATTCAGCATCAATACATTTGTCTGCTTTTTACTAAGGAATAATAAATTGAGGAATATACAATATAATAATACTATGATATATTTATGGCTCAGTGTTATGTATACTATAGCTTATATTCTTAAAGACCCTATCGAAACACTAAAATTCAGGTGAAAAACGCTACTTATCAGTTAATCGTAAGTCGATCGATAAGGTCAGTCGACTTTAGATTAATGAATTAATCGATAATTTGCATCCCTAATTTTGAGGCATGCAAAATAAAGCACATCGTAACTCAGTGCTCTAAAAAGTGCAATAACTGAATAGAATGGATATTTCAAATGGCTGTGCAGTTGTAATGTATTTGAATCAAAATTACGGTATATTGAATAGATTCAACTCATCATTTAATAATTCAGCATGTGGCTTTTAAATGCAAAGTTCTACACAACTATTCTTCTATCTCAGTAAATGCATGTTATTTGATGTATACTTTATGATATGGTTTGGTCCTATTCTAGACCTGCATTAGTCCTGATCTAGTATGATTTGTTTAGAGTTTTTATGTACATTTGGAGCCATTTTTATTTGTTAGAGCCATTTTTTGTGTTACTAAAAATGTATATTTGTATAAGTTGTTTTACTTTGATCTTTGATTAAATTTCAGAATTACTGAGCAAATTTAAGGTGTACAAGCCAATAACGAGCCATAGAAGCTACACGGTCTTTTGACCGACACGTAGGGAGGTCACGTAGGGACATCACGTAGGGATGTCACGTAGGAAGTTACAAGTTCTAGGTATCTGTCTTTTGTTTTTTTGTTCTGTATGACTTTCATTTTACTAAAGATAGAAAAGACAAATCTTGAATTCAAGACTCTTTATTTTTTACTACGTGTCGCGTACGGAGGAACTTTGAGGCTCAAGGCTAGTGAGTCAGTGCGCTGCACTCACACTATGTTCCTGGGTAAACGCACCCCAAGTCTCTGCATTTGACCCATCCATCAAGGCTGCGAGGGAACCTGTCAGGAGCAGTAAGCCATCAAGTTTGGGGATCCATCTCCAGATCTTGAGCTTGGCCTGGTCATGGTCAGAACCGGAAAGAAATATGTGACCTCGGTACAGACCCGAGACCTTCTTGCCGTGCAACCGCGCTAATACGCGGTCTGTTTGAGTTCAGTTTTTAGTGTGTAAACGTTAATAAGTCTAGATGACAATGTACACCCTTGTGTTGATCATCATATAATAATATGATCAACACTAGGGTGATCATCATATTATTATATATATATTTTCTGGGGACATTAGTCCAATGAAGTCCTTTTGAGTAGTGCTGCTTAAATCATAAGCCCAGTAAACAACTGACGTCACAGAGTGTGCTAGTGGCAAAAAATATTTTTCACATATTGTCAGAAAAGAAAAAGATTCAACCAAATTAAAATGTATTGGTGCAATGAAAATTACAATTACTTGACACATGCTTTGCCAATGATTACATGTAGGACTAAATGCGCAGTCTTTAACGATGCCATGGAACTTTGTCATTAATTTGCTTGACTTCTCTTTGAACCAAAAGCCACAGTAAAGTACAGACTTGTATATGTGGAAAGTCGACTGGCTCACAACTGTAGACACGCTGGTATTTATGCGTTTAAATGAAAGAGCTTTGAAATTACAGGTGAACTGTTGGGCTGTGCAGAGAATAGTCAGTGGGTTACTATCTGAGCTGGCACACTGGTATTGAAGCACCACAGTGGGGGTGAAGGTCTAAACAGAACTACAAACCACACCCTGCTGCCAACTTTGAAATGCACAATATACCATTATAACACTGTGCGACAAATGTTCCTGTTTTGGTAGTAAACTATACTACAGATTTGCCAATTAGTCTTGATAGATAACAGACACAAGAGAGACTTTGGTTCAGCAATGTCAACATTGTTTGTAAACACTGGACTATTTAAAATAATATCTATCCTTTAAAAAGAAACCTGTTGAAAAATGACAGTCTTGCTTTCCTTTAGTCTAACAGACCGAGTAAGCATCTGGTAGCAGTTATTTTACAAACCAGCTTTTTTCAGCTATGCCGTCTCTCTACCCCCAAAGCATTTTTATAAAGGAGGCCCTAAACAAAACACAAACAAGGTCTTGCTAACATTTTACAATGGTAACAAAACTGGGCCAAGCAGCTACCCTCCCACTGGCTTGTTCAGGTGAAACCATTTTATGAGCATTCTTCAGCTGGGGGAGCGAAAGTTAAAGGGGGAGTTGAAGTTAAAGAGGAAGGGCAACAGGGGAGGGCAAGGGGGGGCCACTGCTCTTGGAACCCCCCTTTCCTAATAAACTTGCCTTCGTCCAATCAAGAAGAACTACAGAGAGTCAACTGTTCCAAATCCTGGCTGGTTATAAACTTGAATTGGGTGCAATGATTGCTTCAGGCTGCCTGTGTGGAGTTGAGAAGTGTGTGCTGCTCACATATGGCCCGTCTAACACTTACGGTCTCCGAGTTGAAGGAAAGGGGACAGTCTTGCTCAGAGCAAAGCAGACAGGATTTGAGATGAGCGGCAGACAGCAGAATTGTGCCGCTTTTTTGGCTTCTTCTCATACTCTCACTTGTACAGGCAAAGACGCTGTAAATAATTCAGCAGCAGAAACATGACGGTCTTGTTCAAAGATTGTTGAGTTTGAACTAACTAAATTTAGACTGGTACTGACTGAAAACTCTATACCTGTTGAACTTGGAAATGCTTAAGTAAGTCAATTGTGATGAATCAGGTTTAACAGCAGTGTTCCTAGAAATATACAAAGAAAACATAACATAACAACATGTAAAACATGAACTGCTCTTCTGTTAAAGCAGCACGCAGCCATAGAAAATAATTATTTACATGACGGCTGAAATTATCTATTAATACAAAGTGATTTCTGCATTCTAAAATGGACAAGCAAAAAAAGTTCCTGGGGCCCATGAGAAAAAGTGATAATTAATTATTTGGAGAACAGGGGCTTGCGGACAAAGAGAAGAAGCCATGCATCCAAGTCACTTCAGCCCATCTGCAGTCAAAGAATCCCCCAAAAGATTGATTCATTGTTAACGCAGCCTGACACCCTATGTGTGGGGGAAAGAAAGTGGCAGAGAAAGGCACAGAGAATGGGGGACAAGGGGCTCCATTTAGCAGGAATATGAGCCCAAGTACTTCATTGGATAGGTTCCCACAGTGCCCATTGCACTTGTAAAATGCAGCATATGTGGGTTTTGAATAATGGCATTCCATCAGACAAAATAAAGACAAGTGAGCTCATGAAGGTAGACCTGAACTCCTCCTATACAGCACTGAGGCTCGGTGACCTGTCAAATGTTGATCTACAAGGCGGCGGATGAGAAATTAAAATAAAATCAAAACAGCGTCCAACTTCTTTTCAAAACAGAATAAAATGATTGATTTGCTTTATCAGCTTTAAAAGGTACACTGTGTAACTTTTTTGGAAGAGGGTCCACAACCATTTTGTTTCCACGGAAATGTTAATGCTTGCATGGAATGTCCCACTGCATGACATTAAACATATCTATATCTGTGAAGACAAGTAGGTGATGCCAGTAAGCTACAGTAAGTTACAGGTCAGATCTGCAGAGAGGCGATCCCGCTCACAATAATAATGCATCATTTTCCAAGCCCATTTAAGCGATTATAAACACCATCAATATAATACATGGAAGATGCATAACTAATACCAAGCAAATCCAAGCAAAGCAATAACATACACAGTGCACCTTTAACTAAACCAGTAGTAGAAAGAAACTGTAATAATGACACATTCATTTGAATGCAATGTTGAGATATTTTTAAATAAAAATGTAATAAAATAATTAAAAACATATATATGTAAGCAGATAATTATCAAAAGCTCACACAACCACAACTAGGCCGATGATTGTTTAATACTTAATTAGAAAATACAACAGAGACTACAGTAGCTGTGCCATACGACTCAGCGGTTTCAACTGAGTGACTAGCCTACATTGGCATTGTCTGACTATGTATGATTTCGATCTCCAAGAATGCACTTGAAAACTGGATGCTCAGCACACACCCCTCGAAACGACACAGCCGCTCTCTTGCACAGCGAACTCTCCCTGAACCCTTGATCTTGTTCATCTTCCTGTGCACTGTAACACATCAATCTCTTACTGCCAGTTTGTCCGTCTCTCCCAGCCACCCACATGCACCTAAGTATGATTTATCGACCGCAAAAAGCAACATTAATCATAGCTGGATGGTCCATAATATCCACCGTTACAATTGTAAATATGCATTCTTATAAGAGCAGTGCAAATGAATAACAGATGCCTGAGCTTGCTATGTCGAGTCATTATATTGTACATTTGTATGTTTTAGTAATACTAAAGCTAGTTAACTGCTTTTCTGACCATAAGAAAGTGATTTTATGAAACTTTTATTCAAATCAGTAATCCTACAGTAATATATTGAAAACTGTATCTTAAGAAACCACACGTGACAAATACTACAGAGGTGAAACTATGATGAAATATTACTTACAAGGAGTTTGGGCAAATTGGGTAGTAGGACAGACTTATAGCAAGTTAAAATGGAGTAAGGCAAGCAAAGGTCCTTCCCAAACTACAAACTTATCTCAAAAATACATCCCACCACTGACAGTCCATCTCAAACAAAACAGAACTAGCATCACAGCTGTATCGTTGCGCAGACAGCAGCCAACACACAGCAAGTTCACGCAGCTCCAGGTGGACAGAAAACATCTTAATTCTGCTGGCTGGTTGGGCAGATAAACATATATTTATTTATATACATGTCCAAAGCCGTCCAGCAGCGTTGAGGACCAAATACACCCCTTTGTGGCACCGAAAAGTTTTTCTTTGTACACACAGGAGTTCTTCCCATAACGATCCCTCGACATTCACCCAAGCAAAGGCAGAATGTCGTAAACTTTACAACGAACGTAGAGTAGAAGAAACGGCCATACATGAAATTATAACAGCAGGACAACAGCGGAAATAGTGAAGTGGTACGTAAGAGTTTTAAAATGATAATGCCCGTAAGTTCATAACAAACATTCCGTAACAAGTACAGTGGTGGTAAGGTGGCTCGCTGTGTGACGGTCGCAGACCACAGCAGCTCGGAAACGAAGCACCACGTTGTTTCGCTGATACATTCACGAGATCAAATGTGCAAAACTAGAAGTCGATCAAACTTGAGGAAAATCATCCACAAAGTGCAAACCACTCACCGGCTTTGTCGCTTTCATAGGTAGGGCAGTTTCTTTACGCCTCTACAAACTCTCCGCCATCTTCGGCTGGACCGTGTTTGTTTAAATGGGAAACACTCCCAGAGCGGAGGGAGCCAGCTTGTAGAAAAAACGAAAGGCTTTCTGGGTAATGTAGTCATTTCATTTGTTAGAGTTACCAACAAACAGAACCCGCTTTGCAGGTCAGGAAAAAGTAGGTGAAGAGATATTTACAGATTTATTTTGTAAAATTAGTATTAAGTTATTAGGTCTAGGTTTAGCCCTAAATAAATGAAACCACACATGAAAAGTCCAAACTTTGTTCATTCACAAGGGCTATAGCATTCAAGGCCTATACGAAGAGGGCTACAACATCTCACCTGTGTGTGTACACATAGGTGCCGGACCCTCGATCACAAAAGTTACCAAGTTTACCATTTGCACCTTTAAACCTCCTTATGCCTGCAGGCAATGGCCTAATGATCGCACTTGAGAAGATGAGGATAAGTGATTTTGTTATCCTATAATAATACATTTTATTTGTTAGGCGCCTTTCAAGGCTCTCAAGGTCGCCGTACATCAAAATATTAAATACATTAATACAGTACATAATAAAACCAGATAAAACAGAATAAAAACAGTGTAAAAATACATTTTAAAAAACAAATACAGATTAAAAGACAGTGCAGTTATGGTCAGAGTGGTCAGAGTGAGTGAGTTATCCTATGCCCTCTCTTTTTATGATATTCATCTATTATATTGAGGAACCCAGTAATTCCAGGCCCCAGTAAGTGCAATATAACCTTGTTTATTCATGCTCGGATGTAATTTATTTTAACAGAATAGCTGCAATCCAGGAGTTTGAAGTTATTCTGGAAGTTCAGACCCTTCACATGAGGTATGGCCTGTCCATTTACTGAGAATGAAAAAAACTTGAATGTGTCCTCTGTATGCAGACACAGGCACTGGAAACCCAGTCCTCAGTTGTGTAGTAAACTTTTTTTTTTTTTACTGTTTCAGTGTACAGTTAGTGCTGTTGAGTTTATAGACCTACAGCAGCCACCAGGGTAAAAATGAGGTGCAGATATGGGCCTGTTAATGCTATAGCTACTGTATAGCATGTGTTGATAAATATCATATTCATTCACAACCTAAGGCAGGAGCCAAATGCCCATTTTTTTGGCCCTCAGGTCTTCTGCTGAATTGGTCCAAATCATCAGTCAGAACTTTTCACTGCAAATTCAAATATTTCTATCATTGTAACCACTATAACATCTTATTGCACTGTGATAAATACCTAAGAGTAGTGTTCCAAGACTTTTTAAATATGAGTAGACTTTGTCAAACCAACATAAAATGCATCTGTCTGAAATACTTTCTGCATTGGCCACCAGTCTGTGGGCCTCTGCTATGAATGTTTCTACATGCGACTCTTGATGAAAAAAACAAACAAACAAACAAACAAAACAAAACAAAACAAAGAACATCCCCCAAATAAAATCACTGTCCTATTTATGTTTGGATTACTAACACATTTCATAATTCTACAATTCTATATAAACCCAAACAGGGCCCAGTAGCTCAGTGTTTATAACACCTCCCCCACTAAACATGGAAAATTGACCTCCCCCTCCAATGACTGTGACCATCCCCCCTCCCTTCCCACTCGGTCACTCTATTTTAAAAGACAACAGATAACAGTTTGAAAGACAGAACATAGTCATGATCACTAATACATTCAAACTGGTCTACCAAAACACAGCTTTTCCTGTTGTTAATAATAATAATAATAATAATAATAATAATAATAATAATAATAATAATAATAATAATAATAATAATAATAATAATAATAATAATAATAATAATAATAATAACCCAGGAAGAGTAGTTACTGCTGCGGTAATAAATCAATAAATAGGCCTACATAAATAAATAAATAAATAAATAAATAAATAAATAAATAAATAAATAAATAAATAAATAAATAAATAAATAAATAAATAAATAAATATGCTTATTCCATGGCTGTATGTACTCATATAACCCATGCTTATATTTCCTATATTTATTCAATATTTATTTTGCATCGAATTGTCAAAGCAAATTCCTAGTTTGTGATTTTTTTTGTTCACTTACAATGGCAATAAATTCAATTCTGATTAAGCAGTTTGAAGGTCGCCATTTAGAGTTGGACTGCGTTAAGTACATGTTAACCTGGAGTCGACCTGCTTACAGTAAGACTACAAAAGTTGTGTCCAAACTATGGTCCGGGGCCAAGGGTAAATCATCATTAGGCCTATATAACACCACAATAGCCTACATGAGGAAACTTCACCTTAAAGGCCCTATATACAAAAAGGCCCTATATAAGCTATGTTATAATGTTGTTACCTTATGAAAAGCATACCTGGAGTTGTTATGTTTCATTATGTTGTTATGTTTGAGTAACCCTTTATTATTATTCTGTCTACATCAGTGTTTCCCAACCAGGGGTACAAGTACCCCTAGGGGTACGCGAGCACACTGCAGGGGGTAATCGTCAGTGTTGCTGCCAGGCACAGGGGGAGATTTTTGGGAATTTTTAAATTCTAATTTGAGTAAATTTGAGTTAAAGAAAAGAGGAAAAAATGCCTGAGAATTAAATTTTCAAATTAAGAAGATGTAATAAATTATTTAATTTAATAATCTGTTGTGTCATGTTCTACTTTTGGAGAATTATCTACATGTATGAGTGAGGGGGTACTCGAGGTATGACAAAAAGGCTCAGGGGGTACACAAGACAAAAAAGGTTGGGAAACACTGGTCTACATCTCCCAAGCACAACATGCTCTTTGTAATGTCTTGTAGTGGTAGTTTAATGGCTACCTTTTACCTTTAGTACAGTAGAGATGGGCAATTCCAGAGTTGAAATCAGCCAAATGATTCATATGAAGTTGTTTGGAGTTTAAAAACATAGAGGAGCAAGGAGGAGAGGAGCAAGTATTACCGCATGACATGTTTTCTGTCTAAAAGAAGAACTTTGCGTGTTAAATGTGTGAGTGAAACAAAGCACAACTCCACTCATTATAGGTGAATCTTAAATGTAACAGTATTTGAGTAAACTAACTGAGATCTATAGCCTATATCAACAAATCCCTCTGCACAATCCTTTATGGAGGGGTTTGTCTCTATGTGAGCAAAAAGCATTTGAGACAAACATGTGAAGTTGGCCTCCCCTGTCCTTAAGCCAGTGGTGTGAGCACAAATATCAAAATAACAGTTGTAGGAAGTCACAAATGATGACTTCACTTTTAAGAGTTTCACCTGGTTGTTCAAAATGTAGCCTAGTATATGATAGGCATAGAATGAAGGACTGCTTCAACTGACACTACAAATCAGGAACTAGCCTATTTGAATTTAAAAAAAAAATGTATAGGCCTAGCCTATATATATTATTTTATCTACGGATAATGGTGTGGAACATATTAAGTCAGTGGATTCTGAGAAATCCACGATCAATCCAGCCAGTAAAAACGAAGGACTTTCGAAAGGATCCTGTCCTGCAAGTCCAAAAATATTCTTCCTAAGAAAATAAAAATGAAAACGCTATCACAAACGCTACACACAGGATTGAATAAGCAGCGCCCTCTACTGCCCAGAGAGAGCTGTTGTGAAAGAGGTGCGCGCAGTCTGCTGGGAAGTTTCAGATATCTTTTCAGAAGTGGAAGACAGCCTATACCTTTTGATTTTAAATGGTTGAAGTTGTGTAATAAAGATCAAGATGTAATAATTTTGTAAATAAAGATTAGTTGTTCATCAAAGACACTCCTCAGTGTCTTAGACCTGATATTGGTGCTGCTTCTGCTGTCACCACCACAGCGGGGCCTTTTGCACTGTACCTGTTTCACTTTTTATTTAGGCTACCAGTTTCTATTTGATGCACATTCACAGAAGGAACTGTGGAATATTTAAATGTAAATGCAAAATGTGTATGCAAATTTTAAAGTGAGTTAAACCCACTTTCAGCCATTGCTGCGCTGTGCAGAAACAGGGGTGTCTGAGTGGTTCCTCTAAAGTAAGGTATAGGTACATACTGATATGCTGCTGCATTGCCAAGTAGGCTACACCACAAAAGATAGTATGGAAAAAATTGCATTTTGTTTTTTATTTAAATCTTAATATACATGCTAACTCAATAATTTAATATAGATTAAAGAGCATATTTGTTTGTTGATGCAACTTTTACAGCAACTGGCATGTTTCAAAAGACTAAGCATCTCTGGTACTCCCCTCTCCTGGTTCCACTCCTACCTCTCACACCGCTCCCAGTTTATTCAGGTCAAGTCATTCACCTCTCACCCCTCCCCTGTCACGTCAAGTGTTCCTCAGGGTTCTGTCCTCGGTCCTCTTCTATTTTTAATCTATCTTCTCCCCCTTGGTTCCATCTTTAGAAAACACCACATCCACTTTCACTGCTACGCGGATGACACCCAGCTCTACATCTCCACCAAACCCAACTCCACACTTCCACCCTCCTCTCTGACAAACTGTCTAACAGAAATACAAACCTGGTTCACCTCAAACTTCCTCAAACTGAACGGCAATAAAACAGAACTTCTCCTCATCGGCACCAAATCCACCCTAAGCAAAATAAACCCTTTCTCCATATCCATCGACGGCTCCTCTATCTCCCCCTCCCCTCAGGTAAAGAGTCTGGGTGTCATCCTCGACAGCACACTTTCCTTCACCTCCCATATCAACAACACCACCCGGTCCGCCTACTTCCACCTCAGAAACATCCCCCGCCTCCGTCCCTCACTCACCCCACACACCACCGCCATCCTCATCCATAGCCTGGTCACTTCCCGTTTAGACTACTGTAACTCTCTCCTGTTTGGTCTCCCACAAAAATCACTCCATAAACTCCAACTGGTCCAAAACTCAGCCGCCCGCATTATCACACACACACCCTCCCATCACCACATCACACCTGTCCTGCAACAGCTCCACTGGCTCCCCATCACACACCGCATACAATACAAAATCATACTCCTCACCTACAAAGCCATCCACAACCTCGCCCCTCCATACCTGTCTAACCTCATCCACATCTCCACACCTGCCCGCTCCCTCCGCTCCTCCTCCTCCCTGCACCTCACTGTCCCTCCTGCCCGTCTCGTCACTATGGGAAGCAGAGCCTTCAGCCGCTCTGCTCCCCAGCTCTGGAACTCCCTCCCCCATGCTCTCCGCGACACACACTCACTCTCACACTTCAAATCTACACTCAAAACTCATCTGTTTAGAGAGGCCTTCTCACTCTGACCACTCTGACCATAACTGCACTGTCTTTTAATCTGTATTTGTTTTTTATAATGTATTTTTACACTGTTTTTATTTTGTTTTATCTTGTTTTTATGTACTGTATTATTTAATTAATGTATTTAATATTTTGATGTACGGCGACCTTGAGAGCCTTGAAAGGCGCCTAACAAATAAAATGTATTATTATTATTATTATTATTAAGCTATACTGTGAGTTGGTTCAAAATCTTCAGTTTGAATATGAAAAAATGCTAAATGATTTATTGTTTGAATTTAAAAAAGGAACTGCATGACTATCATGTGTGCTGTCTTTTCATATTGTTGATTTTTACACTGTCAATGGCTCTTACAGATAGAATAGAGATAGAATAGAGGACTGGGTGAGCCAAGACAGGAAATACTTTGTTGAAATTGGTAACTGTGTTTTAGTTCACCAGCTAAACTCAGACTGAAGACTGAAGTCATCATCTTTTCAAAACAAAAACAAAGAAAGTGTGAGCAGTTATTTTCAGACTCTCTAAAACCTTCAAATGAGCTTTAACCGGCTGGTTAGCTCAACTGGTAAGTCATGGACTTTCCCCCTGGAGGTTGTAGGTTCAAACCCCCCCCCGGGCAATGAGCTAACCAGTGTGGGTCCTTGGGCAAGACCCTTCACGGTACTGCCCCCCGGGCGCCGAAAAAGATGGCTGCTCACTGCTCCTGAAAAAGGATGGGTCAAATGCAGAAGTCAAATTTCTCCCGTGTGTCACTGTGTGTCATTGTGTGTGAGACCAATAAAGGCTAAAAGCCTAAAGCCTAATCTTAAAAATCTAGTGGTGATAATGAACTCAAACTTGAACTCAGCCACATCAAAACAATAACATCTGCATTGTCTTAAAAAAAATAACAAAATCAAAGGCACAGTGTTTAAATCTGACTTGGAGATACCTATTCATGATTATTCAGAATCAAAATGATTGTGTTTAACTATCTACATGACTGACTCTTTTCTTTTGAAGTTAATTATATGATGTTTATGCATGTCTTTTTCTGTAAAGCACATCAAATGACTATGTACAAATTGTGTTATACAAATAAACTAAATCATCTGTGTCAATCAAATGTGGATGTTCACAACACTATGATAGAAATCCACTCCTAGAATTATGGTATTTTGGAACAGATGACTGTGAATTATTATATTTTTTTAAAAATACAGAAATGTTTTTTTTTTACATATTGATTTTATAATAGCCCTAATTGCATATTCTGCTTTAGAGCTGACAGTGAGTGGCAGAATTGACATAATCATGCACTCATTTGGTAAATACAGATTAAGTTAAGTTTTTCTAAGATAAGATAAGATAAGACTTTATTGGAGAAATTCACTTGCCACATTAGCTCCAGGCAGTTTAGTGCAAAAGAAAGTTAGAACAAAAAAGTGCATATAGACAAGATAAGTAATAATAATAAGTAAATAAGAAAATAGTAGAAAAATTGCACATTTAGACTATAGTGGAGTTGTACAGTCTGATAGAGATTTGCAGGATGGACTATACTTATACCACTCTGCATCTGCACCAATAAATGTTCCAATCGAGTTAGGCCTGGCAGTCACTGGTCTTAACTGTTTTAGAGAGTCAGCTTCAACTTGCAAAATTATGAAATAGATATAAGTAATGCAGCATTTTCCTCACAATGTCATAATATAGACACTTTCAATTTTAGAATTTTAATTATGTCAAAATGTAGGTACAATCTGTAATCCCCTTTATGTTATTTAAGTATTTTCTTTTATTGGCATTGTACGGAAGTCGACAGAGGCCATATTCATAAGCAATATTTTTTTCTTCCTTGTTATCCCGAGATAACGAGATAATTAATTCGTGATCTTTATAAAACAAAACAGTTATTTCAAGATCTCGAGAAAACGAAACAATTATTCCGTTATCTCGAGAAAACAACTGAAACGTGTACCGCCACGTTCTGACAGGCTGACTTCGGGGCTATTTCTCATTCTGAATAGACGCGTTTTTGGTCATTAGAATGTCTGGAATAATAATCGATCAGCTGATAAGGCAATATTTTGATCAGGGGTTGACACGGGGAGATTGCATTACGTCTTTTAATTTGTGATAATTTCAAGATTAGTCTGTGGCCACTCCGCAGAAGACTGGCCCGGCTTCGTCTTTACCGACGGAAATACAGTGATTGTTTTCTTGAGATCACGGAATAACTCTTTTTTTTTTCTCAAGATCTCGAAATAACAGTTTTGTTGTCTCGAGATCACAAATTAATTGTGTCGTTTTCTCAAGATCTCGAGGGGCTGTTGTAATGCTGGATATTACAACATGGATATAGCCATGTTCAACGTTTACTGTAAATCAGGGATCAAAGAGCTTTTAGCGGATCTCCGCTTTCAGCCGCGGGGTCATTTTTTTTATATCTGCAAAGTGCGAGCCGCGCGGTGGGGGGGGGGGATCCAAGGAGCGCTCAGGGAGTTAGTGTGTTTGCTCAGACACATTAAAAATTTCCGGACAAATGGTCACCCTAACTGTCAGTGAACGACAAAACGGAGAACCATCAGGTAATAACTTCATTTATATAACTCTCATTAGTTGCTTTGTAGTTTAAGTTTGCTCTTTAGACAAACGTGATCAAAGGAGAAGTTCAATTTGTCAACTGGACAAAGTTTGTTTGGTTGAAAACGTTTCGCCGCTCATCCGAGAGGCTTCGTCAGCTCTGGCCCTCATGCTGTTTCGACCCTGTTTATATCTAGCCACCCAAAGGACAAAACACCGAGCCACAAACAAAGCAATGTGGTCTACTCCATTCAGTGTAGTGAAGACTGCAGTGAGCGCTATATTGGGGAAACCAAGCAGCCACTTCACAAGAGGATGTACCAACACAGACGGGCGTGCCAGAGTGGACCGTCATCTGCCGTTCATCTTCACCTAGAAGCCGTGGGCCATTCATTTGAGGACAGTGAGGTTCAGATCTTAGCCAGGGAAAAGAACTGGTTTGAGAGGGGAGTTAAAGAGGCTATTTTTGTCAAAAAAGAGAATCCGTCGTTAAACAGAAATGGGGGAGTTAGACACAACTTGTCCCCCATCTATAATTCGATTCTCAAACAAAGAATCATTAGGACAGACAAGCCATTGCAGAGGGGTGGAGAGGGTCGTTGTCTTGAATAGGGAATTGGACGCCAGAGAAATTTGAAATACAAAGAGACAGATTAGTCGATGGTTTCAGAGCTGTTTCAGTGTAGTGAGCGGGCTGATAGATATGCTAATACAAGACGCCAGAGGAATTCGTAAAACAAAAGAGAGTAGCGGGGATAGGTTCAGAGCTTTGTTCAGGGTAGTTAGCTCCTCCCTTGCAGCTAGATATAAACAGGGTCGAACCAGCATGAGGGCCAGAGCTGACGAAGCCTCTCGGATGAGCGGCGAAACGTTTTCAACCAAACAAACTTTGTCCAGTTGACAAATTGAACTTCTCCTTTGATCATGGATTCTACCTGGACGACTGAGGGACTTTTCACGCATCTTTAGACAAACATTTACACAGGGCTCTGTGTAAATGCAAGCGCAATTCGACGTGCGCTCACGCTCACACGGCATTTCTCACGCAATTCAAACGCCCCCCCCCTCCTCGGAAATTACAGTCTCACGCACGACCCCGCTCAAAACTTGAGAGCCCTGCATTGTCTTGCACCTGTTTAATGCTCTTACACGCTGTGACACGTCGTTACACGTTGTGACAATAAATCCCGAATCCTGAAAATGTCCATTTCAGCGTAGCCCACCCATAGAACAATACTCATGAGCCCACCACACTAGCGACTGTCGTGTTTCCGCCCCTAACCTGGAGGGGCGCTGTAGAGTTTGTGAACACACGTTAGCGTCAGCCATCTGCCGCAGTTGTCCAGCCGCATCGTACCGTCCCAGTAGCGCCATAGCGGGAGTGGAAAATGGTGGATAGAACGAAAAGTGAAAAATGAAACATCTTAGCGAAAATAATTCTCGGTAAGTGCGACAGAATGTGTAAATAAAGCCAGATGACGTTTTTATGTGTTGACGCTGATCAATTGTGAATAATCGTCTGTCCGCCCTGCACAGACAAGGGTAAAGGTTCATTCGGCCGATACCCACAATGCTAAAGTATTATCCACCGCATTTACAGAGTGTGCCATTTATGTGAAACTATACTCCATTCTTTGACTATTTGCATTGATAAAATTAATCCAGATGTGGATTTTGGCATGTTAGGTGCCTGTTTGATGTCTTTGAGGTTAACTGTATCCTGTTTTAACAGACGACGTCAAAACCATGCTAAACTTGCATCGTGGTGATAGCCCAACTTGCTAGTTGCGGTTGTGATCCGTGGGCCAAGACGCTCTGGTGGTTTTGTATTTTGTGTCCATGCTATAAAAGATGAAATCCCAATATTCTTTCGTCTTTACTCACACTGCACAACGTATTTCCCAAACTCATGCTGCATTTTGTCCGACAACCGCACTGGGATACTGCTAACGTTAGCGTGTAGCATGTTAAAGTTTGCTTAGCGATTACTGGGTTTGTTTTGTCGTCAGTTGGCACAGCCGTATCACAGCTTGGTGCATCCATAAAATACATGTCTATTTGTCTGCACTGTTTTTGTAGCTCTTATTTTACGTGTAAAATAAGCATGCAGCGCGGCCTGGTACAGACCGCTGCCTCTTATAGATTTGCTACTGTTGCGTTGATGGATCACGGCCACTGCAGGTGCATAACGCGAGTTTTGTATTTTTATGGCGAGTCTTTGTAGATTATTGAACATCACATAGTTTCAGTTGTGTAGTATTTTTCGCAGATTGCCCTCAGTTCGTTGTATATTTGTTTTATTTGTCGGACCACTCCCACTTCCTATGCTAAAATGTCCCCCATCACGTGGCACTATATCGTGATCACAGACTTGCCATTGGACAATTCAGTGTCCGCAGGTCTTCTGTGGGTTAAGCGTGCTGTGGCTCTAATGAAGAGGATTTGTTATACACATGGATATTGTACATTTCAAAATCCTAGATAGGCTAGGTCACTTGGAAGACTAAGCTGTTTTGCAACCACGATTTTGGCAGGTGATTGAGTGACCATAGGTGGATACCACTTTTCTGCCGGTTCCCCTGCTCTGAATGTGACTAAGACCTGAAGATGCATCCTTTCCTTTAATATGAAAACATCTTTGTCTATACTATACTATTGTATATTTGTTTTTTTATCCTTGTAATTTTGTTGTTTCCCTATTGAATGCGGATACTTCTCTTCCTTTTCCAGACACGATATTCCAAAGAAGACGGTCCTCTTTGACTGACACACTATTTTGAGCCATCACTACATTTGGTAAGTAATGATTGTATATGGTGTTGCATGTAGTTTTCTAGGTTTTATTTGTTTTTATTCATTTTGGATTTTAAGAAGATATTATTCATTTAAATGTCTACTGGAGTATTGTGATACCAGGGATTAGTAGATGTAGGGAACATGTAAAGGGGGCCACCAACTTAATTTTGCAACCTAAATTCCCAAGCACAATGTACCTTGTTTTGCTTTTTTTTTTTTGAACAGTTGATTGTGATTATGTTGTGATGAAAATAAAAATAAGTCCTAATACTTCTGTCCAGAGCTTGATGAACTATCATTCTGAGGGGACTAAAGCATTCAGTCTTGCTACCATATCATAAGGAGAGATGCCAGTGGAAGCAGCAGCTGACAGCCCAGATGTCCCCTGTCCCGTTCGACGCAGCGGCAGACAGGCAAAACGCACAGACAAACTCGAGGAATTCCTCTCCACTGCCAAAAGAGCTGCAAGAAGGAGTGTCCCTCCCAATCTTGAAGGTGGTGATCCTCCTTCTCAAACTGCAACTGATGCTGAGACAGCTTCTGAGGCTAGCTTTGATGGAAGCAATGAAGCAAAGGCGGAGTCTCCAGAGCGGAGGACAAGAAGTGGAACAAGGAAGCAGTATACGAGAAAAACACAAGGTGCAAGGCAGACTAGGAGCAAAGGGGAAGTCATGGCTAAGGACGAGGCCAGCTCTGGGAACGAGGAGGAGAGCAAAGGAGAAGAGCCTTCAGAAAACCAGGTTGAGAACAAACCTGAAGCACCAGAAGTTGGTCCAACTATTCCTGATAAGACTAATGTTGTAGAACTACAGACTGAGGCGGTCTCTGAGAAGGAGGAAGACAAAAATGATAAGGAAACAGATGAGACTGAAGATGAAGAGCCTGAGAAGCCCGCAGTGTTGGTGAAACGTGGACCTATAAGAACATATATCAATAAAAAGAGAGCAGCCAGTAAGAACACTACTCCTGTTAAAGGCTCGGGATCTATAAATAAAGCTGCCACCACAAAAGAAAACAATAAAACGAGAGCTGTAACCACAGCCAAGCTCCAGAAAGAAGACCTGGAAGACTCCTCCTCTACGTCAACCACATCTTCTTCAGATGAGTCGGACGATGGAGGTTATGACCCCAATGCACTCTACTGCATCTGTCGGCAAAAACACAATAAACGGTATGTGCTTCTAGAAAATGAGTTTGAATAAAATGTTCTGAGTAACAATACCTTTTCTGTAACACACTTTGTTTTACATTTATAATTACCGCAATTTATATAGCACAACATAAATAAGAAACTGATATAAAATGACAATAACCATAATATTTATAATCTAAGCAGTGTTTTAAATGGAGAGAGGACATATAGAGATGAATGTATTAAAAAAAAATGCCATTAACTGCCATTATATGTGATCCTCAGGTTTATGATCTGCTGCGACCGATGTGAAGAATGGTTCCATGGTGATTGTGTTGGCATCACTGAAGCCCGGGGGCGACTGATGGAGAGAAATGGAGAGGACTATATTTGTCCAAATTGTACTGTCAAGAAAAACCAAGTTGTGAGACCTGCAACATCTACCCTGTCTACAAGCGGTGACAAACTAAAGGCTGAGACTGAGTCTCCTGCCCGTGTCATATATCTTGAAAGACTTGAGCCTACAAAGGACCCTGAGCGCATTGATCAGACTGGTCAGCCCACACAAGCCATTCCACTCTCAGCACCTTCTGCTGTTGAAGAGAAGGCCGTTGACGACCTGGGAATCAAGGGGAGGATCGAGAAGGCTTCTAATCCCACAGGCAAAAAGAAAATCAAGATCTTTCAGCCGGTAGGTCACTGAACAGTCTTTAACTGTAATTTGTGTTTTGTTGTTAACATGGTAATTGTAATGAGACTTGCATACAATCTATGAATGAATAAATAACTTACTGAGTTAATGAACTTTTTAATTGTATTTTTTTTTTTTTTACTAAATTTAAGCAGGTAGTGCAGCAGGCAGCAGAACCCAAAGCAGAGTTGCCAGTCGCAGTATCTAAAATGGAGCAGAAAGCGCCATCGGACACAGAGAATAAAGTAGCTTCAAATGTGGAAGTGGATTCAACAGCGACTGCAGAGGAGCAGGTGGTCGACAAAACGGAGGATGCTGCCCCCAAATGTATAGGACCTGGCTGCGAAAAGAATGCCCAGCCAGACTCTGTTTATTGTGGAAATGACTGCATCCTGAGACATGCTGCTGCTGCCATGAAGTCTATCACTGAGCCCAGTCAGAAGGACAAGACCAAGCCTCAGAAGTCGAAAACCAAGGTAACTCGGGTCATTTCAACTTTTAGTCTTCCCTGACCATCAATAAAATTTGATTGAGGTTTCAATTATTGTTGTCTGTTGTTCAGTATTCACATGTTCTATATCTGCTTGAGCCGTTGTATTCATTTGTACACATTAATGTTTTTTTCAAGACAATTTGAAATGTTTTAGTTTTTCAGCTGACTGGGTTTGCATTAACATAATATTTACTAGTATTATTACTCAAAATACTGAATTTGCTGTGGAATATTTGTCACTATTGTTTACATTGTTAAATTTTTTTTAAGTCCTTGTAATAATACATTATTGTATACAGTAAGAATACTGTTACAATACTTCCTATCCTCAGAGATTTGCTTCTTCTGCTTCCAGTCTTGTCCACTGAGGGCTGTAGAGGCACATTGTTTCCAATTGCCTCTCTTCATAGTGGGCATGATTGACAGCTAAAGAATTGAGCCTTTGAGGAGCTAACAGGTTATAGAAAGTGATGGGCTCTTGCTTATAACAAAAACATAGATTCTTGAAAAATTGAAGTGTTTTAATAATAATGGAAGTCTGGTTTTATAGCATACTTATATCTATGTACACAAGATTTTCTTTCACACATGTAAAATAAGAGTTTCAAAGGTATTTTAAAATCATGCAAACAATTTTTGGATACAGTAAGTTACGGTACACACAAAGTGCAAATTGAGTCAAGCTAATTCAAGTTAATATTTGCCCCACAAAAACCTGCATCAGTGTCTTTAACAATGATTAGCTCAGGCTCTGAAGATGTAGATCTTTTAACCTGCCTTAATATCTGGGGGTGAGTAGCTAGGAGTGTTTGCCTTTATTTAACTTGTTTGTACTCATGCATAAAGGTAATTGTAAAGACTGTTGTGAATATTAATTATTAAATATTAAACAGATTATGTTCAGTCACAGTAAGCATGGAGAATGAGTACAAAAGATGTAGCAAACAGATAAAGAAGTCAACCAACCCAAAGGAGTTTGCTATGAGCTTAATTATTTACTGATATACATACAAGTAGGCTTAAAAGAAAGCATTGTTATCCATGAAAATGAGACACTTTGCAGACTACATACAGCAGTATGGTTTAATTTGGCATAGTTTGATTTCCCACACCAAAGCCTCGGAACTTACCACTTCACTATCAAGAATCCTTATTGCTAAACAAGTCTGACTGAGCTGACCTTAGTTCAGAATGCATTTTACTAAAAATCTGTTTTTGTTTTCTTTTCACCTCAAAGAGTGCCACTTACAGTAAGAAGAGGCGGAAGGTGGATAGTGATGAAGACTACAGCCCTGATACAGATGATGATGAAGATGCACATGCAGAGGAACAGCCACCACCTCCTTCCACGGCCTCCTGGTCCAGTGACCATAATTATATTGCTGTCACTCCAGAAAAGACTGCATCTATATCAACAACAGTTTTAAACAAAAAGTGTATGTATCTCATTGAGGGTCTCGAGCAGCTGTTGAACCGCTTGGCTATTGTTTACATGTGATTTTAAGTATTTATTGATGGTAATTATCTATACTTTAACCTGACTTCAGTGAACCTGTCTGCACACAATCTATCATTTACTATTTTTGCTTGCTTGTTCTGAATGTTTTAATGAAGCCATGAATCCTGCTGAAAAGGTAAGTAATAGGTAGAGTTACGGGTAAGTATTTCAATAGTCAGAAATCATAAAACGATGAGCTTGATTAAAGGTCACATAGAGAAGCTGAAAGACATAAAAGTGTCATGAGCAAGAGAATAGGAGGCATCTGTGGGTTTGTCTTATTCTATATATACTCCATCCTGGGCACCTGATGGGATCAGGAAATGGCTTGCCTTGTATTTCATCAACAGGTAGGTGTCAGAATTCCCCAACATGGATTGTAATGTCTTTTGGCCTGTGCTTGTAAGTGCCACTTTGTACCCCAAGTGTTGATTTTAATACAAGATCTCATGTAGGTACCTGGCTTTTTAATAAAAGGTGATTATGAGAGATTTTTGGAAGCCTCCATTGATTATGTGAGCAGTGTTAGCATGCTGAGATGTCTTCACCAGTACCAAGTAAAAATATGAAACTGACTGAGCTAAAACATTTAATGGAGACTGGCATTATTGGATGAACTCCATGCAGAAGGCAGTCACTAAAGAAGACCCTGGCACATGCTGGTTCACTTTGAGATGCTGCTGTGAAGCTCAGATTGGCTCCAAGAAGACTGTGAAGATGGAGGCTCAGTGCAGTGAATGAGAAGTCTTCAGCTTTGCACACATTTTCACCTGGTAGTTTTGGCATCTGCCATCTTTGCTGAGCTGTTTTAAAATGAACTGGATGTTACAGCCTTTATAGTATTCTATTGATTTGTACAAACAAGATGAATGGATTAGAAATGTCAAGTTAGTCTTGTAGGGTAGTTTTGAATACAAGATTGTTCACATTATCATGCACATGTATGTTGACTATGACTTGAAAAGCTGGTTTTGGAAACTTGTGGTATTTGCATACAAGTTGTTTTTTTTTTTTAATCTTTTTTAAACAACAAAAAGCAAAATGAAAATACATAGTGCTCCTGGTTTGGACAGCTAAGGCAAAGATAACAGCAGGGGCACTAAATAATTGATACATTATTGCTGGTTGCATATTTTATGATATTAACATTTTTATTTTAGTGTGAAAAAAATCCCCCAAATCTCAATGTAGGTTTTTAACACCCACATTTATTTTTGTCTTCGCTTTGTACCAGATGTGCCAACAATACATTTCTGATTCTTCAAGCAGACAATAGATTTGAAGTAATTTTTCTGTGGGATTAGAAGTGTCTCAGTTGGATGTGCTACCACATGTGCTACTACTAAACTAAAACAAAACTTGGATAAATTTCAAATAAACATGAAATACTGGAATTTCTTATTCAGTGATAAAATATATTAATATATTGTACATTATATGAGATGACACACTTCGATGAGGTGATTAATTTTGCTTTTAATTGCAAAAATACACTTGTGAAAAGATTGGTCAAGTGGTTTTAGAGATGGTGTGACATCAAACGCTATTTGATTCCTTGATTGTGCTATTGATTATTTAAACCTTTTTGGCTTGTTCTGCATAATACGAGACATGACAACAAGTGTGACAACCTATTTTTTGTGTGTCCAGCTCCACCAAAAGAAGATAAACTACCTGAGAAAGAACAGAAGGTGAAGGATGTGCAGCCGGTGCTCGAGACACCTGCAACTGTTACTCCAATTAAGCCAAAGAAGTCAGCCTCTCCTCCTCCCACTAAGATCTCTAAGGTCTCTCCTAAGGGCAAAAAGTCGAGTCGTGAATCCAGTAGCTCTAAAACCTCAAAGAAACCCACAGCAACTCCAAACAAAACCAATGCCAAGTCCAAGAAACCAAGCTCTACTCACCCCTCCTCGCAATACCCTGCAGGCCCAATCCATGTTACTGGAGCTTTGAGAGTCACAAAGTCCAACTTCACCATCCCCAAGAAGCAACCACAACCAAAAGACAGCCAGCCCCCAAGCCAGTCATCGTCATCCTCATCCTCCAAGAGCTCCTCATCTTCAAGTTCCTCCAGTCACCACCACCACTCCTCATCTAGGCATTCAAGTTCACCTGCACCACCTGCCTCTTCCATGCCGCCACCACCCAACAACCAGATGAGACAGAATATACGCCGTTCACTGACGGACATCTTGTATAAGAGGTGGGAATTTGTGTGTGTGTGTGTATATATATGTGTGTATATATATATATATATATGTATATATATATATATATATATATATATATATATATATATAAAAAATTGGCAACTGACTGCTTTTGTATTTCATAATTAAGTGTTAACTATGTTCTAACCATCAGAGTGAGTGACAGTGATGATCTGAAAATGACTGAGAGTGAAGTGGGAAAGCTTGCATATGCTATTGAGAGGGAAATGTTCAACCTTTGTCTCAGCACTGACAGCAAGTACAAGAACAAATACAGGTCCCTCATGTTGCATCTGAAGGATCCCAAAAACAAAGTAAGTTGGCCTGCATCACAGTTTACCTTTATACGCTTCAATTGGCTTATTATAATATTTTCTTTTATTACAGGGCTTGTTTTACAGGGTTATTGGAGGAGAGGTTACTCCTTTTCGACTTGTGAGACTAAGCTCAGAAGAGCTACTTTCTAAGGAGATATCAGAGTGGCGGAAAACGGAGGTATCAGAGGTATTTAAAAAATATACAGTGATGTAAATATACATTTAAAAAATTCCATTTTAATTTGTTCTCCTGTTTGCACAGTCTCCAAGATCTCATTCCAAACACAGACATGAATCTCGTAACATTGACATGGAGGACGCTCCCCCTACATCAGATGCAGATGTATGTATGGCTGCATCAACTTCATCCTCTCGTTTGGCTTCTTCTGCAGTAAGTGATGCCTCACTGCTGCTCTTCTTTGTCTTTTACTATTCAATAATGTACACTTAAACTGCATATTTAACACCTAGCTTACCTTTCATTATCTTTCTAGCTTTCCTTTGTTAACATTACTTGCTACCTTCTTGTTGGTGCCCATGAGATCTTGACAGATCCTCTTGTGAATACTGTTTTTGACTTTAGGAGCAAGATGAGACGAGCACAATACCACCAGGTTCCTCTCTGCCTGCAACGTCTGAGGGGAGCAGCATGCCTGATATTTTTAGCAGTATGCTTAAAGACACAACTTCAGAACACCGGACCCATCTGTTTGACCTCAACTGTAAGATTTGTACAGGTAAGTGACACTGTGAATTTAGTTTAAAATCCTCCTAGAACGCATTATGTGTTATACTCAATAATTAAATATATTACCTCTTAGCTTAATTATAAACCTTATCTTGGTGTCACTATCCACGGAAATATATTGACAATGCTCTAAAATAACCAGAGCTATTTATTCAGGTCAGAAAAAAGAAGAGGAGCTTTTGGCCAAGAAAGAAAAACATGCTAAAAAAGAGGTAAAACCATCAAAACAAGAGCAGACCTCTTCTAGGTCTGGAGATGTCACACCTGCATCCCAACCCCAGCCTTACCAACATCAGGAAGCCTACACCTACCAGCCCACTCCCATTGTGTCCTACGAGCCAACTAATATTTCCTACGAGCCAACAAGTGTGGACCTTTCAATGCAAGAACCGCAATTACAGATTTATCAGGAAGATCCGAATCTCTTGGTGCCACCTCCAGTTGCTGCTCCTGTGACTCCTGCAGTCTCCTCTGTGACCATTACCCGTAGGGATCCACGTATGGCCCGGCATGGCTCTACTGGGCCAGTTGCTTTTACAGTTCCAGAGAAACCTGCAAACAACTTGGCAGAGCCACTCCCTGCTGCTCCAGTTTCTGCACCTGTGGAGCTGGGACCAAAAGTTCCATTACCAATGCCCCCTGCACCACCACCTGCAGTGGCTGTGACCAAAACGGTTAAAGCAAGGTGCTAAATCAGTCTACTTACAATATTATTGTATTTGAATTAAATCATTTTTAACTCACTAACTTTTTTGTATACAGTTCTGAGCCTCCACCCGAGGGTGAAACGGCAATCTTCCTTCATAGCCAAGAGAAGATCTGGAAAGGATTTATGAACATGCAAAATGTTGCAAAGTTTGTGACCAAAGCTTACCTTGTGTCAGGATCTTTTGAACATCTTAAAGAGGTAAATTAGTTTATGTGGAATTACAACCAATGGAGCATATTCTTTCGATGATTGTATCCTTCATGAGATTGTCTCACCCCCCACAGGATTTACCTGATACCATTCACATAGGTGGAAGAATATCTCCTAATACTGTGTGGGACTACGTAGGGAAACTTAAAACCTCATTGTCCAAGGTAAGCATAGTCATAAATGTTTTTTTTTTTTAATGGAAATTGTATGCTAATATACTATTGTTGACATGAATTTTGTTGTAGGAGCTCTGTTTAATCCGTTTCCACCCAGCCACGGAAGAAGAAGAGGTGGCCTATGTCTCTCTCTATTCATATTTTAGCAGTAGGAAGAGATTTGGTGTGGTAGCCAACAATAATCGTCGAATCAAAGACCTGTATCTCATCCCGCTTAGTTCTAAGGACCCATTACCACCCAAACTACTGCCCTTTGATGGCCCAGGTAAGCATTCCCAGTCCACAGTATGTGCAGGATAATTACATTATTTACAGATTATACAATACATGTGTTCGTTCATGTTGCAGGACTGGAGCCAGCACGTCCCAACCTCCTCCTTGGACTTTTGATCTGTCAGAAGGACAGGAAACGTGCTGGTGTGCCTGTTGATACTGATGAAAAGAGGTCCAAAATACAAATCAAAGACACAGATGACACTGGCTTACCAAAGCCGATTTCAGTGGCAAAAGCAGAAAAAAGTTCACGAAATGCCCTAGAAATTCCTTTTAGCACAACTCCTCCAGGTTCACCTCCACCCATTTCCTCTGAGGCTCCAAGTAGTACCATTACCCCTTCTTCTGTTCTGTCTTTCCTGTCATCTGTTCAAGCCTCTGCTGCAGCAGCGAGCACTGGTAAAGAGTCTCCATCCCTATCGACTGCTAACCCTTCTGTTGCATCAGCTACTCCTCTCCAGACAATTCTCAACACGCTTTTTGGGAAGAAAAAGCAGGACTCTGAGTCGTCTAACTCTCCACCAGATCAAGCTGGAGAGACATCTGTTAATATTTTAGATCCCATTGTTAAGCAGTTTGCATTGTCTAAAGAGAAGGACTTGGTGGAGGATGAAGATGATCGACCGTACGATCCGGAGGAAGAGTATGACCCGAGCAATGGTTACAATGTACCAAAAAATCCTGCCAGATTAGAAGGAACAACTAAGGTAAATTTGAAACCTGACACTGTAGCCAGTGATGGTGATGATGTGGCTTATGATCCAGAAGATGAATCCATTTTCGACAATGTCAAGACAGTGGTGCCTGATCAGACTACAATAGAAAGTGACTGTAGAAGTAAAGCACAAACAATTTTGGAGAGCCTTAAACCGACAGGTCACCAGATTCTTCAAAAGCAGGAACAACCAACAGAGGCACTCTTAGCTCAACCCTCTAAATCGCTTTTGGCTAGTACTCAGTTGCTTCAACTTGGTAAGAAAGTTGAAGAATTGGTTAAGTCCACATCAGTTTCTCCTTTAATTAACCAGAAAAGAGATCCCAGACAAAGAGGGGATCCTCTTCAGACTGCAACAATAAAACAAGAGGAAGCACTTCAGGATAATGAAGTGGCAGATGTCTCTGCATCTTCAGAACCTAAAGCTTCAGAACCTAAAACTTCAGAACCTAAGGCTCCAGCACCAGAGATGTCTGAGGTCCCTGAAGCAGTGAAGTCCACTCATGAACCAGACACAACACAGTCTGAGGATGCTGTGAAAAGTGAGACGCTCCCTTTCATTATGGAGTCAGTTAAAGACGAGGTATCTATTCCTTTGTTAGGAGAGGAAGTGGAAGCTGATATGGAGGTCAATTACATGGATGAGAGCAAAACTACAACTGAGCAACCAGAGCCTGACAAGTCTGAAATGGAGGCAGACAAATTCAGTATTTGGCCAAATGCTGCCTCTATTCTTAAAACGTCTATGGAAGCAGAGTATAGGGAAGACAAAGATGAAAATGAATTCTATAATAAATGTACAAACAATTCCATTATGACATCCACTATTCCAGTGCTTACTCAGAGCTCCACCATGGACAGCAAGCCCCATCATATGTCTCGTCACATTCCTCCACCTGCCTATGACAATGAATACAGGCCTCCACCTGATGTATCACCTCCGACCTTTACACGAACAGACCCACTGCAGGGACAAAATCTTCTGATGAGACCCCCACCCATGAATATGCCACCCCCCATGCAAGGACCCCCTCCCATGTCTGGTCCACTGCCATTGCAAGGACCCCCTCCCCCCATCCACATACCTCCTCCTGGCCACAGACCTCCCCCAGTGCAAGGGGCTACTGTCCAGCCCTTTGGCCCACTACCTGGCACTTACTCATCCTACCCAAATCAGTGGTCAGCCTCGCAGCCCCCTCCTCAACAGCTGCCCCCTGGTCCTCCTCAGAACATGATGCCAAACCGAGGACCACCCCCTCCCTTCCCTCTTGCCCAAAGAGGACCTCCTCCTCAGATCTTTGACCCGTCACATGTGACACCTGGTCCTCTCCCAGGTCTTCCCCCACCCTCTAATTTTGACCCACAGAGTGGCATCCCACCACCTCGATTCACTGGCCCACCACCACCTTTTAACTTGCCAGCTAACAGGGGTCCTCCACCACCTTTCACTGGACCTCCACCTGGACATTTTGACAACCGGCTTCCTCCTCCGTCTCACTTTCCTGCACCTAGGGGACCTCCGCCCTCTCAGTTTAGTACCCATGGAGGGCCACCACCCCCTATTGCAGAGCAATTTAAAAAGGACAGTCCTTTCAGTGTTGAATCACACCAGCCCCCAAAGACTGTCAGCATGTACAAGGATCAAGGCCCGCCACCAGGTTCTGGTTTTCGGGGGCCTCCACCAAATCAATATGAGGACAGAAGGGGGCCCCCTCCAAGTGGCGACATGAGCGGGAAACATTTTAGTCCTCATAACCAGTACAGCTCCAGACATCGTTCACCTCCTCACAGGGGGTCTTTTGAAGAACATAGAGGTCCTCCACCTCAAGAAGGTCGTCCCCCCAGCACGCAGCCTTTTGCTGGTTCTGAGAGATATCGCTTTGACCGTCACTCCGATGAGCCCATACCCATTCGCCACAGTGGTCCATTGCTGCCTACACCTTCAGATGATCCCAGATCTTCACCAGGTCGCATGGGAACCCACAGTCCTGAACTACATCGAGAGGACCATTGGCATCGACAGTCTCCTGAAATGAGGAGGAGGAGCTCCTCAAATCGAGAGGATTCGCCCCATAGCTTTGGTCGCTTTGAGGGGGGCCACAGGGAATCTTCGTCTGGTACTCCACAGCTTCCTGAGGAGCTTCGACGAGAGATACCAGAGGATCGCAGACGGGAGCGGGAAGGGCCACATCCAGGAAGACTACCCTGGGATAGAAGTCAGTCTAGGAGATTTAGTCGGGAGCAGGACTGGGAGCGAGGGAGGGAAAGAGAAGGGGAGCGCAGTCGTGAGAGAGACCGCAGTCGTGAGAAGGACCGCAGCCGTGGAACTGAGGGTGAACGGTTGAGGGAACTGGAGGGAGAGAGACATCGAGAGTCTGAAGTGGTGGACAAAAGGAGAGAGCGTGACAGGGACCGGGAGAGGGAGCGTGACAGGGGCAGAGAAAGAGAATCTGACAGAAGAGAACATGACCGTGACAGGGACAGAAACCGTGACCGGGATCGGGATCGTGATCGTGATCGTGATCGTGATCGGGACCGGGACCGGGACCGGGAGCGCAGGCGGGACCGATCTCGCAGCAGAGAGCGAGATCGTGGGAAAGAACGCAACCGGGACAGAGAGAGGGGAAGGGACCGGGATAGAGAGAGAGAGCGGCGAGACAGGAGTCGGAGCAGAGAAAAGAAGGAAGACAAAAAAGACCATAAACATGATTCATCCAGAGACAGTGAAAAGGCTGAGCATGACAAAAAATAATGTTTTATCCACTTGCAAATGAACATCTGTATGTAAAACTGTATATGTAAATCTTCAATTATTTTGACAAAAGTTTTTGACAGTATTTGTACTTTCTTGGTTTATACTTTTAAAGTGACATTTCCTCAAAATGCCTATTTCTTTGTGATTGTCTTATCGGCTTAACCACATGTAACTCCTGTCAAAATACATTTTTAATGAAACCAATAATGTAACTGATCTCTAACACACAATTTAAAGTGTAAATAGATGTCCATGTGTATATACTGATGTTTTTAATAAACTTTTCTAAGTAGAAAAAGTAAAAAGCCACATATGTAAAATGGGTAATGTGAAGTTTAAGCAACACTGTTCAGAACTGTGGGCATCGCATGGTACAATGTGTTTATGTTGAGCAGCTTTGAAATAAAAACACTTCAACTGTCTGCAACGTAAAACCATCTCTTCCTTCTGTCTTTGTTTTACATAGTAGAATGAACTGAATATATAACATTGGTGAAATGTAATGAGCTATGAATATGAAGACAATACTTTTATATTTTTATTTTATATAAAATGGACAATAAGCATTTGGAAAAAAAATTGAACAATAAGTCGGATAACAATTTGTTTATAAGAAATTATTAAGAGGTTTTCATATCATACCTAAGAATTTCTTTGCCCATAAATGTATTATCTACTTCCCATCACATTGTCACAAAAGTGGATTTGTTTGGATGCTTGTTCTGTTTTTCCCATTTCATCTGGATCTTTATGGGACACCACACAAATTTTTCCTTTGTGTCAAATTTGAGATAAGCAAACTCAAGAAGTCTTTTTCGTTGTTTCTTGTCAAGCACTGTAAACAGGAAGTAGTTTAGTACACTGTCCTTGACTCTTGGAAGTTCTCCATTCACCAGAGTCTCCTCCAAGAAGAAATGGACCAGTGGGGCTTGGTAGTGAGCATATCCCAAGGTTCCTAAACACTTCAGAATCCGAGTGATCCTCAGATTGTTGTGACTATATCTGTCAAAATGGAATGAAAATATTAAGGACTAATAATGTTGGCCAAATCCACAAATGTAGCTTGTTAGACCGGTGTCCAAATATGAAATAATCACCCAAGTATTATCATTTTCATTTATTTATTAAAATACCCTACAATGTGAACATAAGTGGATCCCGCTTGATTTGGGTCTGTGCTTATCTGTGTGTCAGCAGGGCTATTGAAAGTATTTTGACCCCTGCTTTCATCTTAGGTCAAGCCTGTTGTTAGACAGGACTATGAAATTTACGACAAATGAGTAATAGCAATAGCAATAATAATAGCATTCTTGAATCTAGCATTTATAGACAATAAAGGTCTTGAATGAACAATCTGAGAACCTCTGATGCATATAGGCTATTGCATTCTGTGCTTGAAGGAAATTAAATGAGTAAAATAATTACAAAAGTTCTATTTAGCTACAGATTAAGACATGTTTATGTGTGCAGGTCCTCAGATTGCTTGTAGATATATAATATTTAATTTGAAAGATTAAAAGTGCAAACCAGGGAATGCAATTCAATTATTATACTCCTCATGCCAGAAGTTGGTCCAAATTTCATAATCCTATCATAAAGTAGGCTAAAGTCTGTGTGCACGAATAAAGCAGGCTTTTGTAGTAAATGTGCTGTTAGTCAATAAAAAAAGGACAAAATCAAGTTGCATCCACCTCAGATATCTTTGCAATATGGCATTTTTTAAATCATACTAGATGTTTTTTCAGGGGTCTTTTTCAGAATTAGACACTAGACCAGTAGCATACCTGTTCAGATTGGTGAATCGATTTTTCCAGTTCAAGGCTCTCTTCACCTCTCCAGTTTTCTCATCACACAGCTCAATTCCATAGAAATCCAACATGAGCGTGTAGGATTCAAGCAGACGTTTTCTTGCTGTATCATTCTTGCAAAATTCCTACATGGGCATAAACATAATGGGTAACCTATGATTCATACTTTTTAAGCCAGTGCCCTGCTTAGCCTACCTTTATTTCCTCTTCTGTGAGTGTACTAGCCTCAGGATTTACTCCTGGCTCTTGCAAGGGAAACAACCTGTATACAGTTTACAAAGATATTTACAAAATAGGCTATAGGAGGCCTAAATAAAGATTACAAATAGACAGGCTATGATATGACCTAGTATAAGCCTACATACTTACCACTGAATATAGCTGTGGACAGACTCCAAAGTGTCATATTGTCCTCTCCACTTAGTATGGTAGTCACTTATGTATAAATCTGTGAAACACAAGGGTCAGATAGTTGAAGTAGTAAAGAAGTAGGCTATTACTATGACCTGCACTTACCATCAGGTGAAGAGGGCCGCTTTCCAAGGTAGAAGTCCAAGTTTGGGTATTCATCCTGTTCAGAAAGAAGAATAGCAACTATGTTTTTTAGGCATTAACAGAACAGTTTTTGTTGAGGAAGAAAATCAAAGCCTACAGTTTCACGGTCCTGATAATCCCAACGCCGAAAAGGCTGAATCTGGATAGAAGAAATGAAGAATTATTAAGAAAATCAATTTAAAAAAAAAATCTTGCTGTTATATAGGCCTAGGCCTGTTTAGTTTACCGGATAGTTGTGTCTGTAATTCTGTAGATCCCTGGCAGCTTCTTGAAATCTCTCAAATTTGTACTGTTACAAAAAAACAAAAAGAAAGATAGCCTAGCGTTAAATGTTTCCTCATTTGGCTACACGAATAGACTGGATGAGGTGGTTTAGGCTGATTTACCGACTGCCTATTGGAGACTTGCTTAAATGTGTAATTCGTCCACGCACTCTGCCCCCCTTGTGCGCCTTCTTCGCTTTTTTCTTCTTGAATTTGGCCCTGGCTGTCGTCCGAGTCTGTCTCCCAGGTGGAGTCATAGTCACAGTGGTAGTCCTCGGAGGCAGCGCGGTGCTCCTCCGTCAGAGCGCACGGAGGGTTCTGCGCACGCTCCTGCACGGGGGTGGTGGGCACCCCGGTGTCCTCGTCGTCGGTGACAATATCGACCTTCACCGAGTCGTTAGAAGTTTCCTCTTCTCTGGACTCATTACGACTACTCCGACGATCCGGGCCTTTAACCCAGTATCGTATCGCCAACAGCGGAACTGCGAGTCCTAAACACACTTTGAGAATGTAAAACCATGACCCTGAGAGTGTTTGTCTCATCCCCTCCAAAAAAGACCGGCTTTTCACCCACCACAACATCTTAAACAATAGCTGTATAAAACGACGACAAAGCAGCAACATAACCATTGCTGAAATGAAAAAAGTAGAACACCTCTTTTACTTTCACTTCTCTGGAACGCCCCTTACATTTGAACGTAAAGTGAAACCTAACAGCAAGGCCACTGGAAAATGGGAATTTGTGCCAATAGACTGAATTACCCTACATATTGCCATAACATAGGCTATATTATATTATATTGTGTTTTTTAGGCCTTTATGAGCAGTATCCTCTTTTCAAACCTGACCGGTTGTTCTTTGCTTTTGCCACTAGGTGTCAGGAGCCACAACTGGACGACAGTTTAAATTATGGCCGAAATGCAAAACCTCATATCTGAACAAATAAAAACCATATCCGTTTCTTCTGTAAAATATAGGCCTATTAAGATTTTCATCATGTAATGTTTTCATGATAAAATATGATAGGTACAGATTTAAAAAAATGCTAGCCTATATAAATATTAAATAAATTAACCTTATTTAAAGGTTATGTATCTGTATAAACCAGTGTTAAAGTAATGACTTCTATAATGGCCTGAAAGGCCTACATTTCAGGTGGAATAAAGAGAGATTTGAACTCTTTATGAACTCTTTATTGGGGCCAAGCACCACAGTGTTTCTACTGATTCTTATACATTATTCTTCTACCCATGGGAGTCTATAGCAACCCCTAGAACCGTCTGGTAAAAAGTTGTGAAATTTTGCATGCACATTCCAGCCAGTCTCTTCATTACCCACGGCAATTTATAGGCCCCCACCCCCAACCATCTAGTGCCACAAGCAGGTCAAAGTTGCAGGAATTTTCAGGAATTTTCTGCGTTGCTAGGCAATGCAGGAATGTACCTTTGATCTGTCTTTGATGTGTCTAGCCGAAGTGAGCTCATATCTCGGGAACCCTTCATAGGAAGCCTGGGAGCCTGGGAAGCCTGGCTAACAGACCCTGTTAGACCCTGTTAAACCCTGTCAGACTCTGTTAGACCCTGTCAGACCCTGTTAGACCCTGTTAAACCCTGTTAGACCCTGTCAGACCCTGTTAGACCCTGTCAGACTCTGTTAGACCCTGTCAGACCCTGTTAGACCCTGTTAAACCCTGTTAGACGCTGTCAGACTCTGTTAGACCCTGTCAGACCCTGTTAAACCCTGTTAGACCCTGTCAGACTCTGTCAGACCCTGTTAGACCCTGTCAGACTCTGTTAGACCCTGTCAGACCCTGTTAGACACTGTATAACTTTTCTGCTTATAACGTAGCGTTTGATTGGCTGTCATGACAAAACGATAATACATGCTGAGGCCTACATGCACCTTCGCACCGAAGGTGCATGTAGGCCTCAGCATGTATTGCTCCCCATATTGGCCCCATATTGCTGCTTGCAGCTATATTTTTTAAAATAAATTTTATAATTTTTTTTAACAATGCCCATTATGGAGAAAAACAAAGACAACTAGGCCTCACTTTAAATGGATTCAATATGTGAATCCTTTTCATATCCTCAACATAGGGACATATGAATATATGAAAAATAGAACAATTAACTGATTATGACTACTCTAGTGTAACAAGTCTATTATCTACAGCTCTGCCTGTACTCTACACTTTGTTTGACAGCACCACTGACATAGGCTTAAAATGACAGCACACATCATAAGGAGACATTTTCCTCAAACACTGTGGTAGAATGAGACTTTATGATGTCTATAATGGCACCCTTTATCTCCATGAGTGTCACCCTCTGCTATCAGATTTAGAGCATTGTGTTTGCATTTCTCTGCCTCATTCTCTCCCAACGAGGAACACAGGCACTGAAATATCTGTTCCCAGAGGACATCCTGCCCTTAATGTCTTCCTGCACTATTCAGCTGTGCAGCTCAACTGAGATACGGGCCGAGCATCAGATAGGCACCATAACAAATGTTTTGTTCTTCATTTGTTCATTTGTATAATGTTAAGGTTTTGCCACTGCAAAGTTAATTTATCAATCAATCAATCAATCAATTTTATTTATACAGCACATTTAAAACAGCCAAAGCTTACCAAAGTGCTGAACAACATTAAAGGTGACATAAAAATCAGGTAGAGTTAAAATAACAACAATAATAACAATGGTGACAATAAAAAAAAAAATAATAATAATAATAACAATAATAAAACAACAACAACATCAACAGCAAGAAGGTGCCAAGGTGTCTCTTCCTAACTCGGAGTAAAGGCCAATGAGAAAAGGTACGTTTTTAGCAGGGATTTAAAGTGCTCCAGTGATTGTGCAGTTCTAATGTGCAAAAGTAAAGTGTTCCACAGTCGTGGACCGGCCACAGAGAAGGCCCTATCCCCTCTGGTCTTCAGTCTGGTCCTAGGGACAACCAGGAGGTGCTGGTCAGCAGAACGCAGACCTCTGGATGGGATCTGGGGCTGAAGGAGTTCAAATAAATACACCGGTGCTATGCCATTAAGACTCTTAAAAACAATCATTAAAATTTTAAAATGGATTCTAAAATGAACAGGAAGCCAGTGCAGGGATTTGAGAATGGGAGTGACATGGTCTCTCTGCTTTTTTCCAGTTAAAAGTCGAGCAGCTGCATTCTGGACCCCCTGTAGGCGCCTAAGCTGGGCCTGGTCAATGCCAACGTACAACGAATTGCAATAATCGAGTTGTGATCTCACAAATGCATGAATGGCCTTTTCAAAGTGCAGATGTGGAATGTACGATTTAATTTTGCTTAAAACCCTTAGCTGATAAAAACTTGATTTAAGAACAGAGCTGACTTGCTTTTCAAATTTAAAATTACAATCAAAGATGACACCAAGATTTCTAGAATAGTCCTTTTCATAGGAGCTCAGTGGGCCTATGGCACTGTCACAGTTCAGTAGGTCAGAATGGCCAAAAACAATGACTTCAGTCTTCAGCTTGTTAAGATTAAGAAAGTTTGACTGCATCCATTCCTGAACTTCCTTTAAGCAGTTTACCAGAGCTTGAACAGAGCAACTGGTCTGAAGTGGCAGGTAGATTTGCACATCATCCGCATAACAATGATACGAAATATTATGCCTTTCAAATATTGACCCCAAAGGAAGCATATAAAGGCCAAATAAAGCAGGGCCCAGTATACTTCCTTGGGGAACACCACACTTAAGCTTGGAGACCACGGAGGTGAACTGCCCTAAGTGAACAGAGAAGGTCCGGTCTGTTAGATAGGACTGGAACCATTTCAGTGCGGTGCCCCTGATGCCCACTTGTTCCAGGCGAGCCAAGAGGATGGCATGGTCCACTGTATCAAAAGCTGCAGTTAAGTCCAAGAGCACTAGTGCAGAAGGTCAGCCAGAATCTGAGATTAAAAGCAAATCATTAAAAACCTTTAAAAGAGCGGTTTCTGTGCTGTGCTTGGACTTAAAACCTGACTGGAGCTTTTCAGTGATACTATTCATATCGAGGTGCGACTGCAGCTGGGTTAAAACAATTTTCTCTAAAATTTTAGATATAAAAGGAAGTTTCGAGATGGGCCTAAAATTTGACATCAGTGAGGAATCAAGATTGCTCTTCTTTAAAATGGGCTGCACCACTGCATGTTTAAGAGCATTTGGGACACATCCTGACATTAAGGCCATTCTCTGTTCTTGTGCCCAACTGCATTGACCTGTTTTATGACTGTCAAAATTTCTTTGAGTGTTTTGAAAATGTATCACTTTCACTTGTGTCAGAAATTGTTGCTAAGCTGCGCCCAGCCTTCTGCCCACTTGACCCCATTCCATCTCGTCTTTTTAAAGGGATTTTTAATTCACTTGGTTCCTGGGTAGTTGAAATTGTCAATTCTTCCTTAAGGAGGATATTTTGTCATTAAAAAATGATAGAAAATCATTGCACAGTTTAGGTGAAGCCACAACAGGAGGAGAGTTACAGAGGTTTATCAGAGAGTTCAGTGTATTAAATAGAACCTGGGGTGTGTGACTATTAGCTGAGACGATATTGGCCAAAAACTGTGATTTGGCCACTTTGACTGCTCTTTGATAAGTCTGCAAGCTGTCTTTGAGGATGTCCAAAGAGATTTGCAATTTGTCCTTTTTCCAGCGTCTTTCTGCGCGTCTGCATGCACGCCTCAAAGCACGAGTGGATTCATTGAGCCAGGGTTCTGTTTTTGGCTTGGTGGGGGCCACTAAATCCATAATATCAGTGCACGTAGTATTAAACAAAGACAACATTTCGTCCGTGCTTAATGTGTAACAGTCATTCCGTAAATTAGATGAAGAGTCATTGAAAGAAGCCGAGAACATCACTGCGGTTTGGGAGTTTATTGTGCGCGCTTTATGGGTCAGGGCGCACGGTGTATTCCCCAATTTAGGCAGCGTCAGCGTAAACAGGACTGCAAAATGGTCCGAAATCCGCGTGTCACAAATGTCAGTAACATTCAACGTCAGTCCGAAGGACAGGACAAGATCTAGAGTGTGTCCTTAATGTTTCAGTGTGCTTAAAAAAATATTATTTAGACAAAGCAATTAGAACACTTATTAAGAAACAATAAATACTCTCACACAGTATTCTGTAATTTGGTCTCCTCTGCACAGTCCTGCTCTGCATCCTGAATGTTTCTCATGTTCAGATCCTGTGGACCCCAGTGAGGCTGACATGCATTAAAGAGTGCTCAGATGTGTCTCGGGTGTATAGCTTACTACTTCCATATATGTTCATGTTCATATAGGCTTCATAACTTTTGTTAATGACTGGTGATTTCTACTGCCTGTAAAAGCACTGCATTTACACTCAACAAAAATATAAATGCAGTATAAGGTACACCTGTGCACTAATCATGATGTCAGATCAGCATCTTGATGTGGCACACCTGTGAGGTGGGATGGATTATCTCAGCAAAGCAGAAGTGCTCACTATCACACATTTAGACAAGTACAATGTTTGAGAGAAATGGTAATATTGTGTATCTGGGATGAATTTTAGATCTTTAAGTCCATCTCATGAAAAATGGGAGCAAAAACAAAAGTGTTGCATTTATATTTTTGTTGAGTGTAATAAGCTCTCACAAAATGGAGCGGAAATTGCAACTGCACACAGTGCAGCCTTGATCATGTTTTGCACTGTAGAGACTTTGTAACAAGCCTGTCTGCAAGAAGGAGTTGTCACCATTCTTGTGTTGAATGAGGACATTTTGGAAAGTTCAAACGCTGTGTATAACTGTGGGAAATAAAGGTCAACTGCCACTTTATAATGTCTTGGCACAAGAACTTCACAAAGCAATTTGTGTTCAGCTCTGCAGAAATTCTAGTTCTGAAGTTGCACCCTTATGTCTGTTTTATTGTTGCTAAAGTGTGGAAACGCAATGAAATGCCTAATGATCTGTGAAAAAGTCTACTAAATTAACACACTGATCACAGGATCAACGTTGCTTATTCTAATCACTTTACCTGCGGATTGCCCAGAAAAGTTTTACTCTCATAAATGTTTAGCAGAGTTTCGCACGTCAAGTCTAATGTGATTGGACTCATGGTAAAGTCAAGGTGCTGTCCGCGCTGGGCTCAGGTTGCCTGTAAGTGACGCAGACACGCCTTTTTGTGCCACTCCAGTCCAAGACGCGCTAATTGGTCTGTCTTCAGTTTCAACACTAGAACCAGCTGTAATCCTAGCAGGCCGCCACATAAAGTGATGGAGATGAATGTGGAGCGTCCCAGATGCTGCTCTGTCCAGTGTCCGTGTCTCGGAACCTCCGCTCCACGCGCGTCCCGGTGGTGAGGATGAAGACGCAGAACATCAGGACACTTTGTCTCATCGTGTCCATGGTCTTTTACCTGATCATAGGGGCCGCTGTGTTTGCTGCCCTGGAGTCCGAGAGGGAGAGCTCCAGGAAGAAGGCGCTGGAGCAGGAGCTGAATGAGATGATGAACAAGTACGGCTTCTCGGACAGCGACATGAAGCAGATCGAGAGCGTGGCGCTGCAGTCCGAGGCGCACCGAGCGGGCCGCCAGTGGAAGTTTGCAGGATCCTTTTACTTTGCCATTACAGTCATCACCACAATAGGCAAGTAGCCTGCACTTAACTTGGCTGTGTTAAGTGTGGCAGTGTGGATGTGTAGTAATCTAGGGCAGGCTGTAGAATTGAACAAACATGCCATGCCCGAGGCTAATGACCACAGATATAAAGTCGACCTGTTCAAATCAAATAGGCTACAGCTTTTGACAAACATTTGACACATTGGCAAAGTTCTTTTCATAGTGTTTTGGGTCTCAAGACGATTATTCAATCCGAAAGCAGAACGGGCATCACACGAGTCTCTCACTAATAGTTTTTGCCTAAAAGATGCTGGAAACAAACCGAAAAGGCCAGTCTCTGATCTGAATGGTCACTACCTGCAGCCAATCAGTCAGCCTCTACAGCTCAGGGAGTGATTTCTGCAGGATCTGAGCTTACACATGAAATATGGCCTGTTCTTGTATTGAGAATGAGAAAAACTTATGTGCTTTCAATATACAGGTTAAAGCACTGGAAACCTGGGTTAATTTGTGATTGTATTGGCCTACCTTTTTGGAAGAAGTTAGAGCACAGGCTATATACCCTGATTTTAAGTGTACACAGATGTGCAATAGGTGTGACTGCATACACAGATGTGGATGTGAGAGGGGTTTAAATTTAGTTATTTAAAGGGACAGTAAACATATGGGTTAAATGGAGTGGAGGACAGGTCTGTCCACAGCATCTTCGAGCCAACTGCTTTATTCACTATTTGATGCTAAATTATTTCAGCCTCACTTAGCTATTGTAGTTTTGTATGGAAGTAACCCATTCAGTCTTTTTTCCCATCACAATATGAAGGTCAGCTGTTTTGTAAAGGACTGCAAAAATAAGTGCAAATCTGAAAGAGGCAATACTAAATATCAATTTATTCCAGGTCTACTAGAGTAATACAATTTTAATAAGTGGTCAGTCAGAGCAAGCACATTCTTGTCACGAAGCTCTGGATGTCGTCTGGTAGAACACGCATTGTACATAATATGGTTTTTCTATATAGTTTTTGTTTATATTTATTGTTCTACTCTTCTCATGATCTCATGGGACGCCAGTGTCAACAGTGTTATACATGGCCAGGGTATTTTTTTAAAACAGTATTCACCAAGTTATTTTAATCTGCTTTTAAAAGCACATTGATAGCTGGAATAATAGCAAGTTGTGTTTTGTTGGACCAGTTGCCTATTCAGTCACACTTGATCAATACCAAAGACCAGAGCCATATGCATAATAGATAAATGAGGACCAATAAGCTGTGGAAAAGAAACAGTCTTAAGGTTGTAAGGAGCTATTAAGAGCCTATAACATGTGCACATTACACACACTGGACCACAAGTCTATATGATTATATTTGATGGCTTTGACAAAGAAGGACAGAACACAATAATACCTGAACACACACGCTTAAACCTGTGATTTGATTGTATGTAAAAAGCCCTTATGTGTCCCCTTATGCTCATTTCTATCCTTTTTAAACCAAATGTTGCCACAAAATCTGTTTGAGTGAGAAACAGACACAGAGTAAACCAGTCAAAAATGTGTTTTAGACTTAGACTTAGGCTTAGATGAACTTTATTGATCCACAAGGGAAATAATTTGGACAAAATGTTATAATAACAAGAATATAAATGGTAAAAGTACATTCAAAAATATAAATGGTAATAATACTAAAATAAAAAGCAAAAAATAGCAAGATGTGTCAAATAAAGCATAATTATATAAATGTAAGTAAAAATAAAATATATATACAAATATATCTCAGCTATATACAAGAGGTCATAAGGAGTAAAGGAAAAACAAAGATGAAATAGTGATTGACAGGACGTAGGGTTATCTGTGACATAATGGTGAGTTGTTGTTACAGTTTTCGTGTTTCTTTTATACAAGTAGAAATATGTACATTACTTCCAAACCCACACACACAAAGCTAACATACATGAACATTTACACAGACAGTGGCTCCTCTTTTCTGCATCACTTGAGGAAAAACTAAAACTAAAACACAACACTACACATACAAAATAAAATAAAAAACTCTTGTACAGGACAATCAAGATGGATGGGACTTTGTTTACATTATTAGTTACCGATCAGTGTCTAATCACTGAAATGGACTGCGGTATCTTTTACACCCTGCTGTCTAACATCACCTGACATAACCCAGCCTCTTGTCTCTCTGTTTTGCAGGCTATGGCCACGCTGCTCCCTGTACCGACTCAGGGAAAGCTTTCTGTATGTTTTATGCTGTTTTGGGCATCCCTTTGACCCTGGTCATGTTCCAAAGCCTGGGAGAGCGCATTAACACCTGTGTGCGTGTGGTGCTAAGTCGGGCTAAGCAGAGTTTTGGCCTTCGGAAGACTAATGTGTCTATGGGTAACATGGTGCTTGTGGGTCTCCTCTCCTGTGGAAGCACACTCTGTATAGGAGCAGCTGCTTTTTCTCACTTTGAAGGCTGGTCTTTTTTCAATGCATACTACTACTGTTTCATTACTCTGACCACTATTGGATTTGGGGATTTTGTCGCCCTGCAAGAGAAGGACGCTCTGCAGAGGAGGTACCCGTATGTTTTATTCTGTTTTACTTACATTCTCGTTGGGTTAACAGTTGTAGGTGCTTTTCTCAATCTTGTGGTATTGAGGTTTTTAGCAATTAGCAGCGAGGAGGGTGTTTCAAAGCAGGAAATAAGTACTGAAAACCAACATTCTGAGCCCAAGGATACACAAGATGATTTGGAGTTGGGGGTACAAACTCATAATTTGCAATGCAAGGAAGAGGCTTTCTGTAATAGCAATCTGAATCTTCCAGTGGAGACAAGCAGGAGTTGTACGAATCTTCTCCCACCTTCCCCTGTCAAAGACAGGACTGCAGTCACACCGCACAGAAAGATCAATGGTCAAAATCCAGCGCTAAAAGTTTTATGTTCCTGTCTCTGCTGTGAGGCTGATGATGACAGCCCCGCCCACTTACATCCTGATAATACGGAAGGACATTGTAACCCTGTCTTCTATAACTCTATCTCCTACAGAGTGGACCAGGTCTTAAGCAGTACCTCATCATCTAAATACACTCCATGTAGCTGTGTCCTATACCATCAACACCCCAGGAGAAGGTCATCCATTTGAAGTTGGCATGAAAGACTGATAATTTTGTGAGTGTGTTGTAATGCAGACACTTTTAAAGGTGTATATTTAAATAGTGCTTTTGGACTGGTGTAGGAGAGTAATCCTGTAGTCATTATGCATGTTTACGGCATGGAATGGAAATGGAATACATTATTCTTGAAGGTCCTATATTATGCAAAATTAACTCTTGTGAGCTTTAAAGGTACAGTGTGTAGGATTCGTGGCGCATAGGTGGTGTAGGTACCATGCACTTCCTCTTTTGGCTACGGCAGACCTCGAGGGTCACCCGGGCGTACCGTAATGCGGACAGCATACTAACGCGCACCCGGGGCTGTGCGAGCTCTCGCCGACAACTACGGTATAAATAAAAAGCGGTCCCGTTCACAGTTTTTTTTTTTTTTTTTCGCATGAAAACACACATTCCAGATCGTGTACCATGACAATCTACACATCAAATGAAACCTTACAGTCTCCTTTTTTTGACTATGCAATTCATTTCCCGGCACAACAATCACTCCCCGAGCACATGGGGCTTTTATACGGAAAAGCACAAAACGAGGTTTGTTACTTAGCTTACCTTTGAAGGCTCTGCACAGGTCAAACTCTGTATTTCACCATAAGCTTGGTCTCAATCTGTCCGTAAGGATCCAGCGAATAAAATCCAGTAAAACATTTTAGTCCAAAACACGTGTCAGATCCATTACGACGTGTGATCCGGGACATGCTTGGCGTTGTTTACCCAAAACCACAAGCCTTGCTGAAGGCGAAGGCGGAGCCCAAATGTCCTTCTGCGGCTCTCGTATTCAAAATGGCTGCCTCTATATGGGGAAGATCCCCCTTTTATGTGACTATATCTAAGTCCAAAAGAATACTTTGATTTCATGATGGAAGTGAAAAGGCTTGGAAAACAATGTATTTTTGAATGGGTATCTTCAATTTCGGTAATTAACGGGTAAAAATCTTACACACTGTCCCTTTAAGCCATGTTATAATGTTATTACCCCATCAAAAACATACCTGGAGTTGTTTCATTCTCACATGTTCGAGTAACCCTTTGTTATAGTTTGTCTACATCCTTAGATCAAAATGCTGTGTTCCACCTTGTGATGTCATGAAGCGGTAGTTTTCAAGTTAGCAGCTCCCTTTTACCTTTTGTTCAGTAGAGATTGGCAAATCCAGAGCTGAAATAGTCCAAAAAGGTGTTTTGAGTTTAAAAACAGTGGAGCATTTTCCGTATTACCACATGACATCACAAGGTGGAATAGAGTGTTTTCCGTTTGAGAGAAGAACTCAGCCTAAATAAATAAAGTATGCAGGATATGTGTGTTAAACATGAGTGATTGAAACAAAACATATTTCCAGATATGTCTGATGAGGAAACAACATAATAACATAGATCAGAACACAGCGTAATATGGGCCCTTTACAATCTGTCAGAACTACTTACTTACTTACAGTAGATTGTATTCCTTTACACCACATTGATAATGGTGAGCTACTTCTGTAACCACAGCTGCCAGTCTGCGCCATCTGCCCCTCTGACCAACACCAATCACACACATTCATTCAAATTAGCAGAGTGTTATGTCCAGAGAATCTGTCAACTTTTAGGTTTGTTAACAAACTCTCTATCCACTGAGCAGGACCCACTGCCTACCAATTATGAAAGCATTTTATTTTGACAAAGAGCATCTGAAGTAGGCTCCAATGCAATAACTTTTGATTTAAGAGTCTGTGTTGAATGGGTGTAAGCATTATTGACAAAAGCACTTTATCATAATAACCTGATCCCATGTGCCTTATCAAATTGTTACATTGTGTGTAACTGATTAAAGCTATATCTATACTGCCACACTGAGTTTTCCTTCATTTAGATTAAGTAACCACACAATAGAGAATGACCTTTAACCAAAACGTCACCCTTAACACATCTTCTCATCAGTGTCTGTTGATTCTAAACTTTGTATGGCGCATTTGCAGCTATAGTGTTCAACTGTGGCCCTCAATTACAGTGGTTCTTTCTAGTGACCAGATGAAGAGTGATCTGACGTGAGAACTGTGACTTTCCTGAAACTGCCAATTAACGAGAAGAGCCATATTGATTCAGTAAGCACAGAGCCCAGAGTCCCCCGAGAGCAGCTAGGAGTCAAACTACCAACACAAGAACGATTTGACCATTTGACTGCTGCCAATTTCCCAATTTGCCTCATTTGAATTGTCTTTTTTTTTTTTTTCCTCTCTCCCCTGTTAATATTTCAGTCAATTGCAGATGGCCTTTGCTCTAGTCCTCCACTCAGGGTCAGGCAGAAAATCACTGCAGTTTTGCATTTTATTATATAATTTACAGAGGTAAAGAAGCTGTGACTTCCATTGGATTACATGCACTTTTTGAAATGACCACTTGGGGGTACCATTGCACTGTGTATAAAAAGTCTGAACTACAACGTTGGAGATGCATTAAGTTGTGGTAAACGTCCCCTGGAGACTGACTGGCATAATGTAAATATTAAAGATAAATAATACAAATTAATTTACTATGGGCTTTAGTCGGGCTGCTTTGTCAAAATGCTCTGTTCCCCCCCCAGGAATGTCATGTAGTGATTGTTTTCAAGTTAACACCTTTACGTTATTTCAGTGCAGATTGGCAATTCCATGGCTGAAATCATCCAAATGATTCCAGTGAAGGTGTATAAAGTGTTTTCCGTTTGAGCGAAGAACCCGCCTTAAATATGTAGGGTTTGTGTGTTAAATGTGTGAATGAAACAAAACACAACTCCAGCTCTGTTTGTGATGGTGAGACAACATTATAACATAGATTAGTAAATAAGGTAATATGGGCCTTTGACAATGCAGAATAAGTTGCAAATAAAAATCAAAACCTTATCTTGTCACTATTTCTCAGAAGTGAGACTTGAACATTGAGATTTCACAGAGCTGTCATGAACATCTAACCCACAGTCCAGACAATGTGTAGGTGAAGTCACATAATAGTCCTTGTGATACACAGCTCTGGACCACTGCAAAATTATCAGTTTTTCTGATTTTACTACTTATAGGATGCTGTGGTATGTGACAAAATGAACATTTTTGTTTGAGTCTGACAACATTTCCCCCAAATTCCCAAATAAAATATAATCATTTAGAGCATTTATTTGCAGAAAATGACAAATGGTCAAAATAACAAAAAAGATACATGTTTTTAGACTTCAAAAAATGCAAAGAAACAAGATCAAATTCATTTTAAAACGACATCATACTAATGTTAACACTTACACAAGAAGAGTTCAGAAATCAATATTTGGTGCAGTAACCTTTATTTTTAATCACAGTTTTCATGCGTCTTGGCATGCTTTCCACAAGTCTTTCACATTGTTCTTGGGTGACTTTATTCCACTCCTGGTGCAAGAACTGAAGTAGCTCAGCTTTGTGTTTGTGTTGGAATTCAACAGATGCTGGAATGGAATGGCTGTAATACATGTAGAGATGCTGATTTCAGAAAAAAATGCAGTGGTCTCTTAAACCACTCTTTTTCCAGAGCTGTACATTTTCATATCCTTCATATAATATAATATAGATACTTTCATATAAAACCACATATGGTCTGGATATGTGAGCAGCGTGCAGCGGCAAACAATGAACCTGCTGTCTGCGTGCCTTGAAAAGATCACTATTTTGAGTTTTGAAAGCTTATGTCTCATTTGCATAATCAGCCCATTAATATTCACTTTATTCTGTTGTGACGCCTCAGATGCCTCTTCAGATCTCTTACTGTGACTGGCAAAAGTATGGAAAATTATCCACGCGACACAGAGAAGTCAAAAAAGATAGCATCAAATGAATTGGACATGGCATATGAATAGTTTCACTCCCACGCGAAAGAGATTTTTAAGATGTCTTTGTACTTTAAGGTTATGAAAGACCGGCTAAACATGCGTCAGTGAAAAATAGTAAAGGGGCTGTACCAGACTTTACTTTCATCTAAGAGACCACTGCAATTTTTTCTGAAATCAGCATCTCTACATGTATTCCAGCCATTCCATTCCAGCGTCTGTTGAATTCCAACACAATCACAAAGCTTCAGTTCTTGCTCCAGGAGTGGAATAAAGTCACCCAAGAACAATGTGAAAGACTTGTGGAGAGCATGCCAAGACACATGAAAGCTGTGATTAAAAATAAGGGTTATTGCACCAAATATTGATTTCTGAACTCTTCTTAAGTGTAAACATTAGTATTATGTTGTTTTAAAATGAATTTGATCTTGTTTCTTTGCATTGTTTGAGGTCTGAAAACGTGTATCTTTTTTTGTTATTTTGACCATTTGTCATTTTCTGCAAATAAATGCTCTAAACCAGGGGTCTTCAACGTTTTTCAGGCCAGGGACCCCAAAACAGATGGCGAACTGTGCCAGGGACCCCCTACTATATATACGGCATAGAATTGTGTTTTATATTAAGTTGAGCTTAGTGTCATGTATAAACATTGCTACTCTGTTATGGTACATTTAATACAAGGAAATAATACACAGGTTAATACTGTATTTTACACTATAAAATATTAAATTATATTATTTTAAAGTGAAATCAAAAGATTTCGCGACCCCCCTGCAGTACCTCCGCGACCCCCCTAGGGGTCGCGACCCCCCTGTTGAAGACCTCTGCTCTAAACGATAATATTTTTATTTGGAATTTGGGGAATATGTTGTCAGTAGTTTATAGACTCAAACAAAAATGCTCCTTTTGCCCAAACACATACCTATAAGTAGTAAAATCAGATAAACTGATAATTTTGCAGTGGTCTCTTATTTTTTTCCAGAGCTGTATTGTAAAAGCAGCTCCAAGGGTCAAAATGAAAGCATTGCGTGCTGTCTGCATGTATTTCTCCAATGCATGAAGTAGTAGTTGTACCCTGATAGCATGCTAGTTGATGTTAAAACTCCCATCTGGCTTCTCAAAGTTGTGAATTGTGATATAAACTCAAGGTGAAAAGTAGGATGCTAGGAACTGTGGACCACACAAACCACTGGAAACCATTAAAAAGAAGGAAAGAAAGAAAAACTAAATTATGTTATAGTCAATGAATTGATTTGTATGAGAAGCTTGAGGAGGTATTGATAAAACCTGAACCTCCAAGCACTGCAACTATGGTTTATGTAGTGGAGTAGGCTATGTGTGTGTGTGTGTGTGTGTGTGTATGGCTCCTATAGAGTGTATCAAATGTCGAAAGTGGATGGATTGTGTTTCCCAGGTGGAGCTGTTAAAGGAAACTTGACATGGATATCAGATTTCTAGCAAAAAAGGCTTCAAGTTTTTGTAGTATATCAAAATGTTAATGTTGTTGTTGTTGTTTAATACAGACTAAAAGGGACCATATTATGCTATTTTCTGATGTATGTTATAATTTTGTTTCTTCATCATTACGTACTATAATGTTGTTTCTTGATCATTACGTACTATAATGTTGTTATCTCATCAAAAACATACCTGGAGCTGTGTTTAGTCTCATTCACCCAACACAGCCTGCATATTTAGGCTGAGTTCTTCTCTCAAACAGAAAACACTCCACTTCCACCCTGTGATGTCATGTGGTAATACAAGATGTGTTTTTAAACTCCATACATGTGTATCATTTAGATGATTTCCTCCCTGGAATTGTACATCTTTACTGTAAACTTGAACACTACAGCTTCATGACATCACAAGGTGGATTAGAGCATTTTGATCTTTGGAGATGCAGACAGACTAATAATCCCTCGCTCTATCGTGGTTCACTGTTCGCGGCCTCACTGTTATGCGGATTTAAAAAAAAATTTTTTTATAGTGTAACATTTTTTTTATAGTGTAACAATGTGTTCTGCGTCCTGATTGGCTAAGAGACTAGACCAGGACTAAACGTGAACTAAATCAGGTCTAGACCAGAACTAAACCAGGTCTAGACCAGGTCTAAACCAGGTCTAGACCAGGTCTAAACCAGGTCTAAACCTGGACTGGCCCTGGACTAAACCAGGACTGGACCAGGTCTAAACCAGGATTAAATCACTCCGTGCGGCTCTTGCGTTCGTTTGTGTGTGTTCGGTTTGTGGCTCGGGCTGAGACAACGCGGTTCGGGCGCCGTGGTTCTATCTCGTGCTCGCAGCCCCGGTGTACGCGTGCTGCTCTGTCACAGATTTGTCCACGATGAACCCCTCATCGTGGACAAATCCGTGACAGAGCAGCGTGTCGCACACTTCTCCAAGGGGTTGGTGGATGCGACGCGGCAGTGCTCCTCGCGCATCCGGCGGGGCTTCCGGGGCCGTGTCTCCCCCCACGCGTCACTATTAATACATTTTGTTGAAAATCTATGAAAGTTTGAGTGTTTAAACTAGAGACAAATGTGAGAAAATGTTAATTCCAGTCTGAGAAAAGCGTATAATGTGTGTGGTGAGGCATTTACAGCCTTAAAACATGTAGAATAATTGTAAAATATAAAGTTGTCCTACTTCGCGGATTTCTCTTATTGCGGGTTATTTGTGGAACCTAACCCCTGCGATAAACGAGGGATTACTGTAAAGGATTACTCAAACATTTTTGAATGAAATGGGGCGCAAGAGTGGCTTTCGCCCAGGGCGCAAATCACTCTAGGAACGCCACTGGGTCTTGTTCACAAGTGAGGGAAGGCTGCATGAGCTTGACAGACATCAGTAATATTTGTGCAATAAAATGTCAAAAACAAGAAATAAATCACCCCCAAAAGGAGCCTATAGAGCGTTTTCACGTGATGTCATAATCCGGAACAAAACAAACATTGCACTTATGCCGCAGAGTTTAAAAAAAAAAGCAAAATGGTCAACTATTGTCGGGTCCTAGGCTGTCACAATAGATCGGACAGAGAAAAACAGCTGCACTTCTATCGTTTACCTAAAGTAGTGATCAACCAGGGTGAACAGACAGAGCGATTATCAAAGGAAAGGAGGTGATTGTGGATCGCCAGTCTCCAACAGAACTTGGATGGGAAAAACGACGACATATGCATATGCTCAGTTCATTTCGCAGCTGGTAGATATTTTACACTGTGCATTGTGATTGCTATCATAATTTTTTTATTTGTCAATTTTTTAGGTCCATGCATCAGTAACTTAACTTTGTTAGTTGTAAATACTTGTACATGCACATGTTCATTTGCTTCACTGGCCCCTACAGTAAATTGTATTACAATATTAATATTTTAATCTTTGCAAAACGTGAATAATATAAAGCAATATACTCGTACTTAAACACATTACACATGTGGCTTTACTAGACACAAGCATGCCTATTTTTGCCATCACAATACGCTTGTCCCCAATTTTCCTCACTTTGCGCTCTCGTACCATCCACAAACAAACTGGTTGTTGCCTCCAGACCTTTAGAGCTCTGAAGGTCTTGTGCTGTATAAGGGCTTGGGGAGAAGACCAGGTACTTCACAATATCGGGATCACTTACAGCAGCAGAATCGACAAATCACCACTGTCACTGAACAAACTTGAATCCATCTCATATGGATCTTCTTCTCCAATTAATATGAGTTTGTTCATATAACGCTCATTTTCTTTGGCATCCAAATTATCTCTATACAACTGGTCAACTGTATCAGAAGTTTTGGATTCCAAGTTGGAAGGTTTACCGCAAAATTTTGAGTTTTTCTGCACGGTTGCTTTATAAGCATGTTTACTTTGAGTGTGCAATATCTCCAACATGGCCGCACATCCAGGTCATCATCCCAATTTTCCAGGTTGGTGAAAACACTCTATAGATCAATAATCCAAAAGCACTCCTCCATGTTATTAAAGTCCATTTACAGCAGTAATTTCACTGCACAAACAGCATGTTTTTAATTTTGTTGTTTCACTCTTAGTGTACCAGCATGTTGACTTGAGGCCCTTTTGTATGCATTAAAATCAGGACATAGTGCCTTTCATACTGTACATTCAATTCCAAAACCATACATTTTGGGACCTTTAAAACAACAGATTTGAATTCAAAACAGAGACAAACAACAACTTAATCCAGAAAAGGACTTGGTTTATTGTAGTAATTAAGGAATTAAATCAACACTAGAAAAAACAAATAAAACAAATTTACACCCAAGGAAACCTGCACCACACTTTGGAACGCATAGACAATACTGAATATACTGAGTCTGCACCCATGGATCCCACTTATTAATTAGCCTCCAAAATACCACCATCAAAGCAGTGCACCCGAGCGCTCTCCTCTCTTTACAGTTTCAGCTGTTGTCAGAACTAAGCTGGGTAAATAATTGATTATATTGTTCGACTTCTCTTTGTGAACACGCCCTGTTAAATCATTAGACTCGTGGGGTGGAGGGTCTTTCATGTGCGGGGAAAATGGGGAGCGGGATACTGGATTAAATTGGAAGCCAGCGATTGGTTCAAGCTCAGTGCAATATGCCTCAGTCACAAGGGTAAATAGCTTTAATATGGCACAAATATGTGAGGGAGCTACATAATAGGAGCCACATGCAAATCAAGTATTTAGAGATGCGCAAATAAACTGAGCCAATAGTGGGTGCCATGTTTTCATTATGGAGAAATATGTTTGTTTGTGTAGCAGGCATTCACAGGGCTTTCGGGAATGGATGGAGATTACGAGTTCTTTTCTGGGATGCACAACAGAATTCCAAAGCGCTTTTCTCCTCTCCTGCAGCTTACAACGGAAGATTAAGGAACTAAAAACACACGTTACAGTTATTTGGTTGAAATAAATACAAATTAAGATCTTGAGCATTAATGACTTGTATTGGTGGGAATCGCTTATTAATTTTAATTTCTGTCTAATTTGCTTCTGGTGTGGAACAGTGTGAAAAGGCAGTTTTAATTCAGATGCTGTCTCCTCCAATCACAGCAGTTACACTCTGTCTGATTAACCACAGTGGTTCATGAAGATGGTTCGAATTACCTCCCAATCAAGCACCCTTCATCTGAGCACTAATGACACGTCACTTTGACAATAATAATTACACTGGTAAATAATAATAATGGAGGTGATTGGTGTTTACTGTTAATTGAGCCATCTGTAGTATTTCCAAGTATTCAGAAATGTTGAAACTAATATTAATCACTCAAGCAATTTGGAATATGCACTTGTTATGAAGTAAATGCTACCATAGAGAGTTCTTAAAAAGCCCTGTACTTGATTTTATATGTTTTGTTTCATTTGCACGTTTAACACACAACTTAGACTTAGACTTAGACAAACTTTATTGATCCACAAGCGAAATTGTTTTGGGTACAGTAGCTCACTCATCAAATATAATATACAATATAAAACAGAGGGGAAAAGAACAAAAAGAAAAATAGATGGCATAGCGACCAAAGAGACCTGTGTCAGATGAGACACAATTATATACATAAGATAATGGTAATAAATGTATATGTACAATCAAACCCCACACATTTAGGCTCAGTTCTTCAGAAAACACTCTGTCCCAACTTATGATGTCATATGGTAATAAAGGAAATACTCCACAGTGTTTTTAAACTCTGTGTTTTTAAACAGCTCTGGAAAAAAATAAGAGACCACTGCATGTTTTTCTGAAGTCAGCATCTCTACATGTATTACAGCCGTTCCATTCCAGCATCTATTGAATTCCAACACAAACACAAAGCTGAGCTACTTCAGTTCTTGCACCAGGAGTGGAATAAAGTCACCCAAGAACAATGTGAAAGACTTGTGGAGAGCATGCCAAGACGCATGAAAGCTGTGATTAACAATAAGGCTTATTCCATCAAATGTTGATTTCTGAACTCTTCTTAAGTGTAAACATTAGTATTATGTTGTTTTAAAATGAATATGATCTTGTTTCTTTGCATTGTTTGAGGTCTGAAAACATGTATCTCTTTGTTATTTTTTTGTTGTTGTTATTTTGATTTGTCATTTTCTGCAAATAAATGCTCTAAACCATTTTATTTGGAATTTGGGGGAAATGTTGTCAGCAGTTTAACAAAAATGTTCCTTTTGCCCAAACACATACCTATAAGTAGGTACTACCTATAAGTAGTACTGGGACAAGAGACAAGTTTAACCTATATACAGACACTTTAATTCTCCCAAAAAGCCATCACATTTCAGAGTTGATATCTGTTTCAGAACGAGCTGTTTGCATGGGTAATCAGTGTGTTGGAGAACTGCATTTGAGAACTGTGTGTTGGGAAATTCCAAGGCTATTTGCCTATTTAAATTACATTTTCCTGTGTTGTTTTTATTTTCACAAAACCGCCTCCTCTCTGACCACATCTTCCGTTGGCTCTGACAGACACTGACGTCCCCTCTCCTTGAATGCATGTACGTATAAGGATGCGAAGAGAGCCTTGGTCAGGGGCAGGTTATAGCCGTTCAAAAACATCCTCATTGCTCTGAGTGCTCTTCAGGTGGAGGACAAGCTGTAAACAGACTGTATGGTGAAACTGTGTTGAAAGCTTATCATCAAAGTAATGACACTCACAAGACAGCGTCATGGACAAGTGGACATGGCTCTGTGCAAGAGATATTTTTTTATTTCCAAGCTTTTATTTCCATCTGCAGTTTCTCAGTGCCACATCCCGCACTGTAGGTCAACCTTATCTCCAACACAGCAGCACGATATATTTTTCCCATTACACCCACTATTGTAAGAAAGAAAGATTCTGAAGTTGCTGTCAAGGCAGAATTTGAATGAGCCTGATAACAGTACATTGTAGCACAATAGTCTTCTGGTCCCTTTGGATAACAAATGCAAGTCTTTATTTTTTAGAGGGACTGCAGGGGAATGAAGAAAAGAGGGCTCCCATCGGAGATATGAAATGGCTTTTGTTCAGAGTTGGGCAGACAACAGAGTGATTTGTACCTGTGTTAATCTCCCTAAAAGATTATATAAGTCAAATCTTTGGCACAGCCTTAGCTCTGAATTATTCACTTTATTACAGACCCTTTTCTTACAGTCAGCTGTCAGGATTCCAAATAATTTTCTCTATATCTCTTATGCCAATGCAGTATATTTCCATAAATCCAGGCTCATTAGGACGGGACTTTCTGAAGAGTGAGAGCACTTGTGGAAATGTCGAGAGAAAGCTACAAAGCGTACGTCTTCCTATGCATTTAGGCTGTCACTGCATTTGACAAGTGAAGCATCCGAGTGCAATGGTTTGGTCCAAGTTTCAGAGCACATAGTGATTTTACATTCACATATAAAACAGTTTCAGTCTATTCTATTATACTGGATATAAACTGATGAATATAATCTCATGGTATAATTCTTTCCCACAAGATTATGTCAAGATATTTTTATAGAAATTACTGGACCCAGGATTTTATTGCCTGACTAGCCAGTCCCTTCTACATTCAGTTCGAATCCAAAAGTTACTGGAACCGAACCACAGAGCGACCTCTTGAAAATTCTTTTAACATTCTTTTAACAAAATATTTTACTTCTTTTACCTGAAATAACTAATAGTTTGGTGCTTGCTGTTTCTGTAAAAGTCTGCACTTTCTCAGTCCTTCATGTAGATTTTTCTAAGTTTTTATGTGTAAGCAGCCATGTTGTTGTTTGAGCACGCATCTCTCTGATTGGTTAATCTGCCTGTCAATCACACCCTCTGCAATCAAGGAGACAGGATACAGCTCCAGATCCACTCGCCTTTTCAAAGTTTTGTCAAAGCGTATGGTTTTGGCTGGTCAGGTAAAGAGTATTATGCATTAGTGTGCATGAGTGGCTAGTAGGGTTGCAAAATTATGGGAATTTTCAAAGATGGAAACTTTCCATGGGAATTTTCGGGAATTAACGGGAATTAATGGGAATAAACTGGGAATTATCAAAGTTGAAGGTTAGGGGCATTAATATAGTTGGTGGAAAAAATATTGTAGCATAATCTTGGCTAAAATAATCTAATTTCTGTGAATAAAGTAGGACACTATTTTCTGCAGAGCCATCGAGCCACACCCCCTACGTGCATTTTGCATTCCTTTATCACATACACAATAACTTGCTAAAGCTACTTTTCTGAGCTCACACCAAATACAGAACTACTGAGGCCAGACATTTCAGCAAGAGGACTACATGCAGTCAAGTACGTTTTGAGGGTATCATGAAGTAGATTATATTTGATCTATATATTAAAGATCTATATAATAAAGAATATTAAATTAGAAAAGTAGACAAAATAAATATAGTGCTAGCTTACTGGTAAACTAGAGTTGCGCCATTTCACTGAAGAAGTTATCTTATGATGCTAGCTACCGCAAAATGTGCTAGAGCTAGCTTACTAGGAAACCAGATATGCTAAATATTTATATTTATGTGCTAAGTTTTTGGACAGGAGGAGAGTTCCTTTCATTTTAAACTTTAAATTATAAGACACATTTTAGCCAGTGTTCATGTTTTGTTGTTCAGTGAAGGAGATACACATTGATAAAGTTCTTCTTACAAATAAATCATGTGAGTCATGTGTTTTAATTGTCTCCCTTTTACAATAATGCTGCCGATGACAAAAGAACATGTTTATATTTATGTTGGTATATGACTCACAAAAATTCCCATAAATTCCCAAAACTTCTGTGCAAAGATAGCAATTTGAAAATTCCCCAAATTCCCACACCAAAGTTTCCATGGAAATTTTGATGTGGCTAGTGCATGGCTAGTGCTCATGCTTCACAGCAAGAAGGTTCTGGGTTCAATCCCCAGGTCGCCCAGGCCTTTCTGTGTTTGTTCTGTGTGGAGTTTGCATGCGTGGTCTGGGTTCAATCCCCGGGTCACCTGGGTCTTTCTGTGTGGAGTTTGCATGTTCTCCCCGTGTCTGGGTGGGTTTCCTCCGAGCACTCCGGTTTCCCCCATCAACCCAAAACATGCACCAGGTAAAATCCTCCAGCTTAGGTCCTGACCAAGCTGAAGCAAGAAGATCATGGAGATGGTCCCCGGGCGCAGTAATGTGCTGCCCACTGCTCCTAATAACAGGATGGGTTAAATGCAGAGAAGAATTTCTCCAGTGTGAGATCAATAAAGTCACTTCTTCTTCCTCTTCTTCTCTCTCTCTCTCTCTCTCTCTCTCTCTCTCTCTCTCTCTCTCTCTCTCTCTCTCTGTCTCTCTCTGCCAACAGTTGAACAGGCAAATAAATCCGAGCATATATTATAATGTACAACAAGCACTGTCACAGCACTTTTTGCAAAATGAGCTCCATGACTTAAGTTAGGATCAATCAGTGGCATTGGCTTTTAAGAACCACATTTTCTTTGCCACAGTCTCTTTGTCTCCACCTCCAGTGCTCTAATTGTACCTCTTGTGATATAATGATTTTAATATTCTGCGTGTTGAGGTTGTCCTTGCTGGTCGACTGAGCAGCAGCAGACGTTTCCATCAGAGCCTGGCATTCATCATCAAAGGTCTGCTCAGGAAAGAGACAGCTTCAACTCATCTGCATCTGATTGGTATGCCACGTCCACATCATCCTACACACACTGGTATTTCTTATTAGCATATAATGCATCAATTACTTCACTTTCACTAACTGAAAAAAGTCACCATAAATGTAGTTTCCAAGGCAACTATGGAAAAGGGGAAGAATGGTGGTGCCAGGAGTAAATGAGTTTGGCATGGGCGGCAGCATTTGTGATGACTAGATGCTGACAGTGGATTCTCACTTAAGAATATAGTAAAAACTGGAAATATGCCCATCTTAAATTAATAAACAATCACACCTTTGGCATCTAAGATTGTGGAAGCTAGGCCATCTTTAAAATCTTGCTGATAGTTTAGTAGTGGCATTGTACAGCCACATATTTGATTGTCAGGCTTTGACTCTCGATCGTCAGGGGTTGACGCATGTTTAAGTTCTATAAAACTGAAAAAAATATATATATATTACTTTGAACATGGTTGTTTGTGTCAGGCAGAAGTGGGTGCCAAGAATGTTGGAGCAAAGTGGGAAGGGGAACCAATTCAAGTAACCCGTATGCAAATTACAAATGAGGCTTTTGTTTTGGAATAGTCTCTGTGAATATAAGTTAGAATCCAGAGGCAGAACCACAAGAGAACATGAGGGATGAGGGAGAGGATTATAACTCTTTAAATAGCTATCATTAGCATAAATCGGGTAGCTAAATAATGATTATCTAGTCTAGTCATGATGAATGTGCTGTGGTTTGTACACATATGAACACTCCCTTCTTCACTCACTGACACTTGAAAAGATCTGACCTGTTTCATGGTGGTACAAGTCCCCTTCTGTAATGTAAAATGCACACAAAGGCCTTTATCTGCAGCAGCCACCACGCACCGCTGAGTAAAAGCCTGACAAAAGAAAGGGAGATGATTCCTTGATATGTCCCTCAGGATTTAAACAGAACCTGTTCTTTGTGGAGCACTAATCCATTTTTGACATTGATTTGAAAGTAGTTCATTTGGAAGGAATTGAGTACTTTATACAGCCAGGACATTGTCAGTAAGTATTTGAGAAGATTTGAATTTCAGATGCCTGGTTGACAGCAGAGAAATGATAACACATAATGTATCCTTTTGTTCTGGCTGCTGTTTGATTCTTTTTCTCAGCTTTGATTTGCAGTGTGTGTCATGGAAAAGCCTCAGTAATGTGCTATTAATTGTGGCTCCTCTACTTGGACTATTCATATATTCTTATATATTCTAAGATAGAAGGACCAATATCTATCCATCCATTTTCTTCCGCTTATCCGGGGCTGGGTCACGGGGGCAGCAGTCTAAGCAGGGACTCCCAAACTTCCTTCACCCCAGACACTTCCGCTAGCTCCTCCAGGGGGACCCCGAAGAATTCCCAGAACAGCCGAGAGACATAGTCCCTCCAGCGTGTCCTGACTCTTTCCCGGGGCCTCCTTCTGGTGGGATATGCCTGGAACAGCTCCCCAGGGAGGCATCCAGGAGACATCCAGAATAGATGCCCGAGCCACTGCCACTCAGCTGGCTGCACTTGACATGGAGGAGCAGCGGCTCTACTCAAACAGACCTTACAACCACAGCTATGATTGGCCGCATCAACAGTAGAGGCTAAGAACAGAGCCCACTCAAACTCCATGTCCCCAGCCTCCCCCGGGATCTAGGAGAAGCTCTCCCGGAGGTGTGAGTTGAAGATCGCCCCAACAGAGGGCTCTGCCAGGCATTCCCAACAGACCTTCACAATACGCTAGAGTCTGCCAGGCCTTTCCGGCTTCCTCTCCCGCCAGCGGACCCAACTCAACACCAGGTGGTGATCAGGTGACAGCTCTGCCGCTACCTAGTGTCTAAAACACACGTCCAAACGTCAGATGGCACAATGACAAAGTCGATCATCAACCTCCAGCCAAGGGTGTCCTGGTGCCACGTGCACTGATGGACACTCTTGTGCTCGAACATTGTGTCTACTATGGACAAACCATGGCTAGCACAGAAGTCCAATAATAGGACACCGCTCAGGTTCAGAATAGAGAGGCCGTTCTTCCCGATCCCCCCTCTCAGTTGTCACTGTTATTGCCCACATGGGCATTGAAGTCCCCCAGTAGAACAACAGAGTCCCCGATCGGTGCACTATATAGTACCCCTCCCAGGGACTGCAAGAAGGCCGGGTACACCACAGTGTGAGACCTGTCCCCAACCCAAAGGCGTAGGGACATGACCCTCTCGTTCACTGGGGAGAACTCCAACACAGCTGAGAAATGGCGCCAGAGAAATGGTGAATTCCTCTGACCTTCAGGTTGATGGGCAGTTGCTCTAACCACAGAGAATTGCTTATAGTGATGAAAAAAGTGAAAGATTTTTTCTGGCAACACTGAAATAATTATAGTTATATATCCCACATCAGCAAAATTTTAAAGTTTTCAAAACTGGTGATTTATGCAGGGAACAGCTGAGGAAGACAGTTCAGTCAATAGACATGCCTTGAAATATGAAGCGCAGACTAGAGCTTGCATGGCAAACTGAATGCTTTGGCCTGCCTGTGTCACAGTCCCACCTGGGCATCAATCTAGTCCTGAACACCACGTGTTTTCTGTTTGGATCTAAGACGACTCCAGACACATCATTGCTCAGCAGCCCCACCTGCAGAGACTCCAGCCTTTACCAGACAAGACAAACACACGCAGCACAGCACCTCCTCTTTCTCTTATTCATCAATATGCTCACAGTGAGCTATGGCTGCAGAGTTTTCAAGCAACTTTAACACTTTTTAAGTCTGTGTGAGCAAAAGTGATCAAAACAATGACACATTTTCAATTGGTTTCACGTGTGTTACAGACAGATGCCAATCAGTAGAATAAATGTTTTTAAACATTTTCTGCATTTTTTAAAATGTAGTAATTTCCTTGATTATGCATCCACCACATTACACAAAGTGGTCCTACGTGGGGTTGTGATACAGGGTAGTATTTGACCTGCCTATCAAGTCTAACTAATCTGTGTTCATCTCAAACACCATCTGAACACTGTGACATTTTTTCTTTCCAAATATGCACTTACAAAATCAAGCATCAACCAAACAAAAACACAAACCATTTTAATTCTGATGCCAAGCTTCATAAAAGCTTAAAATTCAACAGAAATGCAGTCCCTGCTGGTCCCTGTAGTTTTAAACTTTAGCTTGCCTAAGTTCCTCTATTTCCTACTATTTTCTGCTTGTTTGTTCCATTTTATTTCCACTTTAGCAAGATGTGAGATTTCCTGCCACCATGTCAGCAATGCTCAGAAAGTGTATTGTGTCTTTTGAAATTCTAAACACATTTGCTACTAAACTGTGTACATGATGTTTCAGTAGCATTTTCTGCTCTATGCTGTCTCCAGTAGTCACTGCTAATTCAAGTACTATGTGACATCACACAGCATTGGCCTAATTGTGTTTCTGATTGCAAACTCCTGGCTGCAGGGGCTGAGGCATACCCCGCATATATACACCATTGAGTGCCATCATAACTATGCCAAGCCTATGGGCGGCAGTGTAGGAAGAAGAAGAACACTCTGCAAGCCAATTAGAATCGCATTTTTGGTGCATCAGCTGCCTAAAACACTTTACATGCAAACGTGAAACCGTAGTTTTCCAGAATCTCCACTCTACCCAGGGTTTTTAGAAAGATTCATTTTCAGAGATGAATTTGCCGTTTGCGTGTAAAAGATGAGTACAAATGAAGGGAAATGTCTCTTGGTCATGTCTGTTTTTAAAAAATACCAGTGTACATGTAAATGGAGCCTAAGATTTAAGTGTGGAAACCTAGACTATCATGCTCTTTTTTATACCCATCAGCCCTCCCATTTAATCCTCCGGGCCTGCCCAGTTTAACAGCTTCATTTGAAATGTGCTTATGGACAAAGTTTAGGTGTGTAGTCAGACTTTAATGTGTAAATTAATATAATTCTTTTCAGCTCTTCCAAAGCACGGTACACTTATTCACAGCTCTATTGTGTGGGGGTCACTTCTGTGGCTTTGAGCTCTCTGACATATTGATATCCTTACACTTACACATAAATCAATTGAACCCTCTTGTTATCAGATTAGGAGCCACATTTGGTGTTCTGTACCACACTACGCCCCATTAGCATCAATAGTATCAACACAGGCATGATCATTACTTGCCCTTGAACCCTGCACAGAGATACAGGGCATTCAGATAATGCACAGCTGGGCAAACAACATTAGAAATTAGTCTGAATTTAGAGACATATTGACCTTCACAGAAAATGACTTTGGGTTGTAACCTTAAAACCCTACCACCATGTAGTTGAGGTAATCACTTACTGACCTGATTTATTAATTCAGCTTGAGAACTAAAAATGCTATAAGCACACACATAAAGGAAATGTAAAAAATAAAAATAAAATTTTCTATTCCCTGAGATCATGAATACACATTTCTCCAATACTTGTGAGTCACAGTTTAGTCTCCCCAAGTTCAAATGGGTGTGATTGACAGGTGGATGAGTCAATCAGGGACATGCATGGTCTGCCCATATCCAAACAAATATGGCAGCTTATATGGAAAAAGTATATGTTGATAAGAAAAGGGGCATTTTTCTATTTTTCTCAAAGCATTCAGAAGCATTCGTTCCAACCACTCTATTGTTGTAATATGTGTAATATGCATAAACTGCAGAAGAAACTGTTTGTTGCGCTTACAAAAGCCTATTGTGATTTCTGAGCTGAATCCGTGGCCTCCAGCATTATAGCTTATACATAGTTTATGAAATTGGAGGCAGGTTGAGGTGGCCAAAGATCCTGATGGAATATTTTAGCGGTGAAAGTGAGACTGATCTCATAAATGCAGCTACAGCAGTAAAGGTCTTTTTACTGTCACGTTTATGGGATAGAGTTGTAACTTCACATCTGATCAAACAGAGACAGTTTCCCTCTGAGCATAATGGAAGCAGATAATAACACAGTCTGGGCTGTGATCAGATGCAGGTGTTACTGTGCACGCTACAGCAGCGTTAGAACACTTAAATAGTTAACTAAATAGCTTCAAATCAATGACATTGATTAGCGTTTTACAACCTTTTCACACATATTTGTAATCTCATATTGCAGACAGCACACATTTTACATTCATAACCTTGGCGCCCCCTGTTGGTAAACGGAGGCTTGTACATCCGGGGTTTTTTTTTTTACCATGAAAACATGTAGCTCTGTGTGCAGACTTTAGCAGTGCTCGTCCTTCAGAGAATCAATCAGCAGATATCTGTAAGGGGGAAATAGGGCTTAAAATACCTGAATATCATCATCTGAAAACCGTGGACTCCTCGCACAGACTCACAAAGTGGGTGCAGACACATGACAGAAAGAAACATTTTATCAGCATTGATTAGCCTACATTAGCACACAGTTAGCAACTGTGTGTGTGTGTGTGTGTGTGTGGGGGGGGGGGGGGTTAGAATTAGAAGGTACTTTGTTAAAATGGAAATGCTTTTATAACAATCATTCAGTAATTCAATAATGCACAGGATAATATGTTATCACACACAGTCCTGGTTTAGTCCTGGTTTAGTCCTGGTTTAGACCTGGTTTAGACCTGTTTTAGTCCTGGCTTAGTCTTGGTTTAGTGCTGGTTTAGTTTTGGTTTAGTCTCGGTTTAGTCCTGGTTTAGACCCGGTTTAGTCTTGGCTTAGTCCTGGCTTAGTCCTTGTTTAGACCTGGTTTAGTCCTGGTTTAGTGCTGGTTTAGACCCGGTTTAGATCTGGTTTAGTCTTGGCTTAGTCCTGGTTTAGTCCTTGTTTAGACCTGGTTTAGTCCTGGTTTAGTGCAGGGTTAGTCCTAGTTTAGTCCTGTTTTAGACCTGGTTTAGTCCTGGTTTAGTCCTGGTTTAGACCTGGTTTAGTCTTGGCTTAGTCTTGGTTTAGACCTGGTTTAGTCTTGGTTTAGTCCTGGTTTAGTCCAAGTTTAATCCTGGTTTAGACCCGGTTTAGTCCTGGTTTAGTCTTGGCTTAGTCCTGGTTTAGACTTGGTTTAGACCTGGTTTAGTCCTGGTTTAGTTCTGGTTTTGTCCTGGTTTTGTCCTGGTTTAGACCTGGTTTAGTCCTGGTTTAGTCCCAGTTTAGTCCTGGCTTAGTCCTGGTTTAGACCTGGTTTAGTCCTGGCTTAGTCTTGGTTTAGACCTGGTTTAGTTTTGGTTTAGTCCTGGTTTAGTCCCGGTTTAGTCCTGGTTTTGTCCTGGTTTAGACCTGGTTTAGTCCTGGTTTAGTCTTGGCTTAGTCCTGGTTTAGACTTGGTTTAGACCTGGTTTAGTCCTGGTTTAGTTCTGGTTTAGTCCTGGTTTTGTCCTGGTTTAGACCTGGTTTAGTCCTGGTTTAGTCCCAGTTTAGTCCTGGCTTAGTCCTGGTTTAGAACTGGTTTAGTCCTGGCTTAGTCTTGGTTTAGGCCTGGTTTAGTTTTGGTTTAGTCCTGGTTTAGTCCCGGTTTAGTCCTGGTTTAGACCCGGTTTAGATCTGGTTTAGTCTTGGCTTAGTCCTGGTTTAGACCTGGTTCAGTCCTGGTTTAGTGCCGGGTTACTCCCGGTTTAGTCCTGGTTTAGACCCGGTTTAGTCCTGGTTTAGACCTGGTTTAGTCTTGACTTAGTCTTGGTTTAGCCCTGGTTTAGTCCCAGTTTAATCCTGGTTTAGACCTGGTTTAGTCCTGGATTAGTCTTGGCTTAGTCCTGGTTTAGACCTGGTTTAGTCCTGGTTTAGTCCTGGTTTAGTCCTGGCGTAGTCCTGGTTTAGTCCTGTTTTAGTCCTGGCGTAGTCCTGGTTTAGTCCTGTTTTAGTCCTGGCTTAGTCTTGGTTTAGACCTGGTTTAGTTTTGGTTTAGTCCTGGTTTAGTCCCGGTTTAGTCCTGGTTTAGACCCAGTTTAGATCTGGTTTAGTCTTGGCTTAGTCCTGGTTTAGTCCTGGTTTAGAACTGGTTTAGTCCTGGTTTAGTGCCGGGTTAGTCCCGGTTTAGTCCTGGTTTAGTCCTGGTTTAGTCCTGGTTTAGTCTTGGCTTAGTCCTGGTTTAGACCTGGTTTAGTCTTGGTTTAGTCCTGGTTTAGTGCCGAAATAGATGCAGAAATAATCTGATATGACTCACCCATAAAAACGCGGTCACTCGTATCCATGTATGCACGTGTCACGGTCTTTAATAATCCGGAGCTCCGGAGAAAAGGACATATCCCGAACTTATCCCGTGTCCCGAGGCGAGAGTTCCTTCTTACGTAGCATTAACGTAGCAAGTTAAGGATTCTTATTCTCTTGGAAATGCCGTGTAAATATCATGCGGCTCACTCACAGCTGATCGGCGAACAGGCCGATCAGCTGTGAGTGATCGGCCTCACAGCTGATCGCTCAACTTGAGTACTGGTGTGCGAGTGACTTTTTTTCGCTGAAAACGCGCGGTGCCTGCATTAACTTACCAATTTTCTGGGCACAGAAGCGCTGTGAACAGTGGCTACAGTTTTGAATTGCTTAAAAAAATTTCAGCGTGAGAAATACCATGTGTGGTGTGTGAGGGTGTGAACACGTCGAATTGCGTGTGTCACACTCTCAAAGCGTGAGACTTGAGAGCCCTGTTCAAGTCTCTATCAAGACTATCAAGTCTATAATTCAGCATAAAACACTAGCCTTAACTGGTCAACAATATGGTATACAGTACTGCCAATTAAAATATGATAGGAAAAAATCTCTGGATTGTTAAGACCTGTTCACAAATAAAAGGTGAGTTTATTTCGCAGTGTTTAGACCTTTTGACATTACAGGCTGTTGTAAATTCCCCAGTTTAACTGTTAGTTCAATAACTGTTTATTTAGATCAGGCATTCTTAGGCAGCTCAGGGGTCCCTGGAAGCACCATGGTAACACTGTTACTACAAGCCTAACTGCTGTAGCATCAGATTCACCTTTAACCTATCTACGTCTGCGTCTATGATAGAGATAACCAGATGACAGGATATGACAGATGAATGGATAGGTCAGATGAAAAGATAGATATACAGACAGATAAAAAGATACAAGAAAGGACATTAAAGCTCCTCAAATCACTGTCAAACAATACTCTGGTCACTCTGACCAGAGTATTTTTTGGATGAAAAGTCTCAGTACACAGTCTACAGTCCTTCTAAAATATCTTCAATACAGGCACAAACTAATGCTAACAGCATCTATAATAAATAATGCCTAAGGACATTGTCAGATTCATATCTTAGTCAATGTCTAAAGCCCACTAAAAGGGGAAGTCACTCAGATGAAATAAGAAAATAACACATCACACATTTTAAATGTGAAAAGTAAATTAATCAGACTTTCCATGTAGCTATGTTTTATGCATATAATTATTGTTAGTAAGTGCTTTGAGTGTCTGACTCATTTTTTAATCATCTAAGATAACTACTAGAGATTAAAGCGGGAGATGTTTTGACTAATAAAATAATACAATAACTACTGTTTTCTTATCTTTGTACTATGCATCTTCTGATTAATGTGAGTGCTACAGCAGCGTTTTACAGGAGCTTTACAAATTCACACCTAAAACCAAGCCAGAGAGCTCTTTCTGTAGCATTTAAAGGATCTAGAATGCCACATTTAACATCATAAATATGCACATAACTGCCTAACTTATATTAAGCCTAAGATGAAAACTGTCCTGGAGGAGGTCTATAGTATTAAAATAAACTGTCTTGCATTTATTCAACTACGGGTGTAATTTATTGCTCAAAAATATCTTAAAAACATCCTTTCTTACGATGAGTGGGGTCACCTCTCCACAAATCTAAACTGTAATTTGGCTTGCAAGTCTCCATGGTGATGGCCCCTCCAGCAGACAAGTTACACAGTGCACGTTTAAGGTTAAGGTAAACTGAAACTAAACTGTGGAGGCAGCATATGCTGAGCTCATATTTGCTTTTGACGTAAGATGCACATCCCTTAAGCTATAGTGTCAAAAATGTATGAACAGTATAGTATCAATTTTTCATCTAAACAATGTATTTTCTAACTCACTTATGTGCACACGTGGGCTGCTGGTGGTAACTATGGAGGAAACTGTGGAATGAATGTTTTTTTGTAACTGTTTTTATTTTTTGTCTATTTGTGTTTGCTCAGTCTTTTCAGCAGGTCTCACAAAATAATAATAATTAAAAAATGTTACTTTTTAGTCCTGTTCAAAAATATAGTAGAGGAAAAAGTACAGATAAATAAAAGTAAAAGGTACCCACTTTAAAATGCACTTAAGCACAGATACCTATGTTTTTTCTGTTAACTTAAATAAGTACTACTTTACTTTTACAGAAATATATTGGATTGATGCTCAAGCCCTTACGATGAAAACATACATTTGAGTTGAAGTATAAGCTATAAATGGATGGAGGACAGAATGTGTAATTACCACTAAAAGGAATAAGAAACCTGCTCAAGTTGTTAAAGTGAGTTTTTCATACATTACTAGCCTCAAGGAACGACATGGTGCAATTATTGTTCGAGATGAAATTGCACTTATTCCAAAAGATTGGTATAGAAATGGTAAACATTCCCTCTAAACTGAATCCAGCCAGTAGCTACATGAAAGAAACACTTGCAAAAACATCAAGAATTGGAGTACAGCCTTGTGTAAGAGCCTGCTGTAAACATGCTCTGTGAAGAAGATAAAATGAAGATGAAGAACAGTTATGTTTCATGGGATTTTTACCATGTTAAAGGTCCTATGTTATGGAAAATAGACTCCTGTGAGCTTTAAGCCATGTTATAATGCTGTTTCCTTATCAAAACTATACCTGATTGTGTTTTGTTTCATTCACACATATGGGTGATCCTTTATCATTAGCCTGTCTACATCTTCAAAACTCAAAATGCTCAAAATGTTTTCAAGTTAACAGCTACCTTTTACCTTTTGTCCATTAGAGATTTTCAAATAAAGGGACAAAGGGCTGAGACATGCCAACAAAAGGTGGAACAGAGTTTTCTACAGTTTTCTGTTTCTGTTTGAAAGAAAAACAGCCTAAATAGGGTTTGTGTGTTAAACTTGTGTGACTGAAACAATGGAACACAGTTTCTCTATTAATTAGCAACATGGTGGAGTTCCATTACCTTCTCTTCATGGTGTGCCACAGTGGTGTAGTGGTTAACTTAGGACTACCGCAAAGGTACAGGGTTTGATTCCCACCTTGATTGACCGTTTTGTTTGCATGTTCTTTCTATGTCAATGTGCCCAGGTCCTCCAAACATACAGGAAACCTTTCTCTGGCGCCTACAGCACCACAGTGAGCCTGCGTTTCTGTAACCCCTTTGTGAGTGGCAGACGCAGGGACTCTGCCTCTCCCCACCGCAGAGTGCACATGATGAATGATGGCAAGCTGAACTAGTTTAAGAGCAGCATCACACAATTGCTCATTTGAAAAGGCACTGCTTGACTCGGGCCTCGGGAACAGCATGGAAAGTAATATCCATCAACAGCCAGCCAAGCAGTTGTGCTATCAGCAAATACAATTTGGCGCCAGGAACATTATTGTTTGGCTGGTGCTCTGCTCTTCGTCTCGATGATGAACTGGCTGAGTGATGGTGGGTTGATGAATACAATCCTGCTGTCATCATCATATGAACTTGGTCATTATTGGGACGAATTGAGTTTGTTTGGAAAGACAGTTTGTAAAAACACAACATTTCCCAGAAAGATTTATTACATTATTCTTCATCAGGCACTTTGCAGAGCTGTTCATGTTAAATGATGGCATGGAAGTACTTGTAGTTCATAAAACTAAACTAAGTTGTACTTCCAAATGCATTGCTCTGTAATTGTCTTCTTCTGTAGCTCAATTTGACCAGATTGTGGCAACACTTTTATCCCCAGTTGAGCTAAAACACTCATTCAACACTACATTCTAACTGTTGAGACCTCATTACAAATACCTGCATGTAAGCTCTTGTATAGAGACACAGCAGAACTCAGCTGGAGGACTCAGCCTGTTGTGTGGAATAGCCCAGATTCTTTGATTATAAGTCTGCCTCTGTGGGATGAGAGTAATGGCTTTCCATCAAAGAGCAATAGGCTTCAGTTTGAAGAGAGTCCTCAAGTGTTTGTCAGTAGCACTGAAGCAGTGAGCCTCTATTTTTCTATAGTCTTCTTTGCACTTCTTTAAGCAAATGCAACATACAATAATAAAAACACAATAATAAGTGGACATGTGTGTAAGTGTATCCATGAGTTATTGCACAAAGCTTATTTAAAAAAACACTGAACACCACTCATCCTCCGACAATAGAAGCCACATGTGGATGCAGTGAAATGTTTGGTAGAGATTTCTATTGACTTAAAATGGACAGAAGAGTGTCCCTGCAGATTTGGATTGCAGGCAGTTGTGGCTCTTATGTCTCATAGTGGCTGAGCTGAAGAGGTGTCTAGTGTGACCAAAGTACAGATTTGTGAGAACTTAAATGTATTTTGACAATCAGCCCACAGCAGAGATGAATTTCAGTAAAAGATTTTGTCTGTTTTGGTTTTTTGTTTTGTTTTTTTTTACAGATAAGTCATATGCCAGATGTTTTTCCAGATGGTGCTCTTCACAGTGTTTATAATCACTTTATTTATCGCATGGTCATGGATAGTGTTAGGCTGATTGAGTTTAAAAGTGTATCAAATACTTGCTCCTAAATTATATTTCACCCCGCTGAGAGGTAAACCACTTACACCAAGTGGAGTTTGTGACATTCTAACAAATTGTAAAAGCAGCTAAAACAACATGCTGCTTTAATTTGGAATAACACAAACCAGAGCAAACACATCAGAACACAGATGTCTCCACACTTACAATGTTTTCAAACACACTACTGTATTTAGGTACACTGCTGAGTTCTTTTCACAAGCTATCTGGAAATGCTGATACCTCACGCCTCATGTCTGAAGACAGAGCTGAGCACATATTTATGGATATACAAAATACACATGAGTAACTTAAACACAAGTGTTCTCTGTAGTCATATCCATCTCATTTAGACGAGGCAGAAACAATCATTTCACAGCTCAGGGGATTTTATTTGGAGTGCTGCATTCGTGTTACCTCGTTTGTCACTGATTTCATTTCCCCCAAAATGTTTTTCCTTTGGGACTATAATGAACAGATCTCCTGCTGTGAGTGTTGTTGTATGAAGGCAGTGAAATATGCATGTTCAAATCTTCTGAGTGTTCTGAATCTAATCTTTAAAAACAACCATCAGTTTGTTATTGATGTACAAAGATATTATCATAAGAAAAAAGTGGAAAAGTACTTTTAAACTATTTCATATAAATGTTCCCTGAACTTCCATGGCTCAACATCTCCAGCCACTCCGGTGTGTTCCTGCCTGTGCTTATTGGGTAGGTAAGTGGTCCTTCCTCTTATCACTCTATAGCCAAAACCTTCATGACTGAAAAAGATGTACTGACCGTCTGTCTTCCAGTGAAAGCAAACATTATTTCCTGTCCCACTATTTCCTCTTGTTGATAATGAAACACTGAGCACACAAATAGACAAAAGAATTCAAATTGTGTTATTCATTCTGGTTTTGTAACAGCATGTTCCCTGCAAAATAAAAGTAACAAGCCAACTTTTTAAACTGATGGCTCATTTTAAAGCTTAACTTGCATACTACATATTTACATAGACATATGGTAAATGGTCACATTTTCATATCACGGTTTTCCAGCTTCAAGGCACTCAAAGAGCCTTACATCAAGGAACCACTTATTGATTCACACACACATTCATACACCAGTGTACACAGACACTGGGGGCGAGGGGGGTTAAGTGTACACAACAACAACAACATTCATCTGTGGGAGCTGGAATCTTCGTATCAGTGGATCTGACTGTTCTACCAATGATGTTTATGTTGAGAGTGGAAATCGAACTGCCAACCTTCAGATCAGTGTACAAACACTGGTATATCTTAGGTATTCTGAAACTCAATGGGACCTCCTGGTTAAAAAAGGTCAAATAAATAAAAATAAATCAGTGTTCTTTTATACTATATACTATTATGCCCATTCCCCAACAAAATATGAATAAATCAAATAAACATTATCCCTCACAAGCCTGGTTCCTCTCAAATTAAGTTATTCCTCTAGTGGCTCCGAAACACATTGCGTATGTAAAGTGTATTTTTCCACATTGATGGTGTGTTTGGATTATGGCGGTGTGACCTGTGATAGTGCTGAAAGGCCCATTTCTGCCTGTTTAATCAATCGCTTGTACATTTTCTTTTGAACTTAATTGACGGATTTCTCCCTTGACGGACATTGTGGGAAGGAGCAAGGAGAGGGTGGGAGGAAGGGAGCGGCAGAGCTGTTCGCTGGGCTTCAAGAATCGCCTTCTATTGATCACACTGCTGCAACTGGAAGCCAGATCTAGGCCTGGTGCCGCGTCAGCAGTCTCTTTGCAGGCTCGAAGAAAAGGAAAGCAAAACAAGCATGGAGGCAAAACACACAATGGAAGACACGCGTCACCAAGAACTGCACTCAGAGCTGCATGATTGAACAGAATTCACATAGGAAATGTATTGTTTGAAAGGCCTTGATACAGTAAAATAGCTGACTATGCAGTCCATGGATATCAAGTATTCCAAAATGCAATGGAGAAAATATCAATATATGCATACTGTATCTGTGAACACGAGATATCAGCACTTTATACAAGTTTCCAAACAAGGGAAACTTATTTTAAAAATTCAACCAACTATGATATTGGAGAGCAAAACGACAAAATTTGAACCGTAATTACCTGTGTAGCAATCTCGCAACATTTGGTTATGAAGGACCTATTTCCGGAATTGATTTCTTTCTTTAGCCGGTTACTGGTGAACACATCAAAGCAGTCAACTGGGCCAGGGTTTCAGGTTAAGATGTTTCAGCTTCTGTCCAGAAACCTTTTTCAATTTTCAGGCATCAAGTGGACAAAATGGGGTTTCAACAAAGGCTATTGAAACAGGACCGAGTCAGAGCCCAACAGGAACGGAGTGTCAATTCATTGTCTCAGGTGTGTCCAAAAAACACAAAAGCATTTTTAGACAACACAAAATCCAAATTTATTTTAAGCCTGTCAACACAAGCCGAAAGAAACTGTTTCACCCCAATGTCACAACAGCCTTGCAGAAAAAGCAAATGTGATGTATAATCTTCCCAGTACAGTGAAGACACCAACAAGCTTTACTTTGGGGAAACTAAACAGCAGCTAAAGAGAAAACTATTGATATCACAGAGAATTACAAGGGAGAATCCCAGTCAGTGGTCCATGCACCTCCTGAGACCCGCCCTATTCATTTGTGTCCTTTATAGTGGACATTGAGTTAACCAGTCTATCTTTTAACTTTTGAGATAGACTGTAGTTGGTGGCTGCACTATGATGAATAAATAAATACAGTGGTACCTCACCTTATGAAAGACCCTACATACGAAAAATCCAAGTTACGAAACGCCTTCACGTTAAATTTTGGTCTCTAGATACAAAAGAAAATTGAAGTTACGAAACGCGAAATCTCAAAAATTCGAATAATGCGCGCTCAGATGCACGCCCCGCTGTTATCCCTGCTCAAAGAGCACCTTTCTCGACCTCACACACACACACACACACACCTTAGTCCTGGTTTAGTCTTGGTTTAGTCCTGGTTTAGTCCCAGTTTAGTCCTGGCTTAGTCCTGGTTTAGACCTGTTTTAGACCTGTTTTAGTCCTGGCTTAGTCTTGGTTTGGACCTGGTTTAGTTTTGGTTTAGTCCCGGTTTAGTCCTGGTTTAGTCCTGGTTTAGACCCGGTTTAGATCTGGTTTAGTTTTGGCTTAGTCCTGGTTTGGACCTGGTTTAGTCCTGGTTTAGTCCTGGTTTAGACCTGGTTTAGTCTTGGATTAGTCCTGGTTTAAACCTGGTTTAGTCTTGGTTTAGTCCTGGTTTTGTGCCGAAATAGATGCAGAAATAATCTGATAATATGACTCACCCATAAGAATGCGGTCAGATCCATTCTAACAGTTTGCCGTGTTGTCTTTAATAATCCGGAGCTCCGTAGAAAAGGACATAATCCCGAACGTATCCCGTGTCCCGAGGCGAGAGTTCCTTCTTACGTAGCATTAACGTAGCAAGTTAAGGATTCTTCTTCTCTTAGAAATGCCGCGTAAATATCAGGCTCACAGCTGATCGGCGAACAGGCGCAAACACAACAGCAGCAATCGTCGTGATTGGCGGGAGCGCGTATCGGTGCGTAATTATGCTGCAACATGATTGGAAGCTGGAGCGCACTGGCCATTTTGACTTAAAAACGGCGAAATTCGCCAAAAGTTTAGGGATTTTCATGCCTGATTGATAAAATGCCATAAGGGATGGAAGAAGGGATGCCCGTTTTAGAAGAGGGATGATTTTGACTATTTTTTCCCACAGGGGGGATGCCGCCCCCCCCCCCATCCCCCCTCAACTCGAGTACTGCTCGTCGCCCACCGTTGCATAAATCGTCATAAATCCCCACCCATTATTTACACTTGCTAGTAGCAAGTATTCTTTTTTTTTTTTTTTTAACATATCCTAGATGAGATCTATGGTTATACGGTGGCACAGAGTGAGACTCCACACAGAAACATCAATGCGTGCGGCATGACACGCTATTGGTTAAATACACGGAAACAGCTCAAAGCGCAAAGCGCGAGTACAGAGAGGAGGCAAGAAGAGCGCTATAATGAGCACTATAAGAACGCTATAATGTTTGGCGAGTATGTCTGCGGTCTGGAAATACTATAAAGTTGACAACAACAACATTGCCATAGCAAACGGTGGGATATGTAAACTTGGGATTGCAAGGGGTGGAAAGGAAAGGGCGACATTTAACACAAAAAACCGATACGGCACCTCAAAAACAAACACCCGACACAATACAGCGAGTTACAGGCAACCCGGCCAAAGACGAGTCAGCTCACGCTGCAGGAGAGTTTGAAAAGGAGACAAAAAATGCCCCGGGGAAACCCCGCGGTCGTGCCCGCGCAAAGAGCACCTTTCTCGGCCTCTTAGCTCTAGCGCCGAACACGCAAGGAGCGCGGAGACAGGAGCACCGCGAGCACGAGATAGAACCGCGGCGAACACGCAGCCCGAGCCACAAACCGAACACGCACAAACGAACGCAAAAGCCGCACGAAACCAGCGAAGAGCCACATGGGGTGATTTAATCCTGGTCTAGTCCCGGTTTAGTCCAGGTCTAGACCTGGTTTAGTTCTGGTCTAGACCTGGTCCAGTCCTGATTTAGTCCAGGTCCAGTCCAGGTTTAGACCTGGTCTAGACCTGGTTTAGTTCTGGTCTAAACCTGGTTTATTCCACTTTTAGTCCTGGTCTAGTCTCTTAGCCAATCAGGACGCAGAACACAAAGTTACACTATAAAAAAAAAAAGTTACACTATAAAAACAAAACCTTGGAACGGATCAGGCCTTTTCCATTGAAATAGCTACTCAACTTACGAAAAATTCACATTACGAAACCACTTCTGGAATGAATTAATTTTGTAAGGTGAGGTACCACTGTAAATAAATAAGAAATTAAAGGGGAGTTTAAAAACCTTTTGAGGCGACTGTAGAAGCTTGTCAGAGATGTTGGTCATCAAAAAAAATAAAAGGGAAAAAAAAAAGTTTTTATTAGGTTGTTAACCTGACATGGATTTACCACCAAAATGTCCCCGGCGTCCATTACAGCAGACATGTTACAAGATTATGAATAAAAATTAAATTGTAAAAATTGTACAAAATATAAATGCTAAGGCGTTCATTTGCCTCCAAATAGAAAATCACACACACACACACACACACACACACACACACACACACACACACACACACACACACACACACACACACACACACACACACACACAAAATAAAATAAAAATAATAAAATAATAAAAATTGAAATACAGTTTTTTTCTTCAGGTCCCAGAAGGTTAAGAAAACAAACCCCTCCATTTCAGATAGTGACGTCTGTATCTTAGTCAAGGACTGAGTGATTTGAGAGAGGAGTAAAAGAGACCATCTTTGTTAAAACAGAAAACCCAATGGAGGACTTCTAAACCAGTAGGCCAGTCCTCGACCTTTACCTTTTTGCAGTGTTAATTTAGCTCTAGTCCATTTGGTGAAAAAAACCCAAACATATTTTAAATTAAAAAGCTTATTGAATTAAACTGTTTTTTAGTTTATTAAAATATCTGATCTGTGTTCTGAACAAGTCTTATGTATATATGTTAATCTTATGTATATAATTGTGTCTCATCTGACACAGGTCTATTGCTCTTTGGTTGCTATTCCATCAATTTTTCTTTTTGTCCTTTTACCCTCTGTTTTATATTGTATATTATATTTGATGAGTGAGCTACCGTACCCAAAACAATTTCCCTGGTGGATCAATAAAGTTTGTCCAAGTCTAAGTCTAAGTCAAACCCTCCTCATGCTCAGCACCCAAGCCTACATCCATACACCCATAATTGTCCATGAAAATGCAAAACAAATGCGGCAATATAAAAATAGCACACAACAATTTGACAAACCTGATGCGATGTACAGTAGTTTCATTAGGAGTATGCATGCTGATTGTGTTGTGATAGTGATCTCAAGAGGGAGTACTGAGAGCAAAGGAAAGGGAGTTATGTGTTCACAGTTAACACCCCATAGAAAAGTAAAATACCCCCTATTAAAGGTCCTATATTTCGCAAAACTGACTCTAGTGAGGTTTAAGCCATGTTATCATGTTGTTACCTCATCAAAAACATACCTGGAGTTGTGTTTTCTTTCATTCACAAATGTTTTAAGCAGCATCATTAGTCTGTCTACGGCTTCAAAGCTCAAAATGCTTTGTTCCACATTTTTCAAGTTAAGAGCTTCCTTTTGCCTTTTGTTTAGTAGAGATTGGGAATTCCAGGGCTGAAATTATCCAATGATTCTAATGAAAGTGTATGGAGTTTAAAGACACAATGGAGCACTTCCTGTATTACTACATGACATCACAAGGTGGAACAGAGTGTTTTCTGTTAGAGAGAAGAACTCAGTTTAAGAGCCTGTTTACATGAGAATGCTTTCGGGTAAAAATGACAAAATATTTTATCGGAAGTGCCTTTCGTTTAGACAATGACAGCGTTTTGGGGGCTTAAAAATGCAAAAAAATGCAAAAAAGTGGAAAACTTGAATACGCTCCGCCGTAGCGTTTTCGTCTACACTGCCCAAGACTCAAAACTCTGGTCAAATCTGCCGACGTCGCGTCCCTATTTACGTTACATCGGTCCATATATCAGTGTACTTTGTTTGGCAGGACTCCCAGTCCACACCTTGTTGCACCTTCGTTGCTTTGTTGTCTAATGTGATCTGAAGCAATAGTTGAACTTCTTCGTCTGACCACACAATTTTTTTTTTTTTGCTACCGGTAGCCATGTTTTGTTTTGCTTTTCACAGCAGAGATGAGAAGAAGGAAGATTCTAGGCATGCGCGTGGACATAGTGATAATGTATCACAGCACCACCTAGCCACCTGGCATGCATACCCAATTGAATTCAGACTTTAGACTTTAGACTTTATTGTCCCCAAGGGGAAATTCATTTTCACGTACACAGAGCCTGTTTGACACACACAGCAACAACACAACAAACACAAACACATACAATAAGCGTTACAGCACACTCAGCGGGGCCTGTTGTTCAAAAATGTGACGGCTGAAGGGATCAGGCTTCTGCCAAAGCGGGCCCTCCTGCACCTGATCGCCCTGTACCTCCGTCCTGAGGGCAGAGGGGTGAGGTGTTCCTGTAGTGGGTGAGTGGGGTCCTGTTCTATTGAAAGTGGAAAGCGTCCAATAGCTCTGTTGTTGAGATCTGCAAGGTTGGGTGTGGGGAGTCCTATAATTTTAGCAGCTGTATGAGTTACCTTCGTGAGTTTAGACCGGTTTTTAACAGTGAGCATATTGAAAAAGCAGGTAGAACAATACAACAGAATAGACTGGATGATGGATTAATACAATAGTAATAACAGATGTGGAGAAACATAGAGTCCTTTAAGTTTTCTGATTATTGACAATCATTGATGGCTTTTTTTGTAAATGTCTGTGGTATGTTGATCAAATGTAAGTGCATTGTCTATTGTGACTCCGAGATATTTGAAAGTGTCCACTGTCTCTACTGTCTGGCTGCTAATGATGATGGGTGGCTGTAGTGGGGAGTGTGTGAAAATGAGTTCCTTAGTTTTACTGACATTAAGGTGGAGATGGTTCTCACTGCACCACCTGGTGAATTTTGTGATTGTGTTGTAATAGTCCATAACTGAATTATTGTCCACATACTTTTGCGTCACCGTATGCAGGCAGATTTCCTCCCGAAAACACTTGTCTAAACGCGGAATAAAAAGTGAAGACGCGACGCCACTTTTGTGTCTTCTGTTCAGACTGTCATCATATAAACGTAGCCTAAATATGCAGGATTTGTGTGTTAAACGTGTGAATGAAACAAAATACAACTCCAGGTATGTTTTTGATGAGGAAACATTATAACACAGATCTCCTCCTTCAGCCACACTTTGGAAACTGGAATATTTAGGTAATGCAAAATGGTGGTGCTCTGCGCTTAAAACCAACTCTTCATAAAAGATCGTGGAGTGAACGGGTGAGTTATCCAGCGCAGAGTTACTTGAGGATTTATCGAAGCGCGCAGATGAAGTTATGATCTTCTGCTGCAATGAAAGTGAGCACTCAGCATCCTGCCCTCCCCGATACCACATCTCCTTGTGATTGATGCTCTTATTGTGTCACTGTGCTACTTGCCAAAATGTCACTGCGGCCATTTAACAAACATGCATCTAATAACTGCAGCTGCCCTTGCCCTATATCAACACTAACTTTCATTTCACCCAGCGCTCAAGTCTCGGAAAACTGATTTATATTCCCCATCCTCACAAAAGTATCAAGAGGAAAAATGTGAGAAAACCCTATGCAAAAGATGCCAAACATTTGCATCATACTCGTCATTAATTCTGCTGAGAAGTGAGTTGATGCGCTGCTGAATATTTGGGTCCATTAAAACTCACATATTCGGTCAGCATGCTGTATATTAACAGGCTGACGACATACAAGGTGAGGTAAATTCTGTGTGTATTTACTCCTCCTGAGTTTATGTATTCATGACAGCAACTTTTCTCTCACTTGAAGTCATTAGCATAATCTTTGGAGCTGTATGAAGCGAAATGTGTTCCGCTCTTCTCAAATCAAGATTAATGATTATGATTTATTAAGGTAACAACGAAACCACATGTACAACCAGTTCTAAGCCTGGGTTGAATTTTTCATTCCCATTAAAATGTAATGAGGTGAACTCCAAGCATTTTCTTCGAAAGCATCTGTAGTAAAAAGTATGAATACACAGCTGATTGCGTCAAATATGCACATTATTTCCAAAGAGACAAGTGTCCAGTTAAAGCTGTCGATCATCTTTGGTTTTGATGTTAACATGTTTCCTAACCCACATTCACTTATGTATGTTCTAAAGGTTTATTTGACTAACATTTGAATGGAGTCATGATGGCATGGTAAAAAGTAAAGTTCTGTAACCTACTGGAATCACAAAAAATGGTTAAACTATTTCATATTTTAGTAATTGCTTAAAGAGGGAATATTATGAAAATGGACTTTTGGAGCTTTCCACCACGTTTTTACGTTGTTCCCTCATCAAAACATGCCTGGAGTGGTTTTGTATGTCATCAATGCATGTTTGAATAATCTTTTTGTTTAGAAATACAAACTCACAGGCCTACAGCTCTGGAAAAAAATAAGAAACCACTGCATTTTTTTCTGAAATCAGCATCTCTACATGTATTACAGCCATTCCATTCCAGCGTCTGTTGAATTCCAACACAAACACAAAGCTGAGCTACTTCAGTTCTTGCACCAGGAGTGGAATAAAGTCACCCAAGAACAATGTGAAAGACTTGTGGAGAGCATGCCAAGACGCATGAAAGCTGTGATTAAAAATAAGGGTTATTGCACCAAATATTGATTTCTGAACTCTTCTTAAGTGTAAACATTAGAATTATGTTGTTTTAAAATGAATTTGATCTTGTTTCTTTGCATTGTTTGAGGTCTGAAAACATGTATCTTTTTTGTTATTTTGACCATTTGTCATTTTCTGCAAATAAATGTTCTAAATGATAATATTTTATTTGGAATATGGGGGAAATGTTGTCAGTAGTTTATAGAGTCAAACAAAAATGTTAGTAAGTAGTAAAATCAGAAAAACTGATCATTTTGCAGTGGTTTCTTATTTTTTTCCAGAGCTGTATATAACCCGTGCTCCCACATGTACCCACACATAAATACACAATATACAAATGTGCAGTAGTTTCATAAACATGTTAATATGCTGTTTTCAGTAAATATAGCATTTTCAAAACAATAAAAAGTAACATAAGTATGTTATGTGTTGACAGTTAATCACAGAAGTGTAATACCTCTTAAACCCGCTCAGTATAGTTCGTTGCTTTTCTTAATTAGCCAATTCATTTTAATCAGTTTTAATCATTTTATTTGTTGTTTATCAATTGAGTTTGTTGTTTGTTGTAGTTTATTTATTTGTATATCACAGAGTCTTCCAGTTCCAGTTGCTATTTGTGTTCCCAACATGGCATTATAGCATTAGTTTGACTGAAGCATGGTGAAAAGTTCAAGTGAAAATTGTGTCAGGAACCTTCTCACTGTGATGCGATTCCCCTGGTCTACATGCTCCGCTCTCAGAGGAGGCACTAGTGAGGCTCGCCGTGATTGATAGGGGAGGAGCATCAGAGCAGGATTCTGTGGCAGAGGTCTTTGTCAGTGCGACGACTAATAGTGGTCATCCACCCGTCACTACCAGACCCCCACCCTCTGACACCACTGTGGCCACCCAACAAATGTCACCCAGTCTGTGTGTCTTGTAATTCTGTCATGTGCAGTGCTAAGAGTGCAACGCAGTGCTGACAGGCGATCGGTGCGCACAGGGGAAGATGGCTGGAATATAGACGAGTTGAAGGCTCTGTGGTGACATTTGAAAGTGCTGGGGGTTTTCCTCAAGTCTATTCAACGGGAGAGGAAGCAAATCTATGTGGAATTGGTGGGTAGCATTATGGATCGTGTGGCTCATCATCGTCCATACAAATGTTTCTGTTGTAGAAAGAGTTTATGGATTCAGTTTAGACTCCAATTTGTCAGTCTCAGCTGGTGCAGTTTTAAGTGTACTTTTTAAACAGTGACACAGAAAAGCTTGCTACCTGTACCTCATTACATCTAGTTACAGTATGACTCTACAGACAGGTGCTCCCCTGCCCAGACCACACAGTGCAGGATGTCAAATGTTATGTGGACATAATAGCTGACAACTGGGTCTGGTACCAGAGCTCTCAGCTGCTCTCCTCTTTTGTTGCAAAGGAGAATCCAAAATATCACTGATAAAAAAGTGTCTTCAGAATTTTTTTTTAAAATAAATTCTGAACTGAAGTGAAAATGTAAATTTGAGTAACTGACTGAAAATGAACTTAACTGCAAACAGGCAACGGCTGCTTCATTGAAGTGGTTAAATGACACTTTCAGATATTGGATACACACACTCTTGTGTTATGCCTGTGCTGTGTCAGCAGGTGCTGCTCTGGGCTGGAGTTAAAACAACACATCCAGCCTCATTACAGCTGTACTGGGCATATATGAATGGTAATATCCTACACAACGCAGCAGGACACAGACCTGGCTTTAAACTAGGTCATAAATGTAATCAGTATTTACAGTTTGATGGTGAAAGTGCTCCTCCAGGATCTATTCCCTCAGTAAAGTTAATGCAGGATTGTTACTTTGAGCCCATAATTCACGTCAAGTAGTGCAGACGGTCATTTGTCATTTATTTATCATACGATACACATGTAAATGGATTACTTAGGCGGGCTTTGAGTCCTTTCACTTGTGTGCACCTTCATCTCTCACTCCGAGCGGCTCTCTCTGTCACTGGGCCGCTACTCATATCCATTACACGGCTCCACGTGGTGATAAATCTGTCTGTCAGCAAGACATCATAATCAAATTGTTCCAGAGGTCATTTAACATTGCAGAGGAGGGACTTCACTTTAGCCCTAGGACGATCGGCTCAAATACAATTTATGTGTCAGAGATAAATTGTGGAATGAAACATTTGTAGAGAAAATGAACTGTCGGCCTGACTGAAATAGCCTTGTTATGGCCAGCCGTGTCACTTTATCTGCTAACTTCCATCGCTGGTATTTAGACTCGTTCTCCCCTTTCCATTAAGAAGGTGATTTAAATAATAATAAATAGTGGATATGATGGCAGGCTCGAGTGAAAGCTAATCGTTCAGTAACAGCTTCAACAGCCACTCCTCAGAACTGTAACTGTATACCTTCAGATAACTACATTTAATAGTTTGGAAGCTCTGAGTAACTGACTAAGTTACACAGTTGACATTTATTGGTTTGCAGTGGAACTTGTAATTGGGCATTTTCCCTTGTGAAAATGTGTTAATTGGTGTTTTAATCTTTATTGTTTCTGATAGCATGGATCGCTTACCACAGCTTTATAGGTTGTGCCTCACCACTGAATTCATTTCATCTCTCACTTTTATTTGTGGTTGTAAAGAAAATCTGCTTTAGGCCCGTTAGATCCATACTGACTATGTGAGTTGTTATTGGTCTTTGGTCCAACATTAGCCTAAGGAAAATTAAAAAGTAGGCATTACACATTTCTATGGGGATATTCATTGGGATCACGCAACATATTTAGATTGCCATGTTACTTTTTATTGTTTTGAAAATGTATTGAAATGTTTAATTTGTTTCAGGTTCATTTTGATGCTCTCTGTGCTCACTCCCCCTTCAGAGTGCCACCACCACATAATCAGTGTGGGTTTAGATAATGAAGCTATACTGGCATTGCATTCCGTATGTGAAGCTGTAGTATATTGTTTTGTATCCTGCTTTAAGGCTTGTGGGCTGAACATTGTACAAGCTTATACCGCTCATGTTACTCAAATATGCATGAATGACATACAAAACCACTTATGCAAGGAACCACATGATAACATGATAGAAAGCTCCAAAAAACCCTCCAAAAAGTGTTACATTCCTTCTGTAGTTGCCATCTAAGTCAGAATGAATAAATAAATAGGTCAATAAATATATGAATAGAATTTAATGAGTTCATCAATACACATCCAATAATCATAGTAAGAAGTAAGAATAATTTAATGTTATTAACTACTCTTTCATGTGTCCATTTGTTTTGCTCTGGAGTTACGAGTGTTAACTCAGGTAGGGACCATGCTGCTGTTACTGATATAGATTACCTCAGTTCAAGAGTGCCTTTGTGCAAGAAAGTTGAATGGATTTTACACGGTGCATTGAAGTATTTGTGTTTAGTGAAAAACTGAAGAATCAATGTTTTTATTTCTCTCAAGTGAAGCGGCCAATGAGGTACAGTTGCTAGCTTGTTAGCGTGTGTTGGTAGATGTTGAATTCAATGTGCCTAAGTTCTGTTGGTTCACACAACCATAAGGTTACATTATGTATTTGATCTTTATGAAGAGGTAATTACCGTATTTTTCGGACTTTTTTTCATAGTTTGGCCATGGGTGCGACTTATACCCCGGTTCGACTTATGTGTGAAAAATTACATGTGAAATGATATTATATCATTTCACATGTAATTTTCACACTAAACCGCAAGAGGGCGCCATAGGCCATAGGAATAATTGGAACTGCAACTGACGATGAGTCTGACGTAAGTGACGTAGAAGAGGAAGTGGCGCATCGTCTACCTCCCGAGTTGGGGGAGTTGTTTAAAAGTGACACAGAGGATGAAGATTTCATTGGATTTAGTGATTTGGAGTGACACTGATAGTTTGGTAAACTTGTTAGCATGTTCTTTATGCTAGAGTTATCTGAATAACTCTTAATATGTTACGTCGTTACTGACATTACCAGGCATGTCTGTCATGTAACGTTAGTATTCCATACACTTATTCAGCCTGTTGTTCTCTATTTTATTTTTATTTTAAAATAAATAAATAAATAAAGATGACATGTATGTTTTTGGTGTTGGATTTTATCAAATAAATTTCCCCCAAAATGCGACTTATACTCCAGTGCGACTTATATATGTTTTTTTCTTCTTAATTATGCATTTTTTGGCTGGTGCGACTTATACTCCGGAGCGACTTATAGTCCGAAAAATACGGTATATGTTTTTATGTATTTCTGTTTTTGTATGTCCAGTTTTCACGGCACACCATTATACACTCATGTGATTAAAGGCCAGTAAACAGAAAAGAAAGACTTGGTTTTGTGATTTCGACTTGAGACGAGTAATACCTTCTTTTTCTATTAATTCATTCTATTAATTTATTCAACACAAAATTATTTACTATGTACTTTTTCAACTGGTACAAACTTGTGTTCAAAAGTGTAAATACATTACATCGCATCCATGTTTCGTGTTCAGTAAAAAAAAAAAACCAACATGGTTACATTGTTTTCCAGTGAAGAATAATGGCAGCAAGTACATTGGGTTACTTCTGTGAGTTCATCCCAGGAGAAACAGAACATGTGAAATGAAATCAGTGCAATGAGTTTAAACTGTTAAACTTGTCTGTGAGGCATTTCCTCTGACCTTCAGCTCATGTTTACACTTACCAAATAATCTAAAAGCATTTATCATCTTTCACAACCATCTTTGCCGTGCTAAAGGCATTAAGTATTGTCCATGTTATTTAGTTTGTATAACTAAAACAGTGTAAAAAGTTTGAAGAGGTTGAGTGCAAAGAATGTATTAGCCCTGTAACAAAAAGTCATATATTACAGAAAATTGACTCTTGTGAGCTTTAAGACATTTTAGAATATTGTTGCCTCATCAAAAACATACTCAGAGTTGTGTTTTGTTTCATTCACACATATTTGAGTGCCCCTTTATCATTAGTCTTTCTCTCTAAGGCTCACAATGTCCTGTTCCACCTTGTCATAGCAGTAGTTTTCAACTTAACAGCTACATTTTACTTTTAGTTTAGTAGAGATGGGAAAATCCAGGGTTGAAATGATCCAAATGATTCTAGTGAAACTGTATGGAGGTTTTAACACAGTGGAGCACTTCATGTATTACCGCATGACATCACGAGGTAGAACAGAGTGTTTTATGTTTGAGAGAAAAACTGTATATATGCAGGATTTGTGTGATAAACATGTGTGACTGTAACAAAACACAACCTCAGGTGTGTATGGGCCATTTAATAGATAATGATGAAGGCCTATTGTTGGATAAATACATGTAAAAATATCATCACAGCTTTAAACATGAATTATTCTAAGCGAATCCTCATCAAAAACATAGGCCTACAGTTGTTTTAGTAACCCATAGTGAGAGTGAGGGGAAAAGGAGCAGTCTCTTCCCTTTCTGGCGTACTTTGTTTACTGTTTGATAAAAGTTTTGGTGTCATAATTATTTGCCTATAGTGGTGACCTGATGAACTCTTGTTTAATAAAAAGAAAACAAATAAAGAAAAGCTTCAGGAAAAGGAAAATAAATGTACAAACTCAAGGGTGCATTGTTCAAGCAGCAGAAGGTTTGAATAGGTGGACTTCGCCAACATCAAGGCCTGTGTCCTATAAGAGCCTCTGAAGTGGAGTAAACATTTACAAATAAATAATTGATTTCATCTGCATTATTCGGAGGGATGATGAGGGGAATGTTCATATTTTGGTTCTTCAAAGACGTACCTTATGCATAAGTAATGTTTTCTACTTTCAAGTGTAAAGTCCCACTTTTGCCTCAGGTATTCCATTTTTTGGTACTTGTACCTTCGTATTAATTTTGCTTCTACACAAATCAGAATAATAAGTGGATGATGAGACAGGGGGAGCCACATCAAAGCACATATCACGTGAAACCGCACCTCATTACAGAGTGAATGCCTGACAGTTTGGACACTTCCTCATGCATTGTTATAACCAGCAACATGTGATTATAAATTCTCCAGATTTTATTTTTAATTTAGGCTGGGATACTTTCTTAAAACATGGATTAAATAATAAACAATATTTCTTATAATATAATTATTATAATCACAAACAATGAGTTTAAACTTTTTATTCTAAAAGCACCCATTGACATTTAGATGTTGTTACTAACTTTTGTTACTTTTTAATTTGATTTGCAATTTAGTATCACTCATTTATATCTTTGGACGATTCATGTCCAGTATTTTCTTGGGATTAGGCTAAAAGACAACCATGTGGATCCAATATTGCATTACTATTTTTATAAAAATGGGGTCATGTAAAAGACACAAGACCCTATATTTTAAATGCACAGAGTAATATCAAAGTAAGTTAAAATTGCTGTGAGTTGATTCCAGAGACATTTCTTGTATACACCTTAGGCAAACTGATGAGTGTTGAGAGAAGGCTGTAGGAGTGTCCGCTTTGGCATTATGATGATGGAAATGTAATTCTGTGCAGCAGATTAGATTCAGGCTGCTTGACCCTGAGGCGAAGCTTAGCTGTTAGCGCTGCACATCTGTTTGGACATTAATTGGCTTCGGTGGTTCACAGTGATTCTCGGAACACAGCACGCCCAAAAGAAGGCAAGAATAATAATAAATCGACTGTGGTCTTTTCCTAATCGATGTTATCCCTGAGGCCAAACTCAGAGGTGCAAGAAGCAATCAAGGAAACAATAGCAGGTACAAGAGTGATTCTGTGGGACAGCTGCCCTGCAGAAGGTTGAGCTGTGGAGGCTGGTATAAAATCTTTAAGCACTCCAGGGTAAGCGACTTTGAATTTTAAACAGGTAGGGAAGAGGATTCAAATTTTATCTTTAGCAACCGGACCACCTCTCAGTCTGTTTACTACTACAAGAGTGACCTGCTTAGTATTTACAAAAGGTGAGCTAACCGGATGAAAAAATAAATCATAATGGGTAATGCCGGTGTGTATTATTGGAGGCCATGAGTGTCACTATCAAAATATTGAAAGGTCACAAAATTTTCCACAAAATTCAACAACACCAAAAAACAATTTACAAATACTCTGCAATACAAAAAAATAAAAATAAATAAAAATGTCACAACAGCGCCCCCTGGAAAATACATTGCGCCTATGGCTATACCTGAAAAATGAACAAAATTCGGGGGGTGAATAGGTCATGTTGTTCCAAACAAGAAATATAACGCGGTTGCTATGCAACCAGGAATTTGGCCATATTGAACTGATCATCTGACCTGGCACCAAAGGCGCATTTTCCTGTCCTCGTACTTTAACAAACTCCTAGGGTCTTTGACCCAGCTTCACCAGAATCATTCCGTTTCATCTAGACAAGTGGGACATTAAAAGTTGTTAAAAAGTCTTCTAAAAGACTGAACGTTGTTTCCATGACAATGGCACAAATTTTGGGTTAATTTTGGGTTCGTATGCCATCAGACTTTGACAAGTGATAATTCACACATTCTTTAGTGAATTTCACTCAAACTTTAATCATTGGTGGACACCCCAGCCCTAAACAGATTGAAAAAAGAAAATCTAAAATGGCAGCGATAGTGCCCCCTAAGGAAATTGCATGGAAGAGCAAAATTTTACTTTATCGTAAACATACCAAATTTAGAACACATATTTGTGACATGTTGTCAATGAAAAAAGTGCCACATGCCATCTCCCATCGTGTTGCCATAGCAACAGGCAAAAAATCTGCCATTGTCACCTGTCAGTGTGACATTCTGACAAAAACGTTGGCGTCATGGTTAAAGGAACAAAATGTGACCTCCCAAACTGATGTCCGCCATCTTCTATTAATCATGTGACAAATGTCATAATGTAATCCTGAGTAGACATCTAATTCCTCCACGTTTTCATTTATGAAAACAGCCACAAATGATGTTCAAATTATTATTATTTTTTTCAAGATTCAGGATTGTTTATTTGTCATATACAGGATCAACACAAGGTCAACAATGCAATGTAATGCTTCTTTCTTCTTATTTTTTTTCTTAACCAAATCATTATTATTATTATTATTATTATTATTATTATTATTATTATTATTATTATTATTATTATTATTATTATTATTATTATTATTATTATTATATGCTATTATACAGATGCAGGATTAAATAAATTTAAAACACAAGTATGAAAACATTGTTGCCCACACAAGTTACACATAAATGTTGTGTCATATATGCTTTTGACTTCAATTTATTTTTATTTTTATAGTGATTCACATCAAAATATTTGTGAAGTCCTTGGCAAGCACCCAGCAGCGTCAGTAAATTTTGAGCCTGACTTATTTTCTATAGCTATGCACAAGCAGCAACAACTTCAGCACCATGGACAGCTCCCCATTCACTAAAAGACTGCAACCTGTAATAACTAGCCTACAGAAAAACCCTTATTTTAATTGCAGATTCTAACGTCATAATGTGGTCAGGTGATGTGGGCTTAATTTGGTTTCGTCAAAGAATACATACAACATATCCACAATCATACCTTGAGTCATTAAAATATTTTTTTTATAATCCACAGTGACATCATAATTATTCCCCACGATGAGTTTATAAGGGCACAAGTCTCAGAGACCAGAGTGGCATGATGGTAAAGCTAACAACAACTAGAGTGCTAATGCGTACTTCCTAATTTTCAGACAATAAAAGCCTTTCTAACTAGATACAGACAGCAGCAATCTCTTTTCCACCTCAAGATCTGCTTATACAATTTGTACTGTAAGAAGATACAAATTGAAAAATTAAAATTAAAATTTAATTAAATGACAAAAACAGGTATAGCCACTTTAACATAATATTTATCACATGTCAATATAATATCTTATTTCATGTGAGCTGTAGTTTAATTTCTGTGATTAAAGTCCCAGTTCAGCTTTCTCCCCAAACACACAAATAATATGTCTGTGGATAATTATACTTGTGAGCAATCTTCTCTCTTTTCCCATTTACTGCTGTGTTTGGTTAAAATCATGCTTTGCCAATGGAAGCCTCCGTTCTGTGTCTTAATGGAGCGATTTGCTTGAGTGGTGAGTGCTTGTGGGGAAATGATTGTTTGGTGAATGAATCATAAACTCCTTGTATCAGCTCTAAAAGTGATTGTTGCACAATTGTCTGTAGAGAGAGTATACACAGCTAATTCCAAATGCTGCTTTGTCCTTGTGTCTGACCCATGATGGCGTCAATAACAATACACTGGTTGTCTGCTGGTAAAAACACTCATGGTGATTGGACAATTTCTTATTGCATATAGATTTCAGTAGCTCTGGCTTCTTCATGTTAATCCATTATTTTTGCAAATCCATTTGTCAAAATTATACTTATACTATACTATATACTTATACTATGCTTATAAACTATACTTACAATGCAAGTATAAGAAAACTGTGTAACTGTGTAATCTGTATTTTTTCTGTAATATTGTTTGGTAGGTCTAAATATTTTGAAAACAGTTTTCTGATTTAACCCTTACCCAGGCCTCTCAAGTTGTGAGCGGGGTGGTGCGTGAGACTGCGTTTTTTCCAAGGGGGAAGGGGGGGACTTTTTTTTCGCTAAAAACGTGCGGTGCCTGGATTAACTAACCGATTTTCTGGCCACAGAAGCACTGTGCGCTGCACTTGAATTGGGTAACTAAATTTCAGCGTGAGAAATACCATGTGTGGCGTGTGGCGAATTGCGTGTGTCACACTCTCAAAGCGTGAGACATGAGACTTACCCCTATTCTAGTAATATCCATTTAAATTAAATAAAGGACTATATATGTGTCACTAAATTCAGTATAATTGAGGCAGTACACTTGCCACTGATATTTTGGGCCCCCTTTGGGCACTTTTCCACCTTCAACTCAAAGTGCTTTACATCAAGGAACCACTCACCCATTAACACATACATTCATATACAAATGTACACAGACGCTGGGGGCAAGGTGGGTTAAGTGTCTTGCAACCAATGATATTTATGATAAAAGGAGAAGTCTTCTACCTGGACGACTGAGGGACTTTTCACGCAATGATATTTATGTTGATTTGAACCGCACACCTTTGGTTCAGTGGGCAAAAAACCTACAAACTGAGCTACTGCTGCCAATATAAATACTTGCAATGCATTTAATCTAGTCTTTAAGTTTTTTCATGTGAAACAAATGAAAAGCCAAGTAGTAAAACGGAGCAAAGATGTCCAAGGTGATAACCCGGATGAGTTCTCCAGCTCTGGTCTAATGAGCTGCTGCACTGCTGTCTTTCCTCCATTACATTTGGCTATAATGAGGGTCAGCGCGATAGGCCATCCTGCTCTGATCACCCTTATTAGGACTGTACCAGATCCAGGCTCCGTTTCTACACAGATAAATGTTTTTTGATGACTCTATCTGAATACAGCAACGTATGTACAGTAGCCTATGTGATGTATGTTCTGTTTGATTTGTATCAGAAAGACACTGGGAACTGTAAATGTTACACCTCAGAAGTGGATTGAAGTCATTTCAATACATACAGCTCTGGAAAAAAATAAGAGACCACTGCAATATTATCAGTTTTTCTGATTTTACTACTTATAGGTATGTGTTTGGGCAAAAGGAACATTTTAGTTTGAGTCTATAAACTACTGACAACATTTCCCCCAAATTCCAAATAAAATATTATCATTTAGAGCATTTATTTGCAGAAAATGACAAATGGTCAAAAATAACAAAAATACATGTTTTCAGACTTCAAACAATGCAAAGAAACAATATCAAATTCATTTTAAAACAACATAATACGAATGTTTACACTTAAGAAGAGTTCAGAAATCAATATTTGGTGCAATAACCCTTATTTTTAATCACAGATTTCATGCGTCTTGGCATGCTCTCCACAAGACTTTATTCCACTCCTACTGAAGTAGCTCAGCTTTATGTTTGTGTTGGAATTCAACAGACGCTGGAATGGAATGGCTGTAATACATGTAGAGATGCTGATTTCAGAAAAAAATGCAGTGGTCTCTTATTTTTTTTCCCGAGCTGTATATAGGAGCTCATTGTTATTAACAGCTGCAGAAATGGTGTGCATAGCAGAAACTCAAATGGTAGAAATGTTTGGATAGTAACTCAGTGTTGACTATTCAATCTCTGTTCATAGAATTGCTTATTGTTGTGTCCTTGGGCAAGACTTTTCACAATTTCACCCTTGACTCTATGAATGTGCAATGTGCCTAAATGAAAAATAAAAACAGAAGTTGTTATCATTCCAACTTGTACTGAACACCAATAAAACCAAAGAAACCAGTTTTAAAAGCAGTGGTACAGGTAAAAACAAATGTAGCTGTACTTTGCAGACACGGTTGCACTGAAAACATGTTTATAGATTTTCAAAGCCAACAACAGTAGATCTTCATGCTGCTTTTCTGTTGTTGTTTTTTTCACTCCTATGTTCAAACCATAACATCTTAAATTTTATTTTGACATACAATAAGACAAGAAAATAAGACAGAAAATAAGAAATGTAATGTATGCTGTATAGCTTTAAAAACAATAACTATTCCAAACATTTGATGCATACAAGGTAAGGCTGTATATCTCTATATCTTACACAATATGGTCATTAAGAACCTTGCCTTTGTGGGATGCATTTGTGGAGCATCGAGTCTGCACATCTATAGTCAGGTTTCCAGGTTTGGTCAGCCATCTACTCCCAGCTTTTATGCGAGTCACTTGATCTTCAAGGAGGTGAATGCAGTTTTGGGACATTGTGGTTTGCGCAGGAAGGAGCTGTGATACCCCAGTTTGAAGCCCCCTGATAATAGACAGCTCTGCAATAAGCATCGCATGCATTATGTATTTGCAAACCCAACTCAAGTGAATGCATCTCCGAAAGTCTACCATGGATTATAGTGAATGAATAGGTTCCATTTGATGTTCAAACTGATGTGCCCTTCTGAGGTAGGGTGGAAAAGAAGAGGCTGCACATAAAGAGATGGTGAGAGAGTCTAAAGAGGAATTGAAATCTATACAATGTGAATGAAAGTGAATTCTGGATTTCAGTGTTTCTCCATTCACACATGTTTGAGTAATCCTTTATTATTAGTCTGTCTACATCTCCAAAGCACATTACATCACAAGGTGATATATTTTCTGTTTGAGAGAAAAAAAAGAAAAAGAAAAAAAAAATACAGGTTTTGTGTTTTGAACATGTGTGAATGAAACAAAACACAACTCCAAGTGTGTTTATGATGAGGAAACAACATTATAAAATTGTTTGTAAATTAGAGTAATATGAGCCCTTTAAGAACTTGACTCTAAATGTCCAAATGTTTCAGTTTGATTCGTACCTTTAATATTTTTTATCGCATTGGTTAAATTGGTTAAAACTGAACTGGTGGCTGGATTATAACACCTCCCACCAGTTAATGCACATAAAAGGACACATTTGTGAGATGGGAATTTGAGCCAGCTTAAGCCTAAATTTCAAGTTGATAGACACCACTCAGAAACAAGTGTTTTCTATCAAATCAAATGTATTCATACATGTTTAATATGTTGATTTGTTTCTGAGTCTGTCTAGGTTGAGACAGAAAAAGAAATATTGAAGAAGAAGAAGAAGAAGAAGAAGAAGAAGAAGAAGAAGAAGAAGAAGAAGAAGAAGAAGAAGAAGAAGAAGAAGAAGAAGAAGAAGAAGAAGAAGAAGCTTTATTGATCTCACACAGGAGAAATTCTTCTCTGCATTTAACCCATCCTGTTATTAGGAGCAGTGGGCAGCATATTACTGCACCCAGGGACCATCTCCATGATCTTCTTGGTTTGGTCAGAACCTTCTTGCTGGAGGATTTTACCTATGGTGCATGTTTTTGGGTTGATGGGGGAAACCGGAGTGCCCGGAGGAGAACATGCAAGGGAGAACATGCAAACTCCACACAGAAAGGTCTGGGCGACGCAGCATGAGCGCTAGCCACTCAGCCACCGTGCCGCCAAATTGATAACATAAGTGTGAGCTTGGTGCAGGTTGGTCTGGAAGACACACAGAATAATACTTACATTATTATAATGTCACCATATGTTTCAAGCAAGAATTTCCAGAGAAGACTACACCCAGGCACAGTCCACGAGTACTCAAAGACAGCTGCTGCCATTTCCACCTGTTTGTTTGAATATCTATGGTGTGAAGAAAGGCAACATGTTTTTAACAAAGGGCAGATATCAATGTGGAGTAGAGAGTGACTGGTGAGTGACAGCAGAGGAGTGCAGGTAGAGCTGCCCCAGGCCAGTGCCTCCTAATGTCCACTATTTAAAACAGCCAAATGAAATGGAAGTGTGATGCCAGGAGATGCCTCATCACCGGCAGCAGGTGCTCGCTCAAGGCTGCACACCGCACACCGATGCAGAGGTCCCCCAGCACAGAGCAGAGCGAGAGCATGCTCTGGGGACCAATGATGCATGACAGCAATGAGCAAAGTCAATTCAAAAAGCCCTCAACTGCCTGCAAGGTGAAAACTTTGGCAAAAACACTCAAAGTTGTTATGGTACTTGTTATGGATACTTTGATACAAATGCAAAATGTACTCTATGATTATGCTGTGAATATTTAAAAGACAACAATATGATCTATGCTAAAAAATGATTGCTTTGACTGGAATTATGAACCATGTTTAAAATGACTATTACTGGCAAAATTTCCAATACACTAGTGAAGTTCTTCTACCATCCCCAGTGGGAATTTGGTGACTTTTGGTTTGCCATTTGACAAACTGTTAGCAATCACATCAAAGTGGCCAAGTCATTTGATTTGACTTGCCCCCCCATCCATACACACACACACACACACACACACACACACACACACACACACACACACACACACACACACACACACACACACACACACACACACACACACACACACACACACACGCACACGATCACACATGCTCTCTGGTCTTCTTCTGTCAGGCCAAAGCTGGCACACTGTCAGACCGTAGCAGACTGTAGCAATGTAGATAGCTTTTTTTTTTTTTTTTTTTAATGCTTCTCTATTTAAATTTTTTTGCATACTCTTAGCATCCAGTGTGGGCAGCAAAGTACAGGGTGTTTCTTTACTGTGCATATGACAATAAAAGCTTTGAATCTTGAATCTTGAATCTAGTGGTGTTATGCGATAATGCAACATGGTTGAGTCGATCAGTGTCTATTTATTTATTTATTTATTTATTTATTTATTTATTTATTTATTTATTTATTTATTTATTTATTTATTTATTTGATTGGGACAGATTATGTTATTGGACAAACATAACACAACATGAGTGTAAACACACCGGATTGTAGCCTAAGGCTAATTTCCATCCGTTGTCCCAAAGGGTTGGGGTCACAGGGGGCCAAACAATAAAATATTGCACACTCCCTTCATTACATAGTTCCCATTATTGTACAGTCCAAAATAATGCACAGGCGAGTCATTGCGCAATTCCTATTATTTTGCAGTACATTTAACCACACATTCAATACATGCAAATATGTGTCCATTGAAGATCAATTAAGTGCAGCTATACTTGACTGCATGTTTGGTTTGACCATAACCAATTTTTCATTTGAGCTTTAAAAGAGCTGTACGTAGGGCATTCTCTCACTGTTAGTGGAAGACTATTCAACGGATTCCCACCTTGGACAGATAATAGATTCTGACCAAAGGTGGTCCGTCTGTGGGGTATGACTAAGTCCCCCCTGGTGGTGGCTCGTATGGCACTTTCTGATTTGTCTTTGTGTTTGATGTTTAGAATGTAACAATGGTGGTGAGATTTTTTTTCTAATCAAGTATTTTTAGACATCTTTTATAGAGGTTTTCAATGGTTTTAAGTGTTGTGGGGCAGCAAAACAATAGCCTATGTGAGACATAATCATGGAATACAAATAGGTTTTAGCAGCATTCATGTTTAAGTTGTTCCTGATGTGACAAGAATTCTGATTATTGAATTGGATTACAGCGGTCCCTCGTTTATTGCGGGGGTTACGCTCTATAAATAACCCGCAATAAGCAAAATCCGCGAAGTAGGACAACTTTATTTTTATTATTATTCTACATGTTTTAAGGCTGTAAACACCTCACCCCACACATTGTACACTTTTCTCAGACTGGAATTAACATTTTCTCACATTTCTCTTTAAACACTCATACTTTCGTAGATTTTCAACAAAATGTATTAATAGTGAAGCGGGGGCACGTGTCCGTGCGCGTGACACCGGCAGTGTCCGGTCCGTGCCTCCCCTCGGCACCGCGTCCACGGCTAACGACACAGTCCGAGCCACGAAGCGAACACGTACATCAAACCTCAACATGAACAAAAGAGCCGCACGAAACCAGGCAAAGAACCGCATGCGGTGGTTTAATCCTGGTTTAGACCTGGTCTAGTTCTGCTTTAGTCTAGGTTTAGACCTGGTCTAGTCCTGGTTTAGTCCAGGTTTAGTCCTGGTTTAGACTTGCCTGGCTTACACCTGACCATATCACAAGTGAGATATGGACTGGAAGAAGCCACCTTCGAAATATCTCGTAACGGAGGTGTGGTTTACGATCGCCAACGGCCGTTTATTGGGCATTACGAATGTCAATCATTTGGCGTATACGTAGCCCATAGCCCATAGCCCATAGCCAATCATGTCAGTTGTCAGTTCAAACTACAAGCTTCCGTTTGTCACGTAGTACGCCTCACCGTCTTGCCACCCCTCCCCACTCTCTGATTGGCTCCCAGAATCGGGAGAGCTCGCTTGCCATAGTTGCCAGGCTGTCTTTCAGATCGGAACGAACGAAAGCAGCCTGGGATTTCCCAGGTTAGGTTTAGACCTGGTTTAGTCCACGTTTAGTCCTGGTCTAGTCCTGGTCTGGTCCCGGTCTAATCCCGGTCTGGTCCCGGTCTAGTCTGGGTCTGGTTCCGGTCTAGTCTCGGTCTGGTCCCATTCTGGTCCTCATAGTCCCGGTCTAATCCCGGTCTGGTCCCGGTCTGGTCCTCATGTCTTAGTCCAGGTCTAGTCCCGGTCTGGTCCTGGTCTAGTTCCAGTCTGGTCCCGGTCTGGTCCTCATGTCTTAGTCCCGGTCTGGTCCTGGTTTAGTTTAAGTCTGGTCCTGGTCTGGTCCCAGTCTGGTCCTCATGTAGTCCCGGTCTGGACTTTAGTCCCGCTTCTTATGGATCAAGTGACTCATGTCTCCGCGTCCCTCACGCATCCAGCGGGACTCCCAGAGCCGTGCCTTCCCGCGTCCCCCATCTATAACATCTATATAAATCTGGCAAACTGAACACATTCTGTACTGTACAGGAGACACGGAGGAGAAGGACTGACAAATCGGCAAAGGTCTACAGTCCCTTAGCCAATCAGGACGCAGAACACAATGTTGAAACACTGTAAAAAAAAAAAATTGAACTTTTTTTTTTTTTTTAAATCCGCAAAACAGCGAAGTCGCGAAAAGTGAACCACGATATAGCGAGGGGCCACTGTAACTGGAACATTTTTTTAACATAACTTTTGAAGGACAGTATTGGACATAGAATAACTGCAAGATATTTCAATTCTGGAACCAGATCAAGTTCTACTCTATTAAGATTGCTTCAATTCGGTATGATGTTTTGAAAAGTACATACAGACAGTTTTTTTGGGTGTTTAACAATAGGTCCGAATCCTTGATCCAGTTATGCACAGAAGATAGGGCAGCTGTGAGGTCTTTAGCAGCTTGCTGAAAGCTTTTGGCTTGAGTGTAGATGATTGCATCGTCCGCATATATCTGTGAGAATACATTTGGAAAAGCATTTGGCAAATTACAGAATAACATTGGCCCAAGGATTGACCCCTGCAGGACACTAACATTACAATCTACTGTATGCATTGATCATCAACTACCACATACTGTTTACTGTGGAACAGATACGATGTAAACCATTGAAAAGCTTGACTGAAGATGTTAGACTGAGTCAACCTGGACAGCAGAATCTGATGATTTACATCAAAGGCTTTCTTCATGTCTAAGAAAACAGCCCCAACACAGGGATTCCTATCAAGCAAGGTCTTTATGTTTTCTGTTCACACAGGGCAGTGTCTGTGAAGTGATGGGCCCAAAAGCCAAACTGTAGCAGGTGTAGCGAGGGTTGGGTGTTTTCCAAATGAGCAGCAAGGAGTTTAACTACCCACTTGTCTATTGTCTACTTGGCTATTTTAGATATAACAGGATGTATGCTTATTGGCCAATAATTAGCCATGTCTGGTTTAGCACCTGATTTAAAAATTGGTGTCACTGCAGCTATTTTATTTTAAAGATCCCATGACATGGTACTTCTTGATGCTTTTATATGGCTCCTTAATGGTTCCCTAATACTGTAAATTAATCCTTCTTCAAAATCAACACTCAGTGCATGAGAAACAGAGATAAGATGAGAAAGAGTATTTTTTCTCTCTCTGAACACTCCATAATGGGCGTTGTTGCTTGAATGCAAATGAGGAGAAAAGAGATGGCCTATAGTAGAGGGTGGGGGCGTGGCCAAACTCTCCACTCTCCGCTCTCCGCTCTAGCTCTCAGCTGATCCATTTCCTTGTTTTTGCACGGGGGGAGAGATTTGAAGCGTTCCATTGAAAAATAAACACATTTCCACATAAAATAAAATAAAACCACTGCTGTTCAAAGGTCCAGAGGCTCAGATAAAGGACTTCCGAGCCTAGAAACACTCGGACGTGCCTCCAGGCAAATAAAAAAAAACACATTTCGCATTGCCTAGCGCATTCGCAGTCCAAACTCTCTGGGCGTGATTTACAGAGACACTGAGTTCAGACAGACGGGGGTGGAACTGCATTTGCATTTCTTTTTTTGATCTGACGTCAATAAGGTGCCTTGTTCAAAATCGCCCGTTTGAGCTCCGATTTTTTGTAACGCAGAAAAGGATCGCAAATGCTCAGTTTAGACATTTCGCAACTTTTAACCATGGGGGGGGGGGACTAAACAGGGTAGAGGAGCTCACATTAATGTTCAAAAACCTCAGAAAGTGAAAATTTTATGCCATGGGACCTTTAAAGTTGAAACAACCAAAAGTTTGACGGACATATTGAGGAGATGGGTGATGGGTCATACAAGAGGATCCTTAAATTCTTTCAGAATTTAGGCCAAATGCATCAAGTGCTTTTGAGGTTTTTAAGCCTGTAATTAAGTTGGCAACTTAATGGTCTGAAATATCAGTGATCCTGAACATAACCTGATCAGGGTCACTGATCTTATTAGAGCCAGCAGGTGAGTGTTGAGCGATCTCCATTACGGAGGTTATGAAAAAAGTAGCTAAAGAGAGAGGCTTTTTAACAGTGGACTTATTGACATGTAGCTCCATTATCTTTTCATTTTTGCTTGATTGGTGGCCAAGCAATTTATTTAGATCTTGCCAAATCATTTTACCATTGCCTTTTTCATTCTCTATTACATTCATGAAAAAGTTAGCTTTTGCCTGTCTTAAACTTGCAGTTACTTTATTTCATATATGAGTAAATGTCTGTTTGTCTATAATTAGACCAGTTTTCAAAAAATGTTTCAATAACTGGTCTCTGGTTTTCATCAGATTCATACAGTCTTTGTTCAGCCATGGCAAATTACATTTCTTCTTTAATTTAAGCTTCCCTCTAGTGGAGAAGGTTGATATTATATCTTATACAGTTTTATTGAGTTGACACAAAATTGAGGATCATCACTGGACAGGACTGATTCCCAATCTACTGATGATAAGGCTTCAGCCACATTATGTCATTGGTTCATGGGTATAAAGTTATTTATTGACCTGTTATTAAATGAATTAGTAAAATCATTAGTGACCCTTGACTTGATGAGTTTTCTAGAAATTAATATAAAATTGTGATCTGAAATACCAGCCAGAAAGTTATATGCTGATTAACTGTTCAGACTTGTTACTAAAGAGCAAGTCTATTTTAGTTTTTGAATGTCTTGTGATTCTTGTAGGCTGCTCTTTAAGTTGAGAAAAATTTAGTCCATAATACATTTAAAGGGACAGTGTGTAGGATTCGTGGCGCATAGGTGGTTAGTAGCTATTCCACTTCCTCTTTTGGCTATGGCAGACCTCGAGGGTCACCCGGGCGCGCCGTAGCGCCGACACCTCGCGTGCCCGCGCACGAACCGCGTGCCGCTGTATACATAAAACGCGGTCCCCCGTTCACTTTTTTTTTTTCTTTTCGCATGAAAACACACAATCCCGATCATGATTCATGACAATCTACACATCAAATGAAACCTTACAGTCTCCTCTTTTTGACTATGCAATTCATTTCCCTGCAAAACAATCACTCCCCGAGCACATGGGGCTTTTATACAGAAAAGCACAAAACGAGGTTTGTTACTTTACCTTTGAAGGCTCTGCACAGGTCAAACTCTGTATTTCACCATAAACTTGGTCTCAATCTGTCCATAAGGATCCAGCGAATAAAATCCAGTAAAACAATTTAGTCCAAAATACGTGTTATATCCATTACGATGTGTGATACAGCAGCATGCTTGTTTACACGAGGCTCCCCCCTTCCCCCCTCCCCTTCCCCTTCTCTCCTTCGCTCCTCTGCTCCCACATGCAGCGCGGCTGAGCAGCTGTTAGCAGGAGCCTCGGCGAAGGATGAGCCCAAATGTCCTTCTGCGGCTCTCGTATTCAAAATGGCTGCCTCTATATGGGGAAGATCCCCCTTTTATGTGACTATATCTAAGTCCAAAAGAATACTTTGATTTCATGATGGAAGTGAAAAGGCTTGGAAAACACTGTATTTTTGAATGGGTATCTTCAATTTCAGTAATTAACAGGTAAAAATCTTACACACTGTCCCTTTAAGTGTTTTTCTGTCCTTCTTACAGTCACTGTTCACATTAACATCACCAATTTCAATTATTTAATTGAACTTATTTTTTATAGTATGGTGCTTAAGTATTACCTGCATTTGTTCATAGAAGTTAATTCTTGCTGAAGGAGGACGATACAGACAAATCAAAGCAAAAGTCATCTCTGAAGAGAGAGACTTTCACTGAGATATTCTTAACCTCGACCTCATTAGGTACACTAAGCTGAGAGCATTCCAAGTAATTTTTATCTCTTTCCCCCTGTTCTATCCCTTCTAAACACCTTGTAATTTGGGAAGACAACATCAGAAGTAGGTTTGCAAAAAAAGGTGTGCATTTCAACAGATCTTTAAAGGAAAAAAAAAACATACACATAGTAAATATAATGTGTCTTAAAAGTAAATGGAATTGGCACTGTTTTTGTCAACACTGTCAATACCTTTGCTTTAAACCTGTTGTGATGTGTAGTATTGGGATGTTTGGTAACAAATTTGTTTGTCTAATATGGATGTGGAAAAGTTTTTTCCAATATAAGCACTGTGTTTCCCTGATATTTTCTCAGAGGTTTAGCAACATGATGTACTCTACAATTTGCCCCTGTGCAAAGCATATCAAAAAGTAGCTGTAAACAATTTCAGCCATCTGCAGGGGAAAAAGTATTATCTATTGGCATTTATATCAATGATTGCACAGCTGAGGAAGCAAGAACACAGAGTCCTGCTTCACAATAAAAACAAATTATGAAACTTGTCCCTCGTTCAGTTCTCGGGGCTTGCACTGTACACATGTGGAAAGTCTTCAAGCTCCTCTCCCCAACGCGAACCACAGAAAATCAATTTGCCCCCTTTGGAATTAACTGTGTCCAATTCCCACGGATATGTTTATTTTATTCTCTCCAAATGAGATTATAGACCAACAGAGTGACCCTGAAAATATCCATTGCAAATCCATTCCTCTATGTGTCTCATTGCCTGGCTCATAAGCTGGAGCTGGAAAGCCATGTGCTATGTGCAGGAACATACACAATATAGAAAGAGCTGCTATACATTTAGATTAGAACGACAGTAATGAACTAAACCCACTATTTACATAATGCTCCTATCTAGAGATGTTATGTGCAGTGGAATTTATTATTGTGCTATACAAATTTATGTTTAACTGGCCCATATTACACTATTTTCTGATGTATGTTATAATGTTGTTTCCTCATCACAAACATACCTGGTGGTGTGTTTTGTTTCATTTACACATGTTTAACACACAAACCCTGCATATTTAGTCTCCTTTCCACCTTGTGATGCCCTGTGGGAATACAGGAAGTGCTCCACTGCATTACATTTACACCTTCACTAGAATCATTTGGATGATTTCAGCCCTAGAATTGTCAGTCTCTATTGAACTAAAGCTGTTAACTTGAAAACTACCTCTACATGACATCACAAGGTGAAACAGAGCATTTTGAGCTTTGGAGATGTAGAAGAACTAATAATAAAGGACTACTCAAACATGTGTGAATGAAACAAAACACAAGTCCAGGTGTGTTTTTGAGGAGGTAACGTTCGAATATGGCTAAAAGCTCACAAGAGTAAATGTTGTGTAATATAGGACTTTTAACTATAACAACAGAGAATTGTCCTATATTCCCAAGAGATTAATTTGATTTTCTTTAAACTCCTTCTAGCTGTACTGCCTGTTTGCAACAGGTTTGTGGGCGGATGTCTGTGGATCTCTCTGAGTGGAGTGTATTGTCCTCATCAGTTACTGTGCTCCCCAATACTCTCACTTCTTATCATTTTCTACCATCAAGTGAAACAATATGTGTGTGCAAAAGTCCAAGGATACATGTGTCTCTCTGTGCATGTGAATAACAGGTCATTTTCAACAGCCCATAAACGCTTGGATTGGGGCAAAGATAAATGTGAATATGCCTTTGGGTGTGTTGAGTTGATCACATTTGGAGAAAAAACATGTAGTGATACTAAACAACATTCGTGGTTGTTTTTAATTGTCTTCAACATATTATTAGAGGTCAATAGAGTTGGCCTTTTGTTTTCAGTTTTAGAATCCAAAATATAATAATGTATGCAGTACTTTCAGGGGTGCCTGTGTGCTCCCACACTATGCTGTGCAATAGCTGTTCACCCTGAATAGCTGTTCACCCTGAAAACTTTTTAATGGCCACACTAGCCCATAATGCTCACATTACTGTTTGAAACAGAGGTCATACTCTTTCAATATAGATTGCATTCATGTGACATCTCAGCACTTTAAACAGGTGCCTATGTTAAAGTTGATTATGAGCCTGAGGGCCGGCCAGAGCTCTACAGTTTTCATTGTTATAATGCAGATTGGTCCTTGGATAATGAAATAAAAACTGGCATAACCTCTCCTCTATCAGCAACAAGGTGATTTTTTTTTTTCACTAGCTTCAAAAAGTGGTGGTATTTGTCTATTCAAAATGTGATTCTTTTTGACACCTTTTGACGCATAGTTTAACACTGGAAAATTTAGGAACCCATTCTTAAACGACGGATAATCCAATTCAATAACTGTGGATTTTCATTGGAAGAAAAAATAATCTTATTTTCTTCCACACTGGTTGCATAGACCAATCTGAAATTATAACATAATCAAGCTCATGAATGTGGTCATTTTGACAACAAGATTGAATTTTGCTGCACCCACTTCAAATCTGCTACTGAGAATGTCTATAAATGTCACAGTATAGTAAACATTCCACTATAATTCAACACTAGACTAGAATAATAGAATAATTGGTGGATTTTATTTTGGGCAGTCAGTGGTCACCATAGACTGTTTCTTTTAATGAGGCAGAATGATGGTGTCTGGGGCAATGCACAGAGGAGCCACCACAGCAGCACTACACCGCAGTGTGGTGTGTCTACTACAGGTCAGAGTACACTTCACATATGACTCCAAAATGTACAAGAGGAGAGGAAAGTCTGCAAGTGAAAATATTATAAAGTCAGACTTTATTGCCCAGACTCCATTGCCATTGTTTGGTACAGTTATGGTAAATGGAGGAGCGTGAATTCATGCTCCACCTCAACAGTGTAAGTAAAATGTAAATTTCACCCAAATAATACTTTGATAGATGCAATGCTTTGCTAAAGTTAGCTGTATTATGCAAAGAAAATAAAATATTTATTTGGATCTTGAAGCAAGTGATGTACATCAATAATGTGCTAGCTTTGTTTGCAAAGTTGACAACTCTTGAAATAAAGTGGTTTACCATAAAATCAAGTTAGCGATTGGTGAGAAATTACTATTTTCTGTATGCTTTTGTTGTCTGTCTCTCAATTGCATAACTCCTCTTTAGCCAAACAGGACCTGGAACCAACCGGAGCTAGACGTAGTGATACATATAGTACATGGTGGTACAAGGTGGTACAAGGTGGTACATGGTGGTACATGGTGGTACATGGTGGTACATGGTGGTACATGGTGGTACAAGGTGGTACATGGTGGTACATGGTGGTACAAGGTGGTACATGGTGGTACATGGTGGTACATGGTGGCATGCCCTTCCAAATCTCAGCAGCTCAGGACAAACAACAACCTAAGAACAGTCATTTTGTTCTACACATAGACTGTATGACATTAAATGACAGCCAAAGCATTTCAAACTCTTGAAAACATGCAAACACATGCGCAAATAATCCAAGACACAACACCAGGTAAGTCTTTGTTAAGGGAAAACTGTATTTAAAAAGAAAAACATTAGTCTTGCAGAATATAATATCTGTTAAGCTCTCAGGTGTTTTCTTACAGAACAACTTCAATCACCACCTCAAGTGAAAGTTAGAAGGTAATGTTTATTTGGAAGCTTCCAGACATTGCAGGTACACTATGACAGAAGAGATACCAAAAAGCTATTAATACTGCAGCTTCAGAAGATTCTTGTCCAAACTGCCCGAGAGACCCCAAACAGGGCTGTGAATCAATTCTACTTCATTGGACAGCAATTTGAAGTCAGTGAGAGCGATGCACCTGGCTGCAGGGGCCGGTCCAGGGGCCACTGTAATGAGATTCATGCTGCTCCTACCTATCTTAAGCCAACATGGTCATTCAGGAATGCATTTAGCCTGTGAACTGGCACACACCACTCATTTGTCTTCAAACATTAAGCAAAGTGAGAAACTGACTCAGAAGAGAGGAATCAAGCCACTAAATTGTACAAACATAATTGTTTATGTTTCTTTGAATTACAATACACTCTAAAGTTCCTTTAATATTCTGGAATACTGGATCTACTTTTTTTTGTATCCTAATTAAAGTAATAAAGTCTTAAGTCTAAGTATATGGGTCACATCAAACTCTTAACTCACAACAATAAGGTCTCAGGTTTGACCATGTTTGTGCATGTTCTTGTTCTTGACCATACATCAAAAGACAGCGAACACACAGTCAACTGAACCAAATTTGTTAATTTATCATTTTCTGATCGATGACTTTAGAAAGTACTGGTCTTTTCTCTGATTTGATGAGTGGTGAAGGTGACTGTGCAGTCATGCACAACCACAGTGTGTGCCAAAGTCCTAGATTTGAAAAACATCATTTTCAGAGTGTTTGGACGTGGAGTCGCCTGTGCATGTGACTACGTCTGTGGCTGTATGATTGCTAAAACCTGCCGAGAGCACCCCGGTGCACCCAGAAGGGTGGCGAGGGACAGATGGCAGGGAGGGACCCGGGTGGAAGCTGCCAGCCTGTATTAGTCACACCCATTACTCACAGGCTCGCACTGGCAGACAACAAGTGACTGTGCCCACAACGTCGACATAGCAGGAAATTCTCATTAACAATTTGCTCAGGAAGAAACAATAGGGGAGCAATTATAGACGGGTGACAGGGAGTTATGGAAAAAAAGCAGCACAAAGACTTCCTCTTTATTGCAACTGGAAACTTCAACACAGCACCACTGTCACTATTGTGGCTTTATGTCCAGTGGTGAGATCTCTACACGACAGGACACAACATAATGTGGTTCCCACAGGGGTGTTAAGTTTAAAACAATCAAATCTAAACCACTATGTTTAGGTGTCTTTAAAGGAGAATTAACATTTTTTACAATCTGAGCCTTATTTCGGTAATAAAACAAGTTGTTTTACTCACCCATAGCACTTTGGTGTCATATGGAGCACTTCCAGAGATGTTTTAGATTTGCAATCTCCATAATGTGAGTTCTCGAGGCAAATGTTTGTGGTCTCCAAATAACACAAACTTTAGCCCTTTTCAAATCATAGAAGCTCAATGTCTTAGTCTACGCTTTCGTTTGAGTCAAAAGTGGCCTGTAATCTGAGATTTAGCCATAGTTTCGAGTAGATGAGGACGCCAGTGCGCATGTGCGGAGTCACATCTTATTTCACTCTCAGCTCTTGGGACCCAAACATGAAACGCAAAGATGTAAATTATGCATAAATTTCAGATTACAGGCCACTTTTGACTCAAACGAAAGTTTTGACTAAGACATTGAGCTTCTATGATTTGAAAAGTGCTAAAGTTTGTGTTATTTGGAGACCGCTCGGGGAACTCGCGTTACGGATATCGCTAATCTAAAACATCTCCCGAAGTGCTCCATATGACACCAAAGTGCTATGGGTGAGTAAAACAACTTGTTTTATTACCAAAATAAGGCTCAGACTGTAAAAAACGTTAATTCTCCTTTAAATGATGGAATAAGGTTATTTTACTATGACTCACAGAATAATTTCCCTTAGACGCACCTCTTGTCTTTTGTCTTCAGGAGAGCTACAAGCAGTGTGGCCAGAGATGAGTTGTGTATAAGATGAACTTTACCTCACCTGGATCCACTTAAAATTATTATTGTTATTATTATTTCTCTTATATAGTACTCATGGAAAAACAATGCACAAGTTTTGTCACCTTTGTCACCTTGTTTCTAGTCATGCTTGCTTTGATGTAATGCGTAGTTACATTTTGTGCACTAAACCTCTGAGGTAAGCCCATGAGTAAGAACAGAATCTCCGCCCCTCCATCTATCACTGACACAGGTCTACATGATTGATCTTTCTTTCATGTAAGTCTGACACCCTCTAAGGTCTGGCAAGCCTAGTTCTACAAGCACCATCCTTTTGCCAATAAAATGTACCATCCTTCTCTGTATGCACCCCACAGGGCAGTGCAAAGCCAATATACACACCATAACTTATTTTAAGGCCAGATTTATAGACCTCATATTGGGGATTGATGAGGAACTAAAGCCAATTATTCTAAAAATGTGACTTGTTTGATTATTAATTTCTGGATTTGCTTAGACAGAGATCTTGTTAAGCTTGAATTTATCATGTTGACATTTTGTTGCCCCCACAGCTTCCACGATTTCCTTGCTTTTTTACAGTGCAGTTGAAAGGCATATTTTTCCACGTAGCAGAACACAAATTTGCCCTTTTCGTCTGTCTCCCGCTTCTTCCTCAATGAGAAAGCTGCTGCTGTTTTAGTACGAGATTAGAGAGCGTACGCCGACATATTGTTCCGTTGACAAGCCTCTCCTCTGCCAGGGTGCTATGCATGGAGGAGCACGCACGTAAAAGGTCAACGCCATCAACATCCATCTAACCCCGATCCAGCTGTACCAACAAAACAACCAACACAACTGCAGTGAATGCATCAATCTGGCAACATTAGAGAAGGTTAAATCTAGTTTGTTCAGCAAGCACCTAACAACATTCAGGTGCTAACTAAAGAAAGGAAGGAGAAGGTAACTTTTGGAGAAAACAGCTGCACGTGGTTACAAGATGTGTGGTCTATCCCCCAGCGCAAAAGCCTTTATATTGGTGCTGACGTAACCTCAAGCCAGTAAATGCACACTAACCTGCTGAGCCATCAAAAGGGAGGAGCTGATCTCATCTTTGACATTGAAAAAACCAAGAGTAGGCTTATGGGACCTGCAAATCCATAATGAAAGATTCCTGCACTGTACTTTCAGGGGGAACAATAAAACACATAAGTTAAAGGTGCTGTACCTGATTTTAACTGTTTTAAAAAGGGTGGAAGGAATTTGTTCATTTTTAAATGGTTCAAAGTTATTTCTCACCTATATCGCAAAATACTTAATATATCACAACAATACAGCTGATTTTACTAATGATTTTCCTTATTAAGCCCAAAATTAGCCTTGATTCAGTTCAGTTTTTTTCCCCAACAGAGATTAACTAGTAAATTAAACTTGTAATTTTATTATAATTTATGATTATGATATATAATCATAATTTTTTATGATGAGAGTAATTACAGTATCACTGTAACCTTATAACCTTATCACATATTGCAAAATTGTACAGGGCTACTAATTATTCACCACAGTTAATTTATTTAAACTTTCAGAGGCCAGAAGGGTGTGCCGTCACGCTAAAGCTAACAGTGACTAGTATGCTAATGCTCACTACCTGATTATCGGACAGCACTTTAGAATTAGATGCAGACGGCATGTAGAAAACATAATTTGACCTCAAGAGCTGCTCATACAATAGATCCAGTGGTGTGCCGTCAGGCCTTCTTTATTGGCCCTGACATCTCAGCCAAAAAAATGTATCTAAACTTCTCTTAAATATAACATAAATATGAGTATCTTGTCAGATTTGGTGTTGTTTTAGGAGTTACATGCTCAGAAATGTTCCTTTTGTTGGGCCTTCTGTCTGCACGCTGCTGGCCCTAGCATTAAAACTGACTAATTAGATTGCCCCTTTGCTCTTGATTGACAAGGAGACGGGCGGCACTGGTGCAGGGGCTTAGTCCCGCCCAGGCCAGCGGTCCTCAGGGGCCTGGCCCTGGTCCCAGGCCACTAGCTGGCGCCACATTGTTTGTTTGCCTGAGTGACTAGCGCTAGCTTAGTCTGTTTGACGGAATTTGAAAGAAAAAGAATATGCTTTCATTTGGACTTTCTTTTTGGACAAAAAAAAATTTGATTATTTTTCAAAGAGGAGGAGTTTATATTTGTTACGTAAGTTAGGTGTACTGAAACGTTCAGAAGAGCATCTAAGTAAGCTAGTCAGTACTCGAGTTGAGGGGGGATGGCATCCCCCCTGGGGGAAAAAATAGTCAAAATCATGCCTCTTCTAAAACGGGCATCCCTTCTTCCACCCCTTGTGGCATTGAAATGCATGAGAATCTCTCACCTTTTGGCAAAATTCGCCATTTTGAAGTCAAAATAGGTGACCTACATGAATCGTGGCCAGTTCCAAGAGCCAATCATAGGCTGAACTGCGCTCTGGCTTCCAATCATGTTGCAGCACCACCGATCGCGCTCCCCCCAATCATGAGGATTAGCGTTGTTGTGTTTGCGCCTGTTCGCTGATCAGCTGTGAGGGAGCCCTGTTAATATGTACACTACGTTAATGCTACGTAAGAAGGAACTCTCGCCTCGGGACTCGGGATAATTATGTCGGTTTCCACGTGCATACACGTGGACACGCAAATTATCGGACAACACCGCAAACTATGGAGCTGACCGTGTTCTTATGGGGTGAGCTATATTATCATATTATTTCTGCATCAAAGGGACATATTAGCTGACAGCAGGGGCCCGGGACTAAACCAGGACTAAACCGGGACTAAACCAGGACTAAACCAGGACTAAACCAGGACTAAACCAGGTCTAAATCAGGACTAAACCAGGACTAAACCAGGTCTAAGCCAGGATTAAACCAGGTCTAAACCAGGTCTGAACCAGGACTAAGGTGTGTGCGTGTGTGTGTGCCCAGAGTGTGTGTGTGCGTGTGTGTATGTGTGTGATAACATATATTCTGTATATTCTGTTATATATTATTGAATTATTGAATGATTATATGGACCCCCCCCCACTGGAAAATATGTAACATAAATGAAAAATTTCACCATCCCCCCCTGGTTTCATTTTACAACTTGACTACTGAAGCTAGTTAAAACAACCGGGCTACTAGCAAAGAATTTCTTGACACTCGGACGGACCTCACGAGTAGACGATGAATGAACTTTTGGATTCATGGATTTATACTTCAAGGTTTTATACTTCAAGGTTGGATTACATATCGGATGGCGATATGTACCCAACATGTGTGAAAGAAAGTACTCGTCTGGTGAAGACAGCAGCGATGAGTGAGGTGTTGGATTACAGCCTAATGAGAAAAGTTAAAACGTGCCCAATATAGTTTAGAGGTGTGCAAAAATATCGAAATATCGATCTATCATGATATTAAATTTGGTGATACAATATTGTTATAATGGGTTGTTGTATCTATATATAACAAGATCTATATCATTTTGGTATCTTTTTGCATTTTTTTGTGACCGCACTACAATTTTGTTGCTTGTTTAGAGGAAGGAAGCTTCTTTATGCAATACTCTTGACATATTCACTGTTTTGATGATTGAAATTAATATTAACTGTCCACAAGTAGTGATTTAACAAACTATTTAAGATAATATCGTATCGTATCGTAAGCCATGTATCGTGTATCGTATTGAATCGTGTCCCTGTGATTCCCTATTATAATTGTATTCAGTTGTTGACTGTGATGTGGGTTCTGAATGGTGCATAGGGATGAGGCAGTGAGGCAGTCAGTGTAGTCAACAAAAGCACTAAATAATAATGGAGTATCAGTAGTAGGTTTGATCTACATGAATTGAACCAGGTTGGCACAGCCCTGCCTCCTCCAGTACACCTCTGCAGGTGAGTGCACAGGCTGAGGTGGTATATCAGTGGTTCCCAACCTTTTTTGGCCTGTGACCCCATTTTGACATCACACATTTCTGGCGACCCCATAGACTTTTTTTTTTAATTTTTTTAAAATCATGTTTCAGCCTTAGCTTCAGTCACAATATTGTGTCAAATGGTTTGACGTGTCTGAGGCCTCGGAGAAAGAGTGACCTCTTGTGGACAAATTTAACCATTGCAAACCAACACACAACCCATGATTTTTTTTCCACTTGTAGATGGCATCAAAAATGAAACAAATGCCAAAAGTCGCCAGAAGTCACCAAAATCACCACTAACGTTACACAATACTCCTCACTACCCAACATTTTTAAAGGTCCCATGGCATGAAATTTTTACTTTCTGAGGTTTTTGAACGTTAATGTGAGCTCCCCTACCCTGTTCACCGCCCCCCCCCACCCACATGGCTAAAAGTTGCGAAATGTGTAAACTGAGCATTTGCGATCCTTTTCTGCGTTTGAAAAAAGACAACCCAAACGGGAGGGAAGGAACACTCCAGGAAAAATGCAAATGAATTTCCACCGCCCGTCTGGATTTCTACCCACACTCTCTGAACTCACGCCCAGAGAGTTTGGACCGCGAACGAGCTACGCAATGCGAGATGCGTTTTTTTATTTGCCTGGAGGCACGTGAGAGTGTTTCCAGGCTCGGATCTCCTTTATCTGAGCCTCCGAACCTCTGAAACAGCAGTGGTTTAATTTTATTTTCTGTGAAAATGTGTTTTTTTTTCATTGAAACGCCTCTCCTATCTTCCTTCGTGCATAAAACGCGGAAGTGGAGCCAGCGCACCAGCGCACCGCTAATCCAGAAAAAAGCAGCGCATTTGGCCCCCCCCCACCCGCTGCACTGGCCTGTCTGTGTCCTTCTCATTTGCATTCAAGCAACAACGCTCAGAATAAAGTGTTTGAGAGAGATATTTATGACTCTGACTGTGTGCTTGGGGCTATCTCATGCACTGAGTCTTGATTTTGAAGAAGGATTCACTTACAGTATTAGGGAACCATTAAGGCGCCATATAAAATCATCAAGTAGTCCCATGTCATGGGATCTTTAAGAAATATTCGTGCATCTTTTATACTGTTGCAGTTTAGCGCTTGTCCAACCAAGGAAGCGCGCTGAACACTCTGAAGCACTCTGAAGCACTCTGAACCCATCGCAGAGCTGAACATTCGCTGAGCCAATGAAACTTGTATCGAGCCAACTTCAGTACACTGAAGCGATTGACACACAGAGCGAAGCAGCAGGGGGAGGGCCCGACACTTCAACACTTTGGTCACGTGAGCGGCTGCTGTGAGACATTTTCAGAAAGAACGAGACGTGCTCCGGAGCTCCGTCTCATTTGCCCATCACTAGTTATTGTGACTGCACTGCTCCGTACATTTCAGGTGACCCCATTTGAATTCCATGTGGGGTCGCGACCTGAAGGTTGAAAAACGCTGCTGTATAGGGTCGCTTTGGCTTCTAGGATTCTTACAGGTACCTGGGTGTTCATCTGAACAATAAACTGGACTGGACTCATAACACAGACGCACTGTACAGGAAGGGCCAGAGTCGGCTCTATTTCCTGAGGAGACTCAGGTCTTTTGGAGTGAGAGGGCCACTCCTGAAGACCTTCTATGACTCTGTGGTGGCATCAGCCATCCTGTACGGTGTGGTCTGCTGGAGCAGCAGCAACACAGAGAGGGAGAAGAAGAGGCTGGACAAGGTCATCAAGAAGTCCAGCTCTGTCCTGGGCTGTCCTCTGGACTCAGTGCAGGAGGTGGGGGACAAGAGGGTCCTGGCTAAGGTCACCTCTATGCTGGACCATGAGCCTCACCCCCTGCAGGACGCTCTGTCTGCTCTGGAGAGCAGCTTCAGTGACAGACTGATTCACCCTCGCTGTGTGAAGGAGAGGTTTCGCAGGTCTTTCCGTCCTGCTGCTGTCAGACTGTACAATGAACACATGTCATTCAACTTTATCTGCACTACAATTCAGCTATATTACAGAGTCTATTTTTAGGTCTATTTTAAATTATCCTAGGCCATTATTTATTTATTATATTGTTCTTTTGCATGCTACTTTTTCTTGCTGTTCTTGATCTGTGCATTGCAACACTGGAATTTCCCCACTGTGGGACTAATAAAGGCATATCTTATCTTATCTTATCTTATAGGCCTATGGATAGTTATAGTTATATCTGTAAATATGGGCAGCTGGCCCAGGTTTAGTTGAAGTCTTGACCAGAAAAGTAACATTTTGTACTACAATTTACTCAACATGGTTCAGTAAACTGAAATTATGTACTCTATAATATACATGCTGTGGTTGTGTCAATGAGCAAGACATCTCAGCCACACTAGTCTCAGATTGAGACTGACTAAACCTTTGGCCAACTCTTATACATAACATTACATTCCACATTCTTATGTAAAATGTGGCCAAATTTGACTGACATAATGCAAGTTACTATAAACTACACATTTTATGTTTGCATGAAAATCTAGATTCTTTGCAGTGATGTCAAACTTAGAGGGGGCGTAGTAAATGGAAGAATGCCGCCTATTCACAAACTCATTTCAAACAGTTGACGAGCTGACCTTGAAAGTATTTCTTGTGGTATTCAGCCAAAATCTACAATACTATTCCCTATGCGGCTCATTTTATGACACCATTCTATATTGGCAGGCACCATACTGCACATGTCCTTGATATGAATAGACATATGCACTTCAGTATTCTTAGAACCAAGATATTGCACTAACCCACTGTCTTTGATTTTTTTAACTTGTGTATAGTCCCTGGAGTGTGCAGGCTGACAGCAGTGTCATTAGTCCGCTTTGCATTTAAAGTTATACATATCCGCTCAAGTGGTCAGGTGGGTGAGGCCTGTGAAGAATAATCGCAACTATAAAAAGAAAATGCATTTGTTGTAGTCACAGCGGAGGGAAGATTAAGCAGAGTGATTTGAAGTGTCCCAGGTCAGTGGACATGTCAGACTTGGAAAAAAGTTTGTGGCCTGCGTAATGGGCCAAGTGGCAGCACCCTCTATTTCCCCTCTCCACTCCGCCTCGCTTTGCTCAATTAATCCAGCACCTCCTAATGACCCTCGAAGGTGACTCACCAGATAAGTGCGATTACACTAGAAACAAGGGTGCTGCCAATTAGTCCTCAAGTCTCTCCCGGAGTCTGTGCTACTGAGACCGGGCACGTCCCACCGGGTCAGTCTGTTTGTGACTTCATTAGCACACTTCTAAAAGGGGAAAATGAATGCCTGGCCTAGATCACTTCACTGTGCACAGAGAGCAACCCTGAGTATTGAGTGTTTGTCCTTTGATGTTGAGGAATGACAGAGGAGGTCACGAGACGACAGCCCTGTAAAATGGATAAAGGGGTTATGACCGCATGTTACCGTGTACTCATCCAGTGATGTGTTATATACAATAAAATGTCTCCCATTCGGTCACTTTTACTTTCTAACTGAGAAGATGATGTAGTTAAAAGGGCCCAGGAAAGGCACAAGGCCTGTCATGATAATTACTATAGCAACTTATTGTTTAATATAGAGGGAACAATATATTTTTGGAGTCAGTTTATCATCTGTTTATTTTCTTTGCACTACTAGGAAATTGTTTGTTATTTTTTGGCTATATGATAAGATTTAAGCCATAGTATTAATGTGGAAGTGTTTCATTTTGCTATTTATTTATTGCAGCTCATGATTTTAACAGCATTGTATAAGCATTGAATATTTAGAATTTTAGAATATTTTTTTGGTATAAATTTGCTCTTGGGCTGTTGTGTCAGTTTCATTATTATCGTCTATTTACTTCAGCAATATACTGCACTACAAAATGTATTATCATGACAGATCTAGAAGTTGCTAAAACTCAAATGCAAGACTGAGGCATCAATTTTAAATAGATTTAGCGACTCACTTCACTCTAGAGCTGGGTAATTCAAAATGGATCGGATGGTCAGTTCTCACAATGAAAGACTACTCACTACTGTTCACTACGTTCAATATTGATAAGGCTGTGCACTGCTTCCACATCAGTATCCCTCACAGAAAACCACTTTCCTTTATGTGTAATTACTCAGATGCTGTTACCATTGGGCTGCAACAAAATTTTACAGCTGGAAATGTTTACCTGTCTCATATAGTAAATCCTATAGAGGCTTTTAGTTTCTGTATGCGTTCAATAGCATACAATAAATCCTCCACCCTCTCAAGGCCTGGTCAGGATCACCAATTTGTCAAACTTGCTTTTTAAATAATTAAAGGCACCAATGTCACTCTAGTGCTTTCAGTGGGTATACTAATGTGTCTAATGAGTAAAAGGGAAAATATTCATGTCATTTTCATGTTTCTAAGCTGCAACATACAGAACATAATTTACTTTCTGTGTAGACAGTAACTCCTGGGATTCGCATGAACAATACGGCCTCATCTGTACGCTTAATTAGCTTTCAGCTCCAGCTCGCTCAATCTGCTAAATTAGCTTTTCTGTGGAAAAGAGTGAAAATACATTAATTCACTTCAGACTCATGTTGTGTAAACGTGCACAATATAAGAATGTGTGTCATGTGACCCATAAATCCTGTGCTATTGCAGGTCACAAACGGACTGTCTGACTATGTTCTAAATTATGTTAGACATCTGTTACTACTGTTAAGGTTAATAAGGTACACTTTATTTTCCTCATAGAGAAATTTGCTCTCTGCATTGCATCCTTCACTGCTACTGCATGGGGAAACCTGCAAGAGCTGTGGAGCTCCCAGGAACCCATCTCCAGATCCTTAACCTGGTTTGGTCAGGACTACCTTAGCTCAAGGTTATTGCCTATTCTGCATATTTTGGTTCCATAAGGGAAACTGGAGTATACAACCCGAGACTCAGAGAGAAACATGGAAACTTCCCACAGAAAGGCCCATGCCCATGAGTCAAACCTGCAACCTTCTTGCTGTGAGGCGAGCCCCTCAGTCGCTACAAAACTGAATTATTAGTAGATGTGACCTTGGCTATAGGTGCAGACTACTTAACAGGAGGATTAAGACTGTCCTTAGTCTTTGCCAGGATGTCACACTGGTGAAGCAGACTTGACATAGAGCTTGTAGAAGGCACAAACTGGTTCCCTTCAGTGACAGATCGGAGGGTCAGTCCTTTTGACCCCTACTCAGTGTGCACAGCCTGTCAGAGCTATGATCACCTTTTATAGTGGCCTGTTCTGGAAAGACTTTCCACCTTCCACCTTTCCACAGAGCGTACAGGTAGAGAAATCTGCCTGAGGCTTTGTGCCACAAACTCCTGACAGCCCCAGTGACCAAGAGCTCATGTCTCATTGATGCTGCTAGCTCCACATGTCAGCTAGAGAGAGGAGCACTGACATTTTAGACACCACACGCAAGCTGTAAATAGGTTTGTTTTTACTCCAGCTTAGTTAAGACAGCAGCCTGTTCAGAAAGGCTATTTAACTAGTCTGGGTTACCCAGACACAAATATATTTCTACAAATGATATCTTTGTATTAATATAAATGGATATCAGTCTAGTCACTACTCCCTCCTAAAGCCGTTTACACAAAGAGTCATATGGCATCACCCACGGCCAAAGCACCACTGAAACATTCGCTTGAAACCGCTTCAGATGCGCTCAAAAAAAGTGCTCAAAAAAAGTCTTTTTTTCTCAGAATTAAAAAAATAAATAAATCTGTTCACATGGCCCTAATCCTCTTCCGTAGATATTAGTTTTGTTGCCATACAGACCATTAGCATCAGTTAATATCTCAATTTTGCTAAATATAATCTTTAAGTTTGTACAATATAAGATCTTATTAATCAATACTATCATTGGACATGTTTCAGAATAAAACACACTCTTTCTAAACAGATGCTGTGCTCAATGTTATCAAAGCTCATAGTTTCAGTATGGCACAAGTGAACATGTAGACTAAATATGTTTGCTGCAAACTTATTTGAAAAGCTGTCTCAGCAGGGTGCACTCTACAACCATAAACAACATTTGAGAGCTTCTGTGATTTAACTATTGGTGTGCTACTTTTTAGAATCAAATATCAAATCTTCTCACCCTCAACAACTCATCTAACTGTCCTAATACATAATTCCGCTTTAACTTTACTCCACCAAGGCTATTGAATTGTTCAACAAAAGGTTATATCACAAGCCAATTTCAACAGTGTGGAATGTTTTATAATTTCTTCCAGTTTGACTGCGGGGGCCCTCTAATTAACTGATAAATAACCATGCTAATGGATTTCTTTCTGGATAAATGTGTAATTAATTCTATTCATTAAAACTAGCCATAAAATAAAAAAGAAAAAGAGCTTGGAGTTTAGTATCTCAACTGGTTCAAATGTGTACATAGCATGACTGGGGTTGAGACCGCAGGGAGCAGAATTGATGTCTTTCATTGGGAAAAGGTAATCTTATTACACAGTCATTAAAAAAACATCAGTCATTAAAGAGCCTAATAAAGCATCCATCATTAGTGTTGATTTCACAACATTTAATCAATAGAATCAGCTCCCTTTGAGCTTCAGGCTTCTTTGTTTACTCAAAAATTAAGTTCTGCAAAGGATCATCAACCCATGGGCCTTACTTTGCCCATCTGTGTAACATTTATGAAAAATATTCCATCAAGACCAGCTAGGAACCAGGATAAGGGAGCGTGCCTTTTCCCATAAAGCATCAGCCAATCAGCCAAAACATAAGCTTCCCCAACCATTTTGTAGTTTTTGTATTTTGAATACTCCATTCAAGAAACATCACAAGACGTAATGTGCACTTCTGATAAAGGCAATAGGAAATAACCAAAACCTGTTAAATGAGGATAACATACACTCCTGTGGGACAAACGAAAACAAAAGTCATGACTACAACTGCCAGTGTCACAAATGATATTGTCACTTCTCTAAAAGGTTACCCTTAGTTATCAGAGAGTTGGAAGAATAGTTGGATGACAATGGAATAGAAGATTTCACCATATGACATTATCTGGGCCCTTTATTTTTCTTCTTAGAGAGGAGTGACATAAAAGGGGAAAAGTATAGAATTTCCCTCTATCGTGGCCAGTGCGAGATGGAATAGAATTGCCAAGTAGCTGGGGTGAATTTGAATTGAACCTAATTTTATGGTTGACATAGCAATTTTGGGGGCCTGCCAGAAAAACTCCTGAGTCTGACAGTGGCTCAGAAGTGATGGCAGACAGACTGGGCTATCAGTCAGGTGCCACTGGAGATATGTAAGGGGCTAGGGACAAACAAACAGCCTAATGCAGTGCTTAGTGTACAAGCTACATGTTTTAGTGTCACCACAGAATAGTGGTGTCACTATCAAAATAAGCATGGTAAAAAGTTTTAGATATACATTTTCTTGAACATTTTCCGTACAATATCTCAGTCGTCCAGGTAGTTTCCATTGCAAAAGAAAATAGAATTCAGTCAACTGGACACATTTTTAAGAGTGAATATGTTACACCACTCATACAAGAGGCTTCTTCAGTTCTGACAGGATTCTTGAGTAAATAAAATATTTGTTTTCCTTTTACATAGAAAAACATCAGCTCTTCCCATGTCCCAGCTGATACAATAGTTGTACCCTTGAGCCAGACACCATCTTACCTTTCCTGTCTGGTGGCAGTCAAAAGAGCTTATGCAGTACGCCAGATATCTGTCTGCATTGGGGCTGTCATTGTGTAACTGTGGAGCATGATTCTGGTGCTTTGAAAGTGCAGTTAAAGATTGCATGATTCAGTTCTAAAATATATCTGATTAAGAAGACTGGTGTGGTAAAACATTACATTTATCTTTTGTAAAGATTGTGTATTTTCAAGTTGTCTACAATCAAGTATCCTTTTGTAAAACTGAAGATTTCAGTGAAACCCTTACTCCATAGTCCCTTTGTCTGAGACTCAAAGCAGATGCCACCATTTCAATACTAGTGATAACAAGATAGCGACGAAAGCCAGTGAATGCTACAGGAAGTGATGTCAGCAGCGATAAGCAACAATGTGGACCCCATCAGACACTGAGCTTCATCATTTGTGTCTTCATCTTTACAAATGACATTCTTCTTTTTGTCCTTGTTCTCATCCCATAGCGGCTCTTATCTGCAAGCAATTATTAAAGCCACACAGGAGTATTTTATGATGGACATATGAACCTATTTAAAATAAAATTAAAGATGTTATCACAGACTGCAATAATGAAATGCTTTGGGGAATAACAATTGGCTCCTCTGTTCAGCTGAATTAAAAAGGAAACAAGCCCTCCATGTTGAAGATTAGACAAAGAATTTGCCATGTTGCTCTCTCCATCTTTTGGTCTCTATATGGGCCATTCAGAAGTACCAGCCTACACCTGGCCTGCCATATGTAAATTAATGTCATTAAAAACTGTGTTGTCTAAATGGCATGATATTACTTTATGAATGAATGAATATGATATGTGTCTGGTCACCCTTGAATCACCGTGATTTGAGTTAGGTATGATTGACAGGTGGATTAGCCAATCAGGGACAAGCATGGCCCATCAGTCTCATAACAAATATGGCTGCTTACAAGGGAAAGATAAAGGAAAATTAAAGATTTAGCAGCTACACACACACACACACACACACACAAAATCACATTTGAACGTGGGAAAAAAAATACATTTATTATTATTATTATTATTATTATAAGTATTATTATTATTATTGTCATTATTATTATTATTATTGTTATTATTATTATTAATATTAATAATAATAATAATAATAATAATAATAATAGGAAGAAGAAGAAGAAGAAGACTAATAATAAGAATAAGCCGTTGTTTCACATGCTCCGCTGAAATTAATGAATCTGATTGCAAAGCCATGTTTGAGCCTGACTTGAGAAGAGAACAATGGAGTGGTGACCAGACTAACATCCCTCTGTATAAAAAATATAGAAATATCATTATGAACTTGCCAGGCAACAAAACATACACAGTAAGTTTCAAAATTGGCTCAAAATCCGGAGATGGGTAACCGAATGCTGCACTGTGACACCGACTGCCCCAGTTGCATTGAAGGATTGGTCAAATACGGAGGACAGATTTTCCTAATGGGACAATAAAGTGTACCTTAACCTTATTTCATAACAGAAATAGGTCTAAAACATTGGTTCCATTGGTGATGAGTACGTATCTGTCAAAGACAATAACTCAAGTCAGTTTCGTTTGAAAATAATTTATATACAAGTCGGCCTAGAAGTGCCTTTATCATAAAGTTTAATTTAGAATGCTTGACTGACCAATACAGACCACAGTGAATAAACTCTCCCAGGAAAAGCGATTGTTTTACAAGCCTGCTTCTTACGACTGTGCAGGTTGAGAACTTTTGGTTAGAAGTCTGTGCCAAGGGGATCATTTAGATAATAACGCAGAATGATGTGTTCATTTGGAGAGCGAATAAATGGGATCACGGAGCTCCGGTACAAGCGGGGCAGAAACTCTAAATCTGACTACATCCCACATTATTACACCTCTCCACCCAGGGCTGCAGCTCATTCTGGGTCATGGCAACCTCACATGGAGCGGAGTAGGCCCTGTTCTATTAGACCCTTTCAACAGTAATGACACAGCAAGTTCCTCTCTGGTGCACAATAACGCTGTGCCAGAGGAGGTTGGGAGGAACTGTTCTAGTCAGATAACCACTATCTCATTAACAGACACACATTCAGCTCTCCTGTTTCTACAGCTCCGACTAGAAAAAATACACACCAAGTGTATTTATGCAGCAATGAATCTGTGGTTGCATTATAATAAGTGTGGTGCGCAATAGGATAAGCGATAGCAAATGAGTGCATGTGACCTTTGGCTGGAACACTGTACTAAAGCTGCAACTCCACCAGACCCCTTACTGTATTTGTCACTGGCTTTGTTTACATGCACACAAAAAAAATCATCAGATTTTTGGCATTCTGTTTCTTGAAATGTAAACAGTTACATCTGATGTGAATAATCTGGTTTGTTTCTGATTGTTCTGATTGAGGTTTTGACAAGGTCAGTTATACAAAATGGGCAAACTAAAGAGGCACAGATGAAAAAAATTGAAAAAAAAAGAAAAAAAATTGAAAAAAAATTGAAAAACAATTGAAAAAAATTGAAAAAAATTGAAAAAAATTGAAAAAAATTGAAAAAAATGTTAAAGGCTCAAAGAGTTCAAAGAGAGAAAGTTACCGGCGGCACAGAAGCTGAGTGGGTAGCGCTCATGCTTCACAGCAAGAAGCTTCCGGGTTCGATCCCCGGGTTGCCCAGGCCTTTCCGTGTGTGTTCTGTGTGGAGTTTGCATGCATGGTCTGGGTTCGATCCCCGGGTCGCCTGGGCCTTTCTGTGTGGAGTTTGCATGTTCTCCCCGTGTCTGGGTGGGTTTCCTCCGGGCACTCCGGTTTCCCCCACCAACCCAAAACATGCACCATAGGTAAATCCTCCAGCTTAGGTCCTGACCAAGCCAAAGCAAGAAGATCATGGAGATGGTCCCCGGGCGCAGTAATGTGCTGCCCACTGCTCCTAATAACAGGATGGGTCAAATGCAGAACTGGAATTTCCCCACTGTGGGACTAATAAAGGCATAGCTTTCTTTCTTTCTTTTAACTGCACTTTGTCTTTCAAATTTACTCCACAATTTACAATCCATTATTTAAATGACTCATGTCACCAGATTATTTTGTGCATGTAAACGCACACCAAAAATCGGATCTAATTATATATGATAACTCAAATTTTCAGATTATTTCTTTCTGGCCATTTAAATGTACCAAATGTAAGCATGGCATGAGTTGGCGTTATAGGTGGTGACTTCCGTTCAACATTTTGGAAGTGGACAAAAGCAGCCAACAGATTTTTCCTTAAAGGTCCTATTATATTGCCAAATTGACTATTGTGAGCTTTTAACCATGTTAGAATGTTGTTGCCTCATCAACAACATTTTTCATTCACACATAGAGTAACCCTAGATTGTTAGTCAAATGCTGTTTCACTATGTGATGTCATGAAGTGGTGGTTTATCTTAGTTAATCTTACCTTTAGGTCATTAGAGATTGTCAAGATCAGGACTCAAATTATCCAAAGGATAGGAGGTTTTTCTGTTTGAGAGACGAACTTAGCATATGTTTCTTTGTTAAATATGAATGAAACCAAACACAACTCCAGGTATGTTTTTGATGATGAAACAGCATTATACCTTTGACCAGAAATAACGTTCCTTTTAAGACAATCAAGTACAGTATTTGATAGAAAAATCTTACAAAATATGTTGATTCCAACTAGACTGCAACTTGTTTAATCAACCTGATATTAAAAGTATAGTATAGTGGTGTAATGAACAATTATATGAGATGGTAGACTGGATATCTGATATGCACTGAATTCTATTGTCTGTGCCTGTATGCAATGTGATCTAAAATAATCTGTCCACTTGGCTCCCTTGATGGCCTGTTATCCTTCAGAGAACTCATTTTCCCTGTCTCTGAGCTTCACATCTCCCCAACATTAACGGCACGATTAAAAACTCATTTCAGCTGTAATTCCACCGTTAAGCACCTTTCTTTCTCCTGTGTTAGTCGCCCCTAATCCTCCTGATGACGTATGCCTCCACTTTTCACCAGCCATTTCAACCCATCGCTTCACCAGATGTTTTAATTAAAGACAGCAAAGGCCTACTGAGGTAATAAAATGTTTTTCTAAACATGAGAAATGAGCGGCGCAATTCAAACAGCAGATCTGTCCTAAATCATTCCCTACACTAATATGGGGTCCACTGATGAGTATAGTGCTTGTTTGTATAGCTTGGCCTATACTACAATACTTCCATCTCCATTGCTCTCGTAGTAGAGGAAAGAGATGCTCAAGAACTGTCCAAGGTCAATGAATGGCGTCCACATGAGAGAAGAATTCTGTTTTGCTTGACACATTTTTAGTATGGGATGAGACACAATTTTCAGGAGACGAGACTAGGGCTGAACGAGCTATCGTTTTAGATCGAAAATCGCGACAACACGATTTTGGCATCGTTAAATTTGCTTAAAGATCATTAACATCATTAAAGTTTTTTGCAGTGCTCCTAACTGACCCAGGTTTTGTTTTGTCAACTATTTCACACATGTATGCCGCATCCCTGCCACGCTGCTAAACTCACCAATCAGAAGCGGTAAGCTGCGAGTGGACAGGTTGGTGAGGCCGGTGTTAGGCTACGTTCACACTGCAGCCTGAAACGACCCAAATCCGATTTTTTTGCCTCTATGCGACCTGTATCTGATCTTCTAATGACAGTGTGAACGACACAGATCCGATTTTTTCAAATGCGATCCAGGCCACTTGGATATGTGGTCCTAAATCCGATACATATCCGATCTTTTGACATGCGACTGCAGTCTGAACGGCCAGGTCGCATTCATCCGACCTGAGTGTGTTTCCTCCAATGAGAGTGGTACAAGTAGGCGTTCACAAATGTGCACAAACGTTCTTCTCGTCATGCGAAAATAGTATATAAACTCGTATCAGTGAAGCGGCGAAGCACGTAGCAATCCCACCCCTCCTGCCTGTGACTCCGCACCCACATGTTCCTTTCTGCAGACGTTGCTGCCACTGCCCCGCAAAACGCTGTGGCCAAAAACCTCGTCCTTCTCCGTCTCCTCCTTAAAACAAATAAGCTGTACATGTTTTGGCTCCGGTACGAAAGCAACTTTAGGCTACTTCCGTAAACATTGAGCGCGTTCACTGCGTGTGACGTCATCGTGTCCTCCAAGGCGCATGCGGGACACTTTTGGGGAGTTTAGCGTTCACACTGGAGATCACATACAATTCGCATTTAACTGGAAATGTGAACGGCCTCGCAAAAAAATCGGATTTCACAAAAAAATCGGAATTGAGCATTAAGCCCTGCAGTGTGAACGTAGCCTTAGTCGCTCCGCTCTGAGTGATCCCTCATCCCAAATATGCCGTGTAGCCCCGTGCGGTCTGGGGAGTCGCGAGCTGATGAAGCCGTTGTTAGTCCCCGTTTAATCAATGTCCGTAATTCGTCACTCGAGTGCAGGGAGAGAAAGGTCTAGTAAAAGTGATACTCAGGCCAAACAGACAATTACAGCTTCTTTTGCCAGTGTAACTTCGTGTGACAGAAGCAGCCGACGACACCAGGAGATAGCGACTGTCGTAACACACGACATCGCCAAGGAAATGGTGCCTGTAAACACGGTGACCAAAGTTTAAAAGTCTCCTCCACACGATGGATAAGACGTATATGCTTCCCCTCTGTTGTTAGCTGACAAATTGTTAGCATAAGGCTAGTTTACATTACAAACACAATAGAAAGGCTACCGCGATTAGCATTGCTATATTCAGCATTGCTATATTTAGTGTAGCCTGTGTACAGCATGTTTCTTTTTAATAAATAGGACTACATTTGAAATAAATTATTGACTTTAGTTTTCATTCTTGCATTACAGTTTAGTGGACTGTTTTAATGGTATGATGTAAGTTTCTGTGATGTTTGCAAATGTTCATGTGCACTGAAACTTAATTTGAAAAAAATCGTGGATGAAATTGAAATTGCAATATCTGCCAGAAAAATCGCAATTTTTTCTTAAAATTGTTCAGCCCTAGACGAGAGACACCACAAGATTGGGTCCAAAAGAATGAGACAAGATGAGATTTTGCCATAATTTATAATAAATAAAAGTAAATCTAGTTTGCAACTCTGCCCTATTTTCATTTATGTACTGTAATGTAGTACTGCTTTTTGTAACTATAGCTTCTCAAATGGTGTAACTTTTTAACTCTTAAAGGAAAAGTAACGTTATTTTACAATCTGAGCCTTCTTTCGGTAATAAAACAAGTCGTTTGACTCACCCATATCACGTTCGTGTCATTTGGAGCTGTTTGAAGAAAGTTATGTTGTGGCGTTTCTGTTAGCATTTGTCAGCATTTGTATTCGGGGCATTACTTTGCGGTCTCCAAATAACACAAACTTTAGCACTTTTCAAATCATAGAAGCCCGATGTCTTAATGAAAAATTTCGTTTGAAGCAAAAGTGGCCTGTAATCCGAGGTTTATCCATAGTTTTCAGCTTTGCGTTTCCTGTTTGGGTCCCCGGAGCAGTCCGCGCATGCGCACTGGCGTCCTCATCTACTCGAAACTATGGCTAAATCTCGGATTACAGGCCACTTTTGCTTCAAACGAAATTTTTCATTAAGACATCGGGCTTCTATGATTTGAAAAGTGCTAAAGTTTGTGTTATTTGGAGACCGCAAAGTAATGCCCCGAGCAAATGATACAGCACCATGTTAACAGATACGGAATCATTAGTAGAACAGAACGGCTCAACATAAGTTCTGCGATACTGCTCCAATTGACAGAAAAATGCTATGGGTGAGTAAAACTACTTGTTTTATTACCGAAAGAAGGCTCAGATTGTAAAATAACGTTACTTTGCCTTTAAAGATCCTATATTATGCAAAACTCAAAACTCTTTAAGCCATGTTGTTACCTCCTCAAAACCATATCTGGAGTTATGTTTTGTTTCATTAACACATGTTTGAATAATCCTTCTTCATCTCCAAAGCTCAAAATGCTCTATTCCATCCTGTGATGTATGTAGTGGTAGTTTTCAATGTAATGGATACCTTTTACCTCTGGTTCAGTAGAGCTTGGCAATTCCAGGGTGAAATCATCCAAATAATTAATTCTAGTGAAGGTGTATGAAGTTTAAAAAACACACTCCCTGTATTACCACATGACAATATTCTTTTGAACCGCTGTCTTTACAATATTATCAGATTTAAAAAATTCCAACTCTGTTATGAAGAAAGTCTTTGGTTAAGTGGTTAAGTTCTGCGTCTGTCATGTGGGAGACCCAGGTTCGATTCTGATTACTGACGGTATTCATGTTCAAGTCAATTATTTGTTATATTTTCACCAATTTACATTTGCCACACATTACACAAATGTGAATGAATTTAACCTACGTGACATCTCTATCAAAGAATACAGTTAAAAGTAAACCTTTACTTTTAAAACAAAATGTAGCCAAATAACAGGCACACTCCATGATGCAACATTTCAATGATTCAACAAATTTGCTTTAGAGATGCTGTGCAAGCCTCTTTAATGATCTGATCCTATTTATCAATTTCTGTCAATAGGCATAAAACAATAAAAGACATTAGGTATGACATTCTGGTGCGAGGCCACTGCTGGAGGACTGCTGATGAGGGTCCAGCAAGTGTATGTCATCTTCAGTAACTAGAACACAAGCATACTATTAAAAATACAAATGCTTGGATCACAGCTGAGGCAAGCAGGAGCCTAGAGAATACCTTGAATATACTCTTCACGAGAACTCGCAGGAATTTCACTGAATAATAATATTAATATTAGCCTACTTACCACTCTGCAAAATGTTTTTTATGCTTTGTCTTTACCTGCAAAACAGTCCTCTTTACATTATTCCTGCTCAAAAGATAACACAATCTAACATATTAGTTGATGCAAATACTTTTACACAGTAAAAAGAAATTACAACTGACAAGACTGCTCTACAAATATGAATATAAACATTTCATGACATCAACTACTCTTCTTGAGTATCGAACTCGGGTCTCCAACATCACAAACCGTAGTGAGTCCTCTCCCCCACGGACTTGTCTTGATACTGATGGCAAAAACATAGGCTTACTTAAAAAACTCAACATTCAGCACCGTTATAGAACTTAACTTACGCATTTAAAGGAATATTAACGTTTTTTACAATCTGAATAAAACATGTTGATTTACTCACCCATATCACTTTAGTGACATTTGGAGCAGTTCCGTAGATTTGGTAGGTTAGGATATCCGGATAACGTGAGCGCTCGGGGCACAATGTTGCAGTCAACAAATAACACAAACTTTATCACAGAAGCTCGCTGTGTCAGCGTAGACTTTAAGTGGAGTCCAAAGCGGCCTGAAACCCGATATCCAGCTATATTTTCATTTGATGACGTCATCATAGAGGACAGCGCGCATGTGCGAATTCCCTAGCTGATTCGCAGATAAACACCGTTCTGAACTTGTCTGTTGCGAGTGAGACATGGCTGAAGATTCAGACTTTGAGACTGGAGAGGAGTTATTTGAGTATGATGGCCATCCCTATCGTTTTGAACCTGAGTATGTGGATGTGGAGGTATTAGAAAGAATGAAGCGGAGACAGTTTGAGGAGGAGCGCACCAGATAACAGACATGGGTATCGGATTACTTCTCAGAACCGCACGCTGAATCCGCTGGCCTTCCTTCTTTTCCTTTGCTGGTAAAAAATCGTCCGGACTGAAGTGGGTACTGCAAAAACGATGGTCCAAACGTCTTACAGCTTTCCCTTTCAACACCAGCATCCTCACAAACTTCTACAGGTGCACCATTGAGAGCATCCTGACGGGCTGCATCACAGTGTGGTATGGGAACTGCACCGCTCAGAGCCACAAAGCACTACAGAGGGTGGTGCGAGTGGCAGAGGACATCACTGGCAGCAGTCTCCCCTCCATCCAGGACATTTGCCACAGCAGGGGTCTGCATAAGGCACGCAGCATCACTAAGGACCATACTCATCCGGCACAAGGACTCTTCCGTCTGCTACCCTCTGGAAGACGATACAGGAGCCTGCCAGCACGCACAAAAAGACTCAAAGACAGCTATTACCCCCAAGCTGTCAGACTACTGAACTCTGGGTAATACTCTAAATAATACTGAACTCTCAATAATACTGCACTAAACTACCTTTCATTATGCATAATATGTTTACTGCTGCTGCTCTGTATGAATGTATCATGTTTGTCACTACCTCACTGTAAATTACTGTTACCTGTGCAATAATCTGTGCAATAACCTATGTGCAATATTTATACCATACTATGTGCAATACGAAATCCACATGCAACACCTACACCACACCATATTATGTGCAATCTGTGAAATACTCTACTTACACCTTATTTGATCTTTGATTTAATCCTACCTGCACCTTTGTACATTGTACCTTGTATTTTTTATTACATTTTATTACATATTTTATTATATTGTTTACTTCTTCCCCTGCACTTTTGCAACACTTTTTTTACCATATACTATTATTGCATGTTATTAGTACTTCTGACTATCTTAGCGAGTCAACGTTCTTCTGATCCTAAGCATTTTATTGCATTGTTGACCTTGTGTTGATTCTGCATATGACAAATAAACAATCTTGAATCTTGAATCTTTGAATCATGTCTGGGTCCATTCTCAAAGCAAGTAGCCACAGTTTCAATAACTCAGGATTTTGAGGAGGAAGCCTGTGAAAGCTCAACTTCGTCCAAGATGTCATTTTGTTTTCGCAACTGGGATAAATGCATGTTCGCACCATTTTCTGAAGCGGAGATTTTCATCTTCTTAGCTTCTTTCGGACTGCAACCAAACTGTAACAGCTGGGAATTCGCACATGCGCGCTGTCCTCTATGATGACGTCATCAAATGAAACTATAGCTGGATATCGGGTTTCAGGCCGCTTTGGACTCCACTTAAAGTCTACGCTGACACAGCGAGCTTCTGTGATTTGAAAAGTGCTAAAGTTTGTGTTATTTGTTGACCGCAACATTGTGCCCTGAGCACTTACGTTACCTACCAAATCTACGGAACTGCTCCAAATGTCACTAAAGTGATATAAGATAAGATAAGATAAGATAAGCCTTTATTGATCTCACACAGGAGAAATTTACTCGCCACAGTAGCTCCAGGACATTTGGACAAGAGGGAAAAAGTGCATGCAGGCAGGGAGGGGATAAAGTAAGTAATAAATAGTACAAATAGTAATACGTAATAATAATAATAATGGAAAATAGTAATAATGATAATAGTAACAACAAGCATCAACATGAAAAGGAGGATATTGCACGTCTGGCCTATATGTTAGAATTATACAGTCTGATGGCGGTGGGGATGAAGGATCTGCGGTAGCGCTCCTTCTTACACTGGGGGTGCCTCAGTTGGCTGCTAAAGGAGCTGCTCAGCTCCTCTACAGTCCGGTGCAGAGGGTGAGAGGTGTCGTCCATGATGGACATGAATTTGGCCAGTACCCTCCTCTCAGCCACCTCCTCTACACGGTCCAGAGGACAGCCCAGGACAGAGCTGGCCCTCCTGACCAGCTTATTCAGTCTTTTTCTGTCCCGTTCTGTGCTGCTCGGGGCCCAGCAGACGACAGCGTAGAGGAGAGCAGAGGCCACCACAGAGTCATAAAAAGTCTTGAGCAGAGGCCTGCACACTCCAAAGGACCTCAGTCTCCTCAGGAGGTGGAGGCGACTTTGGCCCTTCTTGTACAGGGCGTCGGTGTTGTGGGACCAGTCCAGTTTATTGTTGAGGTGAACACCCAGGTACTTGAAACTGTCCACAGTCTCTATGTCCTGCCCCTGGATGTTCACCGGTGAGTGAGGTAGTGGTCTCCTCCTGAAGTCGATCACCAGCTCCTTTGTCTTACTGGTGTTAAGGCACAGGTGGTTGCGCCCACACCAGTCTACAAAGTCACTGATGACCGAGCGGTACTCCAGCTCGTTCTCCTCTGACACACAGCCCACAATGGCCGAGTCGTCGGAGAACTTCTGGAGATGGCAGCTGTCCGTGTTGTATGTGAAGTCCGAGGTGTATATGGTGAAGAGGAAGGGTGAGAGGACAGTACCCTGGGGGGCCCCCGTGCTGCAGACTACCACCTCTGACTCACAGTCGCGCAGCCGCACGTACTGTGGACGGTCAGTGAGGTAGTCGATGGTCCAGGCAGCGAGATGTCCATCCACTCCCGCGTCCTCCAGCTTCCCCGCAGCAGCGCCGGCCTGATGGTGTTGAAGGCGCTGGAGAAGTCAAAGAACATGACTCTCACAGCACTCCCGGCGGTCTCTAGGTGGGTGAGCACCCGCTGCAGAAAGTAGATGACGGCGTCCTCTACTCCTACGTTTGGCTTGTAGGCAAACTGCAGCGGGTCCAGGGTGGGGCTCACCACAGAGCGGAGGTGACTGAGGATCACCCTCTCCATGGTCTTCATAAGGTGGGAGGTCAAGGCGACAGGTCTGTAGTGGGCCGGTTCCCTGGCGTTTGTTGTTTTGGGAACCGGGACCACGCAGGAGGTCTTCCACAGGACGGGGACCTTCTCCAGGCTGAGGCTCAGATTGAACATGTAGCAGAGAACCTCACAGAGCTGGTCTGCACAGGTTCTCAGCAGCCTGGGGCAGATACCGTCGGGTCCTGCGGCTTTCCTCTGCCTGAGTCGCCTAAGCTCCCTCCCCACCTCGTCCGGTGAGATGGAGAGGGGGGAGAGGGGGGGGGAACTGGGGTGGACTGCGGGGGGGGGTGGTGGTGGTGGGGGGTGGAGGGGGGCTGGTGCTGGGTTGAGTCCGTGTGAGGGGGAAGGGGGGTATGGCTCCTGGCCCAGGAAGGTGTGAAGGGGAGGAGGAGGGAGTCGGCAGAGGGGCAGAGGGGGTGGGGGGCGCATTAAACCTGTTAAAGTAACAGTTTAATTCGTCCGCCCAGCGCTGATCGCCATCAGCTGTCCCTCTGCCACTCTGTCCAAATCCAGACATGCTCCTCAGTCCTCTCCACACGCCCCGTGCGTTGTTTTGGGCCAGCTGCTCCTCCATCTTCCTCCCATAGTCCTTTTTGGTCCGTCGGATCCTCCACTGAAGCTCTCTCTGGACCCTTTTCTGCTCCTCTCTGTCCCCTGAGTTGAAAGCCCTTTTCTTCTGGTTCAGGAGGGCTTTAAGCTCAGGGGTGACCCAGGGGTGGTTGTTGGGGAAACACCGTACCCTCCTGGTTGGCACAGTGTTCTCCACGCAGAACACTGTGATATGGGTGAGTAAATCAACGTGTTTTATTACTGAAATAAGGTTCAGATTGTAAAAAAACGTTACTATTCCTTTAAGCGGTCGGCGATCTTCTGCCACGCCATGTCTCTTGCGTTGCAGTGCATTGCAGAGTTCCAAAAGCAACTTCTGTTCTGATGCGCTGAAATCTTCAACATGATAGCGTTTTCGACAGTCGCTTGTTCTGGGCTTCTTACGTCCCCCGTGCACGCGCCTAGGCCAGGACTGGATAGGCCTGGCTTAAGTTAGCGCCGCTGAGGCGCAGCTAAACTGCGTTAGTGGAACGACTTCAGGCTTTAGTCTAAGTTGTCGCTTCTTCAGGCGAGGCTTAACCACTTAGGTGCCGGTATGTTTAGCGACGTTGATGGAATACCCCCCAGGTATGTTTGTGATGAGGAAGCAATGTTATAAAAGGTATAGGTATACACAAGGAGGAAGAAATATAACATAGATCAGAAAATAGTGTAATATGGGCCCTTTAAATTATTTTTTGTCTGAGCCAAATGTATTCAGTGAGAAATACACTAATCTTGTAATTTTGATCACTTCCTGTTCATTCAGTGTGGAAGAAAATGCTTTTTAAAAAGACCCCAAAGTTTCCAGGGTAACTAAAAATTGCCAGAAAAACAAATGTGCCATAGAAAGTGAGGTGATGTCATTTAGAAGCTAATCTGAAGGAAGTCTTGCGGAGAGCCTAGATCAGCAGAGGAGGAGGTAACACCATTAGGGACACTACAGAATGTGCTGCAGTCATGCACTCAAGCCCTCGGACATCAAATATTCATGTCTGCCTGTCTGCACCAGTCTTCTTTTAAATACAGACACTTTCACTTCCATACTGCTAAGCACCGTCGTTTAGTTTTAGTGTAGGCTGGTGCTTAAGATAATATTGTTGTATATTTGTTTTGTGTTTTACAAGCCTTATAGCACTACACATAGCACTACACTCAAGTCATAATTCATTTAATTCAATTTGGTGGATCACCAAATTGATCACTTAGCACTACCCCTTGCATACTACATGCATGCATAGGGAGGTGAGAGTCAAAAATCCTATGTTTACTTTAAGAAAACAGGTTGAACTGGTGTAACTGTTCAAACGGGAAGTCCCCCAGTGCAAGACTAGGCAAACAAAACTATCAATATGTTCGACTTCTTCCACCATTTGATATGTTGTTTATTGTGGAGCCTGGTAGATCACTGAATCTCTTGTAAATTGGCACTCCAAGATTCATTTACGTGGCCCAGATGGTGAAAAGTGTACGGTGTCATGGCGGCTGAGGCTTTGGGGTTGACCTTGGGAGTATCACAGATCTAATTTCTCAGTCCATGGCAAAGCGGGAAGGTGCAATGGGGGCTAGATCACAGGAAGGGTCTCTGTGAGTGTTGGGAGTGGGTGAGGGGCTGGAACGGGTGAAAAGCACACAAGAGCAGGCTGAGGTTAGCTCCATGGAGCCTCTCTGTTCTTTACACATTTCCCACATGATATTGATTTCTTCTGCTTCCAAGAAGCATTTGACAGATCTGAACTGGAAGTAGATAGGATAGTAGATAAGATAAGAGACAGCTGGAGACCAAGCAAATAAAAGAAAAAAAAATCTTTATATATTTTGGTTAAAACATTTTTGGTTAGTAGTACAGTCATGAATCAAATGTGTGGGCAGACCAGGTAGCAACAATGTTGCATTCATTTGTCTGGTTAACCAAAACTTTTGGAATTCACAAGCAGTAACCTTCATGATTGTAGAACTATAATGAAATCTGCTTTATTATAGTGATCAGGCTGTAGAGGCAGAACAGTGGGGAAAATGTCAGCTTCATATTCATATGATGATGGTAGTAGAAGTCTATACACAGGCTCCATGTCTGTTCACACACACATTCAGAAAACCCCACTCTTCTCTGTCATAAAGTGGGCCAGTGCTGCTCCTGACATTGCCAGTGTAGCCACCAGGCTAATCTGAAACTATAATTTTTTATGCTAGTCTTGCTAGTTTCCTGTGCTACAGACAAAGGTGGTGTGTAGTGCTGTTTGGAATGAAGACAGCACACAATATTCAAATGAAGAACAAGCACTGCTGCATCATCAATATTGATAACCCAGTACAATAATGTCATACTTTCCATACAGGTCCATTGACATAACACAGCAACAGCAAATAGCTTCATTTATTCACATGTTCTTATCGATTATGAGTAGATTGCATGGCGGTTAACATGGCCCCACTGTCAATGAGTGCTATGTATGAGGCAGCTGTTATGACAATAGAGGTAAACGTATGTGAATGAAAAATCAATTATGTAGATCAAGATCAGTGCAGGTTTAATGCTAAGGATAAGATACAGTATGCTATAAAATATTTTGTGAGTAAAATTATGGAGACATTTTATGCTAAATCGACTTTGAAGAGTGTTTAACCATACTGGTTTCTCTCATCATCAGTTCTTTGAGCTGTATTTTGAGCAATTGATTTATGCATGTGTGTCTTGTATTGTCTAACTGTCAAGGTTTGAGTGCTCAGAAAAGGTATGTTTTCAACTACCCCCTATGGGAGTGTAGATAAGAGCCTTTGTTTCAAGTGCAGGTATAGCAGATGCAACTAAGCAAAGCACAGACCAGTGTGCATCCTGCGCTGCTGTGGTTGTAATTTCTTGTGAAGATCTCATCTCATTTAACCCTTCACACACTATGCCGTGTGGGTAGGGCTGTGCAAATAATCACATATTAATCAAAATCGTGAAATCAAAATCATGAAATAGTGTTCACACATTTTATTATCTTTTGTGGAACTGGTTTGAGAGGGGAGTTAAAGAGGCTATTTTTGTCAAGAAAGAGAATCCTTCCTTGAACAGAAATGGAGGTCTCAGACATCATTTGTCCCCCATCTATAACTCTATCCTCAAACCTAAATCAAAACAAACAAAGAAAACAATAGGGCAGCAGGTCAGGTCCAGAGGTGTGAAAACACCCATTATGGTCCTGAATAACTATGCTAACAAGACCCCCCACACTCCACTCCCACTGCATATTGAATAGGCCCACCTAAACAAATAGGTGTGATAGTTTCATAGTAATTTCATTGTAGTTAGTTAGCTCCTCCCTGCAACCAGTTATAAGCAGTGTCCACCAGCACTCTGGCCAGAACTGAAGAAGTAGCTTGGATGAGCTGCGAAACGTATTTGACCAAATAAATGACAAATGACAAACTGAATTTCTCCTTTTTGCCATTATCTTTTTGTTAGTATTTTTGTTCTGGAAATTCATATTCAAAGACAAAATTAAATTGAATAGATTTTTTCCCCACCCTACATTTACTTCAGTTAAGCTTTGGCCTATAGCTTCTGTAACTATCTGAGCTAAAAATGGTCAGTAAGGTTGCACTTAAGGCAGGATGTTAATAGAAAAGGTAACTTACAACATCCATTCTAAGGGGCACACCAGTGCACATAAAGGAGTCATATATGAAGTTGGTTTGCATTTAGATTATCATGTTTGCAATGTATGTATGTATGTACTGTATTTATTTATTTATTTTATTACGGACACTGATTGTACACACTTTGTAGCATGGGCTCCACTCGAACCACTGCTGTCAAGATAATGTTGATTTTCAGCATTGCTTCCACCAGTCTGCTCCAGGGCAGCTGTGGCAATACGTATCAAATACTTTATTATTGTTAATATTTTTGCTAAAGCATGTTTTGTATGCCACTTATGTCCTATTCTGATAAAGCATTTTTATCACAACTATTTCCTATAACAATTCTTGAATAATGACTTGTACAATACATCTAGAATATATTACATGCATTTGATCTCCTTTACCCACTTTACCCTCAGGTCATCCATATTATGCTTAAGTCTGTTGTGGTCTGAGACAAAAATTCGAGTAGTGGTTTGGTAAATACTGGCCAGTACTTGGCACTGACCATAAGTTACATCATTGTACTGTACATAAAGGGCATATTAGAGCATTTTCTGATCTGTCATGATGTATCCTCATCAAAAACATAGAGTTGTGTTTTGTTTCATTCACACATTTTACACCTGCATATTTAGACTGAGTTCTTCTCTCAAACAGAAGGCACCCTGCTCCACTTTGTGATGTCATGGGGTAATACAGAAAATGCTTCACTGTGTTTTTAAACTCCATTCATTTTCACTAGAAACACTAGAATTTCAGCCCTGGAATTGCTCATCTTTACTGAACTAAAGGTAAAAGGTAGCTGTTAACTTGAAAACTACAACAACATGACGTTACAAGGTAGAACATTTTAAGCTTTGGACCAGGGCTCTCAAGTCTCACGCTTTGAGAGTGTGACACACGCAATTCGACATGTTCACACGCTCACACGCCACACATGGTATTTCTCACGCTGAATTTTTTTTAAAGCAATTCAAAACTGTAGCCACTGTTCACGACGCTTCTATGCCCAGAAAATCGGTAAGTTAATGCAGGCACCGCGCGTTTTCAGCGAACAAAAAGTCACTCGCGCACCACTACTGGAGTTGAGCAATCAGCTGTGAGGCGCGAGCCGCGTGAATGTTTACGCGGCATTTCCAAGAGAAGAAGGATCCTTAACTTGCTACGTTAATGCTACGTAAGAAGGAACTCTCGCCTCGGGACACGGGATAAGTTCGGGATATGTCCTTTTCTCCGGAGCTCCGGATTATTAAAGACCGTGACACGTGCATACATGGATACGAGTGACCGCGTTTTTATGGGTGAGTCATATCAGATTATTTCTGCATCTATTTCGGCACTAAACCAGGACTAAACCAGGACTAAACCAGGACTAAACCAGGACTAAACCAGAACTAAACCAGGACTAAACCAAGACTAAACCAGGTCTAAACCAGGACTAAACCAGGACTAAACCAGGACTAAACCAGGACTAAACCAGAACTAAACCAGGACTAAACCAAGACTAAACCAGGTCTAAACCAGGACTAAACCAGAACTAAACCAGGACTAGACCAGGACTAAACCAGGACTAAACCAGGACTAAACCAGAACTAAACCAGGACTAAACCAGGACTAAACCAGGACTAAACCAGAACTAAACCAGGACTAAACCAAGACTAAACCAGGTCTAAACCAGGACTAAACCAGAACTAAACCAGGACTAGACCAGGACTAAACCAGGACTAAACCAGGACTAAACCAGAACTAAACCAGGACTAAACCAAGACTAAACCAGGTCTAAACCAGGACTAAACCAGGACTAAACCAGGACCTAGCCAGGGCTAAACCAGAACTAAACCAGGACTAAACCAGAACTAAACCAGGACTAAACCAAAACTAAACCAGGTCTAAACCGGGTCTAAACCAGGATTCAACTGGGACTAAACCAGGACTAAACCAGAACTAAACCAAGACTAAACCAGAACTAAACCAGGACTAAACCAAAACTAAACCAGGTCTAAACCAGGACTAAACCAGAACTAAACCAGGACTAGACCAGGACTAAACCAGAACTAAACCAGGACTAAACCAGAACTAAACCAGGACTAAACCAGGACTAAACCAGGACTAAACCAGAACTAAACCAAGACTAAACCAGGTCTAAACCAGGACTAGACCAGGACTAAACCAGGACCTAGCCAGGACTAAACCAGAACTAAACCAGGACTAAACCAGAACTAAACCAGGACTAAACCAAAACTAAACCGGGTCTAAACCGGGTCTAAACCAGGATTCAACTGGGACTAAACCAGGACTAAACTAGGACTAAACCAGGACTAAACCAAGACTAAACCAGGTCTAAACCAAGTCTAAACCAGGATTCAACTGGGACTAAACCAGGATTAAACCAGGACTAAACCAGGACTAAACCGGGACTAACCCAGCACTAACCCAGCACTAAACCAGGACCAAACCAGGTCTAAACCAGGACTAAACCAGGTCTAAACCAGGACTAAGCCATCACATCACCCCCGTACTACAACTCCACTGGCTCCCCATAAAACAGCGAATTCACTTCAAAATACTCATTACCACATTCAAAGCATTAGCACAACCTAGCCCCACCATACATATCTGACCTCATCCACATCACCACTCCATCCCGCACCCTCCGCTCTTCCTCCTCTCTTCAGCTCTCTGTCCCCTCTGCCCGTCTCGTCACCATGGGGAGCAGAGCCTTCAGCCGCTCTGCTCCTCAGCTCTGGAACTCTCTCCCTCCTGACCTCCGGAATATAGACTCTCTCCCACTCTTTAAATCCAGACTCAAAACCCACCTGTTCAGACTGTCCTACCTCTCATAGCCAATCACTCCACTCTGATTTTGTTTTTATCTTGTTTTATATGTTTTATTGTATTGTTTGTTTGTGCTTTATTTTAACCTTGTGCAGTGTCCTTGGGTGTTCTGAAAGGCGCTTTTAAATAAAATGCATTATTATTATTATTATTATTATTATTATTATTATTATTATTATTATTATTATTATTATTATTAAGACTAAACCAGATCTAAACCGGGTCTAAACCAGGATTAAACCGGGACTAAACCAGGACTAAATCAGGACTTAACCAAAACTAAACCAGGTCTAAACCAAGACTAAGCCAGGACTAAACCAGGTCTAAACCAGGACTAAGCCAAGACTAAACCAGATCTATACCGGGTCTAAACCAGCACTAAACCAGGACTAAACCAGGTCTAAACTAGGACTAAACCAGGTCTAAACCAGGACTAAGCCAAGACTAAACCAGATCTAAACCAAGTCTAAACCGGGTCTAAACCAGGACTAAACCGGGACTAAACCAAAACTAAACCAGGTCTAAACCAAGACTAAGCCAGGACTAAAACATGTCTAAACCAGGTCTAAACCAAGACTAAACCAAGACTGTGTGTGATAACATATTATCCTGTGCATTATTGAATGATAATATGGACTTTTAGTTATAGTTTTAGTTATATATCTCACTCCTAGCGATCTTCAAAACTTGAGAGCCCTGCTTTGGAGATGTAGACAGACTAATAATAAAGGATTACTTAAACATGTATGTGTTTTCAAGGAGGTAACAACGTTATAACATGGCTTAAAGAGTCAATTTGGTGCAATATAGAGTAGGACCTGTAAATTTTGAAACCATTTTGGTTGGCTTGCCATGTTGGACATTTGGTTAGGGGCAAGTGATAAATGAATTCTAACAAAGATATGGTGCCAGTGCCTGATTTGGGCAGCTCTCAATGCAGCTAAAGTTCTTTTCTTGTTTGAGGCATAACCCGAGGACAGTCCTTGCTGAGATAAATGTTTGTGCCTTTGAGTTCTTTTGCCTTATGCTGTGCCATTTCCTTATCCTAAAGCTTCTAAATAAGTGCATCTCGGCTAGTGGTTGGGGCTGAAGTGCAGCCCTGAATATGATAAGTGACCTGACATGACTGCTGAGTTGTGTGTCCCATATGCATTTGTTTTCAAGAGGCTGTTCTGTATTCTGCGCTAAATTGTTCTCAGTTCCTATCTATTTTCTGCACACTGTTCTGCTCTGCCCAGACGCCGAGAACTCAAGTTACTGTTTGACGTTCAAGATATTCCCCAAGCTGTACTAAAAAATACTTTTTAAATTGAATGCCTATTTAGTTACACTTTCCCACATACAATAGAGGTGGTATGAGGAAAATGTTATCTAAAATAAAAACAGTGAATCAAATGTTTACCACAGCAAGTGTTTTCTATTTATGGGGATTGGCAAATGATTTTTGCAGCAGGAGATAGTTTGTATAAAGGCATGGAATTGGGTTTCAATATTTGCTTTTTGACAGGAACAGCAGTGCATATATTTTTGCCATGAAGTGCTAAGGTATAATGTATAATTGAGCTGTTTCTACGTGTAAAGTGATTTCATAGGCTTAAAAATGTGAACAATAAAGATTCTGTTGCCTGCTTTTATTGATTCATACTTCTAAAAACAAGCCTCTGTATGCACCCCTGTATGGTGAAACTCAAAGATCAAAGATCAAAGAAACTGATGTTTATCTTGGTTGTCTTTCTAAACTTACTTTCATAGCATGTTTCCACATAGTTCAATTGTTAAATCATATTGCTTTGTCTCTGAGCATGTGGATGCTGGCATAATATAAAACCCCTGTAACAATTAAAACAAGTGGGTGTGCAGAGAAATGTGTGAAGAAGGAAATATCATAGTTCATAATGAGAACACTGGATTCTAAAAATGATCCCCAGAGATTATAGCGAGATGACAGCCATTAAAGCACAGCTTTCTCCTTCCCTGTCATTTCCTGTAACGAGTTTGTCATGTGATTTTGAACAAGGCTGAAGGTGTTGATGTGTGTCTCAGTGCAAACACCTTGATTCTGCTCTGCCTAAACATACACATGCATAACAACATACCCGTGCTTGTAAGAGATTCATTATCCTAATGGCTGCAGTATTCAGCCTGTCATAGCCAATTAGCAATGCCAAGTGGTGATCAGGGAGCAAGAATAGACTGCACAAATGCAGGTCAGCTCTCCAGTCATTTGTGTTGGAGGCATGTAGGTTATGTATCTATTTGTAATGACACAGTTATGATATGACATAGTACTGAGATCACACACTGTCATTTGCATATGAATTCAAATATTTTTGCTGTTGCTGTTGAATTATTGTTATGTTGCAGGTATTTAGCCTTAGCTGGTCCTGTCCCAGGTCTCTGACCATGGGCTGTGCACTCGCCTGTTGAACCATTTTGGCATGTTGTGTGAACACTCAAGTGTCATGATACACAGTAATTACTAATTATCAAAGACCTGTGGTGAAGAAAGCTGTTGGAAATTCTGCTGGAGACAGTTGTTGGAGATGTTTGTGTCAGATCCAAGGAGTAAAGAGTAAATGAAAAACCTAATTGGTAAGAGACTGTGAGTGTGTGCAAAAGCACAGTAATAAACCACTGTAAACTAAATAGAAAGTAAGATCTTTTCTTGCAAATGAGAAATTTCTTCTAATGGAAGGTCTGTTGATATGAGATATATTGGTGGATTTTATGATAATAATTTTTCCACTCTCCTCAAGAGCTCCTATAGACAATAGCAAATACAGAAATGATGCATAAACAGTGATTGTCGACAAGTTTGGATATGTGGTACTTGAATGACATAATAGTGATTCTAGTGAGTGTCAGGGATGTAGAGTGTGAGAGAGGAATCCAGTGACAGGTACAAGCCACTGTAAGAATGCTCTGCTGTAAAATGTGTGAAGATGAGAGCCCAGCGAGAAGCCAGGATGATGCGCAGTGGTCAGAGCAGTGTTCACAGAGATACTGTTGGACGACTCATCCTGTCCAACTGGAGACAAGACAGAGGCTCAGCTGGAGGATCAAGACCATGAGGGCTCCAGTGGCTCAGTAGTAGAGCACTCCACTTCCACCAAGATCAGAGGATTGTTTCCCACTCTGATCAAATTCTGCTCCTGTCTCCTTAGGCACGACACTCACTTTACCTATGAATGTGGTGTGTGAGCAGGTTTATCCAGGGCAGCAGTGACTACAGTCTACCCTACCTCTACCGAGTATGGTTTGAATGAACAACAGCTGAATGAATGACAATGTTGCACTTTGATAGGTGTTGCAGCTTCCAAACTCAAACCTTTTAGCCGCCGAGAATATGAGGTTGGGTCCTATGGCTCGCAGATTTGTGACGCGCAAAGAGGAGGCTATGGTGACAGATATGCTGAGATCCAGATATGTTTTGTGCATTTATTACAAAAGGAGCGCACACAGCTATGACAGCGCAGCAGGATGAAATGGAACTCATGAAAACCAGCAGGATGAACAGGTTAATGTGAAAGATGAATGAATGGGTTGCGGTCAACAAAAAATACGGCTACACCCCAACCCTGACTCTCTCCTCTGTGTGACAGGTGAGGGCGCGGTTTTACACGCACACACTTCCGTACGTGCACACACCCACACTCACGTGACCCACTGCCTCTGCCGCATACACACACACACAAACGCACCATGCACCTCATCTCAGTTATGTCTCATACAATAGGCTTTGTCAATCTTGTAAAGCACAAGTGTAAGTTTATTAGGCCCGAGCTCTAAAGCGTAGGGCCTATTGTAACTGTTCTGCAGTGCTTCAGCGAAGCGCTCTCCCCTTTTTAAGCACCTAGCACTCATGTCAACGACTGATGCCCGCCGACATGGCACGGTGGCATCGCCCGTGGCCGCGATAGCGGCCAGATTGTAATTGTTCACCCCAAAACATTCTCGGCCCGTGTGAGCTGAGACAGAGTGCACTGCGTGCACGATGTCATGCTTCGCACTCTGTCTCAGCTCACGCAACAGAGCGCAAAGCGCTCTGCCTTTTCCAAACATATTGGCATTCATGTCTGTGACTTGTGCCAGCTAACATGGCATGGTGGCACCGCCCGTGCCCACTACGGCGGCAAAATTGTAATCGGGTCTAACCCTGTCAGAACAGACCCTGTCAGACTCTGTCAGACCCTGTCAGACTCTGTCAGACCCTGTCAGACCCTGTCAGACCCTGTCAGACTCTGTTAGACCCTGTCAGACTCTGTTAGACCCTGTCAGACCCTGCATGTGGCCTACATGCTGAGGCCTACATGAACCTTCGGTGCTTGGCCCCACATTGCTGCTTGCAGCTATATTTATTATTAGGGACCGAGCCTTAGGGACCGAGCCCGAAGGGGGACGAAGGTCCCTATTGTTGTTGCTTTGTTTCCGTATTATTATTATTATTATTCTTGTTCATACACGCTGGGGCAATTTTGAGCATGTTCCCATGCTTCAAAACAAACGAAACTTTGCACGGGCATCACAAAGTGCTGCCAGTACGACCACACAAAGTCTCGTCCCTGGGGGACCTGGGGGTCCCTGGGAGACCCCCCACTGGGGGACCCCCAGTGGGGGGTCTCCTAGACCGTACCTCAGATGGGCATAAATTTTGGTAAGCATAATCTTAAGACGTTGGAGATGTTAAATTGCGAAGGATTTTCAAATAGGCGGCAATATGACGATACGGCGGATCGATAAAGTTAGGTATGGAATTTGAAACACTTCTCCTACACCGTACCTCAGATAGGCTTAAATTTTGGTGAACATAATCTTAAGACGTTGGAGATGTTAAATTGCGAAGGATTTTCAAATAGGCGGTAATATGACGACACGGCGGATCGATAAAGTTAGGTATTTATTGAATGGGAGTGATGAGTTATGAATGGGAGGTATTTGTTGCTAGGCAACGCCCTGATCAAAGGTCTTTGATCTTTGTACCTTTGATCTGATATAGCTGCAAGCAGCAATGTGGGGACAAGCATCGAAGGTTCATGTAGGCCTCAGCATGGAGGCCACATGCAGGGTCTGACAGGGTCTAACAGAGTCTGTTATTATTCTGAACAAGAATAATAATTAGGGACCGAGCCCGAAGGGGGACGAGGTCCCTATTGTTGTTGCTTCGTTTCCGTATTATTATTATTCTTGTTCATACACGCTGGGGCAATTTTGAGCATGTTCCCATGCTTCAAAACGAACGAAACTTTGCACGGGCATCACAAAGTGCTGCCAGTACGACCACACAAAGTCCCGTCCCCCAGTGACCCCCAGGAGCTCGATAGCCCCCCCTAGCGCGTTGTCTTTCGGGGCTGGCATACCGTTTAAGATAGGCGCACGAAATTCGGTAGAGACGTGTATCTCAATAAGACGAACAAACGCCTCACTGCAATGTCATGTCCACGCCCAACAGGAAGTGAGATAATTGGCCTTTTGTGTGATTTTGGGGTATTTGACATAGAATGGAATTTGAAACACTTCTCCTACACCATACCTTAGATGGGCTTAAATTTTGGTGAACATAATCTTAAGACGTTGGAGATGTTAAATTGCGAAGGATTTTCAAATAGGCGGTAATATGGCGATACGGCGGATCAATAAAGTTAGGTATTTATTGAATGGGAGTTAGGAGTTATGAATGGGTGGTATTTGTTGCTAGGCAACGCCCTGATCAAAGATCTTTGATCTTTGTACCTTTGATCTTTCTTTGGCCACGCCCAACAGGAAGTGAGATAATTGTGCCAGGCACACGAAATTTGGTATGTGTGTGCGTCTCAGTAAGACGAACAAACGCAGGTGCGAGGTCCCGACCAACGCCGCTTGCGGCTTTAATTATTATTGTTGTTGTTGTTATTGTTAAGAGCCAGACACACAACACTGCAAGTACATATCTGCACTAGTTTATTTATTATGGTATAGTTATTTGCATGATATTGTGATCAAATCAAATTGTGCCCTGGGAATGTGCTATTTTGGTGAAATTGGTGAAATATTGTGATTCAGTGTTTCTCTGTTTAATGCAGCTCACCTCACCCTTTGGATATCCACTTGAAATAAAAGCTTATAGCATACAATACTGTGACATCCTTTTCAGTAGGCCTACTTAGTATTGAAAGTAACAGACATTCACATAATCATTAATATGTGATTTTCAGTCAGTGTGCATCAGGGACATTCAGAAGAGAAACGACTGCCTCTCACACACAGGTACCAGAAGAAGCATTTGTTCTATTCTGCCACAGTGGGAATTTAATTGTGTGCGGTCTGCATGTGCCTGAGCCACTTGCGTTTAAAGCAGCTGGGCCACATAGGATTAAGAATGAAATTTAAGGAGGAAAACAGCAATGAAAAAGTTGACTCTCGACTCTCTATATGGAAACTGCTGCTGCCTCTAGAATAACAAATGTGGGAGTATAAGTCAGTGGGATTTTATGTGAGGAAAATGTCTTAAGATTAAGATTAAGATTAAGCTTGGGCTTTTAGCCTTTATTGGTCTCACACACAATGACACACAGTGACACACGGGAGAAATTTGACTTCTGCATTTGACCCATCCTTTTTCAGGAGCAGTGAGTCTGCTCGCTGTGTGACCCTGAGATCCTCCTAATAGAGTAGTGCTGTCTTTAGTGGAGCTTGGACAGCAGCTGTAGGGGGCAGGATTTTAGTATGCAGTATTGTGCATACATACTGTTTAAGGGGAAATGCTAAAGTTTATGCAGGTTAAATGTGGTAACAAGCTCCAGTCACCACTTATAATGTTCCTGACAGCTAAAAGGTTCTGTCTCAGAGGTCAGAGGTCATCTCATGTTGAACACGTCAGACCTGAACAACTCATTATCATGGATTGTGAATTCGCACTGTACACCATATGGAATGTTCACTTGTCTTTCCTGCTAATCAGAGCCCAGTCCAACCCACCTAGACAAACCTGCCTAATGAGAATTCCAGTGTAATAGAATGAAAATGTATTCATTACACTTTAATATTGTTTGAATATTGTCATTGGGATCATCTCAAAAAATATCAAAATACACATTTATTTCAATGTTGCCCATACCCATGCATGTTCCCTGTCAACACTTAAACCCATTTCCAAATTGAAACCTGTGGATTTTGTTACACCATCCTCTCACGGTCGTTTAAATCAGTAAGTGCCAAATTCCATAATCTTTATATCGGCTATCCTCCACAGCAGCAAAGCACATCTAATATCAGCATTGGACCATCCCTTAATTTTACCTTATGGCGATTCCACTACCACAAAGTGAGACCTCTATCAGCCTTTCTCCAGTTTGTAATAAAGACACATCAAACGTAGTGAGAAGATAAAGAGCATTTTTATTAGCTCATCCAGAGTATGTTGCCTTTAGATTAATATCTCCTTTGTGGATATATGAAGCTCTGTGTGCAATTTTTCCTCTTGCACAAAATATATTATTAATGAAGTTTTGCCTCTGATGGCTTCAAAAGATCCTGCCATCCTTAACAAGCTTTAATCCGTCAACATTACTGCTGAGCAAAGCATTTTCATCCAACATATATTGTAAACAAGGTACTTGCCAAGACGCGGAGGGGAAACCCTGCTCTCCACCACTGATAATGATCACACTCATTTAGAAGGGCAGGAAGCAGACAGGTTGCTCCAGCAGTAAGTGAATGAATATTCCTTAAGCGATGGAGTAATTCACTCGAAGGACAAGTTGCCCCCCTTGAAGACAAATGTATGTGCATAATGATGAAGTACTGGCCAAGACCTAGGCTTACTCTTTGTTTAATGCACTTTGAGCCATCAGCTGGAAGCACATCGAGCTTCACTGCCGTTTTGATTAGCATTGTGGCCAAACACTTTGTGATGTATCGCCTCTGTCAAGTAAGACTTCCAATTTAGCTTAAGCTACACTTACATAAATAACACGATGCACTCCCATATAGTTTTAAAAAGCTTCTGTTTTCAGAATGATATATTTTCACTTACAGTGTGTAATAATAATTATTAAGCAAGTCGTATTTATGGGCATTATTTTTTTTATTTTATTAAATACAATAGAATATAACATTTAACAAAATACAATAAACATAAAAACAAAACACAAAAACATTGAACAATACCTACAACAAATGTAAAACAACAAAACTGCCCACCTCTAACCCACCCCTTCCCCCCCAAACACATACACCCACCCCCATTATTTTACCTTTTTTCCATTATTAACTATGTTTTAGGTTGCTACTTTAAATTCTTATGATTAAGTAATTTTAAATTTCTGTGTTATTTTAATTTAATTTAATTTTAATGGTGATTAGTTGTATAGTTGAACAACAACAGTGCTCTTGGTCAATCCAAAATGTTAATAAACCTCAAACCTGAATATTTAAAGGTCCCATGGCATGAAATTTTCACTTTCTGAGGTTTTTGAAGGTTAATGAGAGCTCCCCTACCCTGTTTAGCCCCCCCCCCCCATGGCTAAAAGTTGCGATATGTGTAAACTGAGCATTTGCGATCCTTTTCCGCGTTTGAAAAAAAGACAGCCCAAATGGGCGATTCTGAACTGATATTTCTTGGTCCATTCTTTCATTTCAACTTATGGTTCTTGTGCAGTGGTGGTCCGGTTTCAGCCTTCCTTACCTTCCTTACGGAACATCTTCTACTTCTGTGCACTCCAGGTAGGTTGCAGTTCTGGAATATAACAGCACTGGAGGATAATGGGTTCCTGGTAGCTTCATGTTTGATTCTTCTCAAATCTCTTGTAGTTAATTTGTGTCTTTTCACAACACATTTTTTGTGACACTGTTGACTATTTGCAACAAAATGTCTGATTAAGTCAGTTAAAGGTTGTATAGAGGATTTTCCAAGGAATGAGAAATCCAGCGACTGTCCTTTTCCAAATGTTGTGCATGTGTGAAACAGCTCCCTAAGTAGAAACGCCTCCTCCTTACGCTTACGCTGCTTGTTTACAGCCGGTGCACATTCAGAATCACTGTTACTGCTGTAACTATACTGTATGTTTTCAAATGATAAGCAGAAGTTTCCTGTCCAGAAGTAATTTAGCGACCAACACGTCAGTCTTTAGACCCTCTGCTTCAGTGCACACCATCACTGGAAGGAATCTCCGAGAATCACCTTAGTTTGGCTTTGCTCCTTTTCCCCTCCCCTTCTTCTTTCAGCAACCTCAAAAACGGACTTTATTTTGTGGCTAACTGGTAGTGGATTCTACTGGTAGTGGATTCTTGTCTGCCATCGCAACAAACTTTGTGCTAAGGAAGCTGCAGTTGGAAAAAGCCACTAAGAACCATTGCGTTGAGTAAACAGCGTCTTGTGTCTGTGGAAAGCATGAGAGGTGTACGTAAACCACGTAATCCCAGCATGCCAGCAAGTCAGTTACACTAGAAACGTAGGGAGTTTGATTGACAACCTAACAGCCAAGAGATAATGAGGTAGCCTCTATTGATTAATGTTTATCTGGCCCCACCACGTCCATAGTTGATGGATTATCATAATTTTTTTTTGGTCATCATAATTACAAGGCTGCTGCATCTCTATTAACAATTTGAAAAAAAAAATCCTCCATACAACCTTTAAATCTCTTTTTTGGTCCATTTTCTCTGTGGAAAAGAAGCTGCCTAATAATTCTGCACACCTTGATATAGGGTGTTGATTTTTTTAGATCACATCCTAACTTGTTAGACAAATACACATCACCTGATATGCTTAAATCCAATAAGAATTCAAGTTTATACAGCTTGGAGTTGGCAAATATGCATAAAAATAATCATATGGTCAAAATACCCACTTGCCTAATAATTGTGTACAGTTTATTTTGGAACAGGAATGAGTTTGTAACTCTATTAGTTGTTAGCTTTAGCAACATTTGTGAGTTACAGTTATTGAAAACAAACACACTTTAATAATAATGTGCTTTACAGGCTTGTCGAAGCTCCTCAAAACGTTACTATGTCATTCACTCCACACTCAATGGTGATAACATACTACTGTAGCCACAGCTGCCCTGGAACAGACTTAGGAAAGTGAGGCTGCCAATCTGCCATTGGCCCTCCGACCAACAGCAATCATTCACACATATACCACTTTCATTTTGATGTTGCCTAAGGACACAACAATAACACTCCAAACAGGAGCAACCCGACTTTCAGGTTGGCGGACCACTGCTCTGACCACTGAGCTACTGTCGCCCCCAAGTAAAATCAGTAACCTGCAATGAGGTATCTCATAACTGACTATATCTTTTTAACAAGCAAATATTATTCACATTTGCCAAGAAAAATCCAGAATTTTAATTAAGAATTTGTCATATTCACAATAGCGCATCTCATCACTCATAAGCCTTATCTCTGACAGTGTTGTTTTATCTTTGTCACATAATGAGGGATGTTATTTTTCAGCATGTTTGTAATGAAAACCACAATGATATTTTTTATAGTTATTAATGTGCACACATATTTATTGTGAACCATTGTGAAAACTAAACTAGATGGACCATTGACCAATCATGCATATTTTATGCACATAATTTTGCTTTGGGAAGAGACCACTTTTTCCAGTATAAATATATTACTGTAGTGCAGTCTTGGAACATATTGCTTTGAGCACAAGTCAAAGAATTAGCATTAGAATTAGCATGTCAAAAAGGAGAGGCAGAGCAATGTACAGAAATGCCTGTTGATGGTGCAATTGTTCTCATGCATTTCCCAAATGATATAAGCCCTGACAGTGCATGTTATAAAGCTAGACTCATTTATGCCTTTAATTGTGGCTGTCCTGACCCTCCCATGTCATCCAGGTGAAGGCAGCGTGGAGAGCAGCTGTCAAAAAAGCCTGTAATAGGAGTCCATTGCACCATTAGTCCAGGACATTACAAAGGTCTGTTATGGTTAGTCTGTCTGTCTGTGTGTCTAGTTTCTCTCTTCTTCATACCTTTGTTTGACCTCAGGCTTCACCTCTCTAAAAGGCAGTAGACTTTAGAAATGCCTACCCCTCATGCCATATGTGCCTTCACTCTACATTTTCTTTACATTATTTGCAACTTATACATCAGTATTTCACTCAGTATTTTAGTCATTTTGATGCATACACATACACCCTTGGGCGGTAATGTCTGGGGTACTACTCCTGGTTTTTCATTTGACAAAACCCCTTAAGAGATTCTTCTGTCTCTAAACTTGTCAAGACCGAAATAATCTCAAGCACGGCACCTGGAAATGCAAATCTAATTGGAGCTAAATCCTTTTCGCAGAGCCACCAGTGTATCGATCAGCATCCTGCTCATTCAACTCCACAATGCAGAGTTGTGAGTGTAGTGCTGCCAGGAAAAACAAATGGGAGAATTAGCGAGGTGCGCTCAGGGCGGTAACACAGCCCATATGAGCAGTAGCAGCAGCGGTGACTGCATTGGCCCAGATCACAGCTGCCAGACAAGATTGCAGTACTACATTGATATGCAGTGGATCCTTTGGGAGAGCATATCGGATTACTTTATTGTCAGAAAAGAAACGGTGGGCTTCCAACTTTCAGGGCAGTCAATGAAATCCTTTCATCTGTTTGTTCAGGTAGAAAAGGTATTAGTTTTGCTTTACAGAAGTGCTTTGATAAAATATACATTGTGTTAAAGGGGTCATTGGCATGCTTTGCCAGCCATGTCAGTTGTACCTGTACCTGTTGTCCATTTCTGAACGGTGATCTATTATTTTTTAACTTCTTGTTGAATTATAACAATTGCTCACATTTCTGCTTCTGGATTATAAAATACAGTAAATGCGAGAAATAAATAGTCCATCTGGCGTTATTACTACACATTACTTTTTGTTTGTGTATACATTTCAAGGTGCTATTCTTTATTACTGTGTTATTTTGTGGTGAAACTAAATGTCTCTGTTCCGACTCCACAATATTTTAATACTTCCTGAATTCAAAGTCAATGTGATGTTTATATTTTTACACTGAATGGAAAATCAAGTGAGTGTTATTTTAGAGGAACAAATCTAACTCGTGTCTCAAAATGGTTGTTTGGGATTTGGACTTGGTCTCTATGTTCTATACAGGAAATCTCTCGGTCTAGTCACTACCTTCTCCTTGGCATCTCAGGCAGATGGAGTCATCCAGTCATGTTCATCGGAAATGGAGGAGCTCATTGGTCTATCATTTAGAGCAAAATCAAATTTCTCTCACCTTAGAATAGAGTTTAGTGCTTTGCTCAATGATTATGCAAAAATCTGCAATGTTTTTCAGTCCCCTGTGATATCATTTTACTTTCATTTTGCCTTCCAAGCAGACAAGTTTTTTTTAATATATATATCAACAGACCAGTTGTGTCCCTGTCACCTGGGCTGCCAATTAAAGTCCCCCTACTGTCAATACACAAATGTAGGCCATTTACACCTGTTCTGCTGGTTCACAACTAGTTCCAACATGCACGCTTACATGTTCAGACATAAAGGGCAGTGGATGGAACTCATGCTACACTTTGTTGGTTGCTATGGTCACCTCTGCAAGATTAATATTGATTTTGAGTTTTATATTGAAGATTTGAATCAGTTGAAAACAGTAGTCAAGTTGTAAAATGAAACCATGTGACATATTTTCCCAGGGAGGGATTTCTTAGATTTTGGATTTCTTAGATGCAATTTCCTGCATTCTAGTCCATTTTAGGGTGACTTGCTAGACATGGCAAATCCTAAATCCCATCTGATTCATAGCTTGCATTCTCAGTTGCATGGCCTCCACAAGACAATACTATTTATCGGAAAGAAACAACCCCCCCTGGTGAAAGCAGCACATTCTGAAGGCAACAATCTGAGAAATTCCCCATTAAAGATCTGCTTGTGGAACAGAAAGGAACTCATTTGCCTGACATTAAGCTAAGCCCTCCCCCATCACTGACATCACTGTGGAGTTTCAGGGCAGGTCAGAATTAGAACATACTTTGTTAAAATGGAAATGCTTTTATAACAAAAACTCCATATAATCATTCAGCCACACACGTACACGTACACGCACACACACACATACACACACACACACACCTTAGTCCTGGTTCAGACCTGGTTTAGACCTGGTTTAGACCTGGTTTAGTCCTGGTTTAGTCCCAGTTTAGACCCGGTTTAGACCCGGTTTAGTCCTGGTTTAGACCCGGTATAGTCCTTGTTTAGTCCTGGTTTAGTCCTGGTTTAGACCTGGTTTAGTCCTGGTTTAGACCCGGTTTAGTCCTGGTTTAGACCCGGTTTAGTCCTGGGTTAGACCCGGTTTAGTCCTGGTTTAGACCCAGTTTAGTCCTGGTTTAGTCTTGGTTTAGTCCCGGTTTAGTCCTGTACTCACACCTGACATAAGGCCCCTGCTGTCAGCTAATCTGTCCCTTTGACGCAGAAATAATCTGATAATCTGATTTACCCCATAAGAACGCGGTCACTCCCGATAGTTTGCCTATCCACGTGTATGCGCACGTCATGTATATCCATGGTCTTTAATAATCCGGAGCTCCGGAAAAACGGACATATTCCGAACATATCCCGTGTCCCAAGGTGAGAGTTTCTTCTTACGTAGCAAGTTAAGGATTCTTCTTCTCTGGAAATGCTGTGTAAATATCACGCGGCTCGCTCACAGCTGATTGGCGAACAGGCACAAACACAACAGCGCTAATCCTCATGATTGGCGGGAGCGCGATCGGTGGTGCTGCAACATGATTGAAACCTGGAGCACAGTTCGGCCTATGATTGGCTCTTGGCACTGGCTATTTTTACTTCAAAACGGCAAATTTCACCAAAAGGTGAGGGATTTTCATGCCTGATTGATAAAATGCTACAAGGGATGGAAGAAGGGATGACCGTTTCAACTCGAGTACTGGTCGAAAATGTGCTGGATTACCCAAACTAGTTCTAGATTTGTTTTGTAATAATCCTCTCATTCCCCCACTTACCCTGATCCTTACCCTTTCCCAGAGGAGCCACGCTCTACCCCTCTGCCGTGAGTGGACATTAGCTCTGCAGACTTCATAATAACACATTGATGTAGAGTCTTTCGAGACACCTAAAACTCTTTACATTGTATTATTCATTCACCCTATACTCAGAAGTGGTAAACTACTACTGTCGCCTCAGATGCCCTGGGGTAGATTTGTACTCCTGTCTGCACATGGGAGTGGATCTCTCCTTCACTGTGTTTCTCTTTTTCTCAATGGGCTTTTTTAGTTACCTGTGAAATAGGGTCAGTCTGAGTGTCTGTTACTGACAAATGTTTCATTGTTTGATTTTCTAACTTTCTTTTGGTTCAATCAAAAATTTTGTAAAGCCCTGCAAGGCGACTGCTGTTGTTCTTCATTCTTTGTGATGCGATTCTGGTCACTGGTTAATCTCCCTGAGTTCAGATGGATGTGATTGACAGGTGGATTACCCAATCAGGGACATGCATGATCCATCCACATCAAAAATATGGCTGCTTATGAGAACTGAAAAGCACTGATTTCAGCAAACTAGTGAACTAGTTTACATTATAAAGCTGAATTATAATAAAATCCCTTTATGGACATTTCAGCCATCTTTAGTCTACCAATCTCAAGTCTTCATTTACTTTCCGAACAACTGAACAGAAATGAAATTCAGCATAAAACATAAGTTGCAATTACCCAATTACCCAAAAGTAGAACAAATACCTATGATTAAACTTATTAATTTATAATTAAACATATTATTGTAGTAACTTGGAATGCTACGCAAAAGTTTGAGCTACACATTTCACAGCAGTCGTAGCTTCTGTCTTCTGACTTTGTGTCCTGCCATTCTAGTCCTTGTTATCCTGTCTGTCCCCATGCAGAGGTCATCATTACGGAAATCATTTCATCCTGGTCCCAGATGGCGTGTGTGGGGCTCTGGCAGGCGCTCTGATTAGGAGTCTGCTCTGGAAGGCTTTATCTGCATGGACCCGAGCCCTGTCCACTACTCCACTCTCCAGTAAATCTGCAGCCTCCCTCTGACAGCCGGGCACCTTCAGCTCCACTGGAAAGATCCTAGTGCACAGAAAGACCTTTTGTCACTGTGGCATTCAAGGAGAGGCATGGGCAAGGTCAACAAGGTCAATGTTTAGTGTCCAGAAGTAGAGTTAAAGGTGCAGTGTGTAACTTTGGGCCTTTGAACGGCAAGTTTATTAATAAAAAGAACGAAGACGGGGCTATCAACAAGAACACGGTGATTTGTAGCTTTTGTCAAAAAGAATTTTCCGATCAACGAAGCTGCTCCAGCCTCACGGATCATTTGAATGATAAACACGTCCGGACAAGTTCCATCATTACCGGTGATAGTGCGCAGTTCACCAAACCCCCAAACCATGCTCGCAGAATTTGGGAAACGAATGAGCAAAGCAACCACTTGAAAACTGACAAACTCAATCGCAAAGTGGGTTCGTTCACTCACTCTCTCACTCACAATCGCTCTCTCTCTCCCCTCCTCTCTCTCAATCTCTCTCTTAGTCTCTCTCTCTCTCACACTCAGTAATTAGATTAATTAATTACAAATCCTTTTTAATCACCTGACAGCACTATATATATATATATATATATATATATATATATATATATATATATATATACACACCATTTAAATCTCTCAAAGATTACCAATAAATAATGGTGTAGTATGCATCATTTAATACCTGCACTAACCTTCTTCGTCTGATTCACATGTGTTTTTTTATGAATCTAAAAATAAGCCCCTTTGTCATAGTGACACATTGGTTATGGCAGGTTTCATCTAGTTGGGAGTTCCAAAGAGTGACAAAAATGAGGTCTTAGTGACATTCTTTGGCATTTGTTTTGGATCTCAGGCACAAGAGTCGTGTGTTCCAGCCAAGAAACTAAAATAAGGTATAAACTTTCCTTATCCTCATTTTATGTTTCAAAAACAGCTTATCAATTTACATATTTTTGTGCCAGCAGCATAATGCTCCTAACCATGAAACTACATCATCTAATTTATTGAAAGGTCTGATATAGCAGCAATGTGAAATTCATGAAAAGCAGTCCACCAGCACTGAGGCATGCACTCACTAAACAACACAAACCAGGCTGCTGACTATGTCGCATTTTGCAACGTGAAAGCATTTTGGGCACATTTTCTTTAATATTTGAGTACATGGCCATTATGTTAGCAACAGAAACAAACAAATGAATGCTAAAATTGCACTCTAGGTTCAGACAGTTAAACAACAGCAAAAATACATTATGTAATATGCAAAACAAATAATATACCAGCAGTTTGAATTTATGTTGATTTTATCTTTAAACTTGTTTAGAATGCAAACTGATTTAATATTAGATTATGTCAAAAGAGTAAATGTCAAAAGTCCGTTAAAGATTTTGACATCATACACTGCCGAATCAACCAAATGAAAAATAATACTATTAAAACACATTTGGTCTATACAATAGTGAACATGCTTTATTAACATACCATCTTATTATTTTGCTTTAAGAAAATGTATTATGTAAGACGGATCTTTTTTTTTAAACGTTATAACCATATATTTTTGTAAAAAAAAAAAAAAAAAAAAAGTCAAAAATGTTCTATTCACATAATGTACTTAATCGTATGTACCTTTTAAGTATAAAAGGTGATGTGATTCCAGCTCCCACAGATGAATGCTGCCGTTGTGTCCTTGGGCAAGACACTTAACCCACCTCGCCCCCAGTGTCTGCGTACACTGGTGTGTGAATGGGTGAGTGGTTCCTTATTGTAAAGTGCTCTGGGTGCCTTGACGTTGGAAAAGCGCTGTATAAAGATGTGACCATTTATAAATCATCACTGGACTCATCCTGTTCACAACAAACACATGCTACATACTCTTGTAGCATAGAATTCAATTCTTGGTTACACTAACTAAATGCCTCATTGGAAACAGAGTTGAAGTTTATAAACTTTATTTTCCAAAAGCAAAAATTATTTTAAATTATAAAATATGTACAGTGGTACCTCACCTTACGGAATTAAGTGGTTTCGTAACGTGAATTTTTCGTAAGTTGAGTAGCTATTTCAATGGAAAAGGCTTGATTCGTACCAAGGTTGTTGTTTTTGTTATAGTGTAACATTTTTTTATATAGTGTAACATTGTTTCTGTGTCCTGATTGGCTAAGAGACTAGACCAGGACTAAACATGGACTAAACCAGGTCTAGACCAGAACTAAACCAGGTCTAGACCAGGTCTAAACCTGGACTGGACCTGGACTAAACCAGGACTGGACCAGGTCTAGACCTGGACTAAACCAGGATTAAACTACCACGTGCCGCTCTTTGCTGGTTTCGTGCGGCTGGTTTGTGGCTCGGGCTCCAGAGGACGCGGTCCGGGCGCCGCGGTTCTATCTCGTGCTCGCAGCCCCGGTGCCGGTCGTGCAGACCAGGACTAGGGGTGCTCCTCGCGCGGTGCCGTGCTCCTCGCGCGGTGCGTTCATGTCTCCGCGCTGCTTCTGGAGTCGTGTCTCCCCCCACGCTTCACTATTTAATACATTTTGTTGAAAATCTTGCGTGTTCGGCGCTAGAGCTAAGAGGCCGAGAAAGGTGCTTTTTGAGCGGGGATAACAGTGGGGCGTGCATCTGAGCGCGCATTATTCAAATTTTTGAGATTTCGCGTTTGAACTTGACTTTTCTTTCGTATCTAGAGACCAAAATTTAACGTGAAGGCATTTCGTAACTTGGATTTTTCGTATGTAGGGTCTTTCGTAAGGTGAGGTACCACTGTATTCCAACATGACTAAAATCTTGTTTAAAAGGGAATTAAGGTTATACGAGTATGTGTTATTAGTAGGGATGTCAACAATTAATCGATTAACGGTTAATTGTCGATTAAGACGTTGGTCGATCAAAATGCATTAATTGTAATTAACCGCTAACCGCGGACACGCGCACCCGCGTGGTCATGAAACAAGGCAACCGCGCTGCGCCAAGCTCGACTCACAGCCGACCGCAGGCGCCAACGGCACTGCTCAGCAGCCCCGGGTGTACCGCGAGGCGAGATCGAACCCGGAATGCGTGCCGCGCCCCGAGCCCAAACCAGCAGCGGCACGTGGTGGTTTAATCCTGGTCTAGTCTAGGTCTAGACCCGGTCGAGTCCCGGTCCAGTCCAGGTCCAGTCCAGGTCCAGACCTGGTTCAGACCTGGTCCAGTCCACGTTCAGTCCTGGTCTAGTCTCTTAGCCAATCAGGACAGAACACAATGTTACACTATAAAAAAATGTTACACTATAAAAAAAAAAAAATTGGATAGAGCGAGGGATTACTGTATTTTGTTATTCAGCATCAATACATTTGTCTGCTTTTTACTAAGGAATAATTAATTGAGGAATATACAATATAATAATACTATGATATATTTATGACTCAGTGTTATGTTACTATAGCTTATATTCTTAAAGACCCTATTGAAACACTAAAATTCAGGTGAAAAACGCCGCTTATCAGTTAATTGTTAATCGATCGATAAGGTCAATCAACTATCAGTTAATTAATTAACCGATAATTTGCATCCTTAGTTCTTAGGAATGTTCTTAATTTAACCTTACCCATATAATCAAATCAACAGTTCAAAGATTTGTCATACGAAATATCTGTTTAAATTTCTCCTGCTTTGATAACTGACACAATAGTTAGAAAATAACATAAGATTAAATAGTAAATTGTCTGTTTAATAAGTTCTATAACTAAAACAGATAATAGTACAGTGTTGTTCCAGCCTCTGTTTACAATTTCTATTCTTACACTTTCTATTTCCACCATAAAAGCTCATATGGGAGTCTTAGCATCAAAAGATGGAAAATACAATCAGCACTTTAATAGAGCCCCATTTCACTCCCAAGCACAGTCAGAGGACAGGCATCAGGGCGACAAAATGAAAGAAGTATCAAAAATGGAGACTGCCATAACAAAGACAACGCATTCAGTTTTCAAAGAGATGCAGATATCAGCATTTTAAAACTCACTTGACCAGGGCTGGCCTTTCTCCTCCGCACCTTTCATCTCAAGAGCAGGCCCCAGGAAAGAAAAGATGCAGGGCTGCTCCATATTTAAATGTTCCAGGCTTGACAAGTTCATGTGTCTATTCAGATTGGGCATGAATATTGAAAAAAAACCTTGCATCTCACAAACCCTACGTAGAAGTCTGGAGGTGAAAAGGGTCATTGCACTGTAACGTGTTCATCAAGGTATAATATGTTGAAACTATAAGGCGAGATTGTACATTTAAATAGAAAAGGTCAAGAATGCCCATTTGGCCCAATGAAAAAAGGAAATATTAATCTCAGCTATGTCAGAAAAGTCAACAAAGAGGTTACATACAGTAGCCTACACTTTTAGTCTGGTTGTGTGTGTGTGTGTGTGTGTGTGTATTTTTAAGTGGATATTTTGTAATTTTGAAGTAGTTTAATGTTGTCATGGCACAAAGGCTTACAATAAGGAAAATTGCATTATTTTATGACCAAACTGCACACAAACTTAAAAAAATAAATAAATACGCCTATTCCAACAGTGTTCTTCAGTTTGCCATCACCTTGTGTAATGAGGCATTTTATTTGCATCTTCATCCTTTGTCTTTTATGCAGCAGCCATTTCCTGTCTAATTAAGTATAATTACCAAATGATACATATGTAAAACAGACTATTTGTTTTCTCACAAAGCGTACTCTTCAGCATTAAGTATGATTTCCGGTAATGGCCCTGCTCTGTGCCAAGTATAAATGCAGACTATGCACCACCAGTTTGCAGATTTGATCATATTTAAATATTAAATTTATATTTAATATATTAAATATTTCGCATGTCAGCCTTGAAAGACCGGTATCATGGGTTAAGTGTTTTGGTTTTACTGGTTTTACTGCAGCTCCTACTCTGTCTCCTGGACCTTTGACTGTGCTAAGATGCTAAAGTTGAGAGTTGAATAAGCAAAGCACCTCACCTGCAACCTGCCTCCTGAGATCTGAACTAGACACTAATTGAATTTTTGCACATGTTGTTAATAAAGCGCCGTATGCTTCTCTCTGCTATGATTTCATTTGGATGAATAATCCTGAACATTAATATCAATACACCCGCTATTGATTTTCCCCGTCGGCTCTGGTTTAAAAGTGAGCGAGTTTGAGAACGCTGGACTGAGGGATTCAGTTGCACAGAATTTAATTTGGTGGTTTCATGTGCGAGCAGATATCCTGAAAGCCCGACTTGTCTGGAGCTCTGTTCAGTATCCTCCCTTGACCCCATTCTCGCGCTCCTCCTCCTGGAGAGATCCACAAGCAACCCGAGCGCTCTCATCTCTCCTGCTCCTCTCTTTTTGTTGAGAAATATGTGGAACCTTTGGCCACAGTCCCACAGCAGCCTGTGGAGGGGCTGTGCTTAGTATTAGCATGAAGAGGCCAGGCCAAGTGTGTGGGCGCTCACTCCAAACACCAGGCTGGAGTTTTCTTCAAGTTCAACCATGGGCATCTGTTGCATGCAAATCAAAGGTGCTTTGTGTGATTGTTTGATAATAATAATAATTATTATTATTATTAGGCCCGAGCGCTAAAGCGTAGGGCCTTTTGTTACTGTTCTGCAGTGCGAAGCACTGCAGAACCAGCGTGCACAAAACAAAGCGCGAAGCGCTTTGTTTTGTGCACGCAGCAGAGCGCGAAGCGCTCTCCCCTTTTTAAACACCTAGCACTCATGTCAACGACTGGTGCCCGCTGACTTGGCACGGTGGCATCGCCCGTGGCCGCGATAGCGGCCAAATTGTAATTGTTCACCCCAAAACATTCTCGGCCCACCAGCGTGCGCAAAACAAAGCGCGAAGCGCTTTGTTTTGCGCACGCAGCAGAGCGCGAAGCGCTCTCCCCTTTTTAAGCACCTAGCACTCATGTCAACGACTTGTGCCCGCTGACCTGGCACGGTGGCACCGCCCGTGGCGGCAAAATTGTAATTGTTTTGTGGGCACACATGACATCGTGCACGCAGTGCACGATGTCATGTGTGCCCACAAAACCAGAGCGCGAAGCGCTCTCCCTTTTCCAAACACTCAATGCCACACTATAGTGACACTCATAGGATCCAATAGCACAGACTGGCACTGCCCATTGCCGCGAAAGCGGCATAATTGTAATCGTTAACCATCGTAAACGTCAAAAATATGTATTGGGCAAGTGAGTAATCGATGAGGTCAATGACGAGCGCAACGCGCTCGTCATTGACAATGGACCCCACGGGTGCGTTACTGGACACGAGCCCTTTCCATTGATATATATATTGCCACCATAGGTGGCACCATATTGTTATTGTTCTGGTTTTTCTTATTATTATTATTATTATTATTTATTCTTATTATTTTCCTCCCCCCCTTTTTTCAGGTTTCGGGTACTTCCCACGGACGAAAACTCACGAAATTTTGCACAAAATTCAAGAATGTCAAAAAAGGAATTTACAAATAATCTGTATAAAAAAATCTTTAAAAATGGCTCGACAGCGCCCCCTAGAAAATCAAAATACATTGGGCCTATGGCTATACCCGAAAAATGAACTTTGTCGTAGACAAATGAAATTCGGGTGGTGGATAGGTCATGTCTTTACAAACCCAAAAATATATTACGCTGTTGCTAGGCGACCAACAGGAAGTCGGCCATATTGACCCGAGCACGCGACCCGGCGCCGAAGGCGCAATTTCCTGTCTTCGTATTTTAACCAACTCCTCCTAGGGTTTTTGACCCAGACTCACCAGAATCGTGCTGTATCATCTAGACAAGTGGGACATTAAAAGTTGTTAAATGCGTTCTAAAAGAGTGAACGGTGTTTCCGTGACAACGCCACAAATTTCGGGTTCGTTTTTGCGGCTCGCCATCAAACTTCGACGAGCGATAATTCGCGCATACTTTGGCCGATTTACCTCAAATTTTAATCGTTGGTGGACACTCCGGCCCTGAACAGATTAATATAAGAAAATCTGAAATGGGTGCTATAGCGCCACCTAGGGAGATTGCATGGAAGCGCAAAATTTTACTTTGTCGTAGACATACCAAATTTGGTACACATATTCATGACGGGGTCTCGATCAAAAAACTCAATGAGACCAACACGCCATGTCCCATCGTGTTGCCATGGCAACAGGCCAAACATCTGTCGTCGTCAATGGGACGCCCGGCATAAACTTTGTCGCAGCCAAACCAAATTTGGTACACAGAAGCATCATGGGAATAGGAACAAAAAACTATATTACACCGTTGCTAGGCGACCAACAGGAAGTCGGCCATATTGGAACGAGCACGTGACCCGGCACCGAGAGCGCATTTTCCTGTCCTCGTATTTTAACGAACTCCTCCTAGGGTTTTTGACCCAGACTCACCAGAATCGTGCTGTATCATCTAGACAAGTGGGACATTAAAAGTTGTTAAATGCGTTCTAAAAGAGTGAACGGTGTTTCCGTGACAACGCCACAAATTTCGTGTTCGTTTTTGCGGCTCGCCATCAAACTTCGACGAGCGATAATTCGCGCATACTTTGGCCGATTTCACTCAAATTTTAATCGTTGGTGGACACCCCGGCCCTGAACAGATTGATATATGAAAATCTGAAATGGGTGCTATAGCGCCACCTAGGGAGATTGCATGGAAGTGCAAAATTTTACTTTGTCATAGACATACCAAATTTGGTACACATATTCGTGACGGGGTCTCGATCAAAAAACTCAATGACGCTCCCGCGCAAGCTCCCATCGTGTTGTCATGGCAACAGGCCAAAAATCTGTCGTCATCAATGGGACGCTAGGCAAAAACTTTGTCCTAGTCAAACCAAATTTGGTACACAGATGCATCATGGGAAGAGGAACAAAAAATTATATTACATCGTTGCTAGGCAACCAACCAGCCATATTGGATAGACCATGTGACCTGGTGGCAAAGGCGTCATTTCCTGTCAAACTTCGACGAGTGATAATTCGCTCATACTTTGGCCGATTTTACTCAAACTTTAATCATTGCTGAACACCCCGGCCCTACACAGATTGATATAAGAAAATCTCAATTGGCCGTAATAGCGCCCCCTAGGGAGATTGCATGGAACAGAAAGATTTTACTTTGCCGTAGACACACCAAATTTGGACCACACATTCGTGACAGGGTCTCGATCAAAAATCTCAATGATGACCCCGCGGCATCTCCCGTCATGTTGCCATGGTAACAGGTCAAACAGCTGTCCCTGCCATTAGGACGCCGGCAAAAGCTTTGGTGTAGCCACACCTAATTTAGTACATATATGGCTCATGGGAATAGGAAAATGGCGCGTTAGCGCCACCCCCCCTGCGAGTGCAAGCGAGGGCCGATCATCGCCGCTTGCGGCTATATTTATTATTGTTGTTGTTGTTGTTGTTGTTGTTATAAAAATAATATATTTCTTTGGTTAACAGCTCCTCTTGCTTAGATATATTATTGTAGCAAAGAGCTAAATAAAGACTTGTTGGTGGGAGTACAGTAGGTGCACGCTGAATGTGGAGGGTGACTTCAAAACCTATTGAAACTCTTGTGTATTTAATGCTGTTTGATTCAATTGAAACCATGGCAGCTGTGCTGTACAGAGGGGTATTCCACGAAAGCTTCTAAGCGCAAAGCCCGGCTTTATTCGTCAGTTGGCGCTAGTTTAAGTGAGAGTTCAGTTCCACGACGCTCGCTAAACTTAGTTCCCGCTGAGTTACTGGGGCAACATGGTCTTAGCAGATAGTCTTGTCGAGGGCTGGCTAAAGTTGTGTCTTAGTCAGGCCGTGTCGCAGAGAATATGTACCTGACATAAACAGAGTGTCAAGCAAACAGGTCCGCACACCTCCCGCATGAGTATCTGTGTTGTCCGAAAACAATATCAGCAAAAAAAGAAATTACCTTACGTTCTTGGTTCTTGACAATTCTTCGGTAATCTAAACATATGCTTTTGAACCGCTGTCTTTACGACATTAACATATAGAAGAATTCCAGAGGCATCTCAGAGAAAGGCTTTGGTCGAGGCGGGCGGGCCGGGTTCGGTTCCCACTATTGACCTATTGATGGCCAAGTCAAAGTTGAGTTAAATTTTCACGCATTTATATTTGCAACATATTACAGAAATGGAAATGAATTTAACCTACAATTATTGTTATCATCACATAACTTATATCAGCTGGGCCTAACATCACTCTCACTTGACGACATTGACACTTTATATTTTATGTGACATCTCTATGAAAGAATACAGTTACAGGTAAACCTTTACTTTTAAAACAAAATGTAGCCAAATAACAGGCACACTCCATGATGCAACATTTCAATGATTCAACAAATTTGCTTCAGAGATGCTGTGCAAGCCTTTTTAATGAAATCCTATTTATCAATTTACATCAATAGGCATAAAACAATAAAAGACATTAGGTATGACATTCTGGTGTGAGGCCACTGCTGGAGGACTGCTGAGGGTCAGGCAAGGCACTGCTGGAGGACTGCTGAGGGTCAGGCAAGGCACTGCTGGAGGACTGCTGAGGAGGGTCCAAGTGTACGCCATCTTCAGTAACTACAACACAAGCATACTATTAAAATATACAAATGCTACTGTTCATTTTAAATTAAATTAAGGTACCATTTCAACAGTATTACTAATTTCACTGAATAATAATATTAATATTAGCCTACTTACCACTCTGCAAAATGTTTTTATGCTTTGTCTTTACCAGCAAAACAGTCCTCTTCACATTATTCCTGCTCAAAGACAAGATAACACAGTTTAACGTATTAGTTGGAGCAAATACTTTTACACAGTAAAAATAAATTACAACTGACAAGACTGCTATACAAATATATAATAATTATGCCATCAACTGCCTACCATGAGAATTGAACTCACAATCTGCCCCACCCCAGACTGTAACTTTTCCCCTGCACCACAGATCAGCATTGGTGTCAATAGTGAAAAACATACTTAAAAAACTCAACCCCCAGCACTGTTATAGGACTTAACTTACGTATTTAAGCGCTCGACGATCTTCTGCCACGCCATGTCTCTCGCCTTGGTTATTGCAAATGTGTTGTTCTTCTGTTCTGATGCGCTGAAATAATCGGCCCGAATCTTCGACATGATCGCGTTTTCGACAGTCGCTTGTTCAGGGCTTCTTATTTACCCCGTGCACGCGTCTAGGCCCGGCCTGATTAGGCCTGACTGAGCTTAGCTCTGATTAGGCGCAGCTGAAATGCGTTAGTGGAACGGGTTCAGGCAATTGTCTAAGTTGTGTCTCAGCCAGGCGAGAACTTAGCACTTAGTCGCCGCTAAGTTTAGCCACGTTCGTGGAATACCCCTCAGGTTTACAGTTAGGAGGCTAACAACTCACCCAATGACTCAGGTACAATGACTGAATGATTTGTATTGATCCCTCTTTCATTGACTCTGAATGAAATGCATGAGAGTGGCAATATTTTTTAAATTTACAGATTTACAGATGAGTATAAGCAGGGCTCTCAAGGCTCACGCATTGAGAGTGTGACACACGCAATTCGACGTATTCACACGCGCACACGCCACACATGGCATTTCTCACGCTGATTAGTGTTTTTTTATTTTTTTTTATTTTTTTTGTGCCCAGAAAATCGGTCTGTGTGGCTTAGTTTATGCAGGCTCCGCGCGTTTTCAGCGCCGCCCCCTCCCCCTGCTCCCCCGAGCAGGGGGAACAGGGGGAGGGGGGGACAGCGAGCAGACGCGCCGTCCCCCGGGCACGTCCTGAGCCTCAGTCCCGGTGCCACGTCTCCTCTGAGACGCACCGACTCCGGTCCCGGTGTCTCCGTCTGTGCGTAACGTGTCCCCCCCGACGGCTTACGCGCGGAATACGCGCGGCCCAGAGCCGAACTGCCCATGGTGAGACGCGGTGAGACGCGATGAGACGCGGTGAGACGCGGGCCCGGTGCATTGACCAGACTCTTACATGAATCCGTTAAAAATGTCCCGCTCCTCCTCCCCGCCCTTCTCAGCGCGCACTGACAAAGTGCGGTGATGATAAAACAAACTGAGAACCATCAGGTAATAACTTCATTTATATAACTCTCATTAGTTGCTTTGTAGTTTAAGTTTGCTCTTTAGACAAACAGGGCTCTCAACACGCAATTCGACGTGTTCACACGCTCACACGGCATTTCTCACGCAATTCAAGCGCCAAAAATTGTTCACTCGCACCCCCCCCCCGTCCTCGGAAATTACAGTCACACGCACGACCCCGCTCAAAACTTGAGAGCCCTGGTATAAGATTTAACAAATACATGCTCTGTAGGCAATGCAGCATGCTTACACCTGCTCTTTCCTATGTTTGCACTGGAAAAAAACAATAATAAATCTACAAAAAATAAATGTATTGTAGAAGACAAAAATTCACATTCACTATTTACACCATAGACTGTATAATGTTAGCGGTTAGCAGTTAGTGGTGGTGGCATGGTGGCTGAGTGGCTAGTGCTCACGTTTCACAGCAAGAAGATTCTGGGTTCGATCCCCGGGTCGCCCGAGCCTTTCTGTGTGGAGTTTGCATGTTCTCCCCATGTCTGGGTGGGTTTTCTCCAGGCACTCTGGTTTCCCCCATCAACCCAAAACATGCACCATAGGTAAAATCCTCCAGCTTAGGTCCCGACCAAACCAAAGCAAGAAGATCATGGAGATGGTCCCCGGGCGCAGTCATGTGCTGCCCACTGCTCCTAATAACAGGATGGGTTAAATCAATGCTTCTCAAATAGTGGGGCGGGTTCCCCTAGGGGGGCGCGGTGTGATGCCGGGGGGGCACGTGTGACCCTGGGAAATATGCTTTTTTGCCGTACTGTACTAGAACTAAGTGTAATTGCACATCAACAACAGTAGTTGGCAGTAGCGCTCTCATTGTCGCTCTGGGGCAGGGGTCGGCAACCTTAAATACGCGATATACAGAACAGACTCACCATCATCAGAACATCCTCTGTCACAGAAAAAAACACGAATATTCCACTGAGTCGTGTCCTTTAGTCCGACAGAAGCTGACGCATCAGCGGCACAAGGGAAGAGCTTTTTTTTTCAGCGCTTTGAGTTTATGCAAATGGACCATGTGATTTTAAGTTTTGTTTCTGTAAAACGTAAACAAATATGCGCAAAGCTGCATTAAAAACACATTAATATTTGAGTCCTCAGTGCAAAAAGACAGTGCAGTCTTTGTTGGAAGTTTCTTTCTTTTTTGTTTTTAATGTTAATAAAGGATACAGTGTTATGCAGAGGTGTACTAATAACAATTTTCTAGACAAATAATACTCTTTATAGTCGCGCGCAGGGAGGGGGGCGTGAAATTTTTTCTTCTTCCTAGGGGGGGCGTCACAGAAAATAATTGAGAAGCACTGGGTTAAATGCAGAGAAGAATTTCTCCTGTGTGAGATCAATAAAGTCACTTCTTCTTAGCGCACAGGAGCAAATTTGGAGCCAGGCTTTATATTAGGAATAGGACATTAAAGACACCAGGATCATAGAGTAGAGTTTGTTAATACGAACATTTTAAGGCCAAAATCACTACAAAGATGGGGGTGACAATATTTCAATGTAAACTCAATTGAAGCCAAGGTCAGCGGGTTAGCTATGTCCATTTATATATACAGTCTATGATTTACACTAATCACTTTTAATTTACAAAATAAATCTTGCTTACAGTCCATCTACTTATAGATGTTAATAAAGACAAGCTGGTGTTGTATAAAAATAATGTAGTTAGATGCTTGTGTAACACTGACATGCTGTTATAATTTCTACTGTATTCTTGTGAATGCGCACTCTGTTAATTAGACTCAATTATAATTAATGAGTAGTACACTCAGCGAAGAATATTAAGGAACAGATGTGTACTCAGGCTAAGTCAATAGTCGCAGAAACCTTCAATCATGCCCCCTGCTGGGAACACAAAGCGGGCATTTATCCCCACCAATTGACATGATATTGAATTGATTACCTTATTATAAAGCACTGTTATTATTGCCATAACTCACTGCCCATTACCGATCCTAGTGCAGTGCAGGCGAAGACGGTGCAAACCCCATCAGGAGCTCATCATATGACCGCTGCAGATTCATCTTATGTACTTGATTAGGTCAGATGTACAGGAGATGGCAGGACACAGGAGAGAAGCTATATCCATTTCAGCATATGAAAATGATTTCCACAGACACCCCTGGGTAGTGAGAGGCCACTCCGCCACAGTCTGATTGAATACCATTAATCATGACTAAACTCTATCACAGGCACTCAAAGCATCAGGCTCTCTGTGCCGGATTAGATAGACTTTCAGATGAGAGATAAGAGGGGAAAACATTTACACACACAAAAGTTTTGAATGGTTTAATGTTTTGTTTGCACAGTCAAAAGGGCTACAAAGGACAAAATATTCATTTCTGTGTAAGCCCATTACTTTAAAATTGATAATGCAACAAATGGACTCAAGGATATAGGTTGGTGTGAAATGTATTAGCCACTACTACATATTTAGGTGTTGAAGTGCCCTCTAATGTCACTAGTTAGATGAAAAGAAATCAATAGATGAAGCCATTAGCAGTGTTGTATAGTAACGAAGTAATAATACTTCACTACTGTACTTAAGTACATTTTGGGAGACTTTGTACTTTACTTGAGTTTTTAAAAAAAAATGATTACTTTTACTTTTACTTCACTACATTTCCGAATTTAATTGCATACTTTTACTCCACTACATTTTCAATGTGCCGTTTAGTTACTCGTTACAAAAAAACCCCTCTACTGACTGCAAGGAAGTCAGGACGTGCCTGGGCTTGTTCGCTACTTGAGCATGACAATCAGCCTACACCTGTTGGTTTCATGCAGCTAGCTGAATCAATCAACATCCCTGATGGAAGAGGAGACAGTATCCATGTCGGCTACAAATGAAGGCGGACCTGACGATGAGCATCCCTGGCCGTACTTAAACACAATGTTCTCTTACGCTGATATGAAGGATTCGTTCTATCGAATGAAGTGCCTCTTGTGCCTTCCAAGAATCTATCTTACAGAAACTCCCCGTCCAACCTCAAGAAACACATCGAGGTAAGTTCTAGATTAATGAAATTGTTAGCGTCTATATTCCAATTTCAGTAACCATTAGCATGGACATTCTAGACACCGTTGTGAAACCTTGAGCACAACATGTAGAAATTAACTTTGTGTGACATTGTTTCGGTTACACAAAGCGTATTTGACGATGTTGGAGCTAACAGGCTACCTAGCTTTTTCGGCTCAAGGGAAGGCATAGCTGTAGGCTAAGTGTAACGAATGAGAAAGGGCACACGAGTTCAAAAGGACAAAAAATAACATTAACATGTGCCTACTTTTAAAAATTTAAACAAGTGCTGTGTGTTTGTGCTATCTAAGTAACAAAGCAAGGGTTAGCTTCAGACTGCCTTTGCTTCATACTTTTACTTGTACTTTTAATTACATTACTTGAGTACATTTATTTTTACATTACTTGTCATACTTAAGTACAAGAAGTTCCAGATACTTTAAGACTTTTACTCAAGTAACATTTCAGTCAGTGACTTCGACTTTTACCAAAGTCATTTTTGGGAGGGGTACCTATACTTTTACTTGAGTTTGATTTTCCAGTACTTTATACAACACTGGCCATTAGGCAACATGACTGCTATGGAAACAGAGCCCTGCATTTGTGAACACAATTTGTCCCCAAACTCTACACTGAAAAAAAAAGGTAACTGGATTTGCGTAAAAAAAAAACAAAAAAAAAACAAAAACACGTAAATTGCAATAAAATTATGTTTAGTCTTTGAAACTTATTTCGAACCGCTACTTATTTTTCTCAGAACATGAACGTCACTTTTTCATGAAATGTGATCATATCATGCTGAATACATATATTTATCTTAAGTTACCTTATCTTGAAAATTTTCCTTTTTTATTATTTTATTTTTACATGTATCATCAATTTAATTCTGTCTACACAGTTATTTTAATATGTACCGTCAAATGCCCTTAAAGGATTTTAAAGTTAAATACTGTAATTTTGCATAGTTCTGTATTGTCTCAAACAGAGCACAGGTACAGAGATAAACAGTTTGGAGCTGGACAGTGTGAGGACTTATTCCAATGAAAACACTCCGGTCTCTGCCTGTGGACACAGGATGAACACATTATGATGATCTATTCTGTGCTGTACATGTTTGAATGTATTTAAAGCACTTATTACTCTCTAATACAATACTGGATCAGAACAGAACCAGAGTGAACATTAGAATTGCACATGCAGAACAATTCTTCCTTCCAGGTAGGGCATCTGGCATAAAGTCCACCTAGTGCCACATCACCCTGTAGAAACACATGATAAATGTTCACTAGGAAGTATGTTGAAAAAACATAATTCTGTTAAAATAATTTCAGTTGGCTCACTTACTTTATTCATCTGTGGTCTGTTTTGTTGGTTCTCAAACATCTTCCTTTTTTCTGAAAGATACAGAGATTTTTTTATTTCAACTGTTAACCTCACTTTCAGAATGGTGCAAAAACGACTAACATCAACTATAACATTCATGAACTTACCCACAGCTACAGCAGTGCTACGGATATCACTGTTTGTTTGACTGACTCTGGAAGCAACACATTCAAATCCTAGTCCAACTGTCCCACTCTTGTAGATGGACAGTCAAAAACAATTTGTTGTCATGGAAACAGTCCTTACATTAACCCAAATTTCAAATAAAACACCACAAACATGTTTTAACAATGACATTCTAGGCCAGAGAAGCATGTAAAATCTTACCTCCAGATCAGGACTTGCAGTCCTCCTGGACACAGAGGCGGTACTTGGGGGGGGGGGCGAGTGGGGCAATTGCCCAGGGCGCAACTTCGTGAGGGGCGCCGTGCCGAGCGCTTGAAAAAAAAAAATCATATCACTGTGTAGGAAATTGGCAAACTGGCGCCCCCTCTGGCTGCAAGCGCCCGCGCAATACATTCCCTTCCACGTGGGCCAATGCGCAGCGCAGAGACCTGCTGGAGCCTACAGCGGCGCGAGGAAAGGAAGAGAGAAAGAAAGAGAAGATAGAGAGAGGAGTCACCCCCTCCCTCTCTGCGGCCGGCTGCGAGTCGAGCTCACACTACTATGATTTGACCAATGTCACGGCACTAGTTGCTACCAGGAATTGACCAATGATGGCTCCTACTAGCTCCTACCAAGAATCGCTAGCGCTCGCATGGGGAACACGGAAACTACAGAAGACAATAGTAAACGAAGTTAGTATAACGCAACATTTAATCACTTTTAAATCGATCGTTCACCCTCCGTGGTATTTACTATGAATACAACGTACAAAGACACACTTTACATGGGACTTTGTAGAGATACGCGATCGGCATTTTCAATAGAGGCGACGTGAATTACTTATCTCGGACAACAGTTAATCTGGGAGCTCTTTCGGATTTGCTGGACAGTATCTCATCTTTGCTTTTGGTAAGTCATGTCGTGAAATGTGTGTTTGTCATATCACTATTCTATTTTAGCGCTATTATATTATATTATATTGTATTAATTATATTAATTATATATGTTATATTATGTTATATTATATTATATTATATTATATTATATTATATTATATTATATTATATTATATTATATTTAGGGCTGTCAAACGATTAATTTTCTTGATCGCAACTAATCTCAGAAATTTCATAGTTAATCGCGATTAATTGTGATTTATTTTGCATGTTTAAAATTGATATCTTGCAGTAAGACCGTTCGAATCTAAAGTTAAACTCACAATGCAAAGTATTTCTCACCATTTTTTTTATTTCAAAAAAGTGCAGAGAAAGGAAAAAGTAACAATGAACCAGTAATACTGCTTACTTTGAGAACTTGTAAATAAATGATTGAAGCCCGGTCGAGCTGCCTACGGATGCGTAGAAGGAACAAAATACTAGCAAACTCAAAATAGCGCGTTTAACCGACAATGAGTTTAATTAATACAACCAAATGAGCTGCATATGGATGGTAGAATTGCGGAAAATGCTGGCAAACTCTGATCGCGATTAAAAAAATTGTTCGCGATCATAACTTACATTAATCTAATCGCGATTAACGCGTTAATATTCCCAGCCCTAATTATATTATATTATATTATATTATATTATATTATATTATATTATATTATATTATGTTATGTTATACTGAGGAGAAATCCGTGTGAGGAAAGTGAGGAATAGCTGTGTGTGATAACTTTTTGTTTGTGTGTGTGTGTGCCTGTGCAATCTGTAGAATAAGACTGAAGAAGAATAAATGTTTAAGGGGAGAGTAGCCCACTTTGTGTGTGTGTGTGTGTGTGTGTATGTGTATATGTGTGTATATGTGTGTATATGTGTGTATATGTGTGTGTGTGTGTGTAGATAGGGGATTTTGAAAAAAATCGCTTGAATAATTGTGATTTCGGGGGGCGGGGCGCTCAGAGGGGGTCTTGCCCAGGGAGTAATTCAATGTAGAACCACCCCTGCCTGGACACACTGCAGTGTCCTCTGCTCCTGTAACTGTCCTGTGTCCCCTGCTCCTGTAACTGTCCTGTGTCCTCTGCTCCTGTAACTGTCCTGTGCAATGATCCCTCTAAACTGCACGCCTGCGCAATTGCGCACTGCTTGCACATGCTCAGTGCACAAGAAAACCTATGCAGCGCACTGTAAATTAATTAGATCTATATTTTTTTCTGTATCATTTTGCTGTGTAATTTAGTGAGTGACAGGTGTACAGCCAATCATATGATATGATTCACTTACGCTACGCAGCCAGTCATGGCATTGACAGTACTTGTGTACGTGCCCTGACCATATACCCTATATAACAGTAATAACAGTGCAGCGGAGTTGAGAAGCGTAATGAAGTATTCCGTTCCCGTTGGGAAATTATTTCGTCCCCTGCTCCACCAACGTAGCAGTGACTCCCTCCAGTAATGTGAAGATCATTTGTTGACGGTCCCCAACATAGACTAGCCGCCGAACGAAGGAGCTATGTGAGCAGAGTTTTTGCCTATAAATTGATAGTATTACTTGCTATTGTTTTATTAGATAGACATTAAAGGTCTCATGGCATGAAATTTTCACTTTCTGAGGTTTTTGAACCTTAATGTGAGCTCCCCTACCCTGTTTAGGCCCCCCCCCCCCCCATGGTTAAAAGTTGCGAAATGTCTAAACTGAGCATTTGCGATCCTTTTCTGCGTTAGAAAAAATCAGAGCTCAAACGGGCGATTTTGAACAAGGAAACTTATTGACGTCAGCTCAAAAAAAGAAATGCAAATGCAGTTCCACCCCCGTCTGTCTCTACTCAGCGTCTGTGTAAATCACGCCCAGAGAGTTTGGACTGCGGAGGAGCTACGCAATGCGAAATGAGTTTTTTTATTTGCCTGGAGGAACTTGCGAGTGTTTCTAGGCTCGGAAGTCCTTTATCTGAGCCTGTGGATATCTGAAACAGCAGTGGTTTAATTTTATTTTCTGTGGAAATGTGTTTATTTTTCAATGGAAGGCTTCTCGACTACAGCTCGGCATTCAATACCATAATCCCCCCCAAACTGGTCTCTAAGCTCACCGCCCTGGGCCTGGGGACGTCCATCTGCTGCTGGATATGGGACTTCCTCACCAACAGGCCACAGGCTGTAACTTGTGATGATCTCAGGTGTGATACTGGTGTGGCCACAGTGTGCATGTCGGATGTCGCTCACAGGGGTCCAAGGAATGCTCAGGGAGTTAGTGTGTTTGCTCAGACACATGAAAAATTAGGGGGAACATTGGTCCTGTGTCCTGTGTCCTCTGCTCCTGTGTCCTGTGTCCTCTGCTCCTGTAAATGTCCTGTGTCCTCTGCTCCTGTAAATGTCCTCTGTCCTGATCCATTTGAATTTTCCCTCCCTGTGTTTTGGGGAGGGGAATTCCCGAGGGAGGAGCTTCACCATAGATTGTAACAAAGGCATGTTTCCTCAGCCTGATTAAAATACGCAGGTCTAACATCAGCCACAATCAAGCGACCTTAGTAAGACTTAAACATGCTGGACAGAAAATCGCAAAAATGTCTTGTTGTCAAATATTTGTTTGCAATTTGAGCAACCCCTCTCAGTCTACCTTGAGCCCCTTTTCAGTATACCTTGAATCGCAACTAGGGAAAACATGATTTCTGAGTGCTGAAACAAGTTGAGCTAAAAGGAAATGTCTCATTACTGGGAGGGAAATTTGTTATTCCCAATAAGGAATGAGGAACTACTTCCTGTCTGTCATCATAGCCATTCTCCTATATATAGCTGCAAGTCATGCTAGCAAGCAATTCATTATTTAAAAAAAAAAAAAAAATCAAAATGACTACATGACACTGCCGAATCCTACGTGTATCACCGATTAAAAAAATAAGTTCAGAGCAGTGAGCATGTACTTGCCCTTGCCTACCTCAGCAAGCTCCTCCCTCCACACACCACCTCACGATGCTTCGACTCCGCCACCTCCTGACCTGCCTCCACCAGCCCAAGACCAAACTGTGCCCTATGGGAGACAGTCACAGCCCCACAGACAGACTTTAATACTTTTTATCACTATTTAAATATTATCTATATTTCTTATGATCTACCTGCTGTAACACTTGAAATTTCCTTGAAATGGATTGTACAATATAAATGTGCATTATAATAGAAACTATCCGACAGACTTGTCAAATGTATCTTGTGTAATGAAAAGGTTCAGTTTACCATCTGCAATAGTTTTAAACTTGCTTAAGGTGATGTCTGTTGTAGAAGGTTGAAGGTTGAAGTTTTTTTGTTTTTTTTAATACATTTTCAGTTTTATCTTGGGGCAAAGGTAAAACTTGAAGTGAAATATTCTCACTGCCTGTTTGAGATGAAAAAGCAGATGTATGTCTCAGTAGCCCAAGCAGCACAGTTACATCAAACTTGATCAAATGATTTCTTCTGAACAATCATCCATCTTTCCATATTTTATTTAAAAGTGTAACTTTCCTGGTGAATGGTTCACTCTGCTTGTCTCTGTGGTGTTATTACTTTGCCAGGAATGTTCCACAGTAAACCATTTATTATCTATCCCCATGAAAATAAGCAGGTGACCAGGCCAAGTTACAGGTCTGTGGATAGGTGAGGGAGAATGTATATTTAAAGTTAATCTCCATTTGATGCAGAAATAATATGATAATAATATGACTCACCCCATGTTGCCATGTTGTCCGATAATTCGCGTATATCCACGTGTATGCGCATATCGTGTATATTCACGGACTTTCGGAGCTAAATTCACCGACTGCACTCTGTACACGAGCTCCGGAGAAATGGACGGGTCCCGAACCTTTGAAAAAAATTACTAAAAACTCGATTATCTGGGTTTGTGGGTCTGCGTGTTCAGTCACATATTTGAGCACAAAAGACATCTGTAATGGAATAATTATGCTATTTTCTTGTCTACGTTATAATGTTTCCTCATCAAAAACATGGAGTTGTGTTTTGTTTCACACATGTTTAACACACAAAACCTGCATTCTTAAACTGAGTTCTTCTCTCAAATGGAAAACACTCTGTTCCACCTTGTGACGTCTTGTGGTAATAGAGGAAGTGCTCCACTGTGTTTTTAAACTCCACACACCTTTACTAGAATAATTTGAATAATTTCAGTCACGGAATTGCCACTCTCTACTGAACAAAAGGTAAAAGGCAGTTGTTATCTTGAAAACTACCACCACATGACATCACAAGGTGGAACAGAGCATTTTGAGCTTTGGAGAAGTAGACAGAAATAATAAATGATTACTCAAACATGTGTGAATGAAACACTACTCCAAAGTTACACCATGCTCCTTTAAGCTGGAGTTCAAACGGCGGACATGGGGAGAACCGGGCCTTGATTCACGCTGTTCCACCTACGCCCCATCGCTTCAATTGAGACGTTCAGCCCTGTGCGTGATGAGGCCTGCCGCGCGAACTCCCGTGCTGTCAAGTGTGGCTTGCACCCATCCCCCTGACAGCTCTCTCCATGTACTTCAACTCCCCACTCCCCCACCCATCAGCATCACAGCACCAGCAGCCCCACATTTCACACCACGCAGGTCAGGGATTATGTATGTGTGCGGGTAGCTGAGAGGAGGAGCTCAAGCGTGCACAGGAGATGGGGAGAAGCTGTCCGACGCCTCTGCCCTTGGTGCGTTCAGGGCTGTAGTGTGCGCTGGCTTCAAGTCCCCTACCTCACCTTATGGCTAACATTCCATCAAGTTTGTCCTCTTCCACGAGAATGTGTGAGGGGTCAGTGTGTGTGTGGGGTGGCCTGTTCAATATTTATCTTGTGTGTTGTGTGTGAGAAACTTACGGATTAATGCACACTTCAAATAGAATAGCACAACATGTCAGATTTCTGGAGCTGCTCTAACCCCCCAGTGACCACAGGAGGAAGAAGACTGAGATGTATTCAAACATAGACATGGTAAATCACAGCATAAATAATGTGGTGAATTTGTTTGAAAACTAGACATGTTCTGCTTTGTTTTTTATGTTTGACATATTTTTATAAAATATGTAGCTGTGGAAAGGATTCTTACCGAACCAAAATCAATTCTGTTTGGGGCAATGGTTTTAAGATTAATTAAAAAGTGACTTAAAATAAATATGAAATCTTCAAGAATCAATTTGGACATCAGTATCACTAAAAAGTTAAATCTGTAAATCTGTGCAGCTTCCAACAGGGTTTGTTCAATGAAAACAACTTTATGCTTCACAGAGGTTTTCAACTGGACTGGCAAGAACAGACAGACAGACAGACAGACAGACAGACAGAGAATATTGAATTTATCTTATATTTCATAGTTTTGATAAGATAAGATAAGATTGATCTCACACAGGAGAAATTTACTTGCCACAGTAGCTCCAGGACAGTTTGAAAAACAAGAAAGAAAAGTGCATGCAGGCAAGAATGGGATAAAGTAAGTAATAATAAAAATAAGCAGTAATAATAATAATAATAATAATAATAATAATAATAATACAAACATTAACATGAAGAGCGTGATGAGAGGTGCAATTGCATTTTCTAACCAGTACTGGGCATGCTCAGGGCAGACGTGGACAGACAGGCCCCTAGGGTTAGAGGGTAGGGGATCATGTAGGGTCAGAAGTTATGGAGGACAGATGGAGATCCTGGGACAGGGGCTGGACCACCTGTCAGACTGGGTTAGCTGCCTGTCAAGTGAGACAATGTGGGACAAGCAAGGGCCAGAGAGGAGGTGTGCTGGACAGGTGAGCGCTGAACTCCAGGTCACACAAGAACACTTTCTCACAGCGAATACTTGAATTTAGAAACTGAAGCTTCACAATGTAGTTTTTGTTTAAAGAAGACAGGCTTTTTCCTCTCTAGTAGTAAGTATTAGATAACAACATACATAGATCATTATTTTACATTCTGTTGTAAACCACAATATTGATCTAAAAAGGCTTAATAATAAAAACAGATATTTGACTTCCTAAAACTCTTTTTATCTTCTTTTTATGCTGCAAAATGTCATTGGATTTATAATCAGGTAATACACAAAATGGCAGAAGCATGAAGAGCATTATAAGAGAAAATTATTGCACACATAATTTCCACTAATTTGTCGCTTTGTCAATATTTAAGTGCGAGCCCGGATCGTGTTGAACTCTTTGAGTGTTTTTAAAAATATTGTTTACTGTATTTGGCACCAATGATTTCACCTTTCAAATCAAAATGGCTACAAAAGCAACATCCTGAATAGTAAAATAAAACAAGTTATTGTTACAGTGAACGCCCACAGCAGGAGGCCATTCTGAAAATAATCAAAGCAGTCCAAGTCTTCTGTGATCCATTAGCCCTCCTCATCCTCTGCTTTAACTCTGATTTGTATGTCTGCCTGCTTTTGTTTAGGCCCCATAACGTGAAGCGTCTCAGCTTCTCAGGTAATTGTTTTTGGTGTAAATTGAAATAGTCGGGAGCCGAGGTCAGTAGATAACAGCAGCATTTCCCTCATCTTCACAAACCGCTCAATTTGTTTGGATGTACTAGTCCCAGTGTGCAAATGAAAGACACTTTCAGCACTGTCACTAAGCAAATGAAACTCTGGGGAAGTATCTGGTGAGAATTGCTGGTTTTAAAGGCTCTCTACCTGATTTTTTTCCCCATGTAGCTGAGCAAAATCAATCCTGCCCCAGTACAGATGCGTTTTATAAGCTGCATGAGGTCAAAATAGATAAAAATATGTCTGCTGCGAGCTGTCTGCATTTAATTTAAGAGTGTTTCCCAACATATTAATTGCACTTTAAACATGTGCAGGTGCAAAACTTATGTTGCATGCTTTGCAACCTAAGACAAATATAACACCATATTTATTTATTTAAAAGAAGGACGGTACACAGATTACATAAATCTTAAAGAGAAAAATGCTCTGTGCCAGATTTAGCCGCAAGCTACTTTCCATCTGCAGCCTTTGGGCAGGTTTAGACCTAGAGCTGGCCGGTATGACCAAAAATTGATATCACGGTATTTTTCAAAATTATATCAATGTCACGGTATTTGATGGTATGTATTTTTTTTTCATGCATGACTAGGTGTTAACCCCATTTCCTAATAATTTAGAGAATAATTACTGCAGTAAATCTGACTTGGTAAAACACATCTGGGATCCTGTGTTTTAATCATCTCCTTGAAGCTCCTTTCTCAACAGGACTAAGTGGTACCAGGTCTTTGGCAAAGTGGATAGTAATAGCATTGGTAATACCGTTTGCTTTTCTTGTCGTAGGCAGTCTCCTCAGCAAAGGCGTCTTTGAGTGACATCTGAGTCGCGTTTCGCCCATCCCTACACCAAATTGTAGGGATGGGCGATACCAGTTATTTTTGTTTCGATACGATACCAAGTAATACCAGGGTTAGAATTGCGATAGCGATACCGATACCGATACTTTCATGCATTTTTTTAATACTACAGAAAAACACTAACCTGGCTCTAACTAGATACCTTGGCTTCGCAAAGCTCCACCAGGGGGCTTAGCTCCACACATTCTAACACCAGATATCTGAAAAAAAAAATCTTTGATGAAATGAAAATGGCAATGCAGACATCAAATGTGACCACTAGACTTTTGTTTGTGCTGCTTGTATTGCACGTTGTATTTTTATGTATTTGCCTGCCTCGGGACTGCGGATGAAAACTAGCTTTGTAGCTAAAATTCGGCATATTTACATTTGTTTTATACTTATGTTCATTAATGTGCATTGTCCCTATCAAATAAATAAATAAATAAAATAAAATAAATAAATCTATTGTAAGTTGGGCACTTGCAGCCTATGAAAAAAGACAACAAATGAAGTATCACTCTTCTCACTCTCACATACATACATTCTCCTCTCACATACACTACTCTTAGTCTTCTACATGGTTGATGGTTACCTGGATTCTCCCTCTCTCAAACGCCTCGGCAATTGACCTCTGTCGTACGGCTGTTGCTGCTGTGCTGGAGGGAGCTGCCTGACTAGCCTCCTGTCGCCGTTTGGTCAGTAGCATTTCATCATGCTGAGGTTTATGATTTATGATCAAGTGTTTATTTAAAAATTTGTGGTATTGCCACAATATCGGATAATTTTTTGGCACAAACTGCAGTTCGCAACATTGTCGTCCACGGTGTGGAAGTAACTCCACACCACACTACACTTCGCTTGCGGTCTCCCATGGCTCCCGCGCCGCTTTGACTGAAATCTCACAGCAGTGAGTCTATCGCGGGATGACGTACTACCCCACGTTTGGTGAGAACGTGGAAGGAAAAGTAGTGCCTGACAAGTGGCAATGGTTGAATAATGAACAAAACACATATGAATTTGAACTAAATAAACTGAAGGTTAAGTCAGTAAGAAAACATGACTTGGTATCGATATTTTAATACCAGGATCGATGCATATTCAATACCCCATCAGGATCGATATATCGATACTTTGGTATCGATCCGCCCATAACTGCCAAATTGAATGTTCCCTGCAGACGTGGAAGAGGATGCAGTAGTTTCATGCATTCTTCATATTCCAGGACATGTTTGTGACGGAGGTGGTGAAGTAAATTGCTTGTGTTGCAGGGCTCTCAAGTCTCACACATTGAGAGTGTGACACACGCAATTCGACGTTGATTTTTTTATTTTTTTATTTTTTTATTTTTTTGTGCCCAGAAAATCGGTCTGTGTGGCTCAGTTTATGCAGGCACCGCGCGTTTTCAGCGAAAAAAACTCTCCCCCTCCTCCCTGTCCCGCTCCCCGGAAAAAAATCAGCCAATCAGAAACTAGATTGTTCTGTTGTTGGGCAGACTGTAGAGTGTCGTTTCAGCTGCTAAGCGCACACTGCGGTGATGGTAAAACAAACTGAGAACCATCAGGTAATAACTTCATTTATATAACTCTCATTAGTTGCTTTGTAGTTTAAGTTTGCTCTTTAGACAAACATTTACAGCAGGGCTCTCAAGTCTCACGCATTGAGAGAGACAATTCGACGCGTTCACACGCTCACACGGCATTTCTCACGCAATTCAAGCCGACAACATTTACAGAATACGGTTGTTTGATCAGCGCCAGATTGTTTAAAGCTGAAGTACTTCCACACAACTGACACGGCTCCTCTTTTTGGTATAAGTTCCTCTGTGTCTGTAACATTTTCTCTGTCCATGTTTTTCACACACTATAGCCCTGTGTGCGTAATTTGTGTGGTGTGTGTTGTTAGCATTTGCGTTAGCAGCATGTCTCGGTTACTGGGCGACGGGAGCGGCTCTGTGGGCTGGGCCTGTCCCATTTTGGCAATAGCCTTGCGGTCCACGAAGGCTAGTTTGAGGGCTGCAGGCTGCAGCCCTCGAATTGGGACACGGCTTGTTTGTATGCACACACTCACCGGTATTGGGGTATATGAAAAATTTATATCATAAAACAAAAAACACCAGTATTCGGTATGAACCTCTATACCGCACAGCCCTAATAGACAGTATGTACTATATAAAGGGACATAGCTAATCCAGTAGCCACTGCGTTCTAAATAGGAAGCGAGAAGTGGGGCTCATCCAGCTCCATTGACTCTGGGTCCAGTTGACTTTACATTAATATCAACTTTCTCTCTGTAACTGCTGCACTGAGCCTTGTCATTTTGGTCTTAAAATGGTCATATTAATTTCACAATTTATCTCGCTCCTATAACTGCTAGCTGTGTGAGCTTCATTTGACTGGAATCAAACGGAATGGGTGACGTCACACTCTCTTAGTCCACTTCTTTATTTAAAAGAAGATGTAACCTTTTTTTTACAAAAAACCTCTTAATTATACTATATCAATTAACATTAATAGTTCCCATCCATAAAAATACTTCCTCTTGTATGGTGCATTTGTGTGCTCTTTGAAGTCAAAAGGTTGGTTGTTTCAAAAAGTCTTCAATTCGAAATATTAAACTAGCACATGCAATAAAATCATGGATATACTGTATGTAAGATTTTGTAGTCACATTATGCGTTTATACTGGGAACATTAGGAAAGTGACTGTAGCTAGTTACCCCCCAATTTACACAAAAGCAGTAACAGTGCGTTAGCACAGCAGCACAGCATACGTGCAGGTATAGCTTTCCTGTCATTATGCTATGCACTGCTCAAAATTGGAGTTCTAATTTTTGAGCGTCAACAGAGCGTCTCCAGGCTTTTTAGCAGGGGAAAGCCAGGAGGGCACGCAGTGTCAAAATAAACTTCTGATGCCCTTCCAAAATACGTTCCCTAAACCCACTACAGTCGCGTAAACACCGTGAGTCACATCAGGAGGTCGAGGAATGACTCGTGATGGATTATAGAAAGTTTACAGTCGTGGAGGAGAAATATAAAACAGTTCAGAACATCAGACAGCAACTTTACAAGAACAGCTTCTGAAGGAAAAGGTGCCATGGAGCAGACAACCAAAGTATGCAAGTATGCAGTTCTGTTTACGTTATGTGTCGCTGACGCTCCTGGTGTAAATTCCTGGTTAGTCTCTGTTTCCTTAGCACCACATAGCAACATGCTTGTCTACATTACACTTTGAATACTGTGTCTGAGTTCTGAGTTTGACCTTGTAATGACACTTTGTATGCATTTGTGGAGGTGGGCTGTTCACACAATGCCGACATGGCAGAGAAAAAGATGGATGCTTCAATGCGATCGGCTCTTTGAGTAAGCGTTTCTTCTTCCCTCAAGCGTCTCTCTCATCTATCTGTTCTGAAAGATGACAATGTGTCCAGATTACAGAAATGCTAATCTAACAGCTCAGTCACATCACAAAAATGAAGCTTGAAAATCTCCAAAGATGTTGCAAGTTTGATCAGAAGCCACGTAATTACTCTCCCTCACCAGGGCTTGAGGGATTGTTGGTTGACCCTGCTAATGGAACAAATGATCAGTATGTGCCTGGGTAATTAGCCGAATTAGCCAATCCCCTCTTCACTTAATGAACTTTGTGTTTGGGCCAAGCTGTTGACGTGCAGAGAATCTTTACTGCGATCCATCAGGGCTATATACCTGTTTGCTTTTGTTTGTTCCATGATGGTGTTTTGAGTTAGGAAGGAGATCAAATTAATTCTTTGACATACAAATTAGTGTCACGTTTTATGCATGGCACTCTCTATGCGTCTTTCTATAATAATAACCTTTTAAACTTGACATATAACATCAAATGGGGGCATTAATGCTTGTCAGAGCACAGGTTCACTCAAGCATACACAATACAGACTGTGTTTCTGGAACCACTGTTATTATTATAATCGGCCATTTTGACCTGTCTTATTTAAAGGTGCTGGACCTGATATTTACTGTCTTAAAAACATGAAAAACAGAACCAGTTAATTTAAAATGGAGTTATTGCAGTGGAGTTATTCCTTGCTTTCGGAGCATTCTAATTATTCACAGTTTTGACTTTATAAGCACTTTCACAACCTTCAGAGACAAGTGCAGAGTTTTGCCATTACGATAAAGCTAACAACAACTAACATGCAGCAAGCATTTCAATAACATGGTAAAACTGATCGAATATCCTCACAATTTATTAATATCTAAAACACAAACATGGCCTTTTATATATTCATATATATTTATATATTCAGTCAAAGTCAAAGATATTAAACTAAATTGAAAGCAGCATTTCACAAAGCAGTCGAGAGTTGCCAGCTGAGGTGGCTCGGGCATCTGTTCTGGATGCCTCCTAGATGCCTTCCTCGGGAGGCGTTCCCACCGGGAGGAAGCCCCGGGGAAGACCCAGGACACACTGGAGGGACTATGTCTCCCGGCTGGCCTGGGAACGCCTTGGGGTCCCCCCGGAGGAGCTGGAGGAAGTGTCTGGGGTGAAGGAAGTCTGGGCGTCCCTGCTTAGACTGTTGCCCCTGCGACCCGGCCCCGGATAAGCTGAAGAAAATGGATGGATGGATGAAAGCAGCATTAATATATAGTTGAATTGTTATTGTTTCACATGGCTCATATATGAATTCATTTTGAATGAGTTGAATGAATTTTATTGCAACGTTGTCTTTTTTCTGTCTACTCCACCATAAGTGAGCTTCTGTAAGCGTGACAGGTGAATTAACCAATCACAGAGAAGCATGAACTCTCTTAGACAAGACAACCAGTGTAGGCTACATACTCTGTGGTCAAATCAACCTTGTGCTCTAGGCTTTAGGAAAACTGCATAATGCATAATGCCTTTCCTTAGTTCATAAGTAAGTCATGAGTATGTTTTAATTATATTTAATAATTTCATAACAGACCAAAACAAAGTCAAGCTCACTGATTGACACACAGGAACATTTCTGTTAGAGACCAGGCTTAAACCTGCACTATAAGATACATTATGAGTTTAATTCTTCTGAAACACAAGAAAGCCCTGGGTGGTACCATCACAACCCCAAACCTCAGGCTTCTTCTATGATGCATCTCCCACTTGTCCTGGAGTCACTCTTGCTCCGATGCCTGCACGTTGTGTATGGCCAGCAACTTGGTGCTCAACGCCAGGAGAATATTTAACCTTGGCTGGGCTCATGGAGCAGATGGTGGGTCCTTCTGTGAGAGCAGCCTCCTCTGCAGCTAATGAAGTGATGTCTCAATAAACACCTGAAAGTGCTGTGTGCAATCTGCAACCACAATGTACAAAGCCAGGTCTGCATTGTGTCCACACACCAGGGCCAGGACCACTGTCCAAACAAGACTGGCCCGCTCACTGTGGCCATTTAAATGGACTAATGAGCATGTCGCCGTAATCACATGAGCAGGCATCTAACCAGCAGTGAAAACAGGATACTGTCTACTACTCGTATGAGACACAACCATGTGGCTTTTATGAAACAACCACAGTACAATGGAAAACCATTGTAACAGCATATAGAGAGACTGAATTTGCACAAAAACAAAATGCTGTAGAGATGTAATGCCCCATATACTCCAAATTCTTCAAAACTATCACCTGTGATCCATGGGTGTGTCACTTCATCACACTAATCCATAATAGTTTCCCATATGTATTTTGTTTTGTTAAATACTGACATTGCATTTACTGTAACAGACAATAAGAATACCACTTTTGGAGCTGATCTGGTCCTGTGCTCCAGCCTTCATAATTCTTGCGTTTGTATTTTGTATTTGCAATTTTCTGAAGTCAGTTGTTCACTTGCCAGATGTTGTTTATATTTTGCTGTTTTCTTTTACAATGTGTTAACGTTATAAATATTTTGCTCTTCAAAGTCTCATACAAGTTTGCATGTCGTCACAATATCCCTCCAGGTGAAAACATGGTGTATTTAACTTACAGGAAAAAAGACAAATGTGTTCCATTTTGTTTGGCTGTATATAGCAACATTTTAAACTAGTGTTATCTCCAAACAGGCTGTTCCAGGCATAGTGGCATTTCATCACACTGGACTACACTTGGTAATGGTGTGTTGTGTTTTGTTGAGATTTATGACAGATGGATGCATTTAGCCTAGGTGTACATAAACTTGCCTCAACTGTAAACAAAGTACATTTATACAGTAAATAGCTATTGATTTCCCATATCCTGCGTCTGTTGATGCATTCAACTTATTTGTTCAATGTGACTTTGGAGACTAGTGTGTGTGCTTGAAAACATGGAGGAGCTCCTGTTAAATAGTGGTTTGCAGCCAAGCCTTTCTCTCTCTAACACTATGATGACATATGGAGTCACACAATGCATTTTAAAGCTTCTCTCCCAATACAGTCTATCGTTATATGGACCACTTTCCCCATGCTGACAGCAGTGTGTGACTGAGAGACTGCTGGCTGGAGTGCTGCTGCGTGATGCATTTGAAAAAATAATGCTATTGTTTTATCTCAAACATTTTAGTGGAACTGTCCAAGCATGAGACACTTTTGCCCATTCCCAGTGCTGTGGAGTATGCTAATAGATCCATTTGTACAGCCATTGATATCACAACATAAAAAGCAGAGTGGTTGGTTCTCTTTCAAGCAGAAACGAATCTCTCTGGTGGAGTTTACACCTTTAACTGTGAAGACATGCCTCACATACAGGGTCATTTTAACATCTTAAAACACACACCCCACGCACGCACGCACAAACACTGTGTATATAGCATGTATATACATAGTTGATATAGAAGTTATAGAAACAATGCACAAATCATTAGAACAATATTATTCATTCATCTTCTTCCGCTTTTTCCATTCTCTGGGTCGCGGGTCGTGTCCACAGACACAGGGGGCGAGGTGGGGTTAAGTGTCTTGCCCAAGGACACAACGGCAGCGCTCATCTGTGGGAGCTGGGATCACACGCGGTCCATCCGTCCGGGATTCAAACCGCCAACCCCTGGATCACTAGGCATGCGCTCTACCAACTGAGCTACTGCCGCCCCCTAGAACAATACTAGAACAATATTAGTACAATGAATATAACTATGAAATAAATTCAAAAGTTCAAAACTCCATGCACAGCTTCCAGGTGCTGGTAACGACTGGAACATTGAATAATTCTAGAAAAAAAAAGAAGTTTACCACACACTTGCTTGACTTAATTGGGCTTAGAGCGAAAAAATGCGTTGTTCGCTCTAAGCCCAATAAGATAAGATAAGATAGATAAGATAAGACTTTATTGATCTCACACAGGAGAAATTTACTTGTCACAGTAGCTCCAGGTAGGGACAGTTTGAACAAGAAGACAAGTGCATGCAGGCAAAAAAAAGGCATAAAGATAGGTGATAATAATAATTTAAAAAAATAAGTAGTAAATCAAATAATAATAATAGTAGTGATAATAATAAAAAACAGTGACCGGGAGAGTATTGAAAAAAATTGGAAAAACTATATTGCACGATAGGAGTATTGAAAAAAAAACAACAATATTGCACATTGGGAAAACGATATTGCACGGTAGGACTATACAGTAGAATTATACAGTCTGATGGCGGTGGGGATGAAGGATCTGCGGTAGCGCTCCTTCTTGCACTGGGGGTGCCTCAGTCGGCTGCTGAAGGAGCTGCTCAGCTCCTCCACAGTCCGGTGCAGAGGGTGAGAGGTGTCGTCCATGATGGACCTGAACTTGGCCAGTACCCTCCTCTCAGCCACCACCTCTACAGAGTCCAGAGGACAGCCCAGGACAGAGCTGGCCCTCTTGACCAGCTTGTTGAGTCTTTTTCTGTCCCGTTCTGTGCTGCTCGGGGCCCAGCAGACGACAGCGTAGAGGAGAGCAGAGGCCACCACAGAGTCATAAAAAGTCTTGAGCAGAGGCCTGCTCACTCCAAAGGAACTCAGTCTCCTCAGGAGGTGGAGGCGACTTTGGCCCTTCTTGTACAGGGCGTTGGTGTTGTGGGACCAGTCCAGTTTATTGTTGAGGTGAACACCCAGGTACTTGAAACTGTCCACAGTCTCTATGTCCTGCCCCTGGATGTTCACCGGTGAGTGAGGTAGTGGTCTCCTCCTGAAGTCGATCACCAGCTCCTTTGTTTTACTGGTGTTGAGGCTCAGGTGGTTGCGCCCACACCAGTCCACAAAGTCACTGATGACCGAGCGGTACTCCAGCTCGTTCCCCTCTGACACACAGCCCACAATGGCCGAGTCGTCAGAGAACTTCTGGAGATGGCAGCTGTCCATGTTATATGTGAAGTCCGAGGTGTATATGGTGAAGAGGAAGGGTGAGAGGACAGTTCCCTGGGGAGCCCCAGTGCTGCAGACTACCCCTCTGACTCACAGCCGCGCAGCCGCACGTACTGTGGACGGTCAGTGAGGTAGTCGATGGTCCAGGCAGCGAGATGTCCATCCACTCCCGCGTCCTCCAGCTTCCCCGCAGCAGCGCCGGCCTGATGGTGTTGAAGGCGCTGGAGAAGTCAAAGAACATGACTCTCACAGCACTCCCGGCGGTCTCTAGGTGGGTGAGCGCCCGCTGCAGCAAGTAGATGACGGCGTCCTCTACTCCTACGTTTGGCTTGTAGGCAAACTGCAGCGGGTCCAGGGTGGGGCTCACCACAGAGCGGAGGTGGCTGAGGATCACCCTCTCCATGGTCTTCATGAGGTGGGAGGTCAAGGCGACTGGTCTGTAGTGGGCCGGTTCCCTGGCGTTTGTTGTTTTGGGAACCGGGACCACACAGGAGGTCTTCCACAGGACGGGGACCTTCTCCAGGCTGAGGCTCAGGTTGAACATGTAGCAGAGAACCTCACAGAGCTGGTCTGCACAGGTTCTCAGCAGCCTGGGGCAGATACCATCAGGACCTGTGGACTTCCTCTGGTTGAGCCGCTCTAAGTTCCCTCCTCACCTCGTCTGGTGTGATGGAGAGGGGGGAGTGAGGGGGGACTGGGGTGGACTGCAGGGGCTGGTGGAGGTGGGGGGTGGAGGGGGCTGGTGCTGGGTTGGGTCCGTGTGAAGGGGAAGGGGGATGTGGCTACTGGCCCGGGGAGGTGTGAAGAGGAGGAGGGGGAGTCGGCAGAGGGGCAGAGGGGGTGGGGGCGAGTCAAACCTGTTGAAGTAACGGTTTAATTCGTCCGCCCAGCGCTGATCGCCATCAGCTGTCCCTCTGCCACTCTGTCCGAAACCAGACATGTTCCTCAGTCCTCTCCACACGCCCCGTGCGTTGTTTTGGGCCAGCTGCTCTTCCATCTTCCTCCCATAGTCCTTTTTGGCCCGTCGTATCCTCCATTGAAGCTCCCTCTGGACCCTTTTTTGCTCCTCTCTGTCCCCTGAGTTGAAAGCCCTCTTCTTCTGGTTCAGGAGGGCTTTAAGCTCAGGGGTGACCCAGGGGTGGTTGTTGGAGAAACACCGTACCCTCCTGGTTGGTACGGTGTTCTCCACGCAGAAGTTAATGTAGTCTGTAATGCAATGGGTCAGGCCGTTGATGTCATCTCCGTAAGAGCCGCTGAACATGTCCCAGTCAGTGTTCTGGAAACAGTCCCTCAGACTCTCACAGGCCTCCTGAGTCCAAAGCTTCACAGACCGCTTCTGCGCAGGTTGTCTTCGCACCCTGGGTGTGTATTCCGGGAGCAGGTAAACCAGACAATGGTCTGAGCGTCCGAGCGGGGGGAGGGGGGCGGAGGTGTAAGCGTCCTTGACATTTGCGTAAAAAAGGTCCAGAGTCTTATTGTCTCTCGTGGGGCACGTGATGTATTGCGTGAATGTAGGGAGAGTAGTGGATAGGGAAGTGTGGTTAAAGTCCCCCGTGATTAGAACGAGAGCACGCGGGTGGTCTGTCTGCAGTCTCGTCACTACAGTATGGAGCTGCTCGCATGCAGCCCCACCATCCGCCGATGGAGGAATATAAACACAAAGTACGATGACATGTGAATATTCTCGTGGCAAATAGTAGGGCCGCATACCCACAGCAAGAAGTTCGATGTCCCGGGAGCACAGCTGATCTTTCACATGTACGTTCCCGGGGTGACACCAGCGTTCATTAATAAAAACAAGCAGGCCACCTCCTCTTGTTTTTCCGCTTCCCAACACCGTCCGGTCCGCGCGCTTTGTGGTAAATCCATTCAGTGAAATGATATTGTCCGGTATATTCCCATTCAACCACGTCTCCGTAAAACATATGATGCTGCAGCTCCGATATTCCCTCTGCTGCCGAGTCAGCGCGATCAGCTCCTCCGTCTTATTGCAGATGGACCGCACATTCCCCGTGATTACCGCAGGTAGATTCGGTAAACCCGGTCCTCGTTTCTTTCGTCCACCTCTGCATCCTCTTCTCTTCCTTCTCTGTATCTCCACTGGTACTTCAGGTTTCCCGGCGTAGAGTAGAGAAGGCCCGCGTAGACTGAGCAGCTGATCGCGCGCATATGTGATGCGCTCCGTGGTTGAGTGCGACAGTCCCTTGCACATTTCCTTGTACGGATTTACAAAGTGCAGAAAAACACTACAGCTGACGATGAGCTGTAGTAAGAGTAGGATTCCCAGGTGCACAACTGCACCGGGTTTTACCTACTCTAAAGAAAAAACGAGAAAAACGTCTATTTACAGGTAAAAAGAGGAAAAAAAGGTAAGGTAGGGTCGGAGCTCTGTAACAGGCAGCCAGCCTCTCTGGCGCCATCTTGGATTATGAAATTATAAAGGAATAATCGGAAAGTCAAGCGAATGTGCAGTAAATGGTCACATCTTTATATAGCGCTTTTCCACCTTCAAGGCACCCAAAGCGCTTTACAACAAGGAACCAATCACCCATTCACAGACGCATTCACACACCAGTGTACGCAGACACTGGGGGCGAGGTGGGTTAAGTGTCTTGCCCAAGGACACAACAGCAGCATTCATCTGTGGGAGCTGGAATCGTACCAACCAACCTGTGGGTCAGTGGATCTAACCGCTCAACCACTGATGTTTCTTATGTCAAGAGCGGGATTTGAACCGCCAACCTGGACAAACGCTCTACCAACTGAGCTACTGCCTAAACTTCTTTTTTTCTGGAATAACTATTTAGTCATTTAAATCAAGTGTTAAATTGCAACACAACATAGACAGAATTGTTTTTAAATGAAACTGTAAATAATTGAACATAACTACAATAAAAGGCTATGAAAAGTCGTGCAAAAAGAATCCTCAGCTACCTATAGTCATAAGACAGGTGATTGAAAAATGTCTTCAAGAGCATGAATGGGACAGACCTGTTTTCAGTCCAGGCATTTTTTTGTTTGTGAAAAATGTGCTGAAGACAAGAGCTTTGTGCATTCGTGGACAGGAAAGTTGTTTTGCTTTTCTTTTCGCTGGATTTAACCAAAGTTTTCTGCTTATTCTGCTGTCGTTATGCTTCGGATTAAAATACTCATGATAACGTTCTACATTTTGCGATTGCTTTCAGACAGAGCCCAGACTGATAACGTGTAGAACTCAATTCAGAGTGACACACATTCCTTCATTTGCGCATTCCTTCACCTCCAAGGAACAAGCAGAGGATGATTGGATATTTTCAGTGATATAGTAAATTATTAAAGCAAGGAAACAAACAAATAAGAAAAGTCTCCAGCCACATTATGTATAGCCAACTGTGGTGTTGACATTATTGGTGTGAAGCAGGACTCATTTGCTAAAATCCTGTTCATACTCTGTTGCTTAACCTAAAATAATATGTAGCAAAAGTGTGGCTATTGAAAATGCCACGTCACATATTTTTGACAGAGTGAGTCAGAGTGAGTCATAAAATTCAATGATCGATGCCAGATATAATTTTCTTATAATGCCATGTTCATGAGTCATTCTGACAATTAGTACACTCATAAAAAACAATTAGTAGACTGCAGTTTTGACAGTCCTATTAATTTATACCTCAAGCCCAAACTTTAGATGGTAGATGAACATCTGGGTAGGGTAATGGGGTGTCTCTCAAAAATGGATGGTCTCTTACTTCTTGGCACATAAAATACAATGTTTAACAGACAGTTGGACCTGCCTATATTGGTGTATTTGTTTTTGTTGTGTTGAGTTATTTGTCTTTGGTTTTTAAATTTAGTTATTTATGAAAACCCAATATATATTAAAATTACCAAAAAATTACACACACAAAAAAAAAAAAGTAAAATAAGTATATAATATCACACAGTTGGCATATCTTAGTGTATTGTCCTTTTCTGGTAATGCAAAGGTTTTCTCTCTCTATATATATATAACATGTGCAGTGTCAATTCTGTTTCTTGTTATTTCTGCATGTTCTCAACAGCTGGAAATGGCCTTCGGAGGTAACACTTTGAGCTGGTGTAAGTTAAACATGTAGAAGTGGAAACAGTCAGGGGATCTACAGTGTGCTGTTATAGGTGCACACTAAATAAACACAGTTTGTATTGCTAAGGTAGGCATTCATTATCCAGTGAAATGAGTGATACTGGGGTGAATGGATCTATATTATATAATACAAAATTTAAAATGATATATAATTATGCCTTATTTGACCATTTATATTTTTTACTCTTTGTTATTATAATATTGTGATGTGTTACTGGGCTCTATCTTGCCCCCGATCTTAGCACTGGCGCTAGCATTAAAGAGGGGGTGTAACCAGGTTGGGCAGTACTTTGCTGCTGGAGGCTGGAGTGGGATGGTACCAGTACAAGTACATATATGCTGATGACATGTCAACCAATCTGTGACCGCTGTAACACTGCCAGTGTGGGTAATGTCTGCAATCTTTTCCTTATTGCCAGGCAGCAAAGAGGAGCGTGTGGGAAAATTATATATGGGTACAATAATAGTCAGCTGGCTAGCTCAACTTGTAAGTCACTTGACTTTCACCCGGGGGACCTGGGTTCGAGCAATGAGCAAGCCAGTGTGGGTCCTTGGGCAAGACCCTTCACGGTGTGTCACTGTGTGTGAGATCAATAAAGTCTTAAAAAATAAAAAAATAAAACAGCTTCGGAGCCCCACGAGACAACTACGCACCAGTAGAAGCGCCACAAGTATAGAATTTTGGATGGGCCGTGACAGAACTGGCAAACACTTGTGCACACTTGCACCTCTCTAACCTTCGTGCACCCCTGTATGCCTGTGCATGCGCGCACATGTCATTCTTTTTAGTTCCTCCGTTTGTTTGCCTCCCATTACGCATCAGACCAGTGTCTATCTCATGCACTCCCCATTCCACAGCAGACCCACTGGCGCCTGATTTCCCCCTTGTCGCACCCTCTCACACCTCTCCCGGCAGTCCACTACCACGTCTCTCACCTGAGGTACGACTGCTCACATATGTCATGGAAATGTTTCTGATCTTACCGCTTTGCGCGCAGACATGGATTAAACTATTAACACATGAGGAGGGTGACTGCATGAACTGCATTTGCCCTGCACAAGTGACTGATATGCACCATGAGTGCACAGAGCAGGATGTGCAGGTGTCTGTACAGAGCAGTGCACATGTGCACTATACCTCTCTTGAGCCACTGTACAAAGCTCTACTGGCTGAACGAGACGTGCGTCTGCTCCACTGTCACAGCCCCGAGCCGTCAATCAATGCATGTGCAGATCCCTGACAGAGTCCACAGCTCCATGCACAGTTTTCTATGGTTCTGATGGTAGTCTACCTACTGGCGACTAACTTTATAAACTAACCAAAGCGGCACAATGGGAATAATTTGGTCACAAAATTAAATTGAGCTGATAATAGACAAGGACTTTCCCCGGGGGGGATGTGGGTTAAAATCCTTCCCCCCGGCAAAGAGCAAGCCAGTTTGGGCAAGACCCTTCACGGTACTGCCCCCCGGGCACCGAAAGATGGCTGCTCACTGCTCCTGAAAAAAAGAATGGGTCAAATGCAGAAGTCAAATTTCTCCCGTGTGTCACTGTGTGTCATTGTGTGTGAGACCAAATAAAGGCTTAATCTTAATCTTAAACAGCCTCTTGTGAATGAGCAGCTTTTGTACAGTTATAGATCAAACCAAACTATAGAGCAGTGCTAGGCCGATAAAGGAAGTGGGCGCAGGGCTGTGCTCCAGGCAGCGCATGAACATCCTGCATGGCACATGAACATGCTATGAATGTTAAGCATTTAGCATCCCAATATATCTCCAAATAAAAGAAGCCTTGAGCATGTTATACGTTGCTTTTTCAGTGGACTAGTTTGATATTTATTTGCAGGATTCTGGCCAGTCACTGAACAGTCCACACCACACCCTCAGTCTGCTCCACTCCACCTGATATTCAGGCACAGCATGCCTCTTGTTTAGAGCGCCACGCCCCACACACGTACTAGCGTGGCAAGGTAGGATCCACTGTCCAAGTAATTTCACTTGTGGATCAACAAAGTTTGTCAAAGTTTAAGTCTATAATTGGGTGATAAGGCATATTTAAATATGTCATATTTCTCAGGGTGAATATGTGATGAATGGAGAAGTTCAATTTGTCTTCAGGGTGGTCAGGGTCAGGGTGAATATGCTTGTATCAACATGACAATTATAGTGTCATTAATCTTAGTCATTTATAGAATAACATATGTATTCTAACACATATGCTCTCTTTATTCAGAACAGTTACTGTAGTTTTGAATTTTCTCTTCTCAGCACAATTGAGAGCATAAAACATCAGGTCTCCGCAGTGCTTTCTTTTACAAAGCCCAATTTAATATTCTAAAAATTCATTAAATTCATTCTGCGTCAATATGATAAGACTGGTCTGATCTCTGCCAACTTTTGTTAACCAGAGTCCGTTTACAATTGTAAGCCTTGATCTCAAACATGCTAGTTCCCTTCAACACCAGCTCAAAAACATTCTAGCATCATGACTTTTGATTATTGGGGCTGGGCATGCCACAGGAAATCGTACTAGGCCCTTGGCACTGACAATTGACTCTGTGGCTAACGGCTTTTGTTGCGCTGTATTTGGCCACAGAGGGAAGAGCTTAATGACAGATCGAGTGTGGTCATGTGCGGTACAACCAAAGCTTGACTGCTGTGTTTAAGATGGTGAGAGAGATAAAATGTACAGCGAGAACACTATTCGTCACCCAGCAGTCTACCGCGGACTGGGGTATATAATTATCACTTATTGCACAATCAGCTGTCTGGTGCCAGCCGCTCTCCTTAAAGCTCCACTCTCACATTCCTGCTGAGAAGCTGTTTTTTCCTCACAGTTTTCAGTATAGCTTTATTACAGTATTTATTACAGGTTTTATTCAAAGGTGTGTCATGATTCTGTGTAAAGGTATTTTAAGTGAAAATTTGACAATTCCCACATCATAATTTCAGAAATGTTATGCGATTCAGAGAAAAGTTTAGAAGTCCAACCGCACAGAGGACGCACAAAACATTGATCATCTAGTGAGTCTAGTCCAACTAAAAATAAGGGAAAAGAAAGTTTAAAAAAAAGATTAAAGATATAGCTTGTTCACAATTAACCCTGTCACTTTCCAGTTCTCAGCAAACAGGCAGATATCAAAGAACATTATTTGGATCAATAGTTGACTAAAACAAGACACAAGATAGTTATAGATTTACCAAATTTGCACACTGTTCAATTCAACAACACTGACCGGGTGAACAAGACAGTAGCAAGAATACTCACGATCACAAATGTTCACTGGGAGCACTCCATGTGAGTCCAGTTTTGGTGGTGACTTGTACTGTCATATAATAAACTTCATATAAAAATCATAGAGTGATCTTAATCATTGTTTACATGTAATTGGTTTCCTCTTACTGTGTTGCTTCTTGCTGTGCTATGTTTTCTTTCTGCCAGCTTAGCTTTTCCACTAAATTGCCCCATGACTGCTCCTTTGGTCCTTCTGTTCTCGCCTCCTTGTGCTCTTTGCTGTGCCAGCACTTTGAGAGGCCAGTGGCTGAGGGGTGGAGTTGTGGGCTCACATGAGAACAGTCAATATTTCATATCTCTTGCTGCAAGGGAACACAGAGGGCAGTGCACATTCAAATAGGCTAAGATGTACAACACCGCACATTCCTTTAACCGGCCCACAAATGCTAACTCCAGCAAAAAAACCTGAACATCTGACACCTCCAAGCACAAGACCATATCAAATATATAACATTTGCTTTCCGAAAAGATCTCCGATGTGAGTAAGTTGAATGGGAGGACAATAATAGCAGGGAAAGTTGCATTAGCATAAATCAAATAGTCAAACTTTTACATCTCTGGGCGCATTGTGTTCTTAGCATGGACATATCTGGAAGTTCTGAATAACGGCATTGGTGAATAGTGGCAATTTCTCCCTCTCTGATCAGCTTTCATTTGAGATTATGCCCTGCTATTTTCAAAGGTGTGTTGTAATGGAAGTGGATAGGTAGCGGATGGTAGGGGTGTTTCCTCTCTCTCCCTCTTGCCAAGGCCTATTCTTCACACCCAAACTCAATCAGCCATTTTAGTCTCTATATGCTTGGCTCCTCATATTGGTTTCCACTGGCCGCTAGAATAACTGCAATCAAGCTGCATTTTCCAGCCGTATCCCTGATAGGTTGGCTACATCTGCTCTCATTCAAACCTCCGCATCACACAAATGAACGGGGGCTCGATCAGGTCACAATTGTGGCTGTGGAATAGAGGTGGTGTAATCACTTTTAGGGCCATTCTGTATCTGGATTGCTCATGAAGATGTTAATGCTGGGCTCATGCTCGCCACATATGCAGACTTATTTCTATGGTAATGTAGTTATTCATATGCCAGGTCTAATATGTGCGTACAGCAAATCAATAAAGGCCAATGTGCTGACTGGATTCTGTGAATGTAAGAATTATATGCAGCTGGTACAGACACATTCCATTCATATTTCATCATATATAAAAAATGCCAAGCAGATTCTAACATTAGTCTCTATTACCATAAATACAATAGGATAGTTCAATTAGAATGTTTTTTGCACTATATTGTTTGCTTAATTTCCAGACATTTCCATGACTGGCAAAAACACATAGATATTAAAAGAGACACCTTTAGACATTAATTAATTAAACTTTTTAAGAGTATTGTTATAGTAGTTTTCCCTTCACATTTACCCACACAAAGTTGTATTGTTTGCGTGATTTTTGCACTGATCAAATTTTTGCACTGATCCTATCCCCATCCATGTCCACAGCTCTTTACATACTTTGTTCTTAGAAGATACACAAAGGATTCAACAACGTCGCATAGCCATGCAGTGCAACACTTTGTTGTGATGACATTTATGGTGATGTACTGCAGAGGGGGAGTTAAAAAGAGAGCAATGTTTTAACCCACAACCTCAAAGAAAGCGATGCACATGCATTCCCTTTTTATGTTGCTCAACATATCTTACATTTTCAATAGTAAATCCCAGAAATAAATGACAAGTTCCAACACCTAAAAGGGTAACAACAGGATTTAGAAGAAGAAGATATCCTTTATTTATCCCCGTAGGGAAATTATTTCTCTGCATTTGACCCATCCTTTTTCAGGAGCAGTGGGCAGCTCATCTTTCAGGCACCCCGGGGGCAGTACCGTGAAGGGTCTTGCCCAAGGACCCACACTGCTCTTTGCCCAGGGGGGATTCAAACCCAGGTCCCCCAGGTGGAAGTCAAGTGACTTACCAGTTGAGCTAACCAGCCGATTTGCAGACTTATCAGCAATGAAAGTAACTGTGTTCAATCAACAACAGTATTATTTGTATATTCACTATAGCGACATAGGAGTATATCCTACCTGTTTAAACACTGTTGTTTTGATCCCACCAAAGCCGCTCCTGGCCTCTCTTCCCAGCCCTGGCCACATGGGTGTTACTCTGCCTCATTTTGGTGTCTGTTTGCCAATCACCCAGCTTTGCTTTCACACACATAATTAAATCAAGCCTAATTCACTATTTATGCATTCAACTGCTAAATTATTCACACAGTTTCATGCGATATTGCCTTTTTCTGAGACACTTGTGGGGTTGATGTTATTGAAAATTGAAGAAAAAAAGTACCCTCAAGATTGTTTTAATGAATTACATTCCCTCCTTCCTCAATGCAATAATACACAAAGCATGCATGTAAGGGCTGCCATATGTTGCACATGAAAATCTGCTTCTATTGACTGAACAGAATATTGGGAAAAAATCTATAATTTGAACATGTTTTTCAGTTATTTTTATTGTAAATAAAGGTGCACTGTAACTTTTCTGATGGAAGGTCCACTATTTGCTTGTCTTCATAGAGATATTATTGCTTTGCTTAGAATGCACCTCAGTTTGCCTGGTTTACACCAGACCATATGACAAGTGATATATGGTCAGGGAGCCACCTACTGAATATCTTGGAGGTGTGGTTTACGATTGCCAACGGCCGTTTGTTGGGCGTTACGAATGTCTATCATTTGGCGTATACGTAGCCCATAGCCAATCATGTCAGTTGTCAGTTCAAACTACAAGTTTCCGTTTGTCGCGTAGTACGCGTCACCGTCTTTCCACCCCTCCCCGCTCTCTGATTGGCTCCCAAAATCAGGAGAGCTTGCTTAGCCTAGTTGCCAAGCTGTCTTTCAAATCGGAACGAACGAAAGCAGCGTGGAATTTCCCAGGTTACACCTCAGTATGACAATAGACATATTTATCCTGCAGTTATCTAATTATTGAAAAAACAAACAAATATGAACAACATGCATTCTTATAGGGTCACACCGCTCCATAGATCTGACCCATAACTTGGCTAACTGCCTTCACCTACCTGTCTCCTTTGAGACCCAGTGCCATTCTGTGCAGCCTCCATGACTATAAACAGGCGGTGGAGCCTCCACCACAAGTTATACATTGCACATTTAAGGGAAATAAGGCAAATCTGTAGAATGTAAGAAATGCCTTCATGGAACATGCATGGAGAATAAATCATGAGTGCCGTAGTGTATGCCAGGTGGTGGTAGACAGAGAGGTTAATTAACCGGAGTAAATTGCGATGTTATGGTTCAAGTGGAAAATCAAATGACATTCAGTGCCATCCATCAGCGTCGGGCTGCTTTCTAGGTATCTCTGGGACAAAGGGCTGAGATGGAAGAAGCAGTCCAAAGGTTAGAGCAACACGTATCTGCAGGGCTCAAGATCATGTGTTAAACATGGAGGACTACCCATCACTTGGTGCCACTTGCCGAGGGACATTGTGCTGGAGCCGGGCCCTTTCAGACACTTTCTCTGTATAGATTCTTATGATCAATGAAATGTACACTGATGTCCTGAGGTGGGTTGGTGTACAATACTGCTATTGCATTTGTTGAGCACTCACAGTGGGAACACATCCGCCTCCTAGTGTTGCATGGAATGTTTCATGTCTTCACTTAGAGCGGGGTTGCCTCTCAACAGATCTGACCTATAACTTGCATTGGCAGTGTGCTTGTATCAATAAAGATGTTAGTCTAAAGCCATAATAAGGAAACTTCCATGGAAAATAATCCCCTGGGAACAAGCACCAGAAAAAATACACAGTGCACCTTTTAATAACTAAGACACATTTCTACTACTTGTGGGTGATAGTCTTACTGAAAGATGATATATTAAAGTATATTTTCATCTGTATGCTTTTTTATTTTGAAATCTATTTAACTGTCTGCCTCCATAGTGCGGCTGTCCCCTTCCAATTGCCCTCAGAGGGGATCTTTCATTGAAAACCTGCAAGTGCTGTGTCTACTCAAATTTAGACATTTGGATGCTGAAATGTGCTTTTACCGTGCTGCATTATGTGGTGCAGGCTTTTTTACTTAATCAAATCACAACAAATCACAAAAAATGTGTGATAAAAAGTGTGATATTTGTTTGGCTTCCCCAGGTGCTGAGTAAATGTTTAGTGTGGTATTGTGTTTTGTTCCCTGTGGTCTTCAGGTGTTTGTGTTGTCTGCCTATCAATATTTCATTCATTCAGCTAGAGCACGCTGGAAAACAAAACATTAGTTCCTGAAATACACCAACACGTAAGAGGAAGAGCTGATCTTTTAACTTCTTCTTTGCCTGCAGTGCAACAAATTAACTTTGAGCATTTGGCTTTTGCATGAACTTTTTGTTTATTATTTCTTTTCAGTGTCAGAAATAGATAATAACTGTTTACTGAGAACATTTTTCTGGTCAGGGTGAGAAAGTGGGAGATGGCTGTATTATGCTTCGCTTGACGACAGTGTAAGAGTTGCATCAGCAGCGGCATAGCTGTGAGCGCTGTAATGAACTCAGTGTCTCTTTTAACACCTTTGTGGAACACCTGCTCAAAGCTAGCTTCATGCATAAACATCCAAGGTCTCTATGCATTCATGAAGAGACATTCAGATGGCTCCATGTCTTTGCTAATTATATGAACTATTTAGAGGTTTTCAGCTTGTCATTTTGGTCTTAAAATGTTTGTATTAACCCACTCTACATGATCCGGGTATTTTTTCCCCTACTAAACCAGCGGTGCAGGAAGAAAGCAGCCTTACCTTCAACAGACTTGGTCTGGATTGGCTCTTTGGTAGCTATGATACATAAATATATCCTCCTGAGACCCAACCCATACATTTGTGTCCTTTATAGTGGACATTGAGTTAACCAGTCTATCTTTTAAGTGTTTTGAGATAGACTATAGTTTGTGGCTGCACAATAAATAAATAAATAAATAAATAAATAAATAAATAAATAAATAAATAAATAAATAAATAAATAAATAAATAAATAAATAAATAAATAAATAAATAAATAAACAAACAAACAAACAAACAAACAAACAAACAAATAAATAAATAAATAAATAAATAAATAAATAAATTAATTAATTAATTAAAAGGGAGTCTAAAAACTTTTTGTGGCGACTGTAGAAGCTTGTCAGAGATGTTGGTCATCAAAAAAAAAAAAAAAAGTTTTCGTGAGGTTGTTAACTTCACATGGATTTAACATCAAAATGTCCCCGACGTCCATTACAGAGGACATGTTACAACATTATGAATAAAAATAAAATTAATAAAATGTAAATGCTAAGATGTTCATTTACCTCCAAATAGAAAATCACAAAAAAATAAAAAAATAAAAAAATAACTACAGGGGGTCCTCGGGTTACGACGGTCTCGGGTTACGACGTTTCGTGGTTACGAACGCGCCCCCATGAAAAAAAATATGTATATATTACACGTCGTTCCGTTTTACGCGGTTTAGCGTGGTAAGAGATGTAAACAAACGCGAACGGCGCGCGGCGCACGGCGGAAGAATACGCTCTGTTGTGGTTGTAGGGAGAAGAAGACAGCCTCATGTGCGTGCCCAATGTGGGCGGAAGTACCTGATGTGGGCTCTGATCTGCTCCTATGAAAGCGGCAGTGATAACCAAGCAGCGTAGTGGTCTAATTATTGAGATGGAAAGGTTATTGGTGCTTTGGTTGGAAGATCAAAGGCAAAATCCGGCTTACGACGAAATTCGGGTTACGACGCGTCTTAAGAACGGATCAACGTCGTAACCCGAGGACCCCCTGTACACTTTTTTTCTTCAGGTCCCAGGAGGATGTATCCAAATTCACTCATATAATTGCTAGCTTTGATGAGCTTCATCTGACTGGAGGCAAACTTGTAATGATATAATGAGATGTTTAATATTACTGCTAAATAAATAGTAATAAATTATTTCTTTAAATAAATTAAAAAAAAGACTAGTACGATCAAATTTGGTTTCAATGTAGTGAATGTAATTTGTGTAATTTCATTGAAAATTGGTTAGGATAATAATGCACATAATAATGTAAGTAATGGGATTGTATCATGGTCTCTGTATCTGAAGACTTATTGTACTGTGAGGTACTTGGCGATACCCAGGCCTTACAGATTTCATGTTCAGTCAGTAGCCAAAAGATCCTCTGACAGGTATACAGCATAATGATCTGAATATGGCACAGAGGCAGCCAGGAATGTCTCCCTTTTTTTTAGTAAATTAAGGGCCACCCAACATCATGTATTGGGAGTTGTTCAGAGTTGTTTACAGGTAACACACTGATGTTGAGAATTTTTTTCACCCTCGAGTTCTCATGTTTGTTGCTAATTATCTCTCAGGTATTTTCTTTCTGATGAGAGGCAAAAAAGAAATTTCTTGGCATGTGTCAGCTTGTACAAAAAACGTATACTTATACTATACTATAACAGCCACTCCGCAGTTCTTCATGCACTATTGTCTAAGTGCTATCCAAGGCAAATAATCATGTCGGCTTGGCCCCTAATTTATGCAGGCAGCATCATTAAATGTGCAATGAGCCCTTCCATGAGCACATTTAATATACTAAGGCATGCTTATCTGCTATGAGACAAAATCATGGCAATGTATGTATTTATGAGTCCCTCTGGAAACCAAATGTGAGCAAAAGTATTGTTATTTTAATACATTCTGCCCTGGGACAAAGATGTATACTAGTAATACAAATTACTTTTAAATGTGGCACAACAGAAAAATCTATAACTCATACATAAAGGGGGAAAAGAGTCCATAAAGTCACAATACCATTTGTCATCAACATTCAGCTTGAAGCACAAATGAAATTCTAGAAATTGCTTGAATGATGAATAGCTATTATAACATGGTATTGTGCAACCACTTACAAAAAATACAACATATGCTTGATCACTGCGGTTTACCTTCGAGAATGGATTAGGGAAGCTTACATCCAGAGCTGCTTGTCCCCACAGGAGTAAGTAATAAGAAAATAATAAAGTGACATACGTAAAATACAAAATAATAAAATAAGATGTTGAAGGCATTAATAAAGCATAATTGATTCATTCATAATGAACAAATAGGATGTTTAATCTGTGGACTCCAAGTGGATCTCACATCGATGAAGGGAGAGAGCGCTTGATGTTAAGGTTTTGCCAGATGACATTTAAAGGTATTCACTGTCCAAAGTCAGTAAATATCTCTGTTTGTCAGTCTGTCTGTCTGTCCGTCGTTCTGTCTATCTGTGCGTCTGTCGGTCAGTCTGTCTGTCTGTCCCTCGGTCTGTCTGTCGGTCAGTCTGTCTGTCGGTCGGCCGGTCTGTCTGTCAGTCTGTCAGTCAGTCTGTTTGTCGGTCAGTCTGACGGTCAGTCTGTCTGTCGGTCGGTCTGTCTGTCTGCCGGTCTGTCTGTCCAACCGACCGACAGACGGTCTGTCTGTCAGTCTGTCTGTCTGTCTCGGTCTGTCTGTCGGTCTGTCGGTCGATCTGTCTGTCTGTCTGCCTGTCGGTCGGTCTGTCTGTCGGTTGGTCAGTTGGTCGGTCGGTCAAATGAATGTGGAGGACTGGGAAAAAAAAGAGTCCTTATATTGAGGCATATTGGATAAGATGTAGTTATTATAAAGGGGTACCAATTTAATTATTTTTCTGCTATAGGCCAGGTTCAGTGTTTCAATTTCAAACGGATGAAATCGCTAACCAACTAAGGGGGACAGTAGCTCAGTTGGTAGAGTGTCCACTGATCCAAAAGTTGACAGTTCGAAACTACATAGCATAAAACATCATTGGTTGAGAGGTTGGCTGTGAGACTGTAGCTCCCACAGATGAACGCTGTCATTGTGACAAGGCACCTTGTCCCAATGTCTACGTACACTGGTGTATGAATGTGTGGGAATGGGTGAATAGATCCTTAATGTAAAGCGATTTCAAGGTGCAAAAGTGCTGTGTGCTGTGTGTGTGTATGTGTGTGTGTGTGTGTGTGTAAGGGTCTTCCTCCACCATCAAAATGATCCACAAAACAACATACACCATGTTGGAGCCAGGTAAAAGCTACAGGGACAATGTAACATACTTTAAATTTCCTCCATGAGGCAGAATACTGTTCACTGTGTTACTTCAAGCTTGCTCTGGTTTATCCACAATAGCTCCTCGTAAGCCCTCTTTCTTGACAGTTTGCCCCTGGTGTAGATATGACAGTGACTGATACATTCACATGACTTGAAGCATTAAAGTTATTGTTTATTGTGTAACATGTGGGTGGTAAATCCTTGTCTGCACAATGCCTTTTTTCTGTCAAGATATCCAGGGAATAATGCAAGCAAATGCACAATGCCAGAAGAAAGCAGTATCTTCTGAAATTGCTGACCTTAAAACTCCTGCTCTGTGGACCGAAACTCCCACTAAACTGTAGTGAATGAAACTCTGAGTGCTCCTTAATTACCAGCCTCAAGCACTTGTTTTTGAAGAAATTATTCAAAAAAATAAAAAAGATGGTGATTGGTGGATTTTTTTTTTTTATGAGAGAAAAAAGCCTTGAGTGACCTGGACAGTGGTGCGTGTGGTGATTGACATAGCAATACTGTTCTTTTCTGTTTGACAGGATTAGATTGTCCTGACCTCTTAGATATGGAAATAAGGGGCTGATCTAAAACTGTCAAATATCATCATTATTATACTGGCGGTCTGGACTGAGGTAGAGTGCCTTTGAGTTACATTTTAAACATGGTGCTATGACAGTTGTTATAATTTAAGGAGCAGTTAATGGGTTTTAAAATGACGGGCTGAAAATAACTGGCACCTGGTGGGTCTGTTCCTGTTAATGTCACCGCCAGGACGGGACGGACATTGGACAATAACAGATGTGTCCATCTGTTATTGAGGCAAAGCTATTACAAAATACAAGGTGCATTATCTAACTTTTCTGGTGGAGGGTCTCTGTAGAGGTAACATCTTGCCTTTGTGTAGAGCATCAACAGTAAGACTTTACCTGACATCATCAGACCAGATCTGCGGAGCTGGAAACTGCAGTAAACATGCATGTTTTCTGGGGGTATTTTAAGCAGTTGAAATTAAGTAATACGAATTTTTAATATGTATCGATGAAATGCAGAATAGAAGAAGTTTCATGTCAGACTCAACTCAGTTTTAGAATTTCATGCATTGCCATAAATATGGAACTAATGTATTTAATGGATACAATATTGATTTGTACATTTCTGGTATTAAAGGTGGAGAGTTGGCGATATGGTATGAAGTTTTTTTAATGGCGCAGTATGTGAGTTGTCTCTGTTAAGCTGTTGGGTTTGGGGTCTATCCTCTACTTGCATTTTCACTGAACTATATGGATAATGCATAAGGTTATTGTATGTGTCATATTAGTCATGTCTGTTTGTTCCCAAATAATTGTGGCAATGTAAATTTGATATATACAGCAGAGTAATGTTGAATATTTAATAGAGAAATGTGGATGTTAGCACACAGCAAGACCTGAGCTTTGATTTCTGCAACAGGTGTGATCTTTTCTTTGAGTTTTCCTGCACAAAAAACATTCAATTACACCCCCTTTTGTGTAGCCCTAAAATCACAAATGCATACAGTACTGTCGAATCAATTTTCCATTCAATTTCCCCTTAGACTATTCAGAGTTCAAAGGCATTTTGGAGGATACTCACCTATATGCTAACCAACATCCATAACACAATTATTTTAAGTCCACAAAGCACATTTAAAATGAAACATTTTAATAACTTTGTAGTTTATAATTTTAGAAATACATTTTAAATACCCTAAAATAATAGGTCTTGTGATCATTAAATACGCAAGGCAAGTTTATTTATATAGTAATTCAAATTGCTTTACAGAATAAGAAAGCCATTAAAATCACAATACAAGCAAATCATCACAAAACACGTTCATCATAAAATTGAATTTAAAAATTAAACATTAGAAGAGTGCAGAATAAAAACCTTTCAGTCATATGCACAGCTAAACAGAACCATTTTGAGCCTAAGATGTGTGAAGAATCCCTCTGTCGTCCAGGTAGGATCCATGGTAAAAGGAGAAATTCAATTTGTCAACTGGACAACGTTTATTTGGTTGAAAACGTTTCTCAGCTCATCCAAGTTGTTTCGTCAGTTCTGGTTAGAGTGCTGATGGACACTGCTTATATCTAGCTGCAGGGAGGAGCTCACTATAATGAAATTACTCTGAAACTATCACCTCTTTGTTTTACAGTTTCTGTCTGGACAGCTTGCAAGCCCCAGCTTGGATGAGCTGCGAAACCAAATAATCTTTGTCCATTTGACACATTTAATTTCTCCTTTTACCATTTTGAGCCTAGATTCAAACACAGTCAGCAGAGGCCTGTGTCACATCTTCGGGAAGACTGTTCCAGGTTTTAGCTGGCTCGGCACCAGCAGGAGGCCAGTCCCTGAGGTCTCCAGGGTGCGAGATGGTTCATATGGCACTAACATGTCAAAGATGTACTTTTGTGCTAGGCCATGGAGAGACTTGTACAAGGAGAACCGCTACAGAGCTGCTTTAAAGTCTATTCTCTGAGCCACAGGGGGCAGTGCAGATACCTAAGCACAGGATGCATGTGCTTGTACATCCTGATTATCCCTGAGCAAGCTTTCAAACTTTTATTATTCTTCTTCTTATTTATTTTTTAGAAAGTTTGTGGAAAAAAAAATAAGGAGAACTTCAGTTCTGGAACTGATGGTTGGTGGTCACTGTTGAGCTCCATTGTAAAAATAAATAAATACATAAAAATAATAAATCAAACAATGAAAAGCCAAGCAGATTGACCAACATAAAACACACGATCTATGATAGAATTCCTTCTTTGGGCCAAGAATCTGTGGGACTGTCCAGGTGTGAATACACAGCTCTGGAAAAAATAAGAGACCACTGCAAAATTATCAGTTTTTCTGATTTTACTACTTATATGTATGTGTTTGGGCAAAAGGAACATTTCTGTTTTGAGGCTATAAACTATTGACATTTCCCCCATATTCCAAATAAAAATATTATCGTTTAAAGCATTTATTTGCAGAAAATGACAAATGGTCAAAATAACAAAAAATATACATGTTTTCAGACCTCAAACAAGGCAAAGAAACAAGATCAAATTCATTTTAAAACAACATAATACTAATGTTTACACTTAAGAAGAGTTCAGAAATCAATATTTGGTGCAATAACCCTTATTTTTAATCACAGCTTTCATGCATCTTGGCATGTTCTCCACAAGTCTTTCACATTGTTCTTGGGTGACTTTATTCCACTCCTGGTGCAAGAACTGAAGTAGCTCAGCTTTGTGATTGTGTTGGAATTCAACAGACGCTGGAATGGAATGGCTGCAATACATGTAGAGATGCTGATTTCAGACAAAAATGCAGTGGTCTCTTATTTTTTTTCCAGAGCTGTATGAGGCCCTTTTTTTTTTCCGCAGATATAGTCTAAATATTCCCAATCTGAACAAAAACATACTGACCATGTATAGGTGACTGAGTCCCTCAGTCGTCCAGGTAGAATCCATGATAAAGGAGAAATTCAATTTGCAGGACTCTCAAGTTTTGAGCGGGGTCATGCGTGAGACTGCGTAATTTTCGAGGAGCGGGGGGTGCGAGTGAACAATTTTTCCCGAGGAGCGGGGGAGGGGGGGGGTGCGAGTGACTTTTTTTTTAGATATAAGCTGTGTCTTACCAGCACTCTAACCAGAACTGACGAAGCCTCTCGGATGAGCGGCGAAACGTTTTCGACCAAACAAACTTTGTCCAGTTGACAAATTGAATTTCTTCTTTTATCATCCATTATCTAACCGATTTTCTGGGCACAGAAGCGCTGTGCGCTGCGCTTGAATTGCGTAACTAAATTTGCGTGAGAAATGCCATGTGTGGCATGTGAGCGTGTGAACACGTCGAATTGCGTGTGTCACACTCTCAAAGCGTGAGACTTGAGAGCCCTGAATAATTTGTCAACTGGACAAAGTTTGTTTGGTCGAAAACGTTTCGCCGCTCATCCGAGAGGCTTCGTCAGCTCTGGTTCTAGTGCTGGTTAGACCCTGTTTATATCTAGCTGCAGGGAGGTTCATATTTCCTGTAGATCAAGTGTAGGCAAATCCTTTCACTCTCGTTTGATGTTTTCTTTTTTGATCCCCACATTTACCATTAAAGACTGATCCCACTGTGGGCTATCATCGCCCCGGCGCAATAAAACAGCTCATAAGCGCGTGGCAGCGGCAGGGAGTGGGGCCAGAGGGGGTAACTGGGCTGTGAAATAGACTCCACTCCGCTGATGGACACTTGAAAGCGCTCGGATGGTTAGGTGTCAGTCAGAGCCGCCAGACCCGCCTCCGCTTCACCGCAATCCAAAAAAATATGAATCTAAATAGAGTGGAAAATGCGTTTTGGCGCAAAAGATGAGCAAAGTGTTGAAGGGATATTCTTCCCCCCGTGGAGCGGCGTGCTCGCTGCCGTGCCTCCTCTTGCTCGGAGGTGGGAGGGGCCGGTGCTAGTGACGCTTCTAACCAATGGGCACACGCTTTCCTCTGGATCGGAGCGCAGCATCTCCCTTGTCACAACGGCACTTTTGCGGCAGACAAGTAGGAAGCTCGCTCATCTGTCGGCACCAGAAGAAGAAGAAGAAGAAGAAGAAGAAGACACACACAGGGAATTTAGGTGTTTGGGCACCACAGACTCGCTCCGTTGAACCTTTTCCCGCTGCAAAGATGAACATTGGCTGCGTCATCCTGGCTTGCACCTTACTTGCGGGCTCATCCTCGGTAAGATTTAGAGTTTCTTTTTGTCTTGCTGAGAGAGGGTACAGTGGGAACTAGTGCTGCACTGCTGTATAGCGCACAGTTTTAGTTCTGGATGAACCCAAAGTGCTGGTGTAATCCTGAAAAAGCGTGGAGCCCACTCTGTCTGCAGTGTTGCGCTAAGGGAGCATGGCGCGTGGATTTTGGATTGCTGCTCATCGCTACAGTAACTCTACTTTCCAAAGTGGCATCGTTTCGTTTCAAGCAGCCGTGCGTCTTTTTCCCTGTTTCAAATCAACTTATTCTCACTATCATTTCCTCTCAGGGGGTTACGTCTCCGTTTGTAATGAAGTTTGAGCACAAAATCCCCTTTAATGACCATGTCTCCAGAAGCCAATTACGAAGAGCTTATCATACTTTATTTTAATACGGGCAATAATGTAGGCTATTGTAAGCCCAGACTTGTGAAAGGGAAAGACTTGACAATGTGTAGAGCAGTTCTATTTGTGCGCGAAACAGGAGAGCATCATAATGACAGAGGCTTGAGTTAGAGGATACAATGGACACAAAAATAGTGGCCCACAGTAGGCTATAATTTCTTGGTTTCCTTTTCGGCTCCTTTTCAAGCGCACATCAGCATTGCTTGTGAATCTCCCACGTTTCTTGCTCATGGAGGACAATAGTTATTTAGCCTATTCAAGTGACGTAGAATGTTATGTGTAATGGCAATGAGCAGGTGCCTCTCCACATCTCACCTTTTCATTAAATGTTATGTAGAGGATCAAATTAACATGTTCTTACGACATAGTGGAATGTATGAGTAATGTATATCAATAATTTGTTACATGTAAGAGATGTAAGGTAAAGTTTGGAGTTTTTACATGTTGATGCTTTCAATTCATGTCATAAGCTACATTATAAAAATGAATACAATTGTTAAAGTGCAATTAAACCTACATCCTGGCATGTGGATAGCAACTATAGAGCTTTATCCACACATCATGCAACTCTGTATTAATCATGAAACTGTACTGCAGTGGATGCAGCTCTGTTCTGCACACCACATAATACAGCATTCATATTTTTTCTTGGAAACTTGCAAGAATGGACACAATGCCTTTCAATTCATAAAAGGAGACTTTGTGTCCATGCAGCGACACTGACCAATTCTAAAAAGATGTATTGTCTTCATATATTACTTATTGCTATTTTTACTAGTCAGATGTTATATATATATTAGGGGTGTGAATCTTTCACTCACAAAACGGTTCGATTTGAATCTCGATTCACAGGCTATGATTTCGATTCAGGGACGATTCATAAAATTAGTAAACGATCCGGTACGATTCGATCCGATCCGATCCGATCCGGCTTGGTTAATTTCGATTCAATACAAATTGACAACTTTACTCCCAAGTGCTTTAAAGTTATTGAGAAGAAAAAGAGAGAAACAGAAATTAAATTTCAAAATAGTATCCTTTTGTTTATTTAGTGTCCAACAGACAATACACCAGGCCTACTGAAAAACTGGCAATCCGGTTTGCAAAACTCTGCTCATACTTAAAATACAACACATTCCTTCCCTCAAGCAACACAAAACAATAAGGTTAGATATCAAAAATAAAAAAGACGTTATAAAACAAGCAAGTTGCCTATTAAAGTCAAAAATCAGAATGAATCAGAATTAGTTAGTAATTAGTGCTTCAGTCACTCATGAGTTTCAGTAACTGTAAAAGTGCAACATATCACTGACAAGAAGATAGATATTACTAGGCAGTTATAGAAAACACTAGCATGTTAAATCCACTGAATAACTAATACTTTCTCTCCATCTTATAACATTACCTCAGTCTCCTTTGAGACAAAAATCATCTGTGTGTGTGTGAAGTACATTTCTATACACACAAATCATAAGTAGCCTATCTAAATACAGAAATGCACCAATTCTGATTATACATTGTATTTTCCACACAAAAGTAAATTAGCCAAGCCAATTTTAGCCCAAATCAAATATACATTGCCAGTACATGAATGTTGTCTAAATAAATCACCCAATCCACTAACCGTGACAATAAAAACGCTAGTATCATACAATAGTTATGGTCTATAGCTGCCATGGAAACTATCAAGCTGACAGTGAAACATCAGACTGATATCAACGCGACACAACACTGGCACAAAAGTTAACCACGCATAGGAACCATGTCCATAAATAGCGGTAGCGCACCAAATTAACTTAAACAACAGCTCAATAAATGGAAACAGCGTATCTTACCGGTGTTGTGTCGAATCTTCCTACCTTGTCAAACAAGTCGATCTGTCCTACGCTGTTCTGACGAGACAAAAAACATTGCTCGCTTCCGCATACAGCCCGTGCTGCTCGCATGATTGGCAGTTAACCAGCCAATAAGCTTCAATCCCAGGTAAGTGAACCACCCACCATTCGCTAAAGAACGCAAACACACACAGGCGGCTTCTGCGCCATGACAGAGACCGCTCAGGAGCCGAGAACCGATTCTTGGCCGTAAATCCGGTGCATCGGACCTTTCGTAGTGAATTTGGACCGATCCGGGCTCCGCTGATCAGTACACTCAGATCGCAGAGGTCACAGACCGATAACCGATCCAAATCGGTTAATCTTTACACCCCTTATATATATATATATCTGTGGTATATATATATATATATATATGTATGTATGTTGTGTGTGAGTGAGAAATGCACTGTCCACCTTGTGGACCTGTGCTCCTTCTCTCCAGCTGTATTTTCCCACACCTAACAGGCTGTGCACTTGTCCCCAGGGGAGTAAGGCAGGCCAGCCCCTCAAAGCACCATGTCGACCAGGATTCTCCCAGAACTTCTATACCATCATTGTCCCTCGAGATGTGCTGCATGGACAGCGCATTCTAAAAGGTAAGCCCTCTGCTACTAGGCTACTATACTGCTACTACTATACTACTACTATACTACTACTATACTACTATTAGTACTACTACTACTACTACTACTACTACTACTACTACTACTGCTGCTGCTGCTGCTGCTGCTTGTGTATTGTTTTATCTGGGATGTGAAGAATGTTGGAAGACTAATTTTCATACCAAACTGCTAAGCTCCAGTTAGATGCATTATTTACACATTAGTTTGGCATATAGTACTACAGAGTGTGGAATCTGGAAAGTCAAAAACTTAGCATTCCAGGCAGATGTGCCAAACGTCGATAGAGTAAACAGCAAACAAGTAACAGCAAAAATGACAGGTTTGAAAATTCTTTGAGTTGTGACAACATAATCCAGAGCTCTGTACTTGACTGGTGGTGATGTGTAGTTCTTTATACTATTACTCACAATGGCTTCAAAATATATTATTATATTAGAATATTTTTATACTGTAATTAAAACATGTTATTGTTTTGCTCTAGATAACTTCAATACATGAATGAAAACATGGATGGGGACAGTTTGACAGTGGAGAGCTTGAAACTGAATGCATTTAAATGATCACTATGGTAGTGATTTAATTTTCTTGCTGTTTTGATGATCCATATAATTGTCTTTAATTGCTCCATCACTTTTAAGTGCAGGCAATTCTAGAAACATGTGGATGCTTTAGCTTGCTTCTCAATAGCTGCTAGTGCTGCATAATCTGAACAGACAACCTTTTAAGAGATAATATTGGCATATGGTTCTGACAAGTTGATTACTGAAGAGTATATTTCTAAATTGTTTATGTGTGTATGGTTATGATTAATGAATTGGAATGATTTGGTGTGGAAACAGCATAAGTAACATTCACATCTACAATAACTGCAGTGTTTTATACTTTTATTTAATTGGATTGATGTTAGCGAGAGCAAAGCTGCTATTCTTCCTAGGGTCACAGTGTACTGAAAAGAAGATTTCTATCAAGGGACAAGTGCTTCTAATTATAAACATAATGATTTATGCATCGGACTGCTGTGTAACGGCTTGGTGAGGGTTTGGATCAGTCCCTATAAAAATAAACGAAAGAAAGTAAGAAAATATAATACCACCATTGGAATCACTCTGTTTGTCTGCAAGTCATAATAGATCATTTCCAGGTGCTTGTAAACAAGTAAATAGTTGTGGAGGTTATTGTGCTGCTTACTGCACTGACAAGGACAGTGTGTCTGGCATCAGTGGGGAGGGTTGTCTCCAGGGGATTGGGAACTCTAGGTTTGAGCTGGTGGAGAAGTGGACTGAGTTATCCTTACATTGCAAAACAATCCCAACAAATGTGAGTTTTGAATGGGCAGAGACTTTGTCGCTGTGCTGTTGTCCAAAGAGTGAATCGTAGTTTAAACAATGTGAGCCTGACAAGTGAAAAATGTGTCTGCTGTGCAGTGTAAAAAGTCTAATATTGATATGACACACTTGACAAGATTGCAGCGCTCACAAAATGTTGCAGTGTGTGGTTGATAAAGCTTCAGTGCAGAGTGATGCAGATGTGCCCTGTTTTTGTGAGACTGTTCTCATGTCAGACACAACCGCAGCTTTGATCTCGCGTTACTGTACATTCAGATCCCTCCCCTGTGTTTCATTTTACCTTTTATGTTCACTCTAAACAACAGAAATCAATGTTTGTTGTCCGAATCTGCTGCAGCTTAACTCATGTCATGATTAATGTGCAGCTCCTATCTGTACTGAAGCTGCATTTTCCATACACAAAGCTTTTAATACTTCCGCCACAATATGTTTAACCTCAAACTGTCAACTGTCCTGACAAAATGAATGGGCCAGGCCAGGAAGAGGGAGCGTCCGCTGGGGTGCCGCCAGGCCGCTGCTGGAGGCGGGGTTGTTGTGTCCCCAGAGAAATGGACAGTGAGCGATGGGGGAAGAGCTGGAGGACTGTAGCCCTGCAGGTGCATATGTGAACCACAGACACTTTCCAGTCATTGAACAATGTGTGCTCTGCAGCCCTGGTCAAGCCAGAGGTGGACAGCACTGTCAACGGCCAAGTTGTATTGTGTGGATGTTGTTCGTGGAAAGTAGAAGGGACTACATAGACTATTAAAGCTGCGGTAAAAAAAAGAGTAGACCAAAAAGATCACTGATACAGTTTTTTAGCCTGATAGATCTAGTCAAAAACCATCTCCATGTGCTAGTCCAATGCCAAAATAAATTGAGATAAGATAATGTTCTAAGTGACTCTAGATGAAAAGAGGAACAAAAGAAAACTGAATGGGTGTACTGCATTTAGCAATTACAAGCAAGTTGGCAAATCAATGCAGTGGAGTGATGTTGTTTCCTTGGGCAACACTCTTCATAAGTGTTTTAAAGGTGCACTATGTGACATTTCTGGTGGAGGTTTGCTACTTGCAAGATATACGTATGACTTAACTGCCATACTGTAAAGCATTCTTGGCAAAATGATAACATCTTAATGAGTCAGGCAGTTGAGGACTATAGCCCTGCAGTAACACAGTAACTCCCAGTAATTTTATTAAAACAACCTTAGCATATTATCTGGTTTATGGAAGGAATGGATACTGTTGGGGTCTTTTATTACATTGTGGGTTACAAAAGTTCAACATTTCACAGACACAGCTATCTAAACATAATGAAAGCCAAACTGCTGCAAAAATGAACAAAGTGAGTAAAAAACATCAAATTTAATCCTGAACTGGTGAGAAAAATCCGGCGAGCTTTTGGTGCTCCTATCTCACCATTGTGCAGCTGGCCTTTATTTATCTTGGGGTCCCTTGCTGCTTGTTAGAAGCTGCTCCGCTGACCTATCTGGAAAAGAATTATGTCGATTTTCTAGAAGCACAAATAATCGATTCACAGTATAAGGCCTCAACGTTGGAAGTCTATGCACAAAATATAACAGTTCCATATATGCAAAAACACTAGTTTGCACACTTCTTAGGGCGCACTGACACCTGCACAACCAAACCGGGCCACAGCCTGATGACATCATGACATGGTGCTGTTTGTTTACATGATGCGCAGCAGAGCTAACGCTTTTAGTGGAGAAAAGAAGTCCAGCGGCATGAAATATCTCTTAAATAGTGAGGCAGATATGAGTCCTGCTGTGATATGCGCTCCTCCCTGAGTTTATGGATATAAAAACAGCGCGGAGGAGTGAGGACGGCCGGAGACGAGGCTGCAAAACTTTTGTCGCTGTCCACAGCCCTCATTGAAGGAAAGCGCAGAGTCACTGACTTTATTCACTGTTTTCCTTGTAACATCAACGCAACTGAAAAGGATTGTATAGTAAAGTCGTGTGTGTGGGCGTACATGAGCAACCGTGAGCCGTGCTTTCGCCCACCTCCTCCAACCGGGCCAAACTCTCAACCGGGCCATGCCTGGGCTTGGTTTGATTGCACTCACATTGGACAGATGTACTTAGGAGCGAGCCGTGCATGGTTCTAAAGTCCTAGTGTGAGTGCACCCTTAGTCAAGTCATGTCTTGAAATATCTTCTTTGAACTATTCTCTATTTCCTTTCTAGCATTTTATATCTAAAAGCTAGTTAAATGAGCTTATGATCTTTATGCTACCTTTGTCTTTTCATTTCACACGTTCTCAAATCTCACTGCTGAGCCACATTGTATTGAATAAATCATCCTTTGGTCATGGGAAAATCTACTAGACCTAGGTCAGGATCGCTCAGGAGTTCTGTTGCAGTGGTTGCATTCCTATAACCTCTGTGCAGATCCCCACTGCGGGCAGATAGGCCATGAAAAGAAAAATATTCCAATGATTCTACAGAGCTGTGTAAACCACCTCCAGGATCCCAGCATTACAAGAGACAGCCAGGAGCACGGACAAGAGTGAGCAAGAGGGGCATTGGAATTCTGCTCAGGCCCTCACGTCTCTTTAAGGTACTGTCACAGCGTGTTTGAAGAGACGGCACTGATGACTTTGCCCCAGTGACTCAATAAGCACGGTGCAGGGCCACATCAGCAAATGTTAAGGTATTTTTTATATGTGGAGATTTTTGGGAGTTGTTCAAAGGAGCATGTCGATAAATTTTAAAGGGCTGAAACGTATTATTACATATTTGATTTGATACAATCATTGATGTTCTCTTCTGGTGCTATCACAGCAAATAATCTACCTCTAATTATGCAGTAAATTTGATATTGATCTGACATAGGTCTTATATCAGATGCCCTTCTTGACACAGATCCTTTAGTTTGAATCTATAAATTATGATGAGAGTATAATAAGTACAGTAATGTCATTTTTGGATCTTAATACCAGTATCTCCATAGCCTTGCGCTTTATGAAGGAAATGGGCATGTTGTAGAGATGCCTTCCATCTGCTAGTCTGGTCACTTTCCCGCATCACAACTCAAACAGAGCCATGCAATCAGCTTAATCTGTTTCAGCCACACATGGGACATGCACAAACTCAATGCTGGATGTCTGGGTTAGGGTTGTTGATCAAGAAAAAACAAGATAGCACAGGTAGCTTCTTAAAATGGCCGGATACACAATTCTGTTGTTTAATTACTTTGTAACAGAAACTGTGACTTATTACTTAAAAAGTCCATATTGCGTTATTTTCTGATCTGTTATAATATTGTTTCCTCATCACAAACACACCTGGAGTTGTGCTTTGTTGCATTCACACATGTTTAACACACAAACCCTGCATATTTTAGACTGAGTTCTTCGCCATACACCTTCACTACAATCATTTGGATCACCTTTGGATCATTTCACCACTGGAATTACCAATCTCTAGTGAACATAATAAATGTGTGACTGAAACAAGACACAACTCCGGATATGTTTTTGATGAGGTGACGCCATAAAGCTCACGACTTGTATGTGACCGTTTGGGGCATGTCTGTTGCATATCACATTGGTTTACTTCATGTCTGTTAGCCTTGGTTAGCCCCATCTCATTGGAACATTTATTTAATGCTGAAGCAGTTATGAAGCTGCACCTCTGCTTTTGTGCTTCTGCGTCAAGGAATACAATCCCCTCCCCATTCTGCTGTGCATTATGTTGCCAGATTTACTTTACATTGTCCAAGGGCAGAATATAGTTCATTCTAAAGTGAATGGCATATTTTGTGCCATATTTTGTGTGTGAACATAATCGTAAGCCACTTGCGAGGTGATAATGCTGATGACTTCAGTGCGGAAAAAGAAAGACAAAGCACGCACCGGGGGAACTCCCTTTCTGGTGCGTAAACAGGGATTCCCCTGTCCGCGTGGTGCGTGCTTCGTCTGTCTTTTTCCGCACTGAAAAATAGTTCCCACCCAAAATGACCAAGGCAAGTTCTCCGTGTTGATTTGCACATTTATTTGCACTCGATATGAATGCGCACTACACAGAAAGTAATTGGCAAAAGCATCGAGCAAATTAATTCCTTTTGGCCGAAATCTTTCTCTGGCGACGTTAGACTCCAGTCTAAGGCGGAGGAGCAGCAGCTCGCGCGGCGGTCAGTGATAACAGACTCGGACAATGGCTGGGTGACCAGGAAAACGCTTTTCATCACTTGTTTTAGTCTCTGGACTGTTGGGAGATGCCCAAATTTGACCTGGGGGTGGCATATCCCTTTAAAGCGACCAGCCCATGACAATGTATTAAGTGCGTGCCTCCTCCGTGGCTCATCCACACAAGGTCTTCACAGTTTTAATTCTGTATTCTTCATTGATTTCTGCACACGCTCAAATTATTTTTACTGCGTCATTTGATATGTATGAAAAAAAAAACCTATCCGCTCTCATTGAGTAAGATTAAGTTGCGTGTAGCCACTCTCCCCAATGTGCCCAACCCTCAGCATTGTTTAATTCCATCTCCTGACTTTACACATACAAAATGACATACAACATGACCCCAATTAGTCCCCACCAGGAGAAATCTGGCGAGCAGCCCATATCTGCTTTGAAACAGACGCTGGGGCTACATGAGAACTCCTAACCTCCAATCCGAAGTGACAGGGCTTTCATAAGAGTGTCCAGGCCCAAAGGATGGAGGTGGTAACTGTGGTAGTAGTGGGGAGGATTATGTTCACAGGCAATTGATAAGCGGTATGCCATTTTCCCTTCTGACTGCCGGCCGTCTCTCCTGCTCTCTTGTCCTCCGGAGAGTCTTTCATCTCCCCAGCCAGGGCTAGCAGTCTGCGTGGCCCCGATAGACTACAGGTATGAGCTACATTATTTCTCTTTATCTGCTGGGTATCCGTCCGATTTCGTCTACTTGACAAACATGCTGAGCCAATTCCATCAAGCAAGCCACCCATGATATATAGTACACGCCACCACTTTTCATCCTGTTTCCAGTTATTTCCTCAGCGGAGTAGCCCTGTTGGGAGAAAAAAAAGCTTTTGATAGAGGAAGCGGCCGTCAGCAGAAATGATGTAGGCCCTTGTCCGGGCTGGGATTTTATTAGTTCTGGTTTGTGGATTTGAGTTGCTCTCGCTTTGGATGGGTGTTAGCTGTACTAGGGAGGTTGGATGCTGGGTCGTGGGAGTTTCATCACAACTGCTTTTTCGTGTACATATGTCAAATACAAGGCAAAAGGCTTTATTATAACAACTGTTTTTACCATAGCCTACGTTTACTGTGCAGGCATCCAGGTTAATCCCTCGTTTTTGGCTCCTGGCACGTAAGGAAATTTACATTTTTAGTAGTATGTTATGTGATTACAGTGATTTCACTTTTGGAAATAGAAACAAAAAAATGAATCTGGCCTTTTATTTGTTGAATTGGTGTCTCCCAACATCCAGGACTTCTCAACCCTGAGGAAAGAAGTCTGGACCTGGAGGACAGCGAAATACACATCCTGCACTTCTTAGTTGGTTAAAATCCCATGATATGTTAAAAACGAAACAAAACAGAAGTACTAAGAAGCTGAGTGGGCATCTGCAAAATCAATGTGGAAACTTCAGTTTAACTTATATATGAGAATTTACAGATTTGCTTGACGATATAGTGGTAATGTTTAGGTAATGGCATTTTGAACACCTGCTACAAATAAGCAGCTGTAAAGGGATCAGCAAGAACCTTGGTAGAGGAATCATGTTCTTGTTTTTTTCATTTACGTATTTCACAACCCTCGATGTTTGACTCAGTTTCAGTTGATTGCAAAATTGCTTTTGACATTGCTGGTCTATTAGTATCTTTATTTATTCTACATCTAACATGTTGCCTTAAGCCACTCGAGTCACACTTGAACAATGAATGCATATGCAAAAACGGTCAGGGCTTTGAGAGGGATGGGGCGCCCGTTCCTTCTGCACTTGGGAGAGTACTTGCCAGATTTCTCTTTCAGGACTAAAGAGAGGTGAGCTAATTATGCCCTGAGTTTTGACCTTCAAATGGAGGTAATATTCTCCAAGTGAGTTTGTAAGAGCTGCCGGTAATGGGTTAAAGGAGTGATTAAATGAAGGAATGCTTGTGATGGTCTTAGCCAAAAAAAGAAAACCTTGGCAAAGGATTAAAAGATAAAAACGGAATGTCTTGGACAGTGAAACGTCTGCGTTTTTGATGAGACAAGGGCAAATTTGGCAAATTGGTGTAGATGAACCATGTCTGTCAACACCCCTCCTCTTCTGATCTAGTTTTAGGTAATACAGTATTCCAACATAACCTCTTTAATCATCTTGTTTTTTTTTCAGACAAAAGAGCTTTAATGACTCAAAACTGTGCTTATATTCTATAGCATAAATACTCACAGGTGATTAGTTGTATCTATTTTATAATATTTCATATTCATATTTCATTATAAAATGATCAGTTGTATCAGTTGTGATCTTTCTTCTTGTTTTTCACTTAAGTTTTGCCATAGCATTCAGTGATCACACACATTGCACTTATAAGTTTACCCAGGTTTAAACTAGCACAAACAGTAAAGTGGATTTTAACAAAGCAGGATTTAATATTTGATTCTTGCTTTTAAAAAATCAAATCGAATTATTTCTGAGTTTGTATGATTTTTGACATCATACAAAATAATTATGCGCAGTTGAACATGTATCTCTGAAGCTTCATGAAACACTGCTTTAAGCTGAATCCAGCAGTTTGTGACCAGTGAATACTCTGTGTATTACTGATCAAACACCTTTTTAATTGAGCACTATCTAAATCAATAGTATTAGTGCTTTGCATCTCAATGCATTTTAACGATCAGGTCGCCTTGATTAATCCTTTATTGGCTGTTTGGAGCAGAGTAGAAACACAGGGTTTTCCTGATGGAAGACCTCAGTTTCACCTCACAGATGTAAGCTCACTCACAAGTTCATTACTCAAGTCTCTATTCTCCCCTCTATACCTTTAGGATTTACCATATGAGAATGAGTCCATTTAAAGTGTGCTGCTTCTGTAGCCTCTCTTCTGTTCTCTCCATTGATTCTGCTCAGCCACTGTATTTAAAGTTACAGTATGCAAAATGTGCATCTCTCTAATTCAGTTTAATATTTTTTTGTTAGAAACCTAATCAAGATTGGAGCTTTAGAGTGACTGAGAGTCATTTAGAGTCAACTGAGATACAAATTCTTGATACAAAATGTGTCTAGTGTTTTATGAGAAAGGATCTGAACAGTGACCTGACATTTATTTATCTTATTTATTTTAGGCATTTCATTAGCTTGAACTAATATTCCTTTATAATTTTTTAGGATTTCCAGTGCTCCCTGTGCAGGAGCCCTCTGCACCGGGAGCGGTGGTCGGCTGCGGCTGCCAGGGTCTGTCCTGTGGGCACCTGGTGGAGGGATGGTACTTGGGCCTCATCTCTCCCCTGGGCCCTGTGGCGGTTCCTGGTGGCGGTGGTCGGCTCTCTGCTCCTGGTGTAGACGGCTCCTCTGATGGTGCTCTCTCAACTGGTTCACTTGTATTCAGCCTCACTTTTTACTATGTGCAGTTTTATGTATTTTAACATGTTAGTGTGCGTGTGTGTGTTTGTGCATGTATGTGTGTGTTACTGTTTGGGTTGTTTGGTTGTGTGAGGTCAGGCAGCTGTGGGGGGCTGGTTGGGTGGGTGGAAGGAAATGTGGGTTGCTTTTAATCACTGTAAAGCACTTTGTGTTACTTTTTTTGTATGAAAAGCACTTTATAAATGAAGTTTGACTGATTGATTTGATTGATTGACATCACAGTAGACTCGACTACAGTAGAGTACACACTCGACTGCAGTGTGTATTTCACTACTCGGCTCAAAGTCCTTGTGCTCTTGCCTCAAGCTGACAAATACAAAATTAATATCATTTCTCACTAGAAATAGAAAAATAATGGCAATTGACAATATAGGAACCAGTCACACGGGGTGTTTAGATTAGTCTGTTCACCGAAATATCAATATATTTGTATGGTTAAATGGATTTTGAATAGAAGGAAACAATTTATGTTAACAGAGGAGGGATACGTGAACCATAGCTATCTCCCTTTGCCCATGTCTTATTTAATAAAAACAAGTGAGTGAGCTTGAAGAAAATGGAATGTTGCCAGTAATGTGCATTCTCTCAATAGCTGCGATGTTACTTTTTACATCCTCTTCATTTGAACCATGAAGGCTTTAACAAGTGTTCTGTCATACTACAACCACTACAGTTTTATAAGGGAGACATCCCGTACCCGCACCAAGCTATATAACTAAGTAGATGTCCATGTGCCGTGTACAAGCAGAAACCTCTTTGTGTGAGCACATGAGCGTTTTCTGCATTTCTATACAGTACCCCAGTCTAATGAAAGCCTCAAATTACTCAAACATGTGTGTGTGTGTGTGTGTGTGTATATATATATATATATATATATATATATATATATATATATATATATATAGCTACAAAAACGTAGCCTACATTTTAACACAGGGTTGCTCAATACGTCAATTGCGATCTGTATATATATATATATATATAACAAAAATACATATTAAAAAAATGTGATGTTACTCATTAGCTATAACATGAAGTTAGCAAGTTAACAATGATCACGAATTTCTTCATATTCCACAGCTGTATGCATTAGGTGTCTCTCTGTAGCGCACTCTGGCAAATAGCTCACAGGATCAATGAAAAACGTCTATGCAGTTTGACCTTGTACTGCCCTGTGACCCCACATGTTCCCTGACACCTACATCCTCCATCAGCCGTGTCCTGAGAGATGAGGAACACTGCCCCATCACCAAGATTTACAACATACACTCAGCATATTATAGCTCCACCCACGCCACAGCCCAGTGCGTCTCCATAGGAGAGCTGTGTATTGTTCCATGGGACCGATTCTACGGCTTGACAATTCTAACACTTCTTAATTAAATGACTGCACTGTGTAGTTGGCTTTCTCCTCCAAGCACTTATGGTTAGTTCACGGCCAGTAAGGGCTCAAGCTCTTTTGATGGTCTATAATCAAAATTTAAGATTGAGGGGTTTTGAACTAAATAGATTGTTTTAGATAAAAGCATATTTTACAATAGTCAATTCATGTCATACATGATCGCGCTTCTCTCCAAGATTCAAATTGAGCCACTATTTATTACAACAAATGTGTACAGTAGGAGCCACAGATTTTTTCCCATTCCAGCCGCACGCCATGCCGCGTCCGTGCCGTTTCCAGCTAATGCCATGCGGCCGCCAGCCGAAGATGTTCCGCCCTCCCTCTCCTATTGTAATTCTAAACACGCCCATTCATTCGATTCCAGGGTATTGCCATGAGATGGCGCTACCCTTTTGTAATGCGTAACAGCTCGTAGGCTATCGCAAGAAATTCAGCTGCTACAGCTACAAAAACGTAGCCTACATTTTAACACAGGGTTGATCAATACGTCAATTGTGATCTGTAATGTGACGAATGTGATCATATTTCATGACGGCCATTAGCAATAAACTTTTCCTGGTGTGCCAGACGGCACGGGGCTTCTCACTGCAGCCTGTGCTCTCGTCTGGACCCTTGTGTACCAGCGTGTATCACAGAGCAGGTTAAACTTTATAAAACATCTTACCTGTCCGTCCGCCTCACGTCAGCGCACCACTCCTCGCCTTTTCATGCTCTCGCTCCTCTCCGCTCATAGTGCACACAGGCTCCGTCCTCAATACGCTCTGATTAGAAGAGCAAGACGAAATGTGAAGGAAAAACTATTCTAGCTAATTTATGTTACAGTGTACGCACAGAGCAGGCCTACAGCACAGATCTGGCCTACCGTGACATGTGGTTGAATTTTGCCTAATAAAAGTGCACAAATGCATGTTTGCCACGACATTGCGATGTCTACTGAACTGCGGTCACTTCCCCGAGTCCAGTCACACACGCACACATGAAACAGGCACTGAAGACAATCAACCGCTATCAACACGTCTCTTAAGTAATCATTAAATACTATATCTAAATGTTGCCTATCGAGTGTTTCGGGGAGAACTCTACTTGTTCAAAATTTCTCTTTTAATGTTTTTATTAAGTTTTATTTACAGTACCAAACCATACCATACCAAAAATCAGACTTAATTTTTGTCATAAATTTAAGTTCACAATTGAACAAAGATGTATGCTTTTCAAGTTGCAGTCTTTGAACTTCTCAGAATCTTTATCATAAAAAATAAATAAATTTAATATTTCAAATTTCCGGTTCATAAGATCACATCTATCATTACAGGCAGCTAAAATGTTCATGCATTCTATGGTCCTATCACACATAACATACTGTCTTACAATCTGGTCACAGGCAAATAAAACAACACTAAAACCCATAGAGTCACTATACAAACAGACAATCAAAATACTGGATAAAAAACCTTTAAGACATCACCACTGCACCATTTTACAAAAACATAAACTGTTAAGTTGGGAGAATGTCATAAAATATTAAAATCTTTGTCTAATATACAAAATCATTCATGGTCTGTCATCTCCTCCACTCACGCAGTTCATAAACATCAGGACCACCACACAGAGTGACCAGAGGGGCGGCCCGAGGAGACTGTATTGTTCCCTTGCGGAAAAGTGCACTCAGTCAGAGCGCTTTTTCTGTTACAGCCGCCCAGGAGTGGAACTCTGTCCCCACAAACATCAGAGAACTGTCCACATACAACCTGTACAAAAAACATCTAAAAAACTGGTTCATAACCCATCAGAACTGTCATCACTAATGTTTATTATTTTCTATCCTCAAACTCCACTGTGCTGCCTCTTGTGTCTCTGCTGTCTTGTTGTGTCTTTTTGTGATGTGTGTGGGATTTTTTTAACTGTCGATAATTTTAAAGTTGTATGTACACTGTATTTATCAATTGGATTTATAGTTTTAGCTAAAATTTTACCACTTGTTAATAATTGTATATTGTTCACTGTGTAATCTTATTTCCTTATCATTGTTTTTAGGGAGACCATTTTAAGATCTGTCCAGGGACAACAGATGAAAAATAGCCTTTTGGCTAATTCTGGTACATTTACAGATATGTTAATTAATGTACACTGTCCCTGTCAAATAAACCAATAAATAAATAAACAATGTCAGGTTAATAGAAAGCTTCTGTTTTCATCTCATATACTTTATACCTTTTGCCAATAAAACACTGTAATAAAAAAAAGAAATTAAGAAAAACAACAACCTTTAGCTGAAAGGATCACACCAGTGTACAGGCACCTGCTGTACTTTTGAATTGTTATAGTAAACCCTGAAAAAGAAAGTCTCCCATCTCTTTATGAGTAGTTGTGTTTTATCGGTGAAATGTTCTCTCGACAACATCCTATTTCAGTTAGCCTTGTGCACCCACAGTAAAAACAGTAAAAAGTCCAGACACTGTTCTGTCACCTGTTATGACACTGGTACCATGTGAAATGTCTCAAACTCTTATTTTCAAACATCAATCACTGTGGATTTTTTTAAATCACTACTTCTAATGTCCTCACTTTTCCACTCAAGACTTAGGCACCTGTACTTTATTCGTATAGTACTTACTGTTGGCGTAACTGACTGTAAATTTGTATTTTTTTCCCCGTATATAGTAAAACTATTGCAAGCCCAAAAGAGTTCATTGGTGAGAATGGACTGCCTGAGCTTTGACGGTCCACCTGTGCTTTACTAAGGTCGTTTTCACACCTGCCTTGTTTGGTTCGTTTAAAACGAACCAGAGTTCGTTTGCTCCTTTGATTCGGACCTTTTGGGCTGGTGTGAATAAAAACCAAAAGTCTCGATCCGGAGCAAACAAGCGGACCGAGATCACGTAAAATGGTCGGTCTCGGTCCGGTTCCATACGAATCCTGGTGCGGTTCATTTGAGGTGAGAATGCAGACCGGACTCGATCCGACACAAGTCGGCTTTTTGTACTTAACGAGCTCCCGTCGTATGTTGAGCATTATGGGAAACCGAGGCTTACGAAACTAAACGAAACTTACGAGGTCTACTTACGTTTTGCGTGAAGAGCAAGAGTCAGAACTTGCTGCACACATGAGCGCTGTCCTCTGTAGTCGTCTTGCCCTGTGTCTTCGTCATTTGGAAATTGATTGTACAATAGTGTAATCCTCACGATGCTGCTCAAACATTTGTGCAAACTGTATAAACTGAGCAAACCATATCGCTAAGGCTAGATTGAAAACAGCACGTAACACCGTTATTCTCCTCCTTCCGCATTTGGACACCGACAGGGCTCATTCTGTCCAATGGCTGAGCGACCTCAGCACACGTGCTTTTGTTTATAGACGTTTTTTCGCTTGGGGAAAAACTGCAGTGTTTTATTAAAAATAAAATAAAAAATTTGGTCCGGACCAAAGCAAGTGAACTATCGGACTTAACGACCTAAGTGTTTGTGGGAGTTATTTAGATTTAAATAACTTTCCTTTTGAGGTTTGAATATCAAGTAATAAGACAGGGGTTGAGAAAAAGCATATGTCTTACAAAAAGCAAGAGCAAAAATATATCTTTTTTGTGATACTAGGATCTCATTTTGATCAAAAGTGCTCAAAAACCACGCTTCAGAAAACAGTGTGTGCATACATCAAGCGTTTGGCCCACCGCAGAGAACTACAGGGCAAACTACAAAAGTGTTTCTGGTTAGCTTGCTAATCCAGCTGTCAATCTACATTTAAGTAATTAGTGAGGCATACAGTGCATGAAATCAAAGTTGACCTGTAGTTTCTGCTTTACTGTGATTTCCAACTCGACATCAAACATTTCGTAGCAAAACAAATATTTTCTGTGCGATTTAAGTGAGAAATTCAATTTGCCACAGAGTGTTAAAATATTAAAAATGTGATAATGTGATAGCTATGAAATTGGCAATTTCTATTTTAATACAGGGCATGAAAACAACATGAGGCTTTGACATTTTGAACCATTTCCTTTTACCAAATTTGATTAGTTGCCTTTTGTAGTTTACAGACAGCTTTATACAAGGGAAGGCACTGTGCCATGTGACAATTCAGAGCATTTTATTAGAATATGCACCCAGGTATGACACTCTATTTCATGTTATGGATTCCTATTGAACGTATTGTAGCTTCTTTATTGTGCCTGTAACAGCGATGTGGAGAGTGACTGGAAGTGGTGACGTTTTGCACTGTGTAAAGAGTATGTGCTCTGCAGATTAGTCTTGGTGCTAAAAGATATACAGCTCCACCATTTGTCACCAGCCACTTCTTTCCCAGTTACATAAAAGAAACTGTTTGTGGAAAATGGCACCATAAAAGAGAAAAGAAATACATATAGTGACAGCCTCATTGGAAAAAGGCTGGAAATTGCACCTCCTAAGGCGCAAGTGAGTGGTTATTCGTGTGTACAAGTGAGGGAAGGATTTGGCGAGCTTGGTGTCTTTCCTCTTGGTTTTCCGCAAAGAAAATCTTCTGGTCCCTTCATAGGGACCAGAATCATACGGATCATCATATCAATCATCATACGGATGGGTGATATGCCAAAGTTTTCCTATCACCATTTCAATTTCATTACTAATCTTTACACTTAGTAGCGTTATATTGCCTTGGGGAGGTAACTAAAGCCATCTGCTGCTTTGGAACGTTCCCATAACACTGTAATTGGCTAAATCCACCTGTCACTCACTTATTTGGAGGCTAACGAATATCAGGAGGGGGTGGGATAAATGCTCAGCGCTGCATTAAAGGTGCACTGTGTAACTTTTCAGGTTCGCCACCAGTTTGTCACCATGGAGATATTACAGTTTTGCCTTGACTATTCCACAGTATGGAAATAACCTTGGCAATCATAATGACAGACTAATGGTCAGATCTTTGGAGAAGCAAGCCTACACAAAGTAAAAATTTGTGGTATTAGGTGTATTTTTCAGCATTAGAACACCTGTATTTGAACAAATACAAGGGAAATAATGTTTAATGCCCTACTATGGAACATTCCAGGTAAAGAAATAACATCTCCAAGCAAGTAGCAGACCATTCACCGTAGAAGTTACAATCTGCGCCTTTAACCAGGGAAACACAATACAGTGAACCCTCGTTTATCGCGGGGGTTAGGTTCCAGAAATAGCCCGCAATAAGTGAAATCCGCGAAGTAGGACAATTTTATATTTTACAATTATTCTACATGTTTTAAGGCTGAAAACGCTTCACCAGACACATTATACACCTTTCTGAGACTGGTATTAACATTTTCTCACATTTTTCTCTTGTTTAAACACTCAAACTTTTGTAGATTTTCATTAAAATATATTAATAGTGGGGCGGGGGCACGTGACACGCGGGCACGTGCGTTTGTTTTGGTACCACATATCCATGCCATGTGCGAAAGTCGAGTGGAAAGCGACCTGGATATCATTTTGGGCAAGACTCAAGCCAATGCTAACAGTGCCGAACCGCTAACAGACGCCTCTGAGCACCAGTCCTCACCACAAGACCAGGTAAGACCAACCTGCGCTCACAAGAGTTGGTTGCATTTCACCCCGGCTCCAAAATCAGACCGCTATCAATGCGTCGCCAATACTCCACAGCTCTCTAGGACGGGGTCGGGTTCCTCCTCTCGTCCTCTCACGGGGAAGAGCCACTGTCTCCACAGTGCGCGCGAGTGTCCTCTCCCCGCTGCGGCTCCCCCGGACGCCGCAGCGGGCCCGTCCATGTTGATTCTTGGAAGAGTCCATGTTGATTCTTGGCTCTTCCATGGTCCGGCTCGCACTCTCTTCCATGGCTCGTGCAAGTAAACAAAGGCCACACCCCCTGTCACCCAGGCGCTCTCGTGAAGGAAATCTGAGACTCTGTCCCTACCATCCCTGGTCTAGACCTGGTTTAGTCCTGGTTTAGACCTGGTTTAGTCCTGGTTTAGACCTGCTTTAGACCTGGTTTAGTCCTGGTCTAGTCTCTTAGCTAATCAGGGCGCAGGACAGAATGTTACACTGTAAAAAAAAAAGTTACACTATAAAAAAAATTGAAAAAAAAAAAAAAAAAAAAATTGGAAAAAAAAATCCGCGAAACAGCGAGGCCGCGAAGAGTGAACCGCGATACAGCGAGGGTTCACTGTATGACAATTTTACCAAAATGTTGTATCAACTGAACCAAATCAGGTTTTTTTTGTCACTATATCACCTAGACTTATCATCATTTAAACGTGCACTGTGCAACTTTTCTGGTGGGCCAGCTAAACATCCATCTAGAATATTACGGGTGTTTATATTTTATTTAGTGCTTCAAAAATATTGAGCTATTAAGGAGTGAACTTGTTTTTTCATAAGCTGTGGCCACTGCTCATAACGTTAGAAAAACTACAGGATCCAGTAAACAGGAAGGAAAACAATTTGTAAGAAACTGAGAAGTCCCGTCTGGAGGAGGTGGGCCAAAGCATGGCACGGTCACTCATGCACGTGCACGATGCCACCCACATGAGGAAAACACTAAACAAAGTCCACTCCAAAACACGATCAATCTTCGCCTACCCCCGACAAGGACCGTAAACAGTGACAGAAGCCCCGCAGCCTCTCTCCCCCGGCCGCCCCCACTCCCCCGCACCGCCACCACATCCACAAACCCACGGAGGAGCACGCACTGCTGCAGGACCCACATCGGTCCCACCACTCAACAGACACCCCATGCCGCTGGACCCACCCTCTCCACCAAAAGCACTAGCTCCGCCGTGCGGCATGGAAACAAACAGCGTCGTGCGAAACAAACACCATCTGCTATGGCCTGGCCATGCAGGTGTGAACACGGGCCACAGAACCTCGCCCAAGCACGGCACGGCACAAAAGTCCCAGCATGAGTGCGCCCCCTAGTACAGCAGGCATTATGCAGACAAACACAGTTGCACTAACTGGAGATTACAGGATGTCCCTCAGTAATGAGAATTACCTCAGGGTCACAGCACATTATTTCACATGGACTGTTATGAAAACAGAAGTGAGGCACTTCACTCACACTGTTGCAGAGCACTTCATGGAACCAAAGAGTGGAACATCGAACACATAGTTATCTCACTGATCATTTTTATAGTTTGCAATAAAAACACATTTGCACAAAGCAAATGCAAAAGCACTTTTCTATGTTGATTGAAGAGTGTTAAAATGATCATTCAAAGAACAATAATGTGCGATTAATTTGTGATTAATCGTAAGTTAACTATGACATTCATGAGATTAACTGGGATTAAATATTTTAATCAATTGACAGTACTAATTCTATTTCAAAAATACAATAATTTCTTCTGTGAACAGATTTGAATTGTAATGTAGCATAGTGCTATACCGTGCTTGTCTCCCTTGTGATTGGCGGCACGGTGGCAGAGTGGCTAGCACTCATGCTTCACAGCAGGGTTTGATCCCCGGATCGCCCAAGCCTTTCTGTGTGGAGTTTGCATGTTCTTCCCGTGTCTGGATGGGTTTCCTCCGGGCACTCCGGTTTTCCCCATCAACCCAAAAAAACATGCACCAGGTAAAATCCTCCAGCTTAGGTCCTGACCAAGCCGAAGCAAGAAGATCATGGAGATGGTCCCCGGGCGCAGTAATGTGCTGCCCACTGCTCCTAATAACAGGATGGGTTAAATGCAGAGAAGAATTGTGTGAGATCAATAAAGTGAGATCAATAAAGTCACTTTTTCTTCTTAATCTATACTGTAGAACATCCTAGAAAATCAATAACATTTCCATGGAGATAGGCAGGTGGCGGACCCTCCACTAGAAATGTTGCCCACCTTTAATTTGGCCTGTATGAATGCCTTCCTTTTACTTAACCTTATCAATTTGTCCATATTCGGTACCAGAAAAAACATACAAGCTTGTAGTATCTTTTATGTTATTGCTCATACATAACCAATGATACCAAGGCATTAGAGAGTGATCAATAAACAAATAAAACCCCACTCAAAACCATTACATGAGTTGAAGTTGTACATAACATATCTAACAGCCCTCTTCTGTCTACTTCTTACCGCACAAGAACTCTTTCTGGCCTGGCACTGATTTGGACATGACAGTACAGCAGCACGCGCCAGCCTGTTGAGATGCAGATTTGTCAGTGGGAGGCCAACAAATCTGCAAATATGCTTTGCTGACCGGAATCAACACAAGATATTCACACACAGCACTGTAATACAACTTAATCCATTGTGTTATCTGTCGCTCAAAATCTGTATCTATATTCTTGTTGTTCACTTTCTGTCTGAAAATGTATTATATTCTGGTCTTTCTCTTTGTCCGCCTGTCTCTCAGCTTCTCTCTGAGCTTGTCATTGCTTTGTCCCACTGACTCTGTATTGTAGCTCCTCAGTATTTTCTTATAAAAGCAAAAGGCCCCTGGAGTGGACAGTAATGCTGCAGCAGTGGCGACACTGATTTGACAGCATGGTGTGACAGTCTCATCAGTGTCTAAAATGCTCAAGTGACTTGCTAATGGGAAAATGGAAAAAGAAAAGCATCCAGTATGTCATTTATAAGCTTTAGAATGTGTTTAGTCAAGCTATCATTGATCATGTTTTCAATGGAACTTCTTAGTCGATAGAGATACAGAAACTCTCCCGCACGAGGGGAGAGGAGGGCGACTACGGATTCAGTTGTAGAATGGAGAAATAAAATGAATAACATCAAGCAGGTTCTACAGATTATAGAGCACAGACCTGTGGCTCTGACATCTGTGGTCATGAAGTCATTGGAGCGCCTGGTTCTGCCCCACCTCAAGACCCTCATGGCCCCCCTCCTAGATCCCCTGCAGTTTGCTTACAGAGCCAACAGATCTGTAGATGATCCCATCAACATGGCTCTTCACTTCACCCTGCAGCATCTAGACCCCCGGGAACCTACGCCAGGATCCTGTTTGTGGACTTCACCTCTGCCTTCAACACCATCCGCCCAGACCTCCTCCAAGGCAAGCTGTCCCAGATAAACATGCTTGATCCTCTCTGCAGGTGGATCACCAACTTCCTGACAGACAGGAAGCAACACGTGAGGCTGGGGAAGAATGTCTCGGACTCCCGGAACATCAGCACCGGCTCTCCCCAAGGCTGTGTTCTTTCTCCTCTGCTATTCTCCCTGTACACTAGAGTTGGGCGGTATCCAAATTTTGATACTGTTAAACCGTCTCCACATTTTCCCGGGGTATACGGTATTACCGTTGCTAAGGCTAAAAAAAACCAAAAAAAACAACCTCGTAGCACTATGGTGGAGTCGCCTCGCCAAATGGCAGCTTGCACCTATACCGTTCAGAAACAGAATAGCAAGCATTACATAGGCCTAATGATGCTGAAAACATAACAAAACATGTACAAAATTAGTAACGTTTATTAACAAATGTTTAAAGTGCAAATACAGCAGCCCACCGACGGAAGGAAATGACAAATTGTCTACAACAAACACGTCACGCTACACTACACGTCATGCTAACAAATTGGGCTAAATAAAATACTTGATCTTATCAAATAAGAAAATCTGAACAATAACAAGACATAACCGAAAATGTGCATATATAACCCTGTCCTGAGAACGCAGTGGAAAACACTGCTCATTTTGTATATTTTTTAAATCTATTAACATAAATCAAATAAATTAACAACTATACAACATCCCAAACCATTTTCGTCCGTCAGAAAAAGCTACTCCTTATTGAAAATAAAATTATTAAGCTATTATTTTCGCCAGAAAAACCAGCATGTTCACTTTTTCTGGCTTGAGTAGGGCACGTTGTGGATTGACAACTTTGCCCGCGGTGCTGAAGACCCGTTCCGATGGAGAGCTTGTGGCACAAACACACAGGTATTTTCGGGCAACCCTCGACATCAGAGGAAAGCGCCTGACTCCATTGGATTTCTACCAAAGAAGGGGGTCTTCATCTCCCAGAATAACAGCCTCGCGACAATATGCAGTTGTGTCTGCTTCTGCTCGCTCCTCCACAGTGCCGAGCGGACCTGCCACCGCAGCAGTTTTTCTTTGAAGGAGGCTGCCTAGCGTCATCTTTTTTTTTGGTGGTTCGGGTTGCGCTTCTCCTTCTTCCACTCTGGTGGCCCGTGGACCTACTGATGCTGCTTGGCACTCCAGTATCACCATCTCGGCCTCTAACTCAGTTTTTGTCTCAGCCAAAGCAGTGGCATCAGTCTCATATCCTCCGCGGTACAGAGGATCAAGAAAGGTGCATTTTCGCATCAACTTGCGCACTGAATTGCTCTGATATTTCACCTCCAGCTTGTCAAGAATTCCAGTTTTTATGAATTTCGTTAACTGGACGTCCTCATCTGACACCGTCAACACATCGTCCCTGCAGAGCTGGAGCATTGGCAGGACAGAGGAGCTGGGTACATAGTTCTCTCCAGACAAAATGTCAGTGAAGTCACTGACTGGTTTCAGTGCCTTCTGAACAGCCTGCAAGACATCCGTGTCCTGCCAGGTGAGTGACAGGTTGCTCCTTCTATCGTCAGACAGGACGTGTCTGATTGCTTGAGCCTGCCCGAGGATGCGCTCTACCATGGCAAGTTTAGACCCCCAGCGAGTTGCGCAGTCCTGTTGATGAAAATAACAACATAGGCTATATTATTTAAATTCTATTCTATGTTTTTCTATTCTCCACCATTGCCTATTATGATAATCACAGCGTTAATAGGATGCGTTTATTTGTCTGTAGGTCTATAACAAATTGATATCGGCTTACCGTTATGAGGCTATGTTCTGGGAGTCCCAGCTCCACTTGCTTCTTGTGAAGTTCTCTTTTTCGGTGCCAGCTGTGCGAAAAGGCCCCAACGATACTACGACATAGTCCAAGGGTGCGCTCAGTTGTTTGCCTTTGGTCCTGTACTGCATTTGTAACAGCCACGTTGAGATTGTGACCGAAACAATTGAGCCACGGCCAATGCAGGGACCTGATTGCAGCAGCGATGTTGGCAGCGTTGTCCTTGGTTATGGCTGAAAGTTTGGCTGAAAGTCTTGTCAAGTTGCCAGTCCTGAAGCACGTCTCTGAGCGCAGCAGCAAGATTGTCCGCTGTGTGGCTTTCAGGAAAATATGTCGTCTGGAGACATGTGGATTCCAGTTTCCACTCAGGTGTAATTATGTGGACAGTCAGCGACATATATGGCGTCATGTTGACGGACGACCACATATCAGTCGTAAGTGAATAACTATCACTCCCTGACAACAGTACTTGAACCTCGTTTCTAACTTTGTTATATAATTCTGGAATGGCTGTTTTGGAAAAATATTTACGTCCAGGCAGCTCGTACTGTGCATCTAGTTCCTTTAGCATGTCCCTAAATGGCTTCTTTTCCACCGTATGAAAAGACACCATTTCTTTTGCCAAGTACTTGGTCACTGCATCGCTACAGGCTGTCCTTTTGGTATTTTTTCATTTTCCCGAATGCACCCATTATCGTTGGTTGTGTGTAAGTGGTTGGCCTGGTTGTTGTTGCTTCGACATCAGAATCAGCAGGAGGGGTTGACACCGTTGCACTTGTTGAACTCTGCGGAAAACTCATCCTAGCAGCAGTGAGTGGTTGATTGATCTTGAGATGGGCCCTGAGATTTGAAGTGTTTCCATCTCTTGCCACCACCGTCTTCATGCAGATTTTACACAGAGCCTCGTTGACATTAGCCGGCTCTCCCTTGTCATTTGGCTGAAATCCGAAATGCTGCCAAATTGCAGAAGTTGTGTTTTTCTTTGGGACCAACTCAGCGCGGCCTGTCATGTTGTCTTGTTTTTCTCCTTCTCCTTCTGAGCGGTAATGTCACGTGACGACGCAACATCCAGGAACTTCATCGAACTTCAACTTCATCTCTCCGATCAACAGTTAAGAGCAACATTGTACTATAGAGACGTGCCCGAGGAACACGCACGTACATATGGTGAGCTCCGCTGGAGCGGTCCTTGCTTGGTGTTTTCTTCGTTTCTTTCTTTGAACTTTTTGGATTATTTTGGCTTCTCTCCTTCTCTCGATTGTTGGTTCACCTCCTCCCAGCGTCCCGGCTGAGGGGGAGACGATTTCTCTTTACCCCGCGAGCTTGCAGGCGGATAGCACAATGTCGGCACCCACGGGGCCCCAGGCCGCGGCGGACAAGCCGACTGAGAAGGCGGGTGGTAGCACGGAGAGAACTACGAAGAAGAATGATGGCGACGTGAGGAAAAATAGGAATGTGGGATACCAAAAAGAGCTGGTGGTCTTTTTGGAGCTGGAGGGTGGGGCAGGTCTGTCCCCTATGGCCTTAATGAAGGCTACGCAGGAGGTGTGTGGGTCTGTACTTGGCTGCCGCATGGTGACCAAGGATAAGTACGAGATAGTGGTGGCTTCCCAGGCAGCCAAGGAAAAGCTGCTGGATGGGTTCCGGATCGGCGAGACCAGGGTCCACGGGCGAGACATCAGCAGAGACGAGGTGGTGGTCTCTTTCATGGGCCTGCCGCTGTATATCCAGGAAGAGGAAATTTTGCAGAAGCTCCACTCCTGGGGAGTCTCCGCTGTTTCCGAGGTGAGGTGGAGAGTGTGGCCGGGGACTGGCATCACTGACGGCACCAGGTTTGTCAGGGTACGCTTCACTGCCGCTGTCACGTCTCTGCCGTATTCTGCCAGGTTCAACACTACGGAGGGGCCCGCGTACTTTAGGGTCATACACAACAGGCAGGTGAAGGTGTGCAGGGGGTGTCTCCAGCCGGGCCATGTGTTGCGTGAGTGCCCTGGCTTCCTGTGCTGGAAGTGCGGTGGTCAGGGGCATTACGCCCGGGAGTGCGCGGAGCCCAGGGCTGGGTGCTCGGGCCGCCGTAGCTCTGGCCCGGGAGAGCGGAGCGCGAGAGAGGGTGCCGGTGGCGGCCCTGCGGCTGGGGCTTGCCCCGCCCCCTCCCCCGCCGCCTCGAGTCTGGACACTGAGGCTGTCCAAGACACTGTGATTCAGGGTGCCCGGGCAGTCGTGACGGAGCCCGGGGCTGGGTGCTCGGGCCGCAGTGACTCTGGCCCAGGGAAGCGGAGCACGGGAGGAGGCGGTGGTGACAGCCCTGCGGCTGGAGCTGGCCCCACCCCCTCCCCCACCGCCTCGAGTCTGGACAGTGGGACTGTCCAAGATGCTGCGATTGTACGGGCACTCGTGGCGGAGGAGGGCGAGGGGCTGCTTTCTCGCGCCTCCTCTTTGCGTGGGGGTGTGGCCGAGGGGGGCTTCCACCCTGAGGCTGTGGTGGCGGGGGCTGAACCGGGAAGAGGGACAGATACTGCTGCGATCCAGTGTCTGGCCCCCGGGGCGGGGGGGGGCGCCGCCGCCTGAGGTCAAGACCCCCGGGCCTTGCCGCTCCGGGACCGCCCGGGGGGCGGCCAGGACGAAGCTCAGATCTCGGGCTGAGAGAGACGGGGTGGTCCGGTCTCCGCAGGCCCCTCCGGGCCCGCTACCACGAGTGCGAACGCGGCCATCAAGGGCCTCAATAAATGTAAGAGTCCCGGGGAGGATGGTCTGACCGCTGAGTTTTACCGGGCATTTGCTCACCGGCTGGCACCCATTCTCCACGTGCTGTTTCATGATATCGAGAGGGAGGGCAGGTGCTCGCACTCCTTCACTCTTGGTATCGTGACCCTAGTCTTCAAGAAGGGTGCTCGAGAGAGCCTGGCCAACTACAGGCCTATAAGTCTCCTCAACACCGACTACAAAATCCTGTCTCGCATTCTGACAGGTAGGTTAAAGCGCGTCATAGGCGTGATAGTCGCAGACACGCAGGCGTACGGAATCCCGGGGCGTGACATCTCAGACACAATACTTTCTTTAAAGTACCTGTTGAGGGAGATATACGCCACGGGTGGCATTCACGTCTCTGTTGATTTCAACAAGGCGTTCGATAGAGTAGAGCACAGCTTTCTCTATCGAGTTCTGGGAAGGTTTGGCTTCAAAGATAGGTTCATCAATTGGATCCGCTTATTATACTCGAACGCGGTCAGTCGCGTGAAATGCAACGGCCTCTTCTCTGACCCCTTCCCTTTGCGGAGGTCGGTCAGACAGGGGTGCCCGCTAAGCGCGCTTCTCTACAGCATAGTGGCTGAATCCCTCGCTGCTGTGCTGAAGAAAGACAGGGCCGTGCGCAGACTCACGAGCCCCTCGGGTACCGAATACAAAATTTTTCCATTCGCGGACGACACAAATCTTATCCTTCGGGACTTGCAGAGCCTCGACGCGGCTCTCCACGTGCTCAATGTCTACTGCCTGGCTTCAGGCGCCAAAGTCAATCTCGAGAAGTCCTCCGTGGCTTTCTGCGGAAGCCTTGCAACCGCCCAGAACACCTGGGGCCTCAGGAACGCAGCAGACCTTTACAGGGTCCTCGGCGTCCCACTGGGGAAAGATGAGGCGGCCTGTAGAGACAATTTGTGGACAGGTTTGTACAACAGTGTTAACGCTTGCATGAATTTATGGCGGCTTCCTGATTTAAAAATCAAGGTAGCAGTTAGTACTTAGTTTGCATCTGTAATGAGTCATAGAAGTCATTAATTCAAACCTATTCAGCTCTAATCTTATTGCAAAACAATAACCAGTTCCCAGTAGTGTACAGAAAATGTACACACGATAAATAGTAACCCCAAAAAATATTGTTCCCTCTGTCATATTGAATGATAAGTCAATATAGTAAAAATCGTGACAGGCTTACATTGTGTTTAAAACAATGCAAGGCTCTATATGTTTACTATAGGGCCTGATGGATGTGTGAGCTCATATTTCTGCACCTAATGTGTCCAGACACACATCCTCACATCCTTTTCTGGTAAAGGGTGCACGATCTGCTTGTCTCCATGGAGATGCTCTTGCTTTGACTGGAATGTTCCATGGTATGACAGTAAATGGGTCATTCCAGAATTGGAGGACATTTGGGCTTTAAAATTCTTGAAAAATAAACCTTCACTTTTCTGTTTTTCTGCTACATATTCATCAATAATAGGTAATAAACTATCAAATGCGTGATTAGCTCAGCTTACGGATCAATGGTACAATTTTTATTACATGATTTATTTGGTTTATTTATTTACTTTAATCACAGTAACAGGGTTGCAGGTAACAGGGTTGCAAATCCTGTTACAATCCTGTTAGCTGTTACTGCTAATCAAGAGAAAAAACGTATTTATGCAAATAAGTAAAGTTCTGATCATATGCATAACAGGGTTGCATGAGGTAGAGTGAGACATTCAATCAAGACTAACTATGTTATAAACATATGAAAAATAGAAGAAACAAACCTTTGCTCTACGCATTCTTTTGGAAAACTGTTTGATGTCAAGTCCAGGGTATCATGTGGTTCTGCTTTCTTCTTCTTCTACCAGGCTAAAAATGGTATGGTAACATGGTTGCGTGCATGTTGTGGGACACATGTTCCATGAATAATAATTATTATTTGAAATATTCTGTCTATTAAAGGTACACTGTGTAAGATTTTTACCCGTTAATTACCGAAATTGAAGATACCTATTCAAAAATACAGTGTTTTCCAAGCCTTTTCACTTCCATCATGAAATCAAAGTATTCTGTTGGACTTAGATATAGTCGCATAAAAGGGGAATCTGCCCCATGTAGAGGCATCAATTTGGATTACGAGAGCCGCAGAAGGACATACTGTATTTTGGGCTCCGCGTTCGCTGTTTTATTTATAGCTGTCGACACTGGCCCGTGGATTTCACACAACAAGATAGTACGCGTTTGGATAAACAACACCAAGCATGTTGCCGGATCACATATACTCCGCACATACATCGGAGGAGCAAGCACCTTCATCTAAGAGGAAAAGAAGAAGGACATAGTACCTACCACGGCTGGGGCTTTGTCGCAGCGCGGGCCCGCACCCCGGGTTCCGCCTTCGTCCCCCCAAGTGCAGACCGACCTCCGCCCTCTGCGGTCCGGTTCCCGATTCCCCCCACCCACGCACAGCGCCGGGTGCGCTTCACGCATGCGCGCGGTTCGGGCGCGGCTGCCGGTGAACCCACCTCCGGGTACGCCGAGCTGTCCGCGTTACGTCGCGCCCGGGTGACCCTCGAAGTCTGCCGTAGCTAGAAGCGGAATTGCAATACCCACCATCCACCAATGCGCCACCATCCTACACAGTGTACCTTTAAAACAAATGTTCCCACAGTTGCAAGAGATGGCAATGAAACAAACAATACAAAAAAAAAAAGGAAATTTAATTTTAACTGTTTTATTTGAGATTCAATTTGGCCATTAGAGGGGTGGGACAAGAGGAAAATGGCATTTTGGGGGGTACTCCAGACTTATTTGGTATTTTTAAAACTATTTTCAAGCATTCTTTTCTCTTTTTTTAAAAGATTTGGTTTCAGGACAGGTAAATTCACTCAGACTGTATGTTTTAGTATTTTGTATGTGGATAATTTAATATTTGATGGGTGGGACATAAAATGTCTTCCAATTCTGGAATGACCCAAACACATATACATCTAGCATTTATTCATTACAAGTGTTTCTATTGCTAAAAAATGCAATCATTTCTTCTGTGAATAGGGGGGACTCTCCACAGATGTGAACTGTAATGTACCATAGTCCTGAAGCCCCCTTGTCTCCCCAGTGAAAGATAGGTTTAATTTATACTGTGGAACAAAGCAATAATATTTCCATGGAGACGAGCAGGTGGCGGACCATCCACTAGAAATGTTACACAATGTACCTTTAAGATGTCTGTTTATAAATGAAAGCAAGGTGTTTATAAATGAAGGCAGATTTGTTCAAGCTATTTAAAGCTGTTTGAAATTTGATCAGGCACTCGAAATAATCATGCATGGATAACAGTTTGAACTACAGACCTCCTACTTTCACTGACTGAAAATAAAATAAACAAATACACTTTTCTTCTTGCTTCTTATACCTGTTTGATCGCGTGACTCATTAGAGATGGAGTATGTGGACAAGCATTCTTATAGAAAATGTCCTAATAAAACAATTATTTATGACGCTTTTCCACTAATTGGGGTCAAGACTCAGCTCAGAACATGCAATAATTTTTTTCGCTTAAATGTATTCACACCTTCTTGGTGTAAACAAAGATCCTTAGAGATTCAGAACACTTTTAATTTGATGCTTCAACACATTTACACACCGTCTATTCATGTTTAGTACATCATTTCATCACATTAGATAAAGTGGTTATTGGCAGATTGTGTATTTAGTGTAAATTGTCTTTTGTGGTGCAGTCTTATTGATGCACCAGTGTCCATAAATACATTTGTTAAAGAACATTGTTCAGAGTAGAGTTGGGCGGTATCCAAATTTTGATACCGTTAAACCGTGTCCACATTTTCCCGGGGTATACGGTATTACCGTTGCTAAGGCTAAAAAAACAAACAAAAAAACACTTGGTAGCACTACCGTGGAGTCGCCTCGCCAAATGGCAGCTTGCACCTATACCGTTCAGAAACAGAATAGCAAGCATTACATAGGCCTAATGATACTGAAAACATAACAAAACATGTACAAAATTAGTAACTTTTATTAACAAATGTTTAAAGTGCAAATACAGCAGCCAACCGACGGGACGAAATGACATTGTCTGTGGGCTAAAGCTAACAAACCAACAGGAATCAAATAAAATACTTGATCTTATCAAATAAGAAAATCTGAACAACAAATAACAAGACATACCCGAAAATGTGCATATATAACCCTGTCCTGAGAACGCAGTGGAAAATACTGCTCGTTTGTATATTTTTAAAATCTATTAACATGAATCAAATAAATTAAACGTACAACTATACAACATCCCGGACCGTTTTCGTCCGTCAGAAAAAGCTACTCCTTATTGAAAATAAAAATATTAAGCTATTGAATGCAAAACCAGCATGTTCACTTTTTCCGGCTTGAGTAGGGCACGTTGTGGATTGACAACTTTGCCCGCGGTGCTGAAGACCCGTTCCGATGAAGTATTTTCGGGCAACCCTCGTTCCACCAAAGAAGGGGGTCTTTGTCTCCCAGAATAACAGCCTCATGTGGAAGTTGCGTTTGTAATAAGAAACCCGAAAACTTCTCACATTTCAGACTCAAAAACGGAGAGTTGTTTTTATTAACACGCGAGAATATCAGGAAGGAGCTGCGCTAGAACACAAAAGCAGCGTGTCAAACGTCACGCCTTTCTTAAAGGGACCGCAACTATTATCAGAAGCAGTGACTTTATAACCGAACGTCATCTCTCCGATAGTAATATTAGTTTTAAACTGTAATAGTATTAAATTAACAAACACAACCACACATACATAGGTGCTGGACAAACACTCTTTATTTAGGCATTAAATTAATTATAGTTAATATTATATTAGGGCAAGATTTTTTATTTTTTTTAATGACGGTAATGAATCTGATACCGTTGCTATTTTTAGATACCACAGTATACCGTATTACCGTATTACCGCCCAACCCTAGTTCAGAGCAGGATGATTTATGAATGTACTGAACACATGTAAAAAAGCAAATTAAGCAGCAGTTTTGAATGAGACATAGCCCTACATAGGCCACAGTTGCAGTCTTTTTTACAGCGCAGGTCAATTGATGGCAACAGACGCCCCTGTAGGTATGAGCACAAATGTTAAATGTGCTATTAAGAAATTGCTTTGACCTCTGGATGGGTCTCTAGGCTGATATAATGATCCACATGCGGACCTCTTTCATCGCTGTAATAGTAGAAGAGGTTGAATTGAAAATCAGAACATGTCTTAAGCTGCCCCTCTTCTTATATTAATATATCTATACATATATATGCACATGAGCAATAGGCCAAAATTAGTCATGACTCCTGACCGTAGACTGTATAAATAAGTGGACTAAGGGAGTGTACGTCACCCAAAGCATTCAGCTCCAGTCAAATTAAGCTCATGATGATGAATTTGGAGCCGCCTTCCATATTAGGAATATGAATTAATTTACAGACAAAATAAAAACATCAAGATAATGTAGAACGAGTTAATACGAATATTTTAAGACCAAAAGGACGAGGCTCACAGCAGCAGCTACAGAGAAAGAGGTGACAATTTTTAATTTGTCAGTTAGAAACGGAGTCATTAAGTCCCCCCATGTTCACTTCCTATTTGGAATGTGGTGGCTTGCACGTTAACCTTACCTATTTATATGTCTATGCTCCTGACCAGGCCTAGATCAAGATCTGGAGATGGGTCCTCATGAGATTCAGGGGGATTTGTCATTGTTTTAACAATGTAATGTAATATGTAATGTAATGATTAGAGATGTAACAATATCCAAATCTCTTGGTACTATATTTTCACATATACATCTCAGTGTACAATATTTATTGAGATATTTTGTGGAGGCTAACAAAACTATGACTGTGACTATGCTACTTTTTCCTTTTAAAATGCCTTGACGAGACTTAACCCAAAGCTCTAAGATTCAAAAGTGATTATAACATTTATATCTTCATATAGTCTGCACTGAAACGACGCAAAGGATCACAATCTATGTAGTTCCTGATGTTTTTTTTAGTTATTGTTGCACCATAACTATTAATTTAACTGAAGAGACTTGTAATTCGATAGATTGTGATGTCTACGACAGTGTTTCCCAACCTTTTTTGTCTTGTGTACCCCCTGAGCCTTTTTGTCATACCTGACTCATACATGTTGATAATTCTCCAAAAGTAGAATGTGACACAATGGATTATAAAATGAAAATCATTTTATTTCCTCTCCTTAATTTGAAAATTTAATTCTCAGGCATTTTCTCTCTCTCTTTTCTTTAACTCAAATTTACTCAAATTAGAATAAAAAAATCAAAAAAATCTCCCCCTGCGCCTGGCAGCGACACTGCCGAGTACCTCCTGCAATGTGCTCGCGTACCCCTAGGGGTACTTGTACCCCGGGTTGGGAAACACTGGTCTACGATATGATTGTGAGATCTTGGACGATACAATATCACGATATTGCTGTTATTACATCCCTAGTAATGATAGGGTCCAGTTTGCCTAAAAGACTGAAGATTACAGCTATTTCTTGTCAATAATCCCATTACCAATGCCATTATCTTTATGAACTTTCTTTATCCCCAGGTTTGACATTTGATATGCCACTCTTTTCAGACAGATACTGTTTCTTGGTCAAATTTCAGGGATTGAGAATGCACTCTTTCTGATTGAAACTTAGGCACAGATCAATAGCTGACTCCTTGTGGCTGCCAATGCGGACACATACTGCGAGCATCGATCCAGTTTCAGAAGAACGTTAGCCTCTCTTTTCCCTTTGTCCACTGTCTTTGAGAATGGAAAATAAATGCTGCGAAAAGATGGATGTACAAAGAAAAAAACAGAATGAGGATGTTTGCTGGTGACTCTGTTATAGCCCGCTGTACCACAAGATGACAATATGAGTGTGGGAATCGAAACCTCTGAGTGACTTCCTAAGCAGTGTTTGTGGTGGAAAAAGGGAATGGGAAAGGGATGTTGTGGTTTTGACAGTCTGAGGATCATTCTAGCAGGATGTGAATCTGAACTTGCACTGTAGTTTTAGTCTTGATTTATGTTTTCCTTCATTTTGTATTTATAACAGTACATGGCTAGTGGTAGAGTGGTTAGCAATTGTTTCCCAGCTGAAGACTGAACTTTGATCTTGCAGCCAGCATTGGGTCTGCATCTTCTGTGTTATTCTGTATTCTCGCACCGCAAAGATCCACCCAGTGCGTGTACGGATCCACCCACTAATCAGATTGTGTGTAAAAAGATGAATACATGTCAAATGGTGCAAGGTGTGTGTCTCCATGGAGATGTCATGGCTTTGTGTGGAATGTGCTGGTGATGCCACTAGACCAAGTTACAGGTTATATCGGTGTAAAGGCGAATGAGCTCACAGAAGAATGCATGACGTGACTTCAGTGGGATTTATTTTGCATTAAAAACTGATGTAATTGATTAATGCAAGATGGTTATTTTTAAAATCATACTGTGGAACATTTCAGGCAAAGCAATTAAATCGTTGTGACAAGCAGGTGACCGAACCTCCACCAGTTACATACATTCAGTGACTGATTTTACAATTGCAGGCCAGGCGTGAAGAGTTCTTGGTTCTTGGGGTGAATTACATCTGAAATATTCACTGTGAATGAAGGGAACGTGTAGTGAGGGAATTTGGGAGTATGGATTAGTCTAGCAATGGGTCCTACACTGACCTATTAGCCACACTAGAATAATTAGGTCAGTGCATATACCCTTAATGTGTTAATGGCATGTGCATTAGTGTGGTCAGTTTTGCAGGTCTACATTGTCTACACTTGCCATATCCTGGCCAGAGGACATAGAAGATTTTCAGCAGCAGAATAAAAATCATTACGAGCTGGAAAGTTATTAGCGTGGTTGAAGACACACACCCTGCAGGTCCGGAGGCCTCACTGCACTCACCTGTCATAAATAAACATCCTGATATCTGCCGGCTTTCAGAACCAAGGCCCCATTTGCATTTCCCTTTGACTTTTCTGATGTGGAACAAAAGCAACATGTCTGGCAGAAGCTGGAGAGGAGCTTGCTGCTGGTAAGTGACGCTGCATTTGGGTTCAGGACCTTGTAGCTCATTACTGGGGAAAAAGGATGTGGATGCTGGCAACATTACAAGCCCCCACTCCACCTCCAGGCACTGCAGCACGGAGCGTGGAGCAGGGAGGTGGAGTTGGAAGGAAGCTAGAGCATCAGCAAAGTCACAGCAAACATAACATGCGTATACATACATTCAGGCTATTTTTACACAGGGATTTTTATTTTATCTCAAACTCAAGTGATCTTCATGGTTTTACATATATGGAAAAATCTGTTATTATTAGCATTATTTCTTTGTTATTATGGGGAAATTTTTTGTTACAATCCAAACAAGGCAATAAGTTGACAGTTGCAGCATGTTTGACAGAGAGTTTGTCCACTGATTGGTTGCTGGTTCGAATTCTGCTCTCGACATAAATATCATTGGTTGAGCGGTCAGATTGGTGCTCACATTCTGGCTCCAACAGATGAACGTCATCCTGACACCTCGTCCCTCATATCTGTGTATAGTGGTGTATGATGTAAAGCTATTTCAGTCCCTTAAATGTGGAAAAGCCCTATATAATAATATGACCGTTTACCAAAATAAAATGGGGGCCAAGGTAGCAAACACATTTGGTACCAATCTTCAGGTGACATTGCTGAGCCAAAATGTGAGGTGCAAGGTCCGAGTACAATACAGTGTCTTGAAATCCATCCCCAGATTTTGAGCAAGGATCTTAATAGAAGTGTACTAGTAGTAGTAGTAGTAGTATTCTATTATATCTGTTTGGGTTGATAAGAACAACGATAGAACCCACAGAAGTCAACTCAACACACAAACGCCACACAGAATGGCCTCACACAGTCTGGTAATTGAATCCAGGACCACATTAGTGTCTGTTCAGCAACAAACTGCAGACTGTCCATGTTCACTTTGAACACACATAAATTAACTTTCAGTTTGATTGACAGATCACATTTGGCCTCCCCTGCAAGAAGCATGCAAATGACTGGTATGTTGGAATGAAACCTAAAATGAATTGGTTGCTTTGCTACTACTAATGCTAATGCCGACTCTTGTTCTTCATTCACATGTGGGAAAAATGTATATAATTTCTCAAATGTGTGTGTGTATATATATATATATATATATATATATATATATATATATATATATATATATATATATATATATATATATTAAATGTTTTGCAAGTGGTTAGAGATTTCTGTCTATTTATTTGAAATTGTCAGTTTTCCTCATTTACATGACACGTTTGTTTAATAATCCAACGTAATGAACTGCAGCTAGAGCTCGAAAGCATGAAGAATTGGCAAAGGTGGGCGGACCACATGGCATCATTTATAAAACCCGCACTAAAATATAAGCTACATTTTGCACTATGCTTATACAGATGAGAATGTTATTTGTTGGAATAGAAGGTTGAAAAGTGGAGGGACATAAAACAGGGTGTTTTATGTATTAGTTGGAGAAGTACTGGACGAGATGATTGCTAAACTCGGAACTTAGGCTGTTCAGGCTATTTTAGTCAAAAATGTAGGAAGTTATTTTATTAGGATAATATTTGGTATAAGACACTGTTAGTGCCAGTTTGCTAGTTCCAAATACTTGGGTTAACCAAAATGGGATTCTACTCAAGAATCACACAACAAAAACTTTTTTCAGAAAATACAGACACTTTGGTATTGTGGATTTTTTGCTGTTGATCTGTAAATCAATCACAGATTTTCCATTTCTCTGTTGTGTTTTCCATTGGAAGACTTTTAAATTACACTTTCTGTCCTCTCCATGCCAATGGAGCCTCTCTTAGCCTGTGCCCGGAGCTCTGTTTGAACTTCTCGCTGCACTCTGGAGATCCCCTGTTCTGTTCTGTGCTGCCACATGGCAAACAGTGAATAATATTTGACTTTATACAACATGGGATGAGATGCACTGCACTTGTGTGCGAATAGTCTCTGTATGTGTAGGCTTTAACCCTTTTTAAACCTAATACCAGGCATAGGCAGGGGCCCTTGCAGCGTGCATTCTAAGCACTCTCAAGGCTGCAGGCAAAGCAACATGAATATCAATGAATTATTAAACAGGATTATTTATTTACTTCCTCTGCACCCTGAACCACCTAACAAATCTACATAGCATTTTTTAAACCTGTAGCACATTTGTATGCATAATTTAAACTCATGAGAGAATATTTTCGTTACTGTGTGGAGTTTTGTGTGTTCTTGGGACTGAAAAATTCAGGGCTTTTGTTCTAATGGACTTTGATTGTAGACATGAACATTTGGCTGTACTTACCTCAGAAGAAGTGCAATGGAGGAATTTTGCCCCTTTGCACACTTGAGGGAGGCAGAGGGGTAGTCCTCATGAAAAGATTTGTGTGTACTGAGAATTTAGATAACATGCCAGTTATAAACTAGTTAATCCATGTCCATGTGGTTACAACATAAAATGTAACTTAGATAGAAAGTAACTCTAAGGTTTCTGTTACAGTCCCACGTATTTTCAAACTTCTGTCTATGAATGAGTTTGTGCAAATGTGCTTTTGGTGATTGGCAGTCATGTTTGCGTCAGTCAGCTCCAGGGCAACTTTTGCTAGAAGTAGCTGAAATAAGTGAATATGTTATGCAATATACAGCAACATTCAGCTACTTTAGCTGTAAATAAATACTTTAGGACTTCATGAAGGACTGCTTAGTGTAAATGAGGTATTGCACGGGTAAAGAAGGGTAAGATATCTAACATGTGCTCGTACTGGGGTGGTGTGTGAGGAACTACACTGCCAATTTCAGCCACAGTATAGTGGGCCATGGTTGATCCAAAAAACAATGTTTGTATTTTTATTTGTAAATAAAAACAAGGGGACATGTAAATAAATACAGTGTTTTTCAGATATCATACTCATACTTGATATCTTAACACATGCAAATGGATTTGGTTAATTGATTAGTTATTTTTTAGTTTCTTCATGACACTATTACCTCTACAATAAGTTTTACTTTACAACACAGATCCTTGGAGATGAATGAATGTATTATGCAATTCAGTCATTATTCATATTTTCTACTTACTTTATTATGGAGATTTAGTGATAAATTCATATTGATCATATGGTAAACATCATTATGTATTTATAAAGCTTGCCTTGTATCATCAGCAGCACGGTGTACATCAAACATGCCACCGCAATAAAAAGCTGACAGCCCACGTAGAAGCGCCTCGAGTGTGACCTGCACATGCATGCAATGTAAATCATGGGAAATGAGATGGGGCCTCCTCTCGTGCTTCTTGTCACTCACATCATCTGAGATACCTGTGCATGAGCCTTCATATTCAGGCACGCTTTTTCACTTGTGATTAATGCACTGTTGATTTGGCACACGCTTTTGCTGTTTATTGAGTGTTGCTACAAAATGGCAGCCACATCTTAACCAGTCTGCCCCAGAACTGTTCAGCTGTTCAAAAAACTCAAACTTGACTCTTTCTAAAGAGACTGAAATACAATCTAATAAATGCACTGGAGCATCGGCTGTCTGTAAATATTACCAACCACATGATTTTTATTCTACGAAGATTTACTATTATTGAAAAAAGAAACACTTTTTTGTCTGTAATTATCTATAATGTATTGCCCCATAGCAATCCTTCGGCATTGTAGAAGGACGGTCTGCTGATTACACATAAACCACAAAAGATCTTTGTAGATATATTTATGTGACTGTGTTTTTCATCAGTCAGAATACCAATCTAGAAGGCATCAACTCAACAATATCAGAAGTCAGTCTCTACGTTTACATGCTTAGTGAAATCTGAGTGCACGTAATACTGATCTAGCATTAGTTAAGTATTCTGTCCAAACACATCTGATGTTTTCCTGGCTGTTTCTTACCTTGTGCTGAATGTCTCTCCTAGTCTGTAATTGGACTGTGATGTTCCATGCAGTGGAGACCCATGTACATATCGGCTTCTACTGATGTGTCAATGAGATCTTTGAGATTCAATCTACACCTCTAAAAACAACCTCGATTGTAGTTCACGGTTTTCCTGGTGTGTATGTAGTGAGTATAGCAGGATGTCACAAGTGTAGCAGGAAAATGATTTGCAAATTAACTGAGAGAGAGACTAAAGTTAGTTAGTTAGTTTTTTTCTTTCTCCTTTTTTGCCCCAAGAAAGCACATTAAAGGGATCACAAAATCAAAATTGCCCTCCTATGCAAAGAAAAAACAACTACTGATAGCCACAATACAGCACAAGAAAATATTTGATATGGTTGCGACAGGATTTGGGATTTGAACAGGCATTGCCTTTCCCATTCTTTCCTTATATTCAGTAACGAAGTATTATTTCTACTACTTTTCCCTAGCCTTTGAATGTCACTCCTATGGCACACATGATAAGAACACAGCTGCCAGTAGGCTACAGTGTCCCCTCATTAGGCTCCCATTACAGTAAAGGCAGCTTCACTTGCAGCTGGAGATGCACAACACACCAGCAGCAACTGGCATCGCAGGAAGCATACTGTGTCATCATTCGGATAAGACTTTCTTTTTCAAGAAACAACATGGTATTATTACGTGGTATATTACGTGTTGTAAGAAAAATAGAGCTAAACTCTGCAGAGGTGTGAAAGGAGAGTGTCTTAGTAAGTTTAAAGAAGTCACCTTGAGCTACCAAACTCTTCTCTCTTTGAAGTTGCACACTGGCAGCTGTGTGTTATGTGTCTTAGCGTGTGGTGAAAGTACAGCAGTGGGAGCTGCCGGAGATTTCGGCTGTGGGGTTGAGAACGACTCTGTAATTCAAAATACAAGCATAAAAATATTAAACAACAAATATGATGTATTATTTGTCATGCTATTGACATTTAAACATGCTCCTGAGTACCTTTGCTTTGGCATTTTCTGTCTTTTTGTCTATTAACACCTTGTATCTGGTGCATTCCAATATTTGGAACTGGGGTTAGGGGCACCTTCCAATATGCTAACAAAAACATGCACGTGCTGTGAATACGATTTGATGGCAGAAATGCAAAAATTTTGATTTATGGACTTAAAAGCAGCAAAAGAGACCTCCAGACTTTTACCTCTTACTTCAACAAACTAGGGATTTCTAAATTGCAGTTGTTTATGGGACTTAGAGGGAGAAAACTTACTAAACAAGGATTCATTACACGACTGTGAATAAAGCAAATACAGTGGTCCCTCACTATAATGCCGTTCACCTTTCGCAGCCCCGTTGTTTCGTGGATTTTTTTATTCCAATTTTTTTAATAGTGTATCAACATGCATTGTGTTCTGCGTCCTGATTGGCTAAGGGACTGTAGACCTTTGCCGATTTGTCAGTCATTCTCCTCCGTGCTGTATCTCCTGTACAGTACAGAATGGGATCAGTTTGCCAAATTTATATAAATGTTCGATCGTGAGCAGTGTGACTCTGAAGTGCTGTATGTTTGTGAGTTTTCTCCCTGACAAAACAATGTCGAAAAAAAAAAAAAGACGGAAGTGGAAAAGTGGAAAAAGACGCGACAGCGGGGTGGCGCCAGGACGAAGAGGCATGGCCAGAGGAACTGTGAAATACACATGTGAGTCACTATTAATAATTTCTTATGTGTCCATGCTCATAGGTTGATCATTAAAATTGAATTTGTTATTTCTAAAAGCTATCATATTATGTTTTATATAGGAAAACCTTTATGTTTTGATTTCTCAAACAAATTAGTTTAGGGCCTGAAAACAGGTTCTGATCTTTGGTTTCATTTTATAATACTGTGCTTTTTTTTGTTGAAAATCTACGAAGGTTTGAGTGTTTAAACAAGAGACAAATGTGAGAAAATGTTAATGCCAGTCTGAGAAAAGTGTATAAAGTGTGTGCTGAGGCGTTTACAGCCTTAAAACATGTATAGTAATTGTAAAATATAAAGCTGAATACTTTGCGGATTTCGCCTATTGGTGGTTATTTTTAGAACACAACCACCACGATAAACGAGGGACCACTGTACATCTCCAGGTACGTTTTTGATGAGGGGACAATCATGTTATTAGTCATCAGTCAATAAAAACTAGTGCTGTCAATCGATTAAAATATTTAATCACGATTAATCTCTCTCGCCGCTGGGACTTTTGGGCTGTGCTGTGTTCGGGCAAGATTGCCTGGGGTTCTGTGGCCCACGTCTGCACCTGCGCGGCCGGGCTGGAGCCGATGGCGTCGTCGCACGGCGCTGTTTGTTTCCATGTCGCATGACGGCGCTAGTGCTTTTGGTGGAGAGGTTTGGTCCAGCGGCATGGGGTGTCTGTTGAATGGTGGGACCGATGTGGGTCCTCCTGCGGTGCTCCTCCGTGGGTTTGTGGATGTGGTGGCGGTGTGGGGGAGTGGGGGTGGCCGGGGGAGAGAGGCTGTGAGGCTTCTGTCACTGTCCGCAGCCCTTGTCGGGGGTGGGCGCAGATTCACTGTATGTTTTGGAGCGGACTTTGTTTTGTGTTTTCCTCGTGTGGGTAGCATCAGCACGTGCGCAGGGCTTGAAGTCGTGCGTGTGCGCGTGCATGGGCGGCCGTGCTGTGCTTTGTCCCACCTCCTCCAGGTGGGACTTCTCAGTTTTGTACAAGTTGTTTTCCTTCCTGTTTACAGCCGGATCCTGAAGTTTTTCTAACATTACCAGCAGTGTCCACAGCTTATGAAAAAATATTTCATTAGGTCACAAAGAGCGTTAATCTTGTGATACAAAAATTAACTGCGTTAAAGTTGTTTTGCAACATGTTTATAGCTCGATATTTTTGACAGCACTAATAAAAACACGTGGTCGGTATCTTTTAAAAACAGTCCATCTGCTTTTAGAAAAAGATTCTGAAATTCCCAAATCAGATAGAAAGTTCATAGTCACAACTACCCTGTAGTTGAGTGGTCACCTTACAACTGTCGCTAAAAGAAAAGTAGTTTGCATTATTTTGGCTTTTCATTTTCCAAGCATAAAAGTGATAGTTTCCCAACTCTTAGTCAATAAAATCTCTGGTTTGTGAATAGGCCTTGTGTTTATTTTTTTATTTTTTTTTCACTCCTTTGGTCATTAGTATGGTCTCTCTTTTCTCACCTGCATTAAAGCAAACCTGTAAAGCTCTGGTGTATTTGTTTTACAGAATCAAGGCCACAACAGTGAGCACCAACAGGTCCGACAGGTCTCTCCATCACACTGGGGCTGGCAATTGATCTCAAGATGGTTTTGGGACAATAAGCACTTACAAAACCAAATTCACAACATCCAAACATCTCATTCTACCCAATAGAACAGATGTTAGCATGCACACATTTGCATAATACTTCATGTAAATACACTAAATGTCCCTCTCAAATGAAACAACAATTGAACCATTATCTGCTTGAGTAGGGCAGGCCAATGTCCTACTGCAGTTTTGTCTGTCCCTAATTAGTTTAGGGTTAATGACCCCATTTAAATGGTGACAGTGTTTCAGAAGTTTCACAATCTATCTTTATATCATTTTGATTTATGGCATTTTTGGTCCATAATATGGAATAAGTGACATGCAATAGCTATTTATTCAATATCCTTAGATAATGATCTCCAATTAATTTTACTTCAAGACAGAAATTACAAATCACAAAAAGCTTTTTTGCCATTTTAAGAAAATTCACAAACCTGGTACTTGGTGCAACTTAAAACAGTTAATAATAGGAAAATATAAACTATGGTGCAAATACAATGCACGATATATCGGCATTAACATCGGTATCGGCCGATATTGCACATCGGCCCGATGTGTAAAAGTGGCTTGATATTCACGACCGATATTTGTCAATACAGTAATCCCTCGAATTAACGTTTTCTCACATTTCTCTCTTGTTTAAACACTTAAACAATGTATTAATAGTGAAGCATGGGGGGAAGGGGGAGGGCGGAGAAGTGTGCGCGCGGACACGTGACCAGCGCACCGGGGCTGCGAACGGTGTGGGCACGGGTCTCTGCGAACACGAGACCCGTGCCCACACCGTGCCTCCTCTAAACCAGGTCTAAACCCGGGCTCTTGCATGCGTTCGTTCATGCCGAGGTTTGATGTGCTCAGACTGCATGCATCGCGTGTGTCGCTGCTAGCCTCAGCCCTGACTGAAAAACATGACTAAGACCAAATCAGGCAGGAAAAGAACAGGTAGAGATCGTTTACAGAGGGATCCATATGCCGGCTGCATTTCCACAAACTCACTCGCCGCTGTTCGGTTGTAAAGGCTCAGGGTACACCGGTGAAGCTGCTGCTGCTAATAGCAAACCAGGAAATAGACCCGCATGCGGTGGCTTAATCCTGGTTTAGACCTGGTTTAGTCCTGGTTTAGATCTGATCCAGTCCTGGTTTAGTCCAGGTTTAGTCCTAGTCCAGTCCAGGTTTAGGCCTTGTTAAGACCTGGTCTAGACCTGGTTTAGTCTGCATTTAGTCCTGGTCTGGCAAAGGTCCCTTAGCCAATCAGGACGCAGAACACAATTTTACACTATTAAAAAAAAAAAACAAAAAAAAAAAGTTAACTCTGTCTAATTGTACACAGAGGTAGTATTAAATGCCATTCCTCTCCACAATAGATATTTACAATGGTATAAATAAATTGTTCCAACTTCATGTGAAGGGCCTTGTGTGGATTGCAGCTAGCCACAAACGTAAAAGGATACATAGAAATGCAGTTGCTTAAAGAAATTATTTTAACTTCAGTACTTCAGTACTACTGCATACATGTATATGTGCAGAGGCAGCCTGGACTGAGAGCAAAAGAAAATTCATTTCTGATTGAGAGGTTACACAAACGGTCTGTACTGATAGTGCCGATTACAGTCTCTCTAAAAGTACTCCCTGACCAAAACTCATTGCTCTTTAAAGGTTCTGTATTACACACAATTGATTCCTGTGAACTTTCAGCCATATTATAATGCTGTTACCTCCTCAAAACCATACCTGGAGTTAGGGGTGGGCGATATCTCGATATTTAAAATATATCGAGATATTTTTTAAACTTGATATGGATTTTGACATATCGTATACAGTATATCAACATAATGCTTCTATTTAATTCCGAGCTTCGCTTGTTTGCCTTCTCAGCGCTGTGCGTACCCCTGCTCGCCCCCGCTTCCTCCTTGCGTGTTTCATTGGCGGTGCCACAACCAGCCCGGAGGGGACAGAACTCCTCTCAGAAAAAGGGACAACTGGCTCCATTATATGGAGATACTTCATACTTAAGGCATCGGACGAACAGCAGACCGATGTCTACTGCCGTGAATGCTGAAAGTTTGAAAGCTTCTAGACCCACGAACCTTTTCCACCATTTACAGCCATCAGCAGCACATCCTCTGTCACAGAGAGAACACACATCCTCTGTCACAGAGAAAACACACATATTCCACTGAGTTGCATCCTTTAGTCTGGCAGGAGCTGACTGCATCAGTGGCACAAGGACAGAGCTTTTTGTTTTCAGTGTTTATAGTTTATGCAAATGAGCCATGTGGTGTTCAACAAATGTGCGCAAAGCGGCATTAAACACAACAATCTCAGATGGGCTGAAGTGGCTCTATAGTAGTTATGGTTTATATGTTGTAAAGTTTAGTAATGTAAAGTTTATTTACGCAGAAGATTTTAATTAATCTGCTGCAGTGTAAAATTTGTACAGTAGTATTTGGAAACATTTGGTTTGATCTGCACAGTGGCTTGTGGGATACATCATAGCCCCCCATTTTTACTCCATATCACCCAGCCCTACCTGGAGTTGTATTTTGTTTCAGTCACGCATGTCTGAGCAACCCTTTATTATAAGTCTGTCTAGATCTCCAAAATTCAAATACTCTGTTCCGCCTTGTGATGTCATGAAGAGATAGAGATTGGCAATTCCAGGGCTGAAATCATGCAAATGATTCTAGTGAAGGTTTATGGAGTTTAAAAATACAGAGGAGCTCTTCCTGTAATACCACATGACATCAAAAGGTGGAACAATGTGTTTTCTATTTGAGAGAAGAACTCTAAATATGCAGGGTTGAATGAAACAAAACACAGCTCCAGGTATGTTTTGATGAAGAAACAACATTATAACATAGATCAGAAAATAGCATAATATGGGCCCTTTAATTAAACTGGAACCAGACGTTTTTTTCTTGCTTCTATTCTTGCAACAGATAGTCAGTCGTAATCAACCTGTGCATGTCAGCTCTATAGAGAGAGGAGGGAGGAAATGGGAGGGGCGAAGAGGCTGGATGGTGGGGCAGGTAATAAAATTCCCATGTGGCTTGTCTTCCATTGGCACATTAATGAATGTTCTGAACTGTCACACAACAATAGACTGTTTGCCTATACGGAATGCGGGAGGGCTTCATTCTCCCCTCCCACCGAGCTTGGCATTCAGTCGAGCGTTTCTTATTCAGAGAAAGCATCTGAGGCAAAATACAACCAGCGCCATCTGCTCCAGCTCCCCATGCTATCTCGCCACAAAGCAGATGATTATCAACTTCAGGCGCGCACTAGAGCATCTCAGCCAGCAAGCCAAATACCATCAACTGTCTGGGATTTGAGAAACTTTTAAAAACCCTGCACGGTGCTCTGTTCTCCAGCTCATTTTTCATGTAACGCATTTGTTCCCTTTAGTCATCATCCACTGACATTTTGTTCCATCTCAAACCATTTCAAATATCACACAAATTACAGTTTTATCTCACCGTATAAATGCAGACCTCTCCTTTCTGTTTGGCAAGATGGACATTTATGATAATATGCAGCTTTGTGGACTTTCAGAGGTGTTGATTAGCTTTTAAATAATATTTAAAAGCTTTTATGTGTCTATTAGGATAGTCAGTATTAACAGAAAGGCAGAGACCGCAGGGGTCCATTCATACCCCCATGAGTTTCCCTTAATGGAACATGTAACACAGCATGCTCCTGTGTTACATGGAGGGAACGACGCGCCTTAAACAAGAATCCCTTGCTATTAGGCAAATACGAAATGTACTTCAGAGCACTATGGTTTCACTGTTTTTACATTGCAACAAATATATATATGTGACGCACCATGGAAGCTGAGCCCTCATGTCGGCATTTAAGATTCTCAGTAAATGCAGTTTTTGTGGGTTTTTTTTTTCAAAATTTGTGATTTTCGTTTTTTTTGCATAATGTGCTCGTTGAGATCATGAAGTAGCCTCTCCATGTTTCAGATAACAACATTAGTGACGTTAAAAACATACATTTTTAATTTCAAAAATGCTAGTTTTTGGCGAATCACACGGGGGCGTGTATAAATCAACATATATTCGCCAAGCTCGTGCGCCCGCCAATCCTGTCGCGTAGCGCAGAAGGGGATACCCCTTACTCTGATCAGCTGTGAGGAGCGCATGCATAGTAACAGGGCTCTCAAGTTTTGAGCGGGGTGGTGTGTGAGACTGCGGAGTGCGAGTGACTTTTTTTCGCTGAAAACGCGCGGTGCCTGCATTAACAAACTGTAACCACTGTTCACGCTGTGAACAGTGGTTACAGTTTTGAATTGCTTTAAAAAATTTCAGCGTGAGAAATACCATGTGTGGCGTGTGAGCATGTGAACACGTCGAATTGCGTGTGTCACACACTCAAAGCGTGAGACTTGAGAGCCCTGATAGTAAGCAGCACTAAGACAATATGGACATGAAAATTGACTTTTAACTTCTACTTGGAAACATGACACGTTCAGGAGAGCTTCGGGACAGGTTCGGGACATGTCCAGCTCGTGTACGGAGTGCGATTTGGCTCCAAAATACAAAATATGCGTTTACATTTGGAGATACGCTGAAAACACTGGGGTGAGTCATAATTATGACCATATTTCTGCATCAAATGGACTTTATAGACTTTAGGACATGTTTAAATACTAATTCAGCTGTCGTGTGGCAATCACATTGCGCTGTGCTCTGTGCCGGACCGCGGCTGCTCACTTCAAATTGTGGCTCCGCAGATCCTCATTCACAATGACAAACAACAGGTTAGTGCGTGTCAGGACATGTGTACTTTATAGACTTTAGGTCATGTTTAAATACTAATTCAGCTTTCGTGTGGTGATCGCTGTGCTCTGTGCGGACCGCTCTGTGCGGCTGGCTCACTGCAGGACTCGTGTGGTGAGTTTGTTGTGGCTCCACAGAAGTCCTTTCACAATGCGGCTAAGCTAATGCTAACGCTAGCATTTAAACAATGCGATCAGTGCGAACAAGAAGAGTCTCTTTAGGTTAATTTCCACTCTATTTTTGTTTATATAAAAGCCAAACGTTTTGCTATAGGCTATAGCGTTAGAGAAATACTTTATATTGATTTAATTTATATTGATTGAATTTGATATATATACAGGGCTCTCAAATCTCACGCTTTGAGAGTGTGACACACGCAATTCAACGTGTTCACACGCTACACATGGTATTTCTCACGCTGAAATTTTTTAAAGCAATTCAAAACTGTAGCCACTGTTCACTGCGCTTCTGTGCCCAAATCGGTAAGTTAATGCAGGCGCCGCGCGTTTTCAGCGAAAAAAAGTCACTCGCACACCAGTACTCGAGTTGAGCGATTGGCCTGTTCGCCGATCAGCTGTGAGCGAGCCGCGGGAATGTTTACGCGGCATTTCCAAGAGAAGAAGAATCCTTAACTTGCTACGTTAATGCTTCGTAAGGAACTCTCGTCTTGGGACACGGGATAATTTCGGGATATGTCCTTTTCTCCGGAGCTCCGGATGATTAAAGACCGTGACACGTGCATACATGGATACGAGTGACCGCGTTTTTATGGGTCATATCAGATTATTTCTGCATCTATTTCGGCACTAAACCAGAACTAAACCAGGACTAAACCAGAACTAAACCAGAATAAACCATGACTAAACCATGACTAAACCAGAACTAAACCAGGACTAAACCAGAACTAAACCAGGACTAAACCAGGTCTAAACCAGGACTAAACCAGAACTAAACCAGGACTAGACCAGGACTAAACCAGGACCTAGCCAGGACTAAACCAGAACTAAACCAGGACTAAACCAGAACTAAACCAGGACTAAACCAAGACTAAACCAGGTCTAAACCGGGTCTAAACCAGGATTCAACTGGGAATAAACCAGGACTAAACCAGAACTAAACCAGGACTAAACCAGGTCTAAACCAGGATTCAACTGGGACTAAACCAGGATTAAACCAAGACTAAACCAGGTCTAAACCAGGACTAAACTGGGACTAACCCGGCACTAAACCAGGACTAAACCAGGTCTAAACCAGGACTAAACCAGGTCTAAACCAGGACTAAGCCAAGACTAAACCAGATCTAAACCAAGACTAAGCCAGGACTAAACCAGATCTAAACCGGGTCTAAACCAGGTCTAAACCGGGACAAAACCAGGACTAAACCAGGACTTAACCAAAACTAAACCAGGTCTAAACCAAGACTAAGCCAGGACTAAACCAGGTCTAAACCAGGACTAAGCCAAGACTAAACCAGATCTAAACCAGGTCTAAACCAGCACTAAACCAGGACTAAACCAGGTCTAAACTAGGACTAAACCAGGTCTAAACCAGGACTAAGCCAAGACTAAACCAGATCTAAACCGGGTCTAAAACAGGACTAAACCAAAACTAAACCAGGTCTAAACCAAGACTAAGCCAGGACTAAAACAGGTCTAAAACAGGTCTAAACCAGGACTAAACCAAGACTAAACCAAGACTGTGTGTGATAACATATTATCCTGTGCATTATTGAATGATAATATGGACTTTTAGTTATAAAAGCATTTCCACAAACAAAGTACCTTCTAATTCTGCCCTGCCCTTCCACTATCCCCCCTGGTTTCATTTTATAACTCGACTACTGCTCGCACCCCCCCCCCGCTCCTCAGGAAAAAAATGTCACCCCCCACCCCCACCGCTCCTCAGAAATCACACTCCTAGCAATCTTCAAAACTTGAGAGCCCTGTATATATATATATATATATATACTATGCTATATTATGTGCAATACGAAATTCATTTGAGCAGTATTACGTCCTGTGAAATACTCCTTAAATACCTGTACCTTGGTATTTCATTACATATTTTATTACTTTTTTTTATTATATTGGTTACTTTGCTATACTATTAGTACATCCTGACTATAAGTAAATTTTGTAGTACACTTTGACTTAACATATTATCCTGTGTATTATTACATTATTGAATGATTCTGACCTGGACAGACCACATTGACAGTCACGATGGGGGAGGGCTTAGCTTAATGTCATGCGAATGAGGCAAGGTGTCACGGATAACGGAAGAACCCAAGAGCAGACACAGGTCAAATGAGAATAGTTGGTATTTATTACAGATTTTATCCAGGAATATGATGGAGAGCAGGACTCTGGAGCAGGGCAGGTCGGAGCTGGAGACTGGAGCAGGTGACTGGAGAACGGAGATCTGAGGCAGATGAACAAAAGATTAAGTATAGAGGTCGTAGGTAGGCAAACATATGTAGCAATATCATAGCACTAACAGACAAAGTATTACGATCTGGCACCGCTGAGCTGGCTTGACTGGCTCTTAAACCCTGTTGATTGGAGAGTTGGTTCAGCTGAGTCTGGCTCCAGCACACCTGTCTCCACTCCTGGAACACCAGAAGGGGAGGAGAAGGAGGTGGCCACTGAGGGAGTGGCAGATGAGGTCAGAGGGGCTGTGACACAAGGAGGGCTGAAAAGACGAAAACTTCGAGAGGGATTATCTGGAAACTAGAAAATGTGGTATGGCTGCATTCAAATCGACAACGTTTTTAAATATGGTCCAAATTTCACATGTAAGACATAATTGGAAAGCTTAGAACCTGTACTTTTAGAATCTGTGAATAACTCAAAACGCCTCCGTGACAACTTGGTATATATATAGATAGATTGTGAGTGAGTGAGCGAGCGAACCCACTTTGCGTTTGACTTTGTCAGTTTTTCTGTGTTTGCTTTGCTCATTCGTTTCCCAAATTCTGCGAGCGTTGTTTGGTGGTTTGGTGAACTGCGCACTATCACCGGTAACGATGGAACTTGTCCAGACGTATTTTTCGTTCAAATGATCCGTCAGGCTGGAGCAGCTTCAGTGATCAGAAAATTCTTTTTGAATAAAGCTACAAATCACCACGTTCTTGTTGATCATCCCAGCTTCATTCTTTTTATATATATTTTATATATATATATATACTTTAGCTTAGACCAGGGGTATTTGCCTACTTATAAAATGACCAAGTCAAAATGATCTACCCACTACAAAAATGCTAATCATTTATTTATTCATAAATATATGGAGAATTATTTACATGTACAATGCATGTTGATGTACCTTGCATAACTTCATGTACATTCTGCACATTTTTTGTCATTACCTTCTGATGACTTGCACTGGATGGAATCAGCTAGGGATGCGTAGTGTGGACAGTAGCTGCTGACAGCCAGCCTCAAGCACACTTCTAAATGATCATCAGTCATGGTGGAATGATGCTTGGGCTTAATGATCTTCATGTGGGGAAAAGGCTGACTCACATAAATAAGTTTTCACAACTATCTCCATTTTATCTGAAAGGTTTTAATCTTAAAATAAGCCAAGCAAAGTGTACTGCACTTCAACACTCTGTGCCCCGTTTTTGGACTCTCACCCACAGTTTGAGAACTTTGATTTGTTTTGTTTTGTTTTGTTTGTTTGTTTTTTCAACTTCCTACCTGGAGTCACATTCTCTTACTGGTTTTGCAGTGGTATTAACTAGCCTCTACACATTTTCAAAACGCATGTCATGACAAACAGATGCATTTGTGCACTTTTATTAGGCAAAATTCAACCACATGTCACGGTAGGGTTCCTCTGTGCGGTCACTGTAACATAAATTTAGATTAATTTTTGCTTTGCATTTCATGTTGCTCTTCTAATCAGAGGCATTGAGGAGTAGCCTGTGTGTGCTATGAGCAGGAGGAGCGAGAGCGTGAAAAGGCGAGGAGCGGCGCGCTGACGTGAGGCAGACGACAGGAAGGATGTTTTAAAAAGTTTAACCTGCTCTGTGATACACGCTGGTACGCAAAGGTACACACTGTAGCGAACACGCTGCGTGCGCTGGGAGCGTGCGTGCTGCTGCGCAGTGTCCGCGGATTCCACATGAGCACACAGGCTGCAGTGATAAGTCCCGCACGGTCCCGCACACCAGTAAGTTAATTGTTAACGGCAGCGGCCGTTATGAAATATGATCACATTCATCTCAAGACCAAGACCGGTGTCGAGTACTACAACTCTACGATCTACCCACACTACCTTGGTGATCAACTGGTAGATTGCGATCGACGTATTGGGGACCCCTGGCTTAGACTTTTTTACTTCTTCTGGTTGACACAAAAACAAGATACAGGATAAGTTTTCTGGCTTATATTGGTGTTTACAGATTGTAGAATGTGATAATCCATCCAATGTCCAAATAATTTCCCTTGTGGATCAATACAATTTGTATAAGTCTAATGATGAGACAATTTTCCCATTAATTGAAATTTGCCATGAAATATCCAATAAATATCCGATCATTTCTAATAGTGGCCAGACCAATCAACTTACTCTATTACAACAAAAATCTGCATTTAATTTTAGCTGCCCCCCATTTGTATTAAATATTATTGGCCTATAGAATATACTGGAGGAACAATGTTGCTGTTAAGCTTCTGTTCTATACCTCAAGTTATGTTCTGTGAAATTTTGGATAAGATAAGTAGGGATGCACAGATCCATTACTGTTATTGGATATGAAAAAATAGCTGAACTGGATATTGGCTTCCAAATATTGATTCAGTTGATATCCTGTTTGGACATATAAATTGATATACAGTGGTCCCTCGTTTGTCGCGGGGGTTAGGTTCCAGAAATAACCTGTAATGAGTGAAATCCACGAAGTAGGACAAATTTATATTTTGCAATTATTATACATGTTTTAAGGCTGTAAACGCCTTAAAACACTGGAATTAACATTTTCTCACATTTCTCTTTCGTTTAAACACTAAAACTTTTGTATATTTTCAACAAAATTTAGATTAGATTTAGATAGATTTTCAACAAGCACTCCCGGGACGCGACGCGCACCAACCCCTTAGAGAAGTGCGCGACACGTGCACTCCTCATCGTGGTCAAATCTGTGACAGAGCAGCATGACCAGCGCGAGGCTGCGCGTACACCGGGGCTGCGAGCACGAGATCAAACCGCGGCGCCCGGGCCATGCCTCCCCCTCAGGACCGCGTCCTCGCAGCCCGAGCCACAAACCGAACACGCACAAACGAACGCAAGAGCCGCACAAAACCAGCAAAGAGCCGCACGGGGTGATTTAATCCTGGTCCAGTCCTGGTTTAGTCCAGGTTTAGACCTGGTCCAGTCCTGGTTTAGTCCAGGACCAGTCCAGGTTTAGACCTGGTTTAGACCTTGCCTGGTTTACACCTGACCATATCACAAGTGAGATATGGTCTGGAAGCCACCTTCAAAATATCTCCTACTGGAGGTGTGGTTTACGATCGCCTACAGCCGTTTATTGGGCGTTACGAATGTCTATCATTTGGCGTATACGTAGCCCATAGCCAATCATGTCAGTTGTCAGTTCAAACTACAAGCTTCCGTTTGTCACGTAGTACGCGTGATTGGCTCCCAGAATCGGGAGAGCTCGCTTGCCATAATCGCCAGGCTGTCTTTCAGATCGGAACGAACGAAAGCAGCCTGGGATTTCCCAGGTTAGTTTAGACCTGGTCTACACCTGGTTTAGTTCTGGTCTAGACCTAGTTTAGTCCACGTTTAGTCCTGGTCTTGTCCTGGTTTAGTTCTGGTCTAGACCTAGTTTAGTCCACGTTTAGTCCTGGTCTAGTCCCGGTCCCCCCGCGTCCCCCATCTATCAATCAGCAAAGGTCTACAGTCTCTTAGCCAATCAGGACGCGGGAACACAATGTTACACTATTAAAAAAAAAAAAAAGTTACACTATTAAAAAAAAAAAAATCTGCGAAACAGCGAGGCCGCGGACAGTGAGATGCAAGATATTCAATATAATATCAAATCTTTTGATGCTTGTGACACGATTCGATACAATATGTTTGCTGGATACGCATGTGTCCCTCCATGCACGCTGTGTTGTAATTTATTTTGGTTCAAAAAAGAAACAGTTATTGTGGTGTCCTCCTCAGATGCAGCAAGAAAATAGCTCCATAGGGACTGAAATATTCTAACAGAGGTGGGTTTTATCTTTCAGTCACTTTTTATTTTACATTGATAGACCCAGGAATGACAAAGATATAAACTTTCTAATACTTTAGAATCACCTTTGGTTTTACATTACAATTGTATGAAAAAGTTTGGGCACCCTTGACAATTGCCATTATTTTCATTTATAACTCATTGGGTGTTTGGGTCCATGTCATTTTGATCTATCAAATAACTAATGGACACAGTAATACTTCAGCAGTGAAATTTTTTTTTTTTTTTTAACAGACAATGTGTAATATGTATCAAAACAAAATTAGACCTTTGCGTAAATTTGGGCACCTTAAAAGAAAAATCATGTCAATATTTATTACAGCCTCCTTTTGCAAAAATAACAGCCTCTAGACACTTCCTATAGCCACTAATGAGTGTCTGGATCCTGGATGAAGATATTGAACCATTCCTCCTTATAAAACATCTCTAGTTCAGTGAGGTTTGATGGTTGCCGAGCATGGACAGCCTGCTTCAAATAATCCCACAGATTTTCAATGATATTCAAGTCTTGTACTTGTTCGTCTGCATGAATGCCTGAGTAGATTTTTGAGCAGTGTTTTGGGTCGTTGTCTTGTTGAAATGTCCAGCCCAGGCATAACTTCAACTTTGTAACAGATTGTTGAATATTATTCTCAAGAATCCACTGATATTGAGTGGAATCCATACGACCCTCAACTTTAAAAGATTCCCAGTACCGGTACTGGCCACACAGCCCCACAGCATGATGGAACCTTCACCAAATTTTACTGTGGGTAGCAAGTGTTTTTCTTGGAATGCTGTGTTCTTTTGGCGCCATGCAGAGCCCCTCTTGTTATGACCAAATAACTCAATTTTTGTTTCATCAGTCCACAGCACTTATTCCAAAACGAAGCTGGCTTGTCTAAATGTGCTTTTGCAAACCTCAAGTGACTTTGTGGCATCTGCAAAGAAAAGGCTTCTTCCACATCACTCTCCTGTACAGCCTTTCCTTGTGTAAATTGTGCTGTATTTTTGACCTATACACAGTGACACCATCTGCAGAAGATGACCTTGCAGGTCTTTGGAGGTGGTCTGTGGGTTGTTTTTGGCCATTCTGATCATCCTTCATCTTTGCCTCTGATATTTTTCTTGGCCTGCCACTTCTGGCCTTAAAAAGAACTGTGCCTGTGGCCTTCCATTTCCTCACGATGTCCCTCACAGTGGAGACTAACAGCTGAAATCTTTGAGGAAAGCTTTTTGGAGCTTTCCCCTTGTTTTGAGGTCCCCATGTTGCCACTCTTCAGAGGAGAGTCAAAGAGAAGAAGAACAACTTGCATTTGGCATCTGTCTATGAAGTTCAAGTCTTAATGAGCTCATCAAACCAATTTTGTGTTCCAATTACTCTGTGTTGATTAGTTACAGGTATTCAAAGTAACAAAATGACAAGGGTGCCCACATTTATGCACAGCCTATTTTTCACATTTGATTAAATTTTATACAAATGAATATTACTACACTTAAAATCTGTGTCTGGAAAACCACCCAGTCCTCGACTTTTATGGGGAAATGAATGACATGCCACTGTGATCATTTTCTGTGAAGACAGTCAATTATTATGCAAACTTCAGAGGGGTGCCCAAACTTTTTCATACAGCTGTATATGCACATGCGACGCAACTCGCGATACATGCAATCTTTTTCTTGGACTGTTTCTCATAACTTTTACTCTGAAAATGGTCTGTTGAGACATTTCCATGTAAGATAACATAGTTTTAGTGTTCAGAAAGATGGCAGAGCGCAGTGTGGGTAAAAAGAGCAGGGCAGTGTGGGAGGAGCTACTGTCTGTCTTCAAAGCTTTTATTGTCATATGCACAGTAAAGAAACATGTTTCCCTGTACAATGAAATTCTTACTTTGCTGCCCACCCTGGATGCCAAGATAAATAAATAAAAGATAAATAAGATAAAGAGAAGCATGTAAGAAGGTATAATCAAATAGAAACAATCTTTACCGCATATACACTATGAAAAATATAGGCTAGGTGCTATGTACATATTTATAGATAACAAGGCAGAGCAGCGCCAAAACAGGAGCCTCTGAATGCAGTGAGAGGAGAGACACACAGGAGGAAAAGAAAAGAAATCATCAAATCATCATCAAAAAAGGAAAAGTCTGATTAGGGCTGGGCGATATGGAGCAAAAAATATATCTTGATATATTTTCTTATATCTTGATGTATGATATATATCTCGATATCTGTACAGGAAAAATAACCCCTCAAAAACTACTGAAAAAACTAATATGCCAAATTCCACAAGATCTTTTTTTATTGAAGTGCAACTGAAGTGCAGGTTATGTAGGAACAAAGTGCTTCTGCGACATTTAAAAAAAAATCCCTGTATAGAAAAAATAACAATTTAACTGTAAAATAAAGGAAGAAATAATACATGTTGCCTCATTTTTATTCAAAAATAAAACAACTCAACTCAAGCTCATCTTTGCATTAACTGTTAACCATAGGATAACCATGAGCTCCTTCAGCAGAGGAAGCTCGGGAGGTTCCTTATTTTAATAGATCCATGTTCCTTATTTTAATAGATCCATGTTCCTAACCAGTGGTCAGGAGCTCTGAGATATCCCACAGGCCACTGCGCAGATCAAACCAAACGTTTCAAAATACGATTGTACAAGTTATACACTGCAGGAGATTAATTTAAAAACTTCTGTATAAATAAACTTTACTAAACTTTACAACATATAAACTATAAATTCTATAGAGCCACTTCAGCCTGTCTGAGATTATAAGGTGTTTAATGCCGCTTTGCGCACATTTGTTTACGTTTTATAGAAACGAAACTTAACACGACATGGCCTATTTGCATAAAGTAGAAGCTTTGGCTCGCACCAACTTTCAGCATTCACGGCAGTAGACACCTGTCTGCTGTTCGTCCGATGCCTTAAAACCGAAGTATCTCTGCCAGTTGTCCTTTTTTTTTAAGAGGAGTTCTGTATCCTCCGGGCTGGTTGTGGCACCACCGTGTTGAATGAGACACGCGAGGGGGAGGCCGGGGGCGAGCGGGAGTGCACACAGCACAGAGAAGGCAAACCAGCGAAGTGGCGAAATCAGAATTAAATACAAACATTATATTGATATATATGGTATGTTAAAATCCATATTGAGTTTTAAAAATATCTCGATATATTTTAAATATCGAGATATCGCCCTCCCCTAAGTCTGATAGTGTAACAGTCTATATTAAGAGTAGACTGGCAATATTAAAAAATATAAGATAGCCAGAGAAAGCTCTATTCTTATTTTTACTGAATAAATATTCTGAGCTGTAAATCATTGAATCAAATGAACTAAAACACTTCATATATAAACTACAACTTTACAGTAGTTGTACTGTAATGTATTGTATATAATGTATCTATTGTTTCAGTAATGTCATGTTATTATATTATACTCATTAGCAGAAAACTTATTGAAATTGCATTGATATCATGACCCCTACATATCGAATTGTGGGAAAACTGTATCATTGCATCCTTACATGTAACATTTAACTGATTGTAGTTTGTGGAGGAAACTGATTGTAGTTTGTATAGAGGAAATACATTCTGTCTTCAGTCTCTGCAGAGATATCGGTCGGTTTTGGGTAAGGCTGGGCGGTATACCGGTTCATACAGAATACCGGTGTTTTTTTTGTTTTTTTTAAATGATATGAATTTTTCATGTACTGCAATACCGGTGAGTGTGTGCATACAAAACGTCGGGAACACACTGTATTGAAAACAGTATCAGAACTGAAAAAGCTGTATCGGCCCAACCCTAAAGATAAGTCTTGTTTCATTTATATTTTCCATTTTTCTATTCCATTTAATTTATTGCATTTCATTCTAGCTGTTTAAATGTTAACTGGTGAGCTGTTGAGTCAAAACCTATAACCATTAGCGATTTTATATATTGCATTGCATCCTAGCTGGGTTTTTTTTTGTTTTTTTTTATCAGGTATAACATTACTCCTGAAGGGAGCTGGTAAGCTGTTGAGTCAAAACAATGGCCATTAGTGAATGAAGGTTTGCACACAGTTTCTGTTAAAAGAAGATATATCTTTAACCACTTCTCAGCTGTCTGCTTCACCTCCTGGGCTCTAAATGGTGCTAATGTGATGTGGTAGATCCGAACTTCTGTCGGCAGATTTACTTAACCTTAAGTGTGTGGGGGCTGGGGGTTGACTTAGATGTGATTTCACCAGTTTAAACTGTATTACTGCTCAATAATTGAAAGTGTGCCTCTGTGAGTGACATGGGGGTCAGAATGGGCTGTCGCAGGTGGCTACCAACTAACACTGACTGACAGCTCATTTACTATAAGCTCCATTACTCTGAGCATGTGGGCTAAAAGTGTAGTGGTCTGGTTGCATATAAAACAAAATAAAAGCTCTCAAATGGGTATACTATTTGCATTAGGTTTGTGAAAAGTATCAAAACTCAGATACAAATAAATACTAAAGCTAGCGTCAAAACTAGATACTCATTTCAGCAGGTATTGATACTAAAACAAAGTCATCTGAATAGCTTTAGAGTCTTAAAGGTGCACTGCGCAACTTTTCTGATGGTTTGTTCGCTACCTTCAGTCCAGTCCTTCAGTCCAATCCAATCCAATAAAAATAATGATTAAAAAGTGTTAAAAAGCAAAAAATGATTTAAAAAAATGAATAAAAGTAAATACATTAAATTAAGGGACCACACAACTCACGCGGTGTTAAAAGACAGAGAGTAAAAGTGGAACTTCCGCCAGGTAGGAGTCCGACTTGTTTGCATTATAAATAGCACATGAAGTATGATTTCTCTTATCTCTAACATCTCATGGCAATCATACACCAGCAGAGAGTCGATGGGTCTTATGACAGTCGTTAAAAACAATATAACACTGATAAAACTGAGCAGAGCCAAGCGGCGAATCACGTACCACGGCGCCATCTTGAATCTTATCTCGTTCATTGAGATGTTATTGCTTTGCCTGTAATGTTCCATGGTATGGCATTAAACGTATCCGTCTAGCATTTATTCATTATGGGTATTTCTATTGCTTTGAAAGACCATAATTCCTTTTGTAAGTACAGGCGACTCTGCACAGATCTGAATTGAATCTCCCTTGCGATAGATAGGTTTAAGCTATACTGTGGAAAATTATAGACAAGGGAACAACATTTTCCAGGATAGGATTTCCACCATAAATGTTACACAGCGCACCTTTATGGATCCAGAGGTGTATCAAAACAAGTATAAGACCACATACAGCTCTGGAAAAAAATAAGAGACCACTGCTTTTTTTTCTGAAATCAGCATCTCTACATGTATTACAGCCATTCCATTCCAGCGTCTGTTGAATTCCAACACAAACACAAAGCTGAGGTACTTCAGTTCTTGCACCAGGAGTGGAATATAGTCACCCAAGAACAATGTGAAACACTTGTGGTGAGCATGCCAAGACGCATGAAAGCTGTGATTAAAAATAAGGGTTATTGCACCAAATATTGATTTCTGAACTCTTCTGAAGTGTAAACATTAGTATTATGTTGTTTTTTTGAGGTCTGAAAACATGTATTTTTTTGTAATAAAATATTACAATAATAATATTTTATTTGGAATTTGGGTGAAAATGTTGTCAGCAGTTTATAGACTCAAACAAAAATGTTCCTTTTGCCCAAACTAGGGATGTCGACAATTAATCGATTAACGATTAATTGTCGATTAAGACGTTAGTCGAACAAAATGCATTAATTGTAATTAACCGTGTGGTCACGAAACAAGGCAATCGCGCACCGCGCTGCGCTCGACTCACAGCCGGCCGCAGGCACCAACGGCACTGCTCAGCAGCCCCGGGCGTACGCGCGAGGAGAGATCGAACCGCGGCGCCCAGGAATGCGCCGCAACGTGCCGTGGTCCCGCGCCCGTGGCCGGCCCGTGGCCCGGGCCCCGAGTCCCGCGCGGCCGGCCTGCGGCCCGGGCCCCGAGCCACAAACCAGCCGCACGAAACCAGCAGCGGCACGCAGCGCATTCTGGATCAGTCCAGCGTTACCAGACTCGCCAGTCCTGGTACAGTCCACGATGAGTCATGGTCTAGTCTCTTAGCCAATCAGGACAAATGTTATTGCACTATAAAATATTGATTTCTGAACTCTTCTTAAGTGTAAACATTAGTATTATGTTGTTGTTTTTGAGGTCATGAAAACATGTGTCTGCTTTTTTAAGGAATAATTAATTGAGGAATATACCATTTGTCATATTTCTGCAAGTAAATGCTCTAAACGATAGCTTATATTCTTAAAGACCCTATTGGAATTTGGGTGAAAAACACCGCTTGTCAGTTAATCGTTAATCGATCGATAAGGTCAATCACCAGTTTATAGACTCAAACAAAAATGTTCCTTTTGCCCAAACACATACCTATAAGTAGTAAAATCAGAAAAACTGATAATTTTGCAGTGGTCTCTACTAACCACTATGGAACCTGGATGACTGAGGGATTACACAGATATAAGGCACTGAGTATTGAGCCTATTCTTTAATAACAAAATCAAGGTTGAAATTTTAGTATCATGACAACACTAATTTTCACCTTACCTTTTCGGTTGCCAAAATCATCCTGGCTGATTACATGGAAGTTAGAAATTCCTACTGTGTGAACTATTGGCTGCAGTTTGGATCTGGCATACTTTTTTTATGAGATTACAACCCATTACATTTTTCATTCCTTAGCAAAGTATAACCCCTTCTTTTGTTACTCTCTAATCGACAATTAACAACTTGACTTGCGTGCCTCCCAAACATTAGGGGGCCATGCGTAGGTTGGACCCATCAGCCCCCCGTTAAAGCCTTGATTTACCTGTGCGCGAGCCTGGCGTGGGGACACAGTTGGAGTGCACTGGTGTCTGCACAGGCCTCACATTCATTAACAGTTTATAGTGGAGTGCATAATTAAAAGCTTGCTGTGTTGATAATTATCTTGCAGCACCTGTCTCCCTGTGCTATGGTGTCTCTGCCCACGTGTGGTATTCACCCACACTTCTGCAATGTGTAGGGGCTGAGGGGGCGCCAAGGTTGTATTCTCTTCAAGTTCAATTTATTGAAGTTATGCTAGTTAAATGTTAAATCAAGATCAGGAACAGGAATAAAAAATGTGTATTTATTTGTGGATATTTTTCTAACACGGTAATGAGAATGGAAATGAAAGCAGCCTATGTAACCCAAGTCTTGAATATGAATAATACCTAACTATTTGCATAAATAGTCATTTTTCATAATTTAGTTTATTTTTAAATTACTTTTTGGGTATTCCACACTTGATGATTTTAAGTTAGTCCTGTAGCCATTCATATCCTGCGGAAGAAAGCAAATCTTCCCCAAGGACACAACATCAGTATGCACTAGTCAGAAATGCAATTGAGCCATAGACCTTTGGGTTAGTGGGTGAACGCTCTTACCACTGAGAGATTGAAGGTTTTTGATTACAGTATGCATTCATAGATCGTTTTGTTTGTCCATCATAGCTGACCCCACATTTTAATCACTTATTCATAAAGCAAACCTCACAAGATTTCATGCAAGCTTTTGATTCTTAGATTGTTATTGTTGTCCAATTTTTGCAGCAGTAAGTATAAAACAAAATAAACAAAGCAAATTTTGTCTGTAGTAACAACAATATTTGCAGTGTGGTGGAATAGTACGAGGATATAAGGACTCAAGCAGTGTCGAGGGCTATTGTCGAGTCAGCAGTGCGCCTGGGGAATTGAGAAAGAGCAGAGAGAGAGAGAGAGAGAGACCAGAGAGAGAGACCAGAGAGAGAGAGAGACCAGAGAGAGAGAGACCAGAGAGAGAGAGAGACCAGAGGAAGTGGAAATGAGCAGGGACATGATGTTTCATTAGCTTAAACATTACTCACCACGATCCCCATTACATTCAGCTGTAAGCTTTTTGCTGCAGTGCATCACAAGTGGTCGTTTTCATAATATAAGAAAGGCATGCCTGGCATCACCAAATTGGGGAGTACAGAGCAGAATGATCTGGCCTTGGATGGGCCTTAAATGTAGCCTTTTTGGGTTAGGGTTAGGGTTTGGACAGAATTCATGTTGATTAAATGATTTGTTGTTTGGATCGCAAAAGGGCTGTGAATATGAGATTTTCCTCAATTCTATCCAGATAAAGCTGAAGTGAAAGAGCTTCAGGCCACACATTTACAGACAAAACAGTGTTTTCATCAATAGCACTAATTGTACACATTTCCTGTGTTATTTGTATGGAATTTTGGATCTGTCTGAGTAAAAACCTCTTCTGTCAGCTCATGACATGTTTTGGAGCCTATGTATTAACTAGTTAATGATTTTTTTATTACTGAAATAATTGGCAACTTTAATCGCTAAACTTAGCCCTAGATGTTCCTAAAAGTTTACATACTTCTGGCATTTTAAAGCATGAAGCACTGGAGAGGGCAAAGAAAATTACAGACAACCAATCAGCAACCGTAGTGTTCAGTAAGTTCCAAACTAAAGGCAGAAACATAGGGAATCAATCTTTTAAATAGCTGCATTGACTTCATTACTTCACCATACCTGGCGTAAATTAAAGCAGGAACCTTTAAGGTCAAAGGTGGATGAGTAATCACCAGTCAGCATAATTAACAACGAGATAATACCTTCCTCCTCCCTCCTCTCGTCTCTCCTGTTCTGATGGCTCCACAAAGTTAGCTAAGCCATAATAATGACACAATTCTAATTCCGGCTACAAAGGGAATTTCTTTTGGCCGTCTTGAATGATAATGAACATTTGGCCAATTTCTCTTGTAATCAAGCCCAGGCTCTCTGCATGGTGTAAGATTCAGAAGGCCTCATCAGGGTAAAACCAGCTTCTTAATGGACCAGGGCTTAAGATAGAGATGATGGTATTTAAACATATACAGAGCAGAGTATAGAGAATCAGCAGAGTCAAACCTCAAATGTCCTTATATGGACAATGGACAATGAATTAGGAATGACACAGGCACTATTTAACAGGTGTTTTTCTGAAAATGTGAGACAGATATTTGGATGTTATTCTGAAGAATTTCTAAAGCAGAATGTTTCCACTGAGGGAAAGGCATATGGTCTGTGAACATTTGGTTAGTCAATGTTCTGCAGATGTCTTTTCAAAAGTTGCTTCATTTAAAGGCCTGTATTTGATTTTTCACATGTGTTTGAGCACAATTTGTCTTTCCCTTGTCCAGATATATTGTAGCTCTTGAAGTCAAAATAAGTCTGTTGTGTAATGTTTGTCTCTAATTAGAAAGCATTTTCGTGTCCAATAATCAAGAAGAGTGTGTTAGCATACAGATGAAAAACAAAACAAAACAAAAAACAAAAAAACCCCACAATGGTTATCTATAGAGCAATGGCATAAGGAGTACAAACTTGATTAACAACAATACATTGCTCATGCAAAAAATGTATCTGTATAGGCTAATTTGCTTGAAAAACTACAAATATATCAATATAACACTATCCTAACAAACAATTTTGTCTGAGTTCGCAAGATGTTTTTTTTTTTTTTTTTTAATAGCATCGATTGGCATCTTCTTCTCTCTTTTCTTTTCTCAGCTTTTTTCTGCCCTATCTCTCTTTCACTCTCCCCCTGGTTCTGGGTTGGGTTTGGGTTCATTAAGTTGCAGCATAAATATAATTTTAAAAAATAAAATAAAAATAATAATAATTTTAAAAAATCCATTGTCAGACTGTTCCCACATCACGACTCAAAAAAAATCTATGTATTTGAAAGAGTTATAAAACAATGCATCTGCTCATTGCATTTAAGATCCCCCCCACTTATACAAATGTGGTAAACAGTGTTCCCCTGCATGTTGTGTTTCAGTTCAGTGTCTTTGCTTCTCTGTGAGCAAACGAGATAAACGGGGGACAACAAAGCACCAGGGCCGTGGTGTTCAAACAAGGTCACCAATTAAATGTGTCTGAGCCCACTCGATACATGCCCTCCATATTCACCAGCTCTCCATGGAGACCTGCGCTTGCATTGTCTAAACCGGGAGAATCCTCAGAGGTGGGGGGAGGGTTTCAAGTTTATACAAGGGTTGAGAAGAGATTTTCATGAAGGCAACAAGTATGACCCCACTTTGAAGCAGGGGCACGTTTATCTTTGAGAAAGATGGGTCAGGTGAGTACAAGGGCAGCCAGAGGGTCAGCAGAGTGCCAGTGAGTTGGCCAATAGCATAGTAGGACTGGGAAGAAGGGACCTGGACAAAGCCTGGCCTTCTTTTAGTGCTCCCTGCTCACACCTCCTTTTCTGTGGGAGACTGGCTGAATTTGCCTCAACAGGATAATATCTCGGTCAGTGCTGGGCCAGTCATTTATCTAAAAAAAAAACATGCAGAGGGAGGCTGAGGCAGAAGCTGAGAAGCTGCAGGTGAGAACCTAGTTTCCACAGTATCTATTCACAAATGTTGTGAAAGAGTTATTTTTGAGTTTATTGAAAGAACACTGCATATAGTTTGCATACATACTGGTACTGGCAATGTTTAATATACACAATACACAAAATGGGTGTCTTGTCCAAAGTTAAAACTATTTCCCTTGTGGATCAATAAAGTTTGTCTAAGCCTAAGATACATTGTTGTAAGGAATGTTTATCTTGCAGATAGTATTACCAACCGTACTAAAAAGATAATTACGCCTTTAGAAACAGTCACATGCATGGAAAATATTTAGTGTTTTCTTTGTGGAAATCTTGAGGCCAGCTAAATTAATCCCGCTGATATTGTTTTAGCACAGTTTTAGCATCTTGACCTGGCTACTTTGACTGGAGTAGGCAACAGCTTCTCCTTCCTACTCCTATGCTTCTTTACACTATGTCTTACTGTTTGGGAGAGTCTAATTGACTCACTGACTTGCAAAATGCACACTCTTATGCTAATATTAGACGCAATAAACAGGCAGAACATGCAGCACTCTCTCTGGTGGCCTCACCTCTCTGAAAGATCTCATTTGTACAGTTTTTATGAAAATATTTCACAAAGAATCTTTAAAGCAGCATCAATTCCCCAGCCGTTGAGCAGTTATGCTGTTGAACTGCTAAAATATTCTCGGCTCTTTCAATCACATCAAAGAGGCCTTTTTATCACATACTCTCCACTCGCCTCTGGCCATGAGTTTAAGCCATGCAGGGCTAGGACAGACTGGCGTCACAGGAGGATCGCTCTAAAGTGGGCTGCACTGTGATGGTCCTGCCCACAGGGGGCACAGGTACAGTTAAGTTGGATTTACTATCATGTGCCAAGGCATCTCTTGATCGTTGTCACGGGTTTGGTCAGACGGCAGCTTCACTTAAGTTGTTTCTTTCTTTATTCGAACCACAGCCCAACACAAGTGGAAATATTTACAGTGAAACCAAGCCCCCCCCCCCCCCCCAAAAAAAAAAAAGTCAGTCCAAGGACAGACCACAGACTGAACTAAGCTCTCCCTTATATACCCTTTAGCCCCTCCCCTTGGGCTAACCAATTAACACAACAGGGTTTTAAGGTTGAAACAAAGGCTAAACTGTACCCATGATGATAAAACATCTGTAATTCAACATAATTTAAAAAAAACAAAAACTTAAATAACCTCCCATATGGTATGACTTAATTAACTATGTAATACTAACTATGTAATATTGTTTCAAATTGTTTTGCCTATTTTCGCTGTTTGGAAAGTTTCTTTTGTAAAACATATAGATACTTGGACAAACAGACAGACAGACAGATGAGAGTGAAGTGAATATTTGATATATTAAATGAAGTGGTTTTAGGAGCAGCGCTTAGTGCAGCCTGGTTCCTGTTTGTACACAGGCAGGGCACAGGCGCTTGAGCCCACCTAAGAACAGGTGATCCTTCACAGATGGAGGAGGCTGAGCCCATGGGACTTCTCGCTCTATCGTTTGAATCTTTGCCTCATAAATCTTTTATAAAGGATGTCAGTTTTGCTTATGCAGAGGGGAGGCAAATGCCCCAGTCTGTAAAAAAGGCTTGGTGAGCTTTATTCAGCTGTGCTACTCTTTGGAAGTACCCAACTAATCTTAAGCATAATTGGCTGTGAGTTCTCGCTCTAACATACTTAACATGTGTTAGTGAATATTTGCCATTCCACTGGCACTGAACATTCACATGCAAATGGCCATGAGCTTTTGTAGCCTATTCAAATCCTCCTTTACAGAGGCTCTCTCATTCACTTGGTTGATTTGTAGGCTACAGTGTCTCATTATGCAGAGTGAGTAAAGTGTAAATGCACACATATGCAGAGACAAACACAACAGAAAAGATCTTATTCTAGAAACTTGGCAAAGTCTGATCGCTGCGTCATCCCCAATAATTTGCTCCAGTTTAAACTGCCTGTTGCTTTGTAATTTTTTTTGTTTAAACAACTGTTTACTATGAAGGAGTTGAGTCAATTATGATCTTTTATTGTCCTCCTAATGAGTAATTAGCTGAGAGATTAGTCCATGCAGCCCCACCAGGTGTCTGGTGGGACTGCATGGACTGGGACCTTTATTATTAGTCTGTTTACATCACCAAAGCTCAATGCTGTGTTCCACCGTGTGATGTCATAAAGTGATTTTTTTTTTTCAAGTTTACAGCCATCTTTTACCTTTTGTTCAGTAGAGATTGGCAACTACAGGGCTAAAATCTTCCAAATGATTCTAGTGAAGGTGTATTGAGATAAAAGGAGAAGTTCAATTTGTCAACTGGACAAAGTATGTTTGGTTGAAAACGTTTCGCCGCTCATCCGAGAGGCTTCGTCAGCTCTAATTCGAATGCTGGTAAGACACTTGCTTATATCTTGCTGCAGGGAGGAGCTAACTAGCTAACTACTTTCCGAAACTATCTCATTGGTTTCCGTCTTTTGTTTCTCTGGCGTCTAGATAATGATCCCTATTCATCCCTACAACAACTGTTTTTCACACCTCTGGCCCTGACCTGGCTAGCCCTATTGTTCCCCTGTTTGCTTGATCTAGGCTTAAGAATGGAATTATAGATGGGAGACAAATTATGTCTGACTCCACCATTTCTGTTCAGAGAAGGATTCTCTTTTTTGACAAAAATAGCCTCTTTAACTCCCCTCTCAAACCAATTCTTTTCCCTGGCTAAGATCTGAACCTCACTGTCCTCAAAAGAATGGCCCGTGGCTTCTAGGTGAAGATGTACGGCAGATGACGGTCCACTCTGGCACGCCCGTCTGTGTTGGTACATCCTCTTGTGAAGTGGCTGCTCTCGGATGAGCTCTCGGATGAGCTCTCGGATGAGCGGCGGAACGTTTTCAACCAAACATACTTTGTCCAGTTGACAAATTGAACTTCTCCTTTTATCATGGATTCTACCTGGACGACTGAGGGACTTTTCACACAAGGTGTATTGAGTTTAAAACACCGCTGAACCCATGACATCGCAAGGTGTTTTTTGTTTGAGCCTAAATATGCAGGATTTGTGTGTTAGACATGTATGACTGAAACAAAACACAACTCCAGATTTGTTTTTGATGACGAAAAAACATTATAACATAGATCAGAAAATAGTGTAATATGGGCCCTTTAAAATAAGATACTTGACATACTGCAGTGACGTCCTCCCAGACTGTTGACATCACTTTGATTGGAGAACACCGGCGAAGACTCTAGGGAACAACAGTAGTTTGCTGTGATCAAACTTTGGGGAATAACATATTTTTCCCCATTCAAACCTCAGTGCTCACTAATACATCTTTTTCAGTGTCAGGTCGAAGGCAGAGACTGAGTAAATGACTATTGATTGGGTAGCCGCGGGGCTGGCTTCATGGCATGCTAACTGCTAGTCTGACTGAGTTGCTATTATAAACGCTGGCTGACACGTTGCGCATGACCCCAGGTAAGAGCTGGACCCTGATAAATGCTTGTTGCCTGCCCAGTCTATTATCTCTGGGGTGGAGGCTGACCACTGAGACCTTTTGTTAATATCCACGGAGATGCTTATCAGTTCAAATTAAGAGTGGACCCTTCCAGACACACAGGGATGTAATTGTTTGTGACAGACTTCTGCCCCACTGCCCTGAACCCTCCAGAGAGGATATGAATGCAGTCCTCCAGACAGGCGGAGGGCGAGGACTCATTGGAGAGCCCGGTCACACGGTTGCCTCCTCAGATTCCACTTGTCTTGTCTGGAGGTCAAGTACTTTGCCTAAAACTGTGATGTGATACCTGATCAGAATGGTTGGATTAATATGTAAGAATTTTATTAAAGGGATATGATTTTGTTGCTGTCTAATTTTGGACAAGATTGGAAGTGTGTCACATAAATAAATAAATAAATAGATAAATAAGAATACTATTTGGAGACATTTAAGCTTTATGTTATTTAAACAAAGACAGTGAATATTCCTATGGCTAAAGAGCACTGGATTGACTTCAAGCATTTAATGAGGTGATTAAGGCTTAACTGATGAAAAGAAAACAACTAACTGCAGTGAACTGTGCTAATTTTATAATATATTATTGCATTTTTCAATTTAGATGCTTAATTGCCATTGTAGCAAAGCATTTTAGTGCACTAGCAGGGTACAAATTCAAATTTAATCATGTTAACTCATTACTGTCGCATTAATGCATCAATTGCTCAATCACTGTTTTGTTGTACATTAAAGCAGATGACTTATATCGTTCAAAAATCCTGGGTGAAAGATCACTGCTGCTGTCTGGCTTTCAGTGTCCTTATATTAATCAAATTGGTTTTCAATTCAGTTTTATTTGGTCCTGTTTAAAATAAAAACTGTAACTAAAAAATATTTTCAATATTTATTTAAAGGTGCACTATGTAACTTTCTGGTTGGGGGTCCGTCACCTGCTTGTTTCTATGGATATGTCATTGCTCTGCCTGAAATGTTCCACAGTACGACATTAAACAGGTCTACTTCACATTTATTAAAATACAGGTGGTTTTATTGTTCAAAAATACTACAAAAACAGACATTCTGATTGTAAGGGGGGTTGCCTCTCCACAATTCTGGCCTGGAGGTCTGGTTTGGTTTCCATGGAGAGGAAGCAATAATATCTCCATGGAGACAAGCATTTAACAGATCCTTCACTGGAAAAGTTACACAATGCACATTTAATGAACACAAACAATACCAATCTTCAATTATTGCATTTCTGAACACATGCTTTTACTCATAGATGATTGGCTGTGGATCTTTTGTTTAAAAAGACTCAAGCTGATCATTGACGATTAGAAACGACTGAGTCTCAATAAAAGCCTAAGAAATACAGTGTTTATGGTCTATGTTTTTAGCCCTAAATTCCTGTTCCAGACCTGGTTTATATGTAGAGCATGAATACTTTGGAATCGTAGACCCACTAAGATCGTCATTCTGATAACATCCAGCTTTATTACATCTTTTTTATGTCGAAATAAATATACTTCAACTGCTTCTGACCGAACAATTCATGAGGAACAAAATAAAAAATTACATATAATTTTCATGACATGTTTATGCATTAGGCAGACTCGGTGGGGCAAATAAATTGTCAGAACTGTGTGTGAGTTTGAATGCTTCTGATTTGGGGCTCTCATTACAGCACCAGAGCCACTGAATAAAACATTATGTATTTAACAAGTGACCCTTATGAATGCCAATGTCTATTAATCTTCCAGCGCTCATACACTTCCTCCATAGGAAAACACAGTATGTCTGTAATGTGTTTGAATCATTTGAATCAAAGTCCATGGCTATGACTATCTAGGGCTCTCATAGGAAACAGTTGTATGTAAGTTTGTGTGTGTGTGTGTGTGTGTGTGTATGTATGTGTGTGTGTATGCATGTTTGTATGTATGTATGTGTGTATGTATGTGCGTGTGTGTGTGTGTATGTGTGTGTGCATGTGTATGTATGTATGTATGTATGTATGTATGTGTTTGTGTGTGTATGTATGTGTGTGTGCATGTGCATGTATGTATGCATGCATGTATGTATGTGTGTGTGTGTATGTATATATGTATGTGTGTATGTATGCATGTATGTGTGTGTGTGTGTGAGTGTATGTATGTATGCATGCACGTATCTATGTGGGTGTGTATGTATATATGTGTGTGTGTATGTATGTATGTGTATGCATTAGGGATGCAAATTATCGGTTAATTCATTAACTGATAGTTGATTGACCTTATCAGTCGATTAACGATTAACTGATAAGCGGCGTTTTTCACCTGAATTTTAGTGTTTCAATAGGGTCTTTAAGAATATAAGCTATAGTATACATAACACTGAGTCATAAATATATCATAGTATTATTATATTGTATATTTCTCAATTAATTATTCCTTAGTAAAAAGCAGACAAATGTATTGATGCTGAATAACAAAATACAGTAATCCCTCGCTCTATCCAATATTTTTTTTTATAGTGTAAAAATTTTTTTATAGAGTAACATTGTGTTCTGTCCTGATTGGCTAAGAGACTAGACCAGGACTGAACGTGGACTGGACCAGGTCTGAACCAGGTCTGGACCTGGACTGGACCTGGACTGGACCGGGACTCGACCGGGTCTAGACCTGGACTAGACCAGGATTAAACCACTGGGGCGCGAGCTGGGTTCGCCGCGCCCCGCGCTCCGAGCCGCAGGCCAGCCGCGCGGGGCTCGGGGCTCGGGGCGCGGGCTGCGGCGAAACCCGGCAGCAGCGGCACGCATTCCGGGTTAGATCTCGCCTCGCGCGTACACCCGGGGCTGCTGAGCAGTGCCGTTGGCGCCTGCGGTCGGCTGTGAGTCGATCTTGGCGCAGCGCGGTTGCCTTGTTTCATGACCACGCGGGTGCGCATGTCCGCGTGTCCGCGGTTAGCGGTTAATTACAATTAATGCATTTTGATCGACCAACGTCTTAATCGACAATTAACCGTTAATCGATTAATTGTTGACATCCCTAGTATGCATGTATGTATGTGTGTGTGTATGTATGTATGTATGTGTGTGTGTGTGTATGTATATATGTATGTGTGTGTGTGTATGTATGTGTGTATGCATGCATGTATGTATGTATGTATGTATGTGTTTGTGTGTATGTATGTGTGTGTGTATGTATGTATGTATGTGTGTATGCATGTATGCAATGATTATTTTACATTTAGTGAATAATCCCAATGAATTATGACACAGTGGTATTGAACAATAAGTCCAAATACAGCTCTGGAAAAAAAATAAGAGACCACTGCAAAATTATCATTTTTTCTGATTTTACTACTTATAGGTATGTGTTTGGGCAAAAGGAACATTTTTGTTTGAGTCTATAAACTACTGACAACATTTCCCCCAAATTCCAAATAAAAATATTATTGTTTAGAGCATTTATTTGCAGAAAATGTCAAAAGGTCAAAATAACAAAAAAGATACATGTTTTCAGACCTCAAACAATGCAAAGAAACAAGATCAAATTTATTTTATAACAACATAATACTAATGTTTACACTTAAGAAGAGTTCAGAAATCAGTATTTGTGCAATAACCCTTATTTAATCACAGCTTTCATGTGTCTTGGCATGCTCTCCACAAGTCTTTCACATTGTTCTTGGGTGACTTTATTCCACTCCTGGTGCAAGAACTGAAGTAGCTCAGCTTTGTGTTTGTGTTGGAATTCAATAGACGCTCGAATGGAATGGCTGTAATACATGAAGCGATGTAGTGGTCTCTTATTTTTTTCCAGAGCTGTAATAATTATTGTGACAGGCCTACTTCACTTTTTGCTACCTCTTAATTTCTATACTGCATTTGCCCATATTTATGAACAAGCAGAGCTATACTTAAGCATGGCACTTCCACAGATTTAACAGGGTTGCCATAGAATTACAATGAAGCGAAACAGCAGGATATCATATTGGGGACAACAATATGACAGACACAATATGACAACTCCTCCATAATGCACACCACCTCACCGCTAGCCTGGCATTCTGAGTATACTTCTATTGATATGCTAATGAGGAGTATTATTCGTCATGGTGCACTGTTCTTAAGAAAATGCTATCTTTACTTGCATACCAGAAAGAACAGCATCCTTGGCTGTGTTTGTTCAAGCTGTGTGTGTATTTGGACCATATGGCTAGGCGTAGTACCAAGCTGTTTAGCGGAACATGACAAACAAAAGTGCAATACCTAGAGACACCATTATGGCTCTTTAGGGGCGCATTCAAAGTTTTTACTAGCTTTGATGGGAGCTGACAGTAAAAGGGGGAACAAAAGAAAAGCTATACTACTCTTTAGTCCCCTTGGCTCCCCTGATGAAACAAGATTTAGATTTCAGTTACTTTCGAGGCATGTTTAAATTTGTACTCCAACCCAGTACTATCCACATAAATGGAACATATGCAAATCTAGAAAATACTGCCTTACTCCAATTATGATGGGGTTTTAAAGGTCCCATGGGATGAAATTTTCACTTTCTGAGGTTTTTGAACGTTAATGTGAGCTCCCCTACCCTGTTTAGGCCCCCACCCCATGGCTAAAAGTTGCGAAATGTCTAAACTGAGCATTTGCGGTCCTTTTCTGCGTTACACAAAACCAGTGTTGAAACGGGCGAGTTCGGACAAGGCACCTTTTTGACGTCAGATCGGCAAATGCAGCTCCAGCCCCTCCCTCTGTCTCCGCTCAGCGTCCCTGCATATCCCGCCCATAGAGTTTGGACTGTGAATGCGCTACGCAATGCGAAATGCGTTTTTTTATTTGCCTGGAGGCACGTCCGAGTGTTTCTAGACTCGCAAGTCCCTTACCCGACCCTCTGGACCTCTGAAATACCAGTGGTTTAATTTTATTTTCTGTGTAAATATGCTTTTTTTCATTGCAAATTCTCCCATCTGTCTTCCTGTGTTAAACACGGAAGCGAGCAGACAGCGGTGCAGAGCTGCGCTTCCAGCGGGGGAAACCTTCTCATTTGCATTGAAGCAGCAACACTCAGAATAAAGCATTTTAGACACATATCTAGCCTCATGAAGACTGTCAGAGTCATATCTCATGCAGTGAGTGTTGATTTTGAAGAAGGATTCATTTACAGTATTAGGGAACCATTAAGGAGCCATATAAAAGCATCAAGAAGTACCATGTCATGGGACCTTTAAAGGAAAAGAAATTACAGTAATATGGGCATATTACTGTAATTTCTGATCTGTATACAGCTCTGGAAAAAAATAAGAGACCACTGCATTTTTTTCTGAAATCAGCATCTCTTCATGTATTACCGCCATTCCATTCCAGCATCTGTTGAATTCCAACACAAACACAAAGCTGAGCTACTTCAGTTCTTGCACCAGGAGTGGAATAAAGTCACCCAAGAACAATGTGAAAGACGTGTGGAGAGCATGCCAAGACGCATGAAAGCTGTGATTAAAAATAAGGATTATTGCACCAAATATTGATTTCTGAACTCTTCTTAAGTGTAAACATTAGTATTATGTTGTTTTAAAATGAATTTGATCTTGTTTCTTTGCATTGTTTGAGGTCTGAAAACAGTTCTGAAGATGCTGGAATGGAATGGCTATAATACAAGTAGAGATGCTGATTTAAGAAAAAAATGCAGTGGTCTCTTATTTTTTCCCAGAGCTGTATATTATAGGGTTTTATATAGTAAATATATCATAGAGTCAAATATTTTAATGCATTCTCAAATGGCTGGAGAGTATTTTTGATTCTTCACGTGCCATTTGCCGATGCTCAGCCTTCCAGTTACACAAACGCACACGCATGCACAAAAGCAGCGTTCCGACAGCAAGATCTGAAACCAATTTAATATCTGTCATGTCCCCATTAAGTTGCAAGCGTTAATTACACCTTATAAAAAGCCTGTCATGTTTCATAATCCCACAAGCAGCAACAATTCCAACTCAATCAAGCACTAAGATCTGCGGCAGCATTAGCACCCGAACAATGGCTAATGGAAAGACGGTCCGCTGCCTGTCAAGTGAGGGGGATGAAAAGTGACAAGAAATAAATATAAAATGGGAAAAAAGCATGAATAGTAATTCAGGCCACGTGCATTATAGTTTTTGTAATGAAATGTGTAACTGAATAGTTGAATTGTGTTTTGTTTCTTTCACACATATTGAACAAAAATCCTGCATATTTAGTTCTTCACTCAAACAGAAAACACTTTGTTCCACCTTTTGATGCCATGTGGTAATACAGAAAGTGTGCCACTGTATTTTAAAACTCCATACAAATTCACTAGAATCATATGAATAATTTCAGCCCTGCAAATCCCAATCTCTGCTGAAATAAATATCAAAGGTCACTGTTAAATTGTAAACTACCTCTTCATGACATCACAAGGTAGAACAGACCATTTTGAGCTTTGAAGATGTAGAGAGACTAAATAAAGACTAGATAAAGGATTACACAAACAGGAGCATGAATGAAACAAAACTCCAGGTATGTTTTTGAGGAGGTAACAACATTGTAACATGGCTTGAGGCTCATACAAGTAAATTTTGCATAATATAGCCCCCTTTAAAGATCCACCATGTAACATTTACTTGTAGAGGTTTCACTACCTCCTTGTCTTTTATTGCTTTGCATGATCCACAGTATGACATACATCTCCATGAGAATAAGCCGGTGACCCTACCAGGCCAAGTTACAGGTCATATCTGTGGAGAGGAGAGACCCATTTAACCCTAGAACACTTTCTGACTGTTATCTGTCTGTACTGTACTGTACTGTACTGTACTGTATGTGTGTGTGTGTATACCTGTTTTTAAGCTGCGGGCAGTGAGCCCAAGACAAATTTCCCCTCGGGGACAATAAAGTTTATCTTATCTTAAGTTTATCTTATCTTACTTTCGCTATAAAAAGTAACACCATCACTTTTGCTGGGTAATTTTTACCCGATATAATATACCCAACAAAAAGTACTTGTCATAAAAAATAGATCAAAAGATGACAACACATGATAAATTAGAGTGGTTTTCTTTTATTTTCAACTGTGGTAGTCATAGTCATAGTCATAGTTTATTGCTTTATTGTCGAAAACAATCATGTACATGTACATAGAGTGAATTCGAAATTTCGTTTCCCCACTAACCAGGCAGGACAGTGATAGAGTGGGCTAGGGGAGGGGCCACTGCGCATGCGCGCGCCGCCGACTGGAAGATGCAGAGTAGAAAAGATGCAATACACTCAGTGACAATTTAACAACATGTAATGACAGAAAAACAATTGGATATATAACATACGGTGATCTTTTTCGTTGGCAACAGAAGGAAGGGTGTGGGGGGATCAGATTGGAAATCAATGAAATTGATTGAACCGAGAGCAGAGATCAGACCTTTACTAAAAAGACAGGGAACATTTCTACTCAATCATGTCAGTGTGTCAGCAGTGTGTGATAGTGGGTGCCATGTTTATGTAGAGTCCAGATAACAAACCACATTCTGTGGCCTTGGAAGTGTTCTTGCAGGGAGGCGAAGTCAGAACACAGATAACTATTGGAGCCACAGATTTTCACAGGAGAGACATAATTATTAGACATAATTTATCCAAAGGGATTAATTTAGCATGATGAAATACATTTTTAGAGACCCAGGTGAACAATTTAGATTGAGCTTGGGTTTTGCCAGACCCCCATCTTCATATCGCCATGAAGATTCATGAGAGATCTCATTAGTTCCTCTTGGCCCTTGCCACGCACGATACGAGTCCCTCGCATATCCAGCACCAAAAGTACCATCCGGACACACCGCTTCTCCCGGAGCAGCACTCCTCCATGAAAAAAGAGTATAAATTGCGCTGAGGGTCCAGCTGATCACATCCATATTTTAGGAATTTGGAAAATCTGCTCCAAAAGTGAGAAAATGACGAAAAACAAGAGAGGCCCGCAGACAACAGACAAAGAGACACGTCTGCTCGCTCTCACGGTCAGAACAGAAACTGTATAACTGTGTAAGGAAAAAATAAATAAATAATGATACTGGAACCTTGGACTTTGGTCCACCCATTCCTGGGACATGTGAGACTTTCCTGGTGAAGCACAGACTCCTGGACACACAAATAGTTGCAGGAGAGAGGAACAAAAAATAGTATTTTTTCAGTGGATAAAAATGACCAGTTGACTAAAATATTGTTTTCACCATAAGATATTCCCTTTGAAATCACCACTTTGTGTTATTTATTCATAACCACTGCACTAAATAAGGATAGATACACATTCCAGGACCACTCTTACTTACCTATTTTTTACATCCTCTTACATTGAATTCATTACATTCTTACATTCCTCTTTCACTATTGCCGGGTGAAAATCACCCGAAAGCCTGTAGGGAAAAGTGGGCTTTGGGGTAGGGAAACACCTACACCTTCAAAGACGTCAAAAACAATGATGAAGCTCCCCAGGGACCCATGACACTCAGAAAAATGCAATATATTGAAAATCATGTAAATACTTTTGCTCGGGTGAAAATCACCCGGCGATAGTGCTCTAGGGTTAAGAATTACTATTGTTGAATTTATGATAAGAATGGAACTGATAGGCAATTTTAATAATACAGCCTACTATGCCGCACTTCTTTTTTATTTTGACATTTTTATCCCCCACTGATCACCCATTTCAGACATATTTATGGTTGCCGATCTTTACGTGCCCTTCATGCTTTGTTGCCTTGTTCTGTTGGCTCGCTGTGAAGACGCTGGTGCCAGAGGACAAGTGGCGTGGAGCGGGTGGTTGAAATTCCCCTCACGTCTGGCCTGCTGCCATGGTGGGTGTACCGCTGAGAAGTACACTATACAAGTACACACAGCTGACCCACGCGCTTCCTCTCTCTTCATTAGCTTGCTGTTTGGCGTTCAGCCTTAACCACCATCTCCTCCCACACAAGTCCGTTTATTTCCTTTGTGTCTCCGTTGTTACTTACTGCATACTTCCCTTTGGAGGAAGTGAGCAGCCTTGACTGTGGCTGCAGGGGAGTGGACTCAACAACATGGACTGTGCAGGGTGGGTCGAGCCTGACTAGTACATTGTTCATAATATCATTTCAATATATTTTTCTAGATTGTTACTTTTTTGTTAGAATTCAATTTACTGCGGTGTATGCTTCTGATTAGTGAAGACAATGACAATGAATATGTTAAGCTCTGAAAAAAAATCAATAATAAAATGTCTATCTAATGACCCATAATGCAGCAAAATGGATATTCATTGGTCCAAAATAGAGGGGAGTCATATGTTAATATTACACTTTTCATTTCATGGTCTATGTTATAATGTTGTTTCCTCATCACAAACATACATTGTTTCATTTACACATGTTTAACACACAAACCTTGCATATTAGGCTGAGTTCTTTCCTCAAACGGGAAACACTCAATTCCACCTTGTGATGTCGTGTGGTAATACCATAAAATGTGTAATAACAGACATAGCTATCTCAGAAACATTTGGATAATTTCAGCTTTGCACTTGCCGATCTGTACTGAACAAAAGGTAAAATGTAGCTGTTAACTTGAAAACTACCACTTCATGACATCACAAGGTGGAACAGAGCATTGGAGATCGAAATTCAAAGTCAGCTTTATTGTCAAAAACCATATGTACAGGTTGCACACACATACAACAAAGCAATAAACACAATGACTAAAACATCACATATACCCATAGCAAAAGTACAGTAGGCTTGTATATAATACAAATAAGTAAATAAGTAAAACACACAATGTTGTCATTTAAGCAGCAGAAAGCATGTAGAAAAAAATAACAATAAACGATTACTCAGGCTACGTTCAGACTGCAAGGCTTAAAGGGATATGCCACCCCCAGGTCAAACTTGGGCATCTCCCCACAGTCCAGAGACTAAAATAAGTGGTGGAAAGCGTTTTCCTGCTCACCCAGCCATTGTCCGAGTCTGTCGCCACTGACCGCCGCGGTATCTGCAGCTCCTCCGCGTTAGACTGGAGTCTAACGTCGCCAGAGAAAGATTTCGGCCAAAAGGAATTAATTTGCTCGATGCTTTTCCCAATTACTTTCTGTGTAGTGCGCATTCATATCGAGTGCAAATAAATGTGCAAATCAACACGGAGAGCTTGCCTTGGTCATTTTGGGTGGGAACTATTTTCCAGTGCGGAAGAATACAGCCGAATCACGCACCACGTTGTGCAACAGGGGAACTCCCTTCCCGGTGCGTAACTGGGATTCCCCTGGCAGCGTGCTGCGTGATACGGCTGTATTCTTCCGCACTGGAAAATAGTTCCCACCCAAAATGACCAAGGCAAGCTCTCCGTGTTGATTTGCACATTTATTTGCACTCGATATGAATGCGCACTACACAGAAAGTAATTGGGAAACGCATCGAGCAAATGAATTCCTTTTGGCCGAAATCTTTCTCTGGCGACGTTAGACTCCAGTCTAAGGCGGAGGAGCACCAGATACCGCAGCGGTCAGTGGCGACAGACTCGGACAATGGCTGGGTGAGCAGGAAAACGCTTTCCACCACTTATTTTAGTCTCTGGACTGTGGGGAGATGCCCAAATTTGACCTGGGGGTGGCATATCCCTTTAATGCTCAGTTCCGATTTTTTGGCGAGGTTGTTCACATTTCCAGTTAAATGTGCCTTGTATGTGATCTCCAATGTGAACTTTAAACCTCCTAAAAGTGTCCCGCATGCGCCTTGGAGGAAACAACGACGTCACACGCAGCGAGTGTACTCAGTGTGTACGGAAGTAAACATGGACGCTATGAGTGAGCATCTGGCTTTATTAAAGTTGCTGTCCTACCGGAGCCAGCACATGTACAATACATTTGTTTTAAAGAGGAGATTAAAGGAAAAGTAACGTTTTTTACAATCTGAGCCTTATTTTGGTAATAAAACAAGTTGTTTTACTCACCCATAGTAATTTGGTGTCATATGGAGCACTTCCGGAGATGTTTTAGATTTGCGATCTCCATCATGTGAGTTCTCGGGGCACTTGTTTGCGGTCTCCAAATAACACAAACACTTTTCAAATCATAGAAGCCCGATGTCTTAGCCTACGATTTTGTGTGGTCAAAAGTGGCTTGTAATCCGAGATTTAGGCATAGTTTCGAGTAGATGAGGAGGCCAGTGCGCAAACATGACCCCAAACATGAAACGCAAAGCTGTAAACTATGGATAAATCTCGGATTACAGGCCACTTTTGCTTCAAACGAAATAGTAGATTAAGACATCGGGCTTCTATGATTTGAAAAGTGCTAAAGTTTGTGTTATTTGGAGCCCACACGGGGCATATTACATGCTTGGGGAATATATTATATGCCCCGAGCTATGGCTAGAAGTCGCGCTAGGCTAACCGCAAATCTTAAAACATCTCTGGAAGTATTCCATATGACACCAAAGTGCTATGGGTGAGTAAAACAACTTGTTTTATTACCGAAATAAGGCTCAAATTGTAAAAAAAACCCGTTACATTTCCTTTAAGAAGGAGAAGAGAAGGGTTGTTGGCTGTGGCTATGTGAGCTGCTTCACTGACACAGAATTCTTACAAAATGTTCATATGACAAGAAGAACATATATGTGTATTTGGGAGCGTCTACTTGTACCACTCTCGCTGGAGGAAACACGCCCAGGTCGGATGAAATGTTTTAGGACCACATGTCCAAGTGGTCGCATTTGAAAAAATCTTATCTGTGTCATTAAAAGATCAAATACAGGTCGGATGAGGCAAAAAAATCGGATTTGGGTCACTGCAGTCTGAACGTAGCCTTAAACACGTGTAAATGTGAAAGGTATGTTTTTAAGGAGGTAAAACATGGCTAAAAGCTTACACGAGTCACTTTTGGTTAATATAGGACCTTTAATGAATAAGACTTCTGGTTGTATTGGATATATTCGCTGTATGTAGAACAGGTTAGTGTGCACTTTCAGAACAGAGAATCATAATAGCTGATGAAATCTACAGCATATAATGGGCTTTTTTATTGGAGAGTAGTATTGCAAAAAACAAACAGCCTATTTTTAAAGCAATCACATTGTTTGGACGTTGACCTTATCCACACGCAATGGTTTCTCCTCTCTGCATTTGTAAAGCAGACTCCGAGGGCGAGCGGGACAAAGCTGGGAAGGTCAGTAAATGTGAAGTGCATGCAGGCAGAAAAATGAAGCGAATCAGACCGAACACCAGGGTTTATCACCTGGATGTGACCTGTCCGTAGCCTCCCAGCCAGAACTGTAATAGGTTAGAGTGTAAGTGGCTGTCATGTTGACGTCTTTGGGAAGAGGACACAGACAGGACACTGGGCACACACACCAATACAACTCAACACTGACTCATGCTGCTTTGAGGCTAAATATACCAACATTTGAACTGTCTTTAAATGTTCATGTGAATTTGAATGCATCAGAATTTATATTTTTCGAGGGGTTGCTGGATGAATGAACACGGAATTTATATGCTTAAAAAAGGACACACACATACAGCCAAGTGATGAAAACTGACCCCAGGAGTGTGCTTTTAAATGTGTTTACGACCAAAAAATACATAAGATATAGGCCATTTTGTTGTGCAAGTGAGTTTGTTCAGGTGAAAAGAACATTTATGGCTTATTTATTTTATCATTTAGATATTAAGGTTTTGCAATTGTTTCCTAAAACGCTGGACTAATCTGTTCATTTTTCTCTTTTCTCTCTTCTTAGGTAAGTTCTCTGAGCTCCTCTGTGAAGCAACTCTGCTGAATTTAAGTACTTGTCCCACGGGTCCCATAGGGAGAAACGGTTATCAGAACGGGCATCGGTGAGGCAAGTGCAACAACTATGATTGGAAGCACAGTGCATTGTTCTGCCTGAGTTACAGTTTAATATCATTGTGTATGCGTAAAAATAAACCTGACTGTTGGTGAGTATATGTAAACAGTTTCACTCTCTTTTATTGTTATTGTTGTTCTTTCCTTTTGGCTCTCTCTTTCTGTTTATCTGTTTATTGACTCTGGCACCAGCACAGATATTATACTGGCTCATTTTCTTATATGGCTAGATTTCTCTATGACATATGCTGATTTACAGTTTTACCAATATACAGGCGTTGTTCCAATCTCCATACAGAGAGAGAGAGACACTGAACATTAGCCACTCTGCCTCTGTGCAGTCCATGACTATAATCCCCTCTGCATAGTTGGTAGCACACACACATTTTGCTGTGGTATTGGTGGAAGTTTATTATTTGACCCATAATATTAGTATTATTTGCTTGCAGAATCTGCTTGAAGTCTTTGATACTTTTTAATGTATCCCACTGTGGGCTGGAGCTAATTGGATCTTACATGTATCAAAAGAGAAGTCAAAAGTGTTTTATCTCTTTGTTAAAAAAGTAGGCCAAAAATAGCGTTTTCTGAAAGCATTTGACAGTCCACCGGAGGAGAAGAGGAAAAAGAGAGAGCTGTTTTTTTCCAAAACAAATTAAAAGAAAACCTTTCTTCTTAGATGTCTTTATGAGGCCTCAGGGGGAATGCATCACTTTTATAGAGGTTATAAAGTCACATTAAAAGTTTTATGAATATTATACAAATCAAACTTTTCAGTCCCTCCCTTTTAATATCACTGACAAACAATAGTATAAACGAGAAAACGAGGCCATATTGAGAGATCCTTTCACTGCAGCGTCTGTGTGTGTGTGCGTCTGTGTGTGTGTGTGTGTGTGTGTGTGTGTGTGTGGATGCGTCAATAACAGGCAGACAAGAAGTGGCATTCATGCAAGGCTAGGGTCACATCTCAGGGGTAGAAGTAATACTGCTAAAACCAAGGCCAATCTGTTGAGGTCCAAAAAGGGTCATTTTGGGATGAACCAAATCTCTGCTCACTGTTATAGAGTTCTCTGACATTTACTGCAGAAGCCATTTTTGCTAGAACTTGTATGCATTTTGTATGTTAATTTTGTTAATTTTAATTGAATTGAAAACTGTAATAGGCTCAGATTTTGGTGTTCAAAATGAAATGTCCTCACTAAAAGTTGACTACAGTACTGCCTTTTTTTTCAAGATTCAAGATTGTTTATTTGTCATATGCAGGATCAATACAAGGTTAATAATGCAAAGAAATGCTTAGGATCAGAAGAACCATTGACTCGCTAAGATAGTCAAGAAGTACTAATGGCATGCAATAATAGTACATGGTAAAAAAGTGTTGCAAAAAAGTCCAGGGGAAAAGGTAAACAATATAATAAGTAAGTAAGTAAGTGTAAGTAGAGTATTTCACAGATTGCACATAATATAGTGTAGTAGAGCCTTTTGGATATAACAGAGATGGAATTGGCTTCTCATGTTAAAACCTAAGCCAACACAACACATAGAAAGGGTCTGATGTGAAATGGTTTTTAAAGGTCCTATTGATGATTCTAGTGAAGGTGTATGGAGTTTAAAACACAGTGGAGCACTTCCTGTGTTACTACATGACATCACAAGGTGGCACAGAGTTTTCTGTTTGAGAAAAAGAACTATGCAGGAATATACAGGGTTTGTGTGTTAAACAATGACATTATATAAATACACTAATCCCTTGTTTATCGCGGGGGTTAGGTTCCAGAAATAACCCGCAATAAGAGAAATCCGCGAAGTAGGACAACTTTATATTTTACAATTATTCTACATGTTTTAAGGCTGTAAATGCCTCACCACACACATTATACGCTTTTCTCAGACTGGAATTAACATTTTCTCACATTTGTCTCTAGTTTAAACACTCAAACTTTCATAGATTTTCAACAAAATGTATTAATAGTGACGCGTGGGGGGAGACACGGCTCCGGAAGCCCCGCCGGACGCGCGAGGAGCACTGCCACGTCCCGGGACGCGACGCGCACCAACCCCTTGGAGATGTGCGCGACACGTGCACCCCTCATCATGGACAAATCCGTGAGCACGAGATAGAACCACGGTGCCCGGAGAGCGTGCTCTCAGCCCGAGCCACGAACCGAACACGCACAAACGAACGCAAGAGCTGCACGGAGTGATTTAATCCTGGTTTAGACCTGGTCCAGTCCTGGTTTAGTCCAGGGCCAGTCCAGGTTTAGACCTGGTTTAGACCTGGTCTAGACCTGGTTTAGTTCTGGTCTAGACCTGGTTTAGTCCACGTTTAGTCCTGGTCTAGTCTCTTAGCCAATCAGGACGCAGAACACAATGTTACACTATAAAAAAAAATGTTACACTATAAAAAAAAATTGGAAAAAAAAAAAATCCGCAAAACATCGAGGCCGCGAACAGTGAACCGCGATAGAGCGAGGGACCACTGTATTATAAATAGTGTAGTAGGCTCTTTTTCTTTTGTTCACAACATATAACTTCAAACCTTTCCTGCTTAAAGATATACCTATATTGTTTAGTGCGAGCACACTGTTGTTTCCTGGCCTGGCTGTGAAGTCAGATGGCTATTTGCGACTGGATTGATCGTGATGGATTACTTGAGGGGTGGCTGGTGGTGGAGTAAGTGTCTGGAGGGGAACGTGTGAACATGGGCAACAGAGCACATCATTGAGGCGATCGACCCAAAGTCCTCCTGCTCTTAATTTGAATGTTAGGAGCTTAATGCGCAGACAAAAGAATCTGATTTCCTACGTTTGTGTCCAATCCCCTTGAGTTGTCTCTTCAAAGTCTAGTGTTGATGCTGAGTTTAGCAGCTACTGACATGAACAATGGCGCAGCACAGCGTTCACCAGAAGGACCACCTTGACAATTCAGGCTGATTGTTCTCAAATTGCAGTGGCTCGGAAGAAACACCTTTTCCTGTTTGATGTGTTAAAGTGCTTTGGATCCCACCGGGGACAGGCATCTTTTAGCCTGTCACCGATTTTTCATTCTCCAAGCTAACCTCCCCCTCTCTCCAGCTTCTTTTGATTTTTGGGGTGAGTGCATACAGTTCTGCAGAAAACGTATTGTGCTGAAGTACACGGTGGGGCATAGAAAGGGGCATTCATCCATCTTAGGCTTCATTCATCACACTTTGTCATGTAGTTTTGCCTCCGGGGAAAATATTTGCCACTGTGATTTGGTCAGGACACTTTCTCTCCCTATTTCTATCAAACTGCACACTCAACACATTTCTGCTGTTGCACATTGATGCACAGTGGAAAAGGGTGTATTATTTTGCGCAGTTCTGGGGTCAGTTGTCCAATCTGAGATGGAAACAACTGACTGAATAAATGAATGTGAATGTAGAATGTGGAGCCAGCGTTTAGATATATTTTTTAAATTACTCAAGCTAGTAAAGACTAAAGATAGACCAGTATATTGGGCCGATATTTGTGCTTTTTAGCTTATTGACTATTGCTGAGTTTCAGATGACATCACACCATTCTATAGGCTAATGTAATATTTAACACAGATGGGGGGAAGCTAAAATTAATATTGTTCAACTGCACATTTTTATCGTAATATAGCATGGTCTTGGTTCTAGTCCAGTGCTTCTCAAATAGTGGGGCGGGCCCCCCTGGGGTGTGATGTGATGCCGGGGGGGGGGGCACGTGTGACCCTGGGAAACATGCTTTTTTGCCGTACTGTACTAGAACTAAGTGTAATTGCACCTCAACAACAGTAGTTGGCAGTGGCGCTCTCATTGTTGCTCTGGGGCAGGGGTCGGCAACCTTAAATATACGATATACGCACAGAACAGACTCACCATCATCAGAACATCCTCTGTCACAGAAAAAACACATATATTCCACTGAGTCGTGTCCTTTAGTCCGTCAGAAGCTGACACATCAGCGGCACAGGGAGAGAGCGTTTTTTTTTTTTTTTCAGCGTTTAGTTTATGCAAATTAGCAATGTGGTTTTAAGTTTAGTTTCTATAAAACGTAAACAAATGTGCGCAAAGCTGCATTAAAAACACATCAATATTTGTGTCCTCAGTGCAAAAAGACTTTGTTGTAAGTTTCTTTCTTTTTTTAAAGAATAAAGGATACAGTGTTATGCAGAGGTGTACTAATAACAATTTTCTAGACAAATAATACTATTTATAGTCGCGCGCACCTTCCTAGGGGGGGTGTCAGAAATAAATTGAGAAGCACTGGTCTAGTCAATAATAGAAATGATCAGGTTTGATATTTGGGAATTTACCTTTCTGATATTTCATGGCAAAATACAATATAATTACAGTGGTACCTCACCTTACGAAATTAATTCGTTCCTGAAGTGGTTTCGTAACGTGAATTTTTCGTAAGTTGAGTAGCTATTTCAATGGAAAAGGTCTGATTCGTTCCAAGTTGTTGTTTTTTTTATAGTGTAACATTTTTTTTATAGTGTAACACTGTGTCCTGCGTAGAGACTGTGTAGACCCAGGACTAAACGTGGACTATACCAGTCTAGACCAAGGTCTAAACCTGGACTGGACCAGGTCTAGACCTGGACTAAACTAGGACTGGACCAGGACTAAACGTGGACTAAACCAGGTGGATTAAAGCGCCGCGTGCGGGTCTATTTCCTGGATTTGTTTCGAGTCACGGCTGAGGCAAGCAGCGAGGAGGGGAGGGCATGTGCCTCGGGACCGCACGCAGTCTGAGCACATGAACGAATGCATGCAAGAGCTGCAGTGGTCTAATCCTGGTTTAGACCTGGTTCAGACCTGGTTTAGACCTGGTTTAGACCTGGCACGGTTTGAGCACGGGTCTCGTGCTCGCGCCCCACGCCAGGTCATGCTGCGCTATCACACACGTGTCCGCGCGCACACACACCGCCCTCCCCCTTCCCCCCACGCTTCACTATTAATACATTTTGTTGAAAATCTATGAAAGTTTGAGTGTTTAAACGAGAGAGAAATGTGAGAAAAGTTTAAATCCAGTCTGAGAAAAGTGTATAATGTGTGTGGCTGAGCGCGCATTATTAGAATTTTTGAGATTTCGCGTTTCGTAACTTGAATTTTCTTTCGTATCTAAATTTAACGTGAAGGCGTTTCGTAACTTCAATTTTTCGTTTGTTGGGTCTTTCGTAAGGTGAGGTACCACTGTAATAGGAAAACTGGCTCTTGCCCCCCATCTGGAAGTATGTCATCCTCACATTCCAGAATCTGAAAACCACTAATAGATGCACTATGTAACTTTTCTTCTATGGATATGTCATTGCTCTGCCTGGAATGTTGTGTGACAACATGTGACATTAAACAGTTCTACCTTACATTTATTCCATTACAGGGGTTTTTATAGCTCCAACATCCCTAGAAAAACTCTCTACAGATCTGACCTGTAACTTAGTCTGGTTTGATCTCCATGGAGATTTAATACCATACTGTGAAACATTCGAAGCGAAGCAATAAAGTCTCCATGAAGAAAAGCATTTAATGGATCCTCCAACTGAAAAGTTTGGCTTTAAGGTTTGTAGTATATAAGGGCTGTGGGTGAGTTTGTAGTACATTTAAATAACAGACTTTGGTGAAAATAATATAAAATAAATAATTGTCCCTGCATAAATATTGGCAGAGCTTATCGGCCATCAGTTTCTCTGGAATATAAACAATCAGCATCGGCATTGACCATGAAAAAAGCCGGTGGATCTCTTGTAAAGACGTAGTGATTGCTCAGACTGAATATTTGTGCTACAAAGTGGTACTGGTGTGAATGTTTGATGAGAAGTAAAACAAAGACATTTGGTTAATGCCTCTCTGTCTGTGGGAGACACGTAGACCATCTGGAGACTCTGAAATCTTTGAAAAATATCTGCTTTTAAACCTCTTTCTGAGAGTTTGTCTTGGCTATGTGGTTTGGGCAAGAACAAGTCAACACACATGTCAGAAATATGCCTGAGAAGAAACAAATAAAAGACACATAAAAGCCAGAGCACAGACAACACTTGAGGACATAGACTCCAAACACAAGAGAGTTAAAGCTACACTACGTAGATGTCTCCATGGAAATTATATTGCTTTGTCTAAAATGTTCCACAGTATTGATTAAACCTATCTATTGATAAGCAGGTCATTCAGATCCTATTCAAAGAAGGAATTACTCTATTTTTGAGAAATAGAAACACCTGTATTTAATAAATGCTAGATGGAAATGTTTAAAGTCATACCATGAAACATTCCAGGGAAAGCAATAGCATCTCCATGGAGACAAGCAGGTGGCAGACCCTCCAACAGTAAAGTTGCCCAGTGCACCTTTAACTGCCACTGTATATGCTCTTTTTCATTCAGTTATTCCATTTTAGAAGTTGTAACAAACCTGTATATGTTTTCCTAACTGCACTATACTTAGGCCAACTGAAGACCCACTTGTTCCACATTTAAATTTGCTTCCTACACCTGTTTTACACCTACTCACACTGCACATTGAATTTGCCTGTTGAATCATTAAGATGCTTTTTAAAAAATAAATTATCTCTGTAAATATTCATCAAACTGAGATCATTTTTTGTTGGAAAATAATATGTTGTGGCCTTTTTCTTATAGTTGAGCTCAATATCATACACATATATAGTGTGTGGAATGTATCAAGTCTTATATATAATTCTCGGGCTGTAGTCTTGGTCTGCTAAAGATGTGTCCTGCTGATCAATTTGTCAACTAAAAAGGGGAAATGGCAAATTGTCAAAAATATCATCTAAAGCCTGTCACACTACAGGATTCCTCAGTCTTAAAGGTTTTTTACACATGCGACAAAAAGCCCACACCACAGACACAAGGAGAATTATACAATATACATACAATTATTATGAGATTTCAAATCTCCGAATGTAAAGACTGCAGCGAAGAGAACGTATACTACAAGCAAACTGTAAGCAAACAATCTAACGCACTTGACCTAATGACTTGAGACTACAAAATATTTAAACGATCACAGCATTGAACTTCTAGTTTAGATGCAAGTCAAGACTTATTATTTGTGAAATGTGCTGCAATAGTTCACATAAATGCTTTTAATGCACAGAAGTCTGACACCTTTTTACTTTTTAAGAATGCTTCAAACGGAATAGAGCTATTTTGTGGACTGAGTGTCATTATTTGAGGAGCACAAATTCTAATGGATAATATGGATGAGAATGCTGCAGTTTAACTTGACAACTTTACGAGAGGTGAGTGATAAAGTCGCCTCATTATTTTCCCTATTTCCTAAGGTTATATTTTGCGCCTCCATCATTCTGTCTGTCCCTGACGCTCTGTTTTATTGACTGGTGCAGTGGAGGTGATGTTTTGTGATTATGATATGAAGGAGCAGAGGAAGATATGAAAGAGGACCCAAAGTCGGGTCACGCTTCTCTGATGTCTTAGAGAATCAAATCTGGACCTAAATCTGGTAAATGATCCTGCAGTTTGTGGCAGGTTTAATCCAAACTGCACTCACAAGATTACACGTGCACCAGAGTTAATGCGAAAACAACTGCAGAAAAATATAATGAATCTACATAAAGGGAGATTAAACATGGTCGATATACACCATTGATCGATTAATCAACTTGACAATTAAAGGCCTGCGGCCCTAATACATTCTGAATAATTTAAAAACTACAGGAAGGCAGCCTAGAAACTCTATTTAAAGGTCCCATGGCATGAAATTTTCACTTTCTGAGGTTTTTGAACGTTAATGTGAGCTCCCCTACCCTGTTTAGGCCCCCCCACATGGCTAAAAGTTGCGAAATGTGTAAACTGAGCATTTGCGATCCTTTTCCGCATTTGAAAAATAGACAGCCCAAACGGGCGATTCTGAACAAGGAAACTTTCTGACGTCACACTCGGGGGAAAGGTTTCCACCCCCCCGTCTGGATGTCCACCCCGTCTCTGGAAATCACGCTCAGAGAATTTGGACCGCAAACGAGCTACGAAATGCGAGATGCTGGGTTTTTTTGCCTGGAGAGACGTGAGAGCCCCTCCAGGCTCGGATAAAGGACATCCGAGCCTTCGAACCTCTGAAACAGAAGTGGTTTAATTTTATTTTCTGTGGAAATGTGTTTTTTTTAATGGGTCGTGTCTCATATCTTCCTGTGGGGCCAGCGCACAGCACACCACTAATCCAGGAAACAGCGGCATATTTGGCCACAACCCACCAGCTGCACTGGCCTGTCTCTGTCCTCCTCATTTGCATTCAAGCAACAACGCCCAGAATAAAGCATTTTAGAGACATATTTATGACTCTGACTGTCTTCAGGAGGCTCTCTCATGCACTGAAGCTTGATTTTGGAGAAGGATTCATTTACAGTATTAGGGAACCACTAAGGCGCCATATAAAAGCATCAAGAAGTACCATGTCATGGGATCTTTAAGAAGTAGTAGTAGTGTGAAAGTGTGACGTTTCATTGTCAAAAGTGAATGCACGAGGACCTGGTTGGTCTAGACTTTTGTGCAGGCATCTTTCATTAATTCATTGTAGCCAGGTTTTGTGGAGCCAGTCAACTTTGTCAGTCCACTTTTCCAATAACTCCAGTTGCTTCTTCCCGCCTATGTCAATTTCCTGGGCTTTACAAAGCATCCAGGAAATCCAATATTACTTATTTCTGCACCACATTTGGAGTCAACAAAGATGTTCTGCTCACAGTGGCCCAGTAGATTTGAGGCTCCTGCCATTGTGGGTGATTTTACTTTAATTAAATTGTCATGTCAACCAGAACATCTTCCTAGGGAGGCATCTGGAACAAATGCCCGAGCCACCTCAGCTGGTTCCTCTCGACATGGAGGAGCAACGGCTCTACTTCAAGCTTCTCCCATGTGACGGAGCTCCTCACCCTAGCTCTAAGGGAGCGCCCAGCATCCCTGTGGAGGAAACTCATTTTGACCGCTTGTATGCACAAGCTTGTTCTTTTGGTCATTAGGCATATACTAGTCTATGCACAATCATCATATCATCTTTGCACTGTTTTCCTTACAACCTCTTGTATATAGCCGAGATATTTCTATTACAGACACTTGTCAACTTACGAACGAGTTACGTTCTGAACGGCCGTTTGTTTGCTGAATTTGTTCGTAAGTCGTTATAGGGCATTCTTTAGAAGGGAATGTATGTTTAAGGCTTGTATAAGTAATCTATATGGATTTGTACTGCATTTAAATAATTCTAAATAGTAACAAAACAATATGCTTTTTAAAAATATGGAAAACTGATGAGATAAAAAGAAGAAAGAGACACAGAGGCAGATGCAATAGACACCGAGAGAGAGAGAGAGAGAGCCAGCCAGCGAGAAAGAGCCTGTGTGTGTGTGTTCCACTTTCACTAGAAGCTTTTCGCTTTTCACCAACCATATTGGATTACGGATGCAAGAATTATTTGCCGATAAAACAACAAAGTTCGTAACACCGCAAGAGATACGTCTGAACATTTGGGTAGTTTCAACTGAGTGGGCAGAGGAGAGAGTGTGATGCTTGGGGGATGCTGGGCACAGGATCGCAGCGCCCTGCCTGTGCATCAGCGGCGGAAATACGCACTACTCGGAAGTTGGAATAGGTACTAAATACAAAAACTCACTTACGTACATGTACAGCACTTTTGCCCAAACATTTAACTTATTTTTTTTAAATTTTAGACCTATGGACAGTTTTGTTCGTAACTCCGAATGTTTCGCAAATCGAATGGTCGTAGTTCGTGGAGGAGCGTCTGTACTTATTTCTATTTTATTTTTTACTTATTTTACATATACATTTATAATTATCCCTTATTTGACTCCAGCCTCTTGCTATTTTTACTACTTATTTAGAATTTATATTTTTTCTCTTTGTGATTATGATAAAATGTGATGTGTGAGCTACTGTTCCAAGTAATTTCCCTGCGGATCAATAATGTTTGTCTAAGTGTAAGTCTAAATCTAATGTGGTCTTATACTTGTTCTGATACAGCTCAAGATCCGCCTAAAGCTACAGTATCGATACCTGCTCAAATCTGCATCTAGATTGGATACTAGTTTGAGTATTAGTATCTGATTTCTGATACTTTTGACAACCCTAATTCCCATATCTTCACAGATTGCAAAAGCAGTCATTTGCATTTTGGATCACAGAAATTAAATTGACTTGACTTCCTGGTTTGTTTAAGTGCAAAATCTGCGTTGAGCTAATTTGCAAAAACATCTGTCTCTCGCTAACAAACATATGAGCTCTAATGGTTTCACAGTCACAGCAGCTCACAACTTTTGGCCAGCTTTTCTCTGCTGTATTTGAGAAAAGTTGGCTGGATATTGTGCACTTGGAGGATCCAGACATATGCATCAGTGGAGCTTTGTATGTGATAGGAGTGCCATTACACTAGAGTGACGGTACAAAGAGAATGGCTGTAATTATGGTCTGTCAGCCCCAGCAGCACTTTCACTTATAGAATGTCCGCACACCTTAATTGAAAAACACAAGCAGATTGGCATGTCGCATTAAGACCCCTGCTGGGAGGCATCTATGTTATGTTAGTGAAAACAATATTGGCCACTGGGGCACAGGTTTGGTTGGTAAGTGGTAAGTGTAATTACAGTGGGTGTTTTTTATTATTATTTTATTTATTAGGGACAATGCATATTAATGCAGTGTAAATATGCCAGATTATAGCTAAAATGCTAATTTCCATCTGTAGTCCCTACGCAGGTGACACCACAGCAAAAACAACAAAAACAATGACAAGTGACAATAGCAGCAGTTATACATTAAGGGCCTGTTTACACGAGGGAACACTTACGGGTAAAAACAACAAAATATTTTATCGGAAGTGCCTTTTGTTTAGACAGTGATGGTGTTGTGGGGGCTTAAAAAGGCAAAAAACTGAAACCGCCCTCCAAAGTGGAAAACTTGAAAATGCGCCGTTGTGGCGTTTTCGTCTACACTGCCCAAGATGCAAAACTCTGGTCAAATCTGCTGACGTCGCGTACGCGTTTATGTCACATCGGTCCATATATCAGTGTACTTTGTTTGGCAGGACTCCCAGTCCACACCTTGTTGCGCCTTTGTTGCTTTGTAGTCTAACGTGGTCTGAAGCAATAGTTGAACTTCTTCGTCTGACCACACAAATTTTTTTTTGCTACCGGTAGCCATGTTTTCTTTTGCTTTTCACGGTGCAGATGAGAAGAAGGAAGATTCTACGCATGGGCGCAGACATAGTGATAATGTATCACAGCACCACCTAGCCGCCTGGCATGCATACCCAATCAAATTCCACACACTTTTGCGTCACCGTATACACGCAGATTTCCTCCCGAAAACACTCGTCTAAACGCGGAATAAAAAGTGAAGACGCAACGCCACTTTCGCCACTTCTGTTCAGACCGTCATCTTATAAACATAGCCTAAAAGTGTCCACAAGTACATTTCTTTCCACTTGGTGTTGATTGTTCACAAAAAAATCTTTATGTTTGAAGCCTGAATTGTGGCAAAAGGTCAAAAAGTTCAAGGGGGGCTAATACTTTCCCAAAGCACCGTATCAAGGAATACAAACTACATTGTGCATTTTCAAATACGTCCTAAATATTCTCTCACTTACCATTGTGACTCCTCATGAATTTGACTATGACACTACAGCTGCTTCGCTCTTGGCTTGGTTTATCTGACCTTATAAGTGAATACAGTATTAGCGTCATTATTTAGCTGTAGTGAACTGCCAATTCTCTGCACTATGCTCACACTCATCTAATGGCTTCATTCTCTATGGTGGTTATATAAATGTTTTAAGGGAACTTTAAAGTGAGTAGCTCATGGGGCGAGGAAGGCCAAGTCCATTTCTATCTCAGAGATTCTCTTTCAAATGGAGTGATAAAGCTCACTTGGTGCAAAGTATTTTCTAGACTTTCTATGTAGCAACTATGTGTTGATAATGTGGTTGCCTACAGTATATGGCAATAAGAAACATTAACATAACTAGTTGTGATTTTATAGTGATTAAACATGTCTGGGGCCTTGATTCACAATATATGCAGAGCTGATAGTTCTGTTTTGCCCGTGGGTTATTAAATGCGCTACCTATGTTTATTCACATCTTGTGGGATTGTAGAGCATTTCTGTTCACATATTTGCTTCACACCTGCAAAAACCCAGTAGTCTGCAAAACGCACTTAACGCTCCTATAATATGCTTTTAACTTTGCCTTATGGAACTAACAGTAGCAGGTGTGCTACTGTGGAGCGTTTTTTATGTGTTACCAACTGATATTTATGGAGAATGTAGTACCTTTAGGAAGAAAATGTATACATGTTTTCTTCATGTATGTCCTTATGCCATACTTGATGAAAAATGTTACGTTTCAAATCACAGAAGATCGCTGTGTCAGCGTAGACTTTAAGTGGAGTCCAAAGCGGCCTGAAACCCGATATCCAGCTATAGTTTCATTTGATGACGTCATCATAGAGGACAGCGCGCATGCGTGAAGTCACAGCTGTTTCGCAGATAAACACCGCTCTGAACTTTTCTATTGCGAGCGAGACATGGCAGAAGATTCGGACTTTGAGGCTGAAGAGGACTTATGGAGGACTGAGGACTGAAGAGGAGTATACGGATGAGGAGACAGAATGGATACGGAAAAATGAAGCAGAGACAGTTTTAGGAGCAGCAGAGAACAGCCATCAGTTTCGCATTACTTCTCAGAATCGTGCGTTTTCTTTTCCTTTGCTGGTAAAAAATCGTCCTGGCTGAAGTGGGTACTGCAAACACGATGGTCCAAAGGTCTTACAGCTTTGAGTTTCATGTTTGGGTCCCGAGAGCTGAGAGCGAAATAAGCTGTGACTGAGCACATGCGCACTGGCCTCTTCATCTACTTGAAATTATGGATAAATCTCGGATTGACTCGAACGAAAGTGTAGACTAAGACATCGAGCTTCTATGATTTGAAAAGTGCTAAAGTTTGTTATTTGGAGACCGCAAACATTTGCCCCGAGAACTGACGTTACAGATATCGCAAATCTAAAACATCTCCGGAAGTGCTCCAAATGACACCAAAGTGCGATGGGTGAGTAAAACAAGTAAACAACAAAAAGTAAACAAGTAAAACTTGTTTTATTACCGAAATAAGGCTCAGATGGTAAAAAACGTTAATTTTCCTTTAATATCCTAAATGCATTTTAGGCTATTTAAACACCTGTGTAAATCTTTTTCTACCAACTTTAGCACTGATTATCTGCACCAATATTGGTCTTATCACTGCAAAATAAAAACTGGGACACAGTTTAAATGTGCTCTGTCTGAATCTGTGTGGAGGGGTCTTTAGCTACAGCTGCTCAAAGACACGCAACTTTCCAGAGCTTGAGCGAGGCGCCTAACCCTTTCATGCCCATGCCAAAGGTAAAGACTTGCAAGATCATTTTTCCTCTGTGCACACAGTCTCGAGGCAATTTGATCTTGCCCTTGTCCCATCTCTATACATTAGTATAGTATTAAAATACCTATAGAAGACATATTGTGCTTGTGTCTGCTATATAGTTATAATCGATGACACCATGGATCATTATCTGATAATTGGGACTTTTTAAATCACAATATTGATCTAAAATAACAAGTCTGCTCACTGCCACATCTGTACCCAATGGGAGGTGATGCTGAGCAAACATCATCACAACAAAGAGCAGTCGTCTCCACCTCTGAGGATGCAGCACATTGTGCTAGTGAGCTTTTTTTTTTTTGTTTTACTAAAAGGATTTTGCAATGCTACCGAATCTATTCACCAATTAAGAAAATCTAAGATCTAAGTACAGAGCCGTGGGCGTATACTGGTGACAGAGAAAATGGGTGTTGATCGGAACAATGACGTCTTGAATCTAAGAAGAAGAAGAACCAACTTTATTGATCTCACACTGGAGAAATTCTTCTCTGCATTTAACCCATCCTGTTATTAGGAGCAGTGGGCAGCACATTACTGCGCCCGGGGACCATCTCCATGATCTTCTTGCTTCGGCTTGGTCAGGACCTAAGCTGGAGGATTTTTACCTATCGTGCATGTTTTGGGTTGATTCGGGAAACCGGAGTGCCCGGAGGAAACCCACCCAGACACGGGGAGAACATGCAAACTCCACACAGAAAGGCTCAGGCGACCCGGGGATCGAACCCAGACCATGCATGCAAACTTCACACAGAACACACACAGAAAGGCCTGGGCGACCCGGGGATCGAACCCGGAACCTTCTTGCTGTGAAGCGTGAGTGCTAGCCACTCAGCCACCGTGCCGCGTGCCGTATAAAGATTACTCAAACATGCATGAATTACACTAAATACAACTTTGAGTGGGTAAGTGAGAAGTGGAATATGACTATAACATGGTTAAAAGCTCTGAAAAGTCAATTTTGCATAATAGGTCTGCTTTAATGCAGCTACAGTTTGTACAAAAGTGCACTTCAGCACACGTACTAAATGTAACACAAAATTATACGTTGAACTTATTTGAATTGCAATAAGCTAACCCTCGTTTGGGAGCTCTTTGATGTCTGATTTGTATGTATGCATGGTGGCATTCTCCTGGGCTGCAGCCAGCATTCCACATGTTTATCTGTGATTAGCATAGCCCATGAACATTTCTGCTTCACCTTTGACCTTTCACTTTTGAACCCATTATCTGTGACAGTGGCAGGGCATGTTCACCCACACACATACTCACACCCTGCCCCAAGATTAGACCTTCAGACGATGTCCCCTCCGAAGCCTCTTCCTCAATCAGCATCAATGTGTGTGTTTATCAGGGAGAGCAGGCTGGCCCGGAGAGCACTCTGTATGAGAGGGAAGAAATAGACAAAGAAAATCGATACAAGCCACATCAATATACGCCCCTGCTTTAAAAATGAGGCCGGCTCAGAAACCACATCATCTGATCACACACACTTGTTCAAATTGTGTAAACATTAGTCGCTGTCCAGGTAGGTTTCAGGCTTGTGTGTGAATTCCTGTAGGATCTTGAAACCAACTTTGGATTTAAGGTGATAAAATGGTTTGTTTCCTTACCTTATGAGTCAGAATTAGTGAATATGATTAGATAATTGGTTGTGATAAGATGAGATATACTTTATTTTCCACCTGAAGATTTATCCTTGAATGCTGTGTGGGAGCAGAAATCAAAACTTTGTAAGAGAATTACAAGTGAATAGAAATGCAACCACCTTAACCAAATCTTAATTCTCTGGAAAAATAAATAGTCAGAACAGAGAGATTTTATTGCTTTCCCATTTCCATCTAGCATTTATTCATAACAGGTATTTCTATTGCTTGAAAATATAATAGTTTCTTCTGTGAATAGGGGCGACACTCCACAGATCTGACTTGTAATGTAGCTTAGTGCTGTAACCTGCTTGTCTCCCTTGTGATAGATTTAAGCTAAACTGTGGAACATTCTAACATCTCTATTAAGAAAAGCATTTGACGGACCCTCCACCACAAAAGAAAAATAAAAAAACTCCCATTTACTGCAATGCGAGTATGCAGAGGGTCATTAAGTACTGGTGGTAGTTTTGTAGTTTTCCCTCCTCTGTGGTGACTCCCTGATGAGGTGTTGAGTACGTTTTGCTGACTGGGCAGAGTCATGTGTGAACCAGTGTCAGTGAAAGGCTGCCACTGCCCCACTCTCAAGGCTGCAGCGTCTAGATAAGTGCTGCATGTACTGTCACTGTCAAACATATATTATTTGAGGACTGATGCTGCGCTGAGTCAGCTGGAGACTGGTGCTAAAGGTTCATTTGTATGTTATATGGTGTATCATTGGGGGTAGTTTCTGATAAATGCCTGTACAGTTAAATATTTAATATACCTACAGCTCTAGAAAAAAGAGACCACTGCAAAATTATCAGTTTTTTTGATTTTACTACTTATAGGTATGTTTTTGGGCAAAAGGAACATTTTTGTTTGAGTCTATAAACTACTGACAACATTTCCCCCTAAATTCCAAATAAAAAATGTATCGTTTAGAGCATTTATTTGCAAAAAATGACAAATAAAGTCAAAATAACAAAAAGATACCTGTTTTCAGACCTCAAACAATGCAAAGAAACAAGATCAAATTCATTTTAAAATAACATAATACTAATGTTTACACTTCAGAAGAGTTCAGAAATTAATAACCCTTATTTTTAATCACAGCTTTCATGCGTCATGTGACTTGGTGACTTTATTCCACTCCTGGTGCAAGAACTGAAGTAGCTCAGCTTTGTGTTTATGTTGGAATTCAACAGACGCTGGGATGGAATGGCTGTAATACATGTAGAGATGCTGATTTCAGAAAAAAAATGCTGTGGTCTCTTATTATTTTCCAGAGATGTATGTCCACGTCAAGTTCACTTCAGACAACAGTGGAGTTTTATGGTTTTATTTAGGTTCTGTGTTTGGTGTTGGGGTGTGTTCTTTGTGTCCTCTATAAGTGTTAAATATAGTAGTATACATTTTGTGATTAGATGTGCAATATACTGTATGTTTAAGAAGAGGGATTTTGTTCATAGAGTACATTGTAAATAACTCCTGAAGCAATAACATGTGAGAGATTTAAATATGAACTGAGAATTTAACACAAGAACCCCAGGATTGTCAGAATTTTCTGTCTAATCAATCTCAGCCTTTGCGATTTATTTCTTTTTTTGTCAACTCAAATTGTTTCGATTTGATTATGATATTTTGTGTGCCTTTTTTAGGCCACTCCAGTCAGATCCATGTGCTATTTGGTAAGATTACTTTTGGAGACATAATATCTGTAAAGTGCCTTGCTCAGAGACACAGTGGCAGTATGTAATGATCGGACCATCTTGCTGAGCCTAAGATTATAAGATAATTAATGTCCCCATGTCACGCTTAATGCATATGGTGTAACTCTGAACTACATTTAATCACATTTTTTTTTTTTTTTAGATTTTAGTTTTTTTACGATATCAAACCTTGAAATTGAATTATTGAAATTATGACATTTGAGTTTTTTTGGTTCTGAGAAAACTTGTCTGTTGTGTGGAATCTTATCCTCAACAAAACTTGGTAGTGTTCATCTCCAGTAACAAAGTCAGAGAAATGCCTACAGCTGAAGAAGCTTTGACTGTGACTGGGATTTTTGTGGCCTGTTTGTTGCGAGCTTCATCTGTATTGATGAGATAAAAAGGCCACTATTCAGACCGTATCGAATTGAAATGCTGTCTTTTTGTGGGCTTTTGTTAAGCTCAATGGCGCTTTCTCTGTCTTATTCACAGCACAAATAGCTACCGTTGTTTTCCTCCTAGCACGAATGTTCTATGCATCCAGCTTTTGTTGCTGCACATTGCTGATGACAAATTCATATAGTGTAGCAGCATTTTTAGTTGTAATTGCTCACGAACAATTTCTGCTTGCGTTTCACTTTAAAAGGAATGCTATTGACTTTGCCTGAGTTGTAGTCTTCTGTTCATTTCCTGCGAGTAGAGAGACAAAAGTAAAGGCAGTTCTTTCATTGCTGAGATTTACCGATAATATAAATTTTCAATGAGGCCAGTGTTAAAAGTGTGTAATTTGTTTTGTTCTTTTGTGGTTTCACTGTATAAATAATAATAAAAACATAGCAACAGCAAGTGCTCCAATAACATTGTGCTCCATGTACGTGACTGTGGCTGAATGGTTAGAGCACTCATCCACTCAAAGTGAGTGGACCAGAAACAACATTGCTGGGTCAGATTTCTATCCCATCTAGGTAGACTTTTATGGGGAACTGTCCATGAGTTGGTGAAAAAGGTAAAGAAGGTGACATTAACAGCAGTCACCGCGGAGAGTTGAGAAAGTCCACTTTGTTTTGTGCACAAAAAAAACAAACAACAACATTTAATATACAGCAGTGAAGTGCATTGGGCCTCAAGACAAATAATTTCAATTTCTGGACATGGTGTAAGACGATGTTTCTCAAGTCAATCAATAAAATGTATACTCTAACTGAATGTGCCTAGCCTTGTTTTTATAGTCTGTCTTGATGAATAGGGGGCTTAGTTCCATGCTCAGCGTGAGGCTCTAATAAGTCTAGGGACCCAGTCAAGGCCCAAAAGAGAAGCTCGATTTAAACCAGTCTAAAGGGGCAGGGAGCATGATTTACGACGACAGACTAACTGCAGTGCTGTTCCTCTCCTTTGGCCCCCCTCTGTAGCCAATCACACTCAAAACACTCAACACTTCCTGCCTGACCGAGTGTACGCCCGATGTGGTGCTGCTGCCTGTGCTGTTGTCACCGCTCTAATCTATTTGATTGATTATGAGCCTAATCCCTGCATTATTCTCTACATTCTGTTCAGGGCATTCAATAGTCAAGCAAAAATCTGAGCTGCTACACCAACAGTTACTGTCTGCTACAGTTTAATCTCAGCCTTTGCCTTTATGTTTCATTTCATTTGTGAAAATTGGATTACCTCTAAAGGTTATATTTGGGTAAACCATGCATGTAATTTGTAGCCGTCAGTCAGAGTGATAAATGTCATGGGTATTGGTTGTACATCACTCTGATCTCATTGTGTTACATGCATTGCAGTAATGGAGCTGTCCACATATGAAACATACCCCACTCAGGGGCATTCAGATCTATCACTAAGGCGAGCACTTGCACTGCTAATGCCCCTGGGCACAGACCTTTGACAAAATGCAGATTGTGCAGCAGACTGAAAGAATGGGGCAAACAGGTACACTTCATTCTGCCTTGAATAAGTAGAAGATGAATGGTTGGAGAAAAGTCGCAACACAAGTGTCAGCTTAGACGCTGGCCCCACCATTTACCCCTACAGCCGAGATGTTCAACATTTTGGAGAAAACTCATAAAACAAATATTATTATAGTTTAGAGTTTTTCCATTTCACCTCAGTGATGAAGAAAAGACTTGTAGCAAATGCAATCCTCAGAGTTTTTAAACATTCACATGTTAGCTCATTAGCATCACTTGCTGTATAAACATTCATTAGGTCTCAATGAAAACCAAAACAGACTTTAAAATAATCTTTTGACTCTTCTTTTTCTTAGCCAAAGCAGATATATTAAATCTACAATACCACACCCATGTTTTTGGTGCTGTCAGTGCTCTAGGGCTCTGAGTACGGAGAATGTATGACTGCTGGTGATGGGACAGGCTGCAGTTACTATTGACATGGATGGGTGGGGAGTGCCGTGCTATGGGGGGTGAGACAGGCAAAGGGAGTCCAGGCAGTGCATTATCGGCCAAACACGGTGATGCCAGAGCCCGTGTGATAAAGAGACTTCAGACAAAGCAGCCCGTCCCTGGCCTCCCTCTATCTCCACAGCAGTTGTACTTCATTAAAAAAACAGAGACAACATGACAGACTTGGATTTGCACTTTTCTTTGTGCATTCTGGATTTACACTTGGAAGAATTTCAAGTTCAAATTCAAAGACGGAGAGTATTTCAGGGCCGATAAGGTTTAAGGGCTGTAGAAGTGCCTCTTATAAATTAAACACAAGCATAAACGGCCTGAGCAGAAGGCTTTTTATCCAGGGCAGTTATCATAGAGTGCAGTCCAGCAGAAGCATAAAACCTATAGCCACATGTAACACAAGGGAATAGGTTTGCATTGATCATATGTTGCTATCAAAATTCTGGATGACCAAATTCTATATGCCTGTACGGCCAGACCTGTGCGCACCATGACCTCCCTCTGCAGCCAACTGTGAACCTTTAATGTTATGCTTGATGATGTTAGCTTGTGATGTTCATTTGAGAGAACTATTTTGCAAAGTTATGTAATTATGTATTTGAAGTGTCTTGAACAAACAACTGAGCCATCCATAAACAGACAGAAATTACCATAATAGTGAATTCCCTATTACAGACACAGTAACACAGACATTCTGTACACCTTTTGTTCAAATAGGTGTCATTTTTGTGGATGGTGTGCCGCAGGAACTTTTTAACAGCAAAAGCGTACAGCGACTCAAGAAAGGTACAAAAACACTGTTTTAATGAACCTTAAAACATGTCTCGCACTGCTTTTCATAATAGATTATGTTAGGTTGTATTAGGTATGCATATAATTCTAATTGAGAGTGAGTGAGTTTTGCTTTGACGTTTGAGAAGTAGCCTATACTGCACTATAGAACCAGACACTGCCTTTTGAGTTGACTCCAGCTCATTAGTGGTCTTATGCATCGTGGACTACACTGGGCTCCTGCCACCTGGGGAGGCATCCATCACTGTACATCAGTCCAACATTACTTCACTAAAGTCAGGGGCGGGACCACAGGGCATCTCATTGCTCTGGTTTGACGGAGTGGGACAAGCTGTCACGAGGTAGTGACTCAGTATGTCTAACAGTGGGGAGGCACTCAAACATGAAAGCAGCTGTATTAAAATGCTCTTTTAAAAACTGAACAAAGTCACTGAATGTCTAATATCTTAAGCGGATTGAGAGAAAATCCATCTGACTTAGTGTCTATAGTGGAGAGTGGACTCCAGCTGACAGGAGAAGGACGAGAGGAGCCGTACAAAGTTTTCTTTCTAACACAGGAGCACAGGTGTGGCCCTGTAGATTGGGGAAGGTGGTTCTGCATTAATTTGGCACACCTCAGCAGTGGGAGTTTTTAATTGGATGTGACAGAGAGGCATGACAGCCTCTTTTGCTTGCTTGTCACATTACTGCTGGTTAAAAATGCGTTCATGGAACTTGCCAAAACTTCTGACATCTAACACCATCCCCGAAGTCACAGGTATATGTTTTGCACTTCTGCAGATGGCTTGGCATTTTCCCATGGATTTTAAGAAACTAAAAAGCAACTGAGAGCCAGGTACGGAGATGTCAGGAATATAAAAAGTCCACGTGTTTTCTTTTCACTTCTTTTACATTTAGCTCACATATAGCCCACCATCCAAAAAACTACAACAGTAGTTTCCATAATTTAATAAATACTATTGGTAAATATGCAACATCATCTAATTTAAAGATCCCATGACATGGTACTTCTTGATGCTTTTATATGGCTCCTTAATGGTTCCCTAATACTGTAAATGAATCCTTCTTCAAAATCAACACTCAGTGCATGAGAAACAGAGATAAGCTGAGAAAGAGTAATTTTTCTCACTCAGAACACTCTATAATGGGCGTTGTTGCTTGAATGCAAATGAGGAGAAAAAAGCTGGCCAGTAGTAGAAGGTGGGGGCGTGGCTAAACGCTTCGCTGTCTGCTCTGAGCGCTCTCTGATCCATTTCCTTGTTTTTGCACGGGGAGAGAGAGTTGAAGTGTTCCATTGAAAAATAAACACATTTCCACATAAAATAAAATTAAACCACTGCTGTTCAAAGGTCCAGAGGCTCAGATAAAGGACTTCCGAGCCTAGAAACACTCGGACGTGCCTCCAGGCAAATAAAAAAAACGCATTTCGCATTGCGTAGCGCATTCACAGTCCAAACTCTCTGGGCGGGATATACAGGGACGCTGAGCGGAGACAGAGGGAGGGGCTGGAGCTGCATTTGCCGATCTGACGTCAAAAAGGTGCCTTGTCCGAACTCGCCCGTTTGAACACTGGTTTTGTGTAACGCAGAAAAGGACCGCAAATGCTCAGTTTAGACATTTCGCAACTTTTAGCCATGGAGGGGGGGGGGCCTAAACAGGGTAGGGGAGCTCACATTAACGTTCAAAAACCTCAGAAAGTGAAAATTTCATGCCATGGGACCTTTAAGAAATCCTCTCATTAAACTCTACCAATCCTAGCATGTAAACTGTAAATAGCCAAGAATAACACTTGAAACTAAAACACTGCATTAAAACCTTTGCCATGGTGATGCCAAAAAACACTTTTGTCAATTTCACATGAAACTTGAGGCCTAGCTAGTGTCCTATCTCAGTTTGTGTGCCATCTCTCAAAACATAAGCAGTTTGTGTGTATAATGGATTGTCCCTAAGGTGCAGTGAGCCGTTGTGCTTTTCTCAGCTGTCTTTAACAGTTGGAACGCTGTAAGCACATTCTCTGCCAAGGAACGGAATGTATTACCAGACGCCATAAAAATGCAAATTTTGTTAAAGAAATCATAATTTCTGCTCTCCCATTTTTGATTGCACTTAATGTGACTTGCAAAGTGATGGTGATTTAATCAAATCTTATGCTGCTCATTTAACTCAAGGTACGAAAGGATCCTCAGCCATTGCAATATATTATGCAAATATTTGAAGCGCATGTTATTAAGGACTTTTATTAGATTTTCCTGGGAATGTTGGAGAATAACATAAAAAATGCGTAACCAGCAGAAACACAGTGCTTGAGGATATTAGCATTTCTTTTATGCTGAATAAAACACATTCATATGCATCAGTGGCACATAGGACTGTCTGTAATTCAGAGGTTTATTAAAGTTGGGAAAATGCGTGTTCACTTCGCTCCATATGGATGAGTCGCATATAGCACGTAAGCACATAACCAGCTTTGCACTGACAGAGCTAGTCCTAAACGTTAGCATTGTGCCCATTAGAAATTCAAATGAGGGGAAAGGAGCAGAGATGTTAACAGCGTGTGATGGGTGTCCTGCTGGAAGTCTGGCCTAGCGTATAATGTGCTTTAATGTTAGCCGGACCTCCTGGGCAGCGGCAGTGTGGAGCGGAGTGTGGAGCGGAGTTCCCTTCAGGGATCGGACTCTACATTCTGCAGCTCTTTGCACAATCAGGTCTATATCGTGCACTGTGTTTTCCTGAATGTTTTCAATTTTGTTTTATTTTTTTGGTTGGAGTGAGATTTTTTTTTTTTTTTTGGGGGGGGGCTAGCTTGAAATGGACAGGTGTAAATGTTGGTCTAAAGAGCAAAACTACAAAGCAACTAATGAGAGTTGTATAAATGAAGTGCCTGATGGTTCTCAGTCCTGAGTTGGATGTTCATTTGTTTTATCGTTCACCATTTTGTCAATTATCACTGACAGTGCAGTGCGCGCTTAGCTGAAACTACGCTCTACGGTCTGCCCGACAACAGAACAATCTAGTTTCTGATTGGCTGAAAAGGGTGTGGTGCCTGGATAACTCTTCTGAGCCACACAGACCGATGTTCTGGGCACAGAAGCGCTGTGACCAGTGGCTAGAGTTTCATTGAATTGCTTAACAAAATTTCAGCGTGAGAAATACCATGTGTGGCGTGTGAGCGTGTAAACTCGTTGAAATGCGTGTGTCACACTCTCAAAGTGTGAGGCTTGAGAGCTGTGATCTTACAGCTATGAACATTGTTGAAAATCTATGATAATGATTAAAGAGTCCATGTTATAATGTTTGCTCCTTCTGTTGTCACCCTGTCCAACAGAATCCTTCAACCTGTGGTGTGTGTAGAATTTTACATGGCAGATATTTTTTTTTTTAGAATAATTTTATGCTACAGTTATTTGTCTATAAGGTATGTTGTATTGTATTATGTTATATTTACATTATAATTAAGCTGCAAAGGATGGAAGTGTTCAAATCAGGATGTTGTGTGCACCTATCCTGTTTTTACTGCGCATAATTCACATAAAAATGAAAAGAACAGTCTTATTCAAGGCTGTTCTGCTTTATATGCCATGCTACTAAAGAAATAACTGCTCATGAATGTAGACTCATTGTATATCACAAATTCACTTGCTGCCAGTTTTTCCTCTATTTATTCCCTGTGCCTGGGGGAATGGTCACAGCTGTCTCGACATGCCACACTGAGGGACCAGGCCTGCGGGAGCGCCGTGCACAGATAGTGATGTGGACTCTACATATAGTACATGCAGAACGTGTTCAAAAACTGCCTTTTTCTATTGCCTGTTAAAAAAACAAAACAAAAAAATCTGAAAGCACAAATAATAGTAAATGTTGGAGTTACTTCAATAAGCCCTTTCTCAAATTGAAGAAACCTAAGTTGCAATTTTGAGTTATGATAATATATTCCTTTTCATTCTTTAAATTTTTTGCAAGTTCCTTCAAAATTGCTTTGGCGTTAAAACATCACAGTAACATACATTGTGGAATGTTGAAGTAAAAATGACTGGTACTTACTGGAAATGTGGAACTTTGAAGAGATTTGGCACACTTATGGAAAAGGAAAACCAGACTTGTGTTTTAATGTTTTATTGTTAATGTTTTAATGTTTTAATGTTGGTGTTATTGTCAATTGTCATTGTTTTATTGTTTTTGCTGTGGTGTCACCTGCCTAGGGACTACAGATGGAAATTAGCATTCTTGCTATAATCTGGCATATTTACACTGCAATGCTGCAGATGTTCATTAATATGCACTGTCCCTATTAAATAAAGAATAAATAAATAAATGAGTTATAGAGAAGAAGGTACAGTTTTGTGCTTTTGAGTTACCACTTACACCAAATATATATTTTTTTCTCCTCCATGGCAGTCCTGTCAGAAATGTTCTCTCCTCTCTCCTGTCTCATTTATTAATGCTACTTTGCCCAGATAGATCCTTCATTGTCAAGACACTTCTCTGAAACACTACAGCAGGCCACATCCTCGCCAGTGTTACTACCTTCATTTAATATGGTCTTTCACCTATTATGGAAAGAGAGTATTAGTTGTAAAAGACAGATAATGTCTTTAAGAGTTAACATATCAAGTTTTAATTGGGCCAGAATTAGTTTCAATCAATTCTGTTAGCCAATCATCCCCCTGATAATACTTTATTTTATTTTTTTTACATTTTGAGTGTTAACTCAAAGCAGATGTCAATAAACCATGGATTTGCTAATGAAAAGGTTTGAGATGGAAGTAGCAGCTGTGTGAGCGTGTCTCGGTAATGTTAAAAAATACCCAGACAAAATATGCTTATATTATTTCAGCAGGATCAATTAAAAGCAAACAAATATTAAAATTTAAATGATGACTAAATCTTATACAATTTCTCTAACATACTATCACAGCATTATTGTTTATTCAGCTTTAGCATGTAATCAAGTAAACCCTATGGCTCTAATTGCACTGCCTTCACTGACATTTGACATTGACAACTGTATGTAAGATCTGTGGAGAAGTGACCCTGCTCACTATGAGAATACATGTTTTTTGAAAGATTTTTTTTCATCAATAAAAATACCCATACCTATATTATTTTCTGATCAATATTGTAATGTTGTTTCCTCATCATAAACGTTTTTGTTTTGTTTCATTCACATGTGGTTAACACACAAACCCTGTTCTTCTGTTCCACCTTGATGTCATGTAGTTATACAGTGCTCCATGTGTTTTTAAACTTCATACACCTTCACTAGAATCATTTGCATCGTTTCAGCCCTGGAATTGCCCATTTCGACTGAACAAAATGTAAAAGGAGCTGTTAATTTGATCAAACTAATAATAAAATGTGTGTGAATTAAACAAAACACAACTCCAGGTATGTTTTTGACGAGGAAACAACCTTCTAGCATGACTAAAAGCTCATATAAGTCAGTTTTGCTTATTATAGGACCTTTAATGGTAATAATCAACAGAGAGATGCCTAGAATGTTGGCATGCCAAGTTACGCAGTGAACCTTTAATTACACATTTATTGTTTTTAAATGCAGTGTCTGGCAGAGAATGGGCTCTAACCCTATTTTCTTTTGGCTGGTATCTCTCAAAGCTTTTGTCTGAAGCTGCCAGTATAGGCTCCTATAGTTGGAACATGCCACGGTCACGAATGAAACACCACTGATCTCTGGCTCACATATCAGTTAGCAGAGCTGGATCAGAACACAATGGAAGAAGACAGATGGACAGACAGCAAGACACGCCGAGGACAACTCAAACCAAGCCTTGTACCGATAGGACATAAAAGCTACACAACAGAGGGAAAGGGGCAAATGTTGGGTAAAGGATTTGGAGGCAGGAATCAGCGCACAGTAAGCAGGAGGTGTCTTTGCTCAGATCCTCCTCAGTGGGACGCCGCATCACAATTCTAACCTCAAATTTACCAAGGAACACCAAGCAGAGGCGAGTACGGAGAGCTCTCCACGTCGCCAGGACTTTCTTCCTGCTTTCAAAAACAGATCTGGCTCATCTGTTATTGGATTGTGCCATTTCTGCAATCAACAATCAGTCTTACTTGTTACCATAGTTGGAAGATGGTGGTTTCATAGTATTAGTTATTTTCTTTAAATGCATTAGCCCTGGTTATCCTGAGTATTTTAAACAGTATTTAATTCCATTCATATCATCTTACAGTTTATGCCACACAGATCAGATATTTTTTTTAACTATTGTTAAAAAAGCAGTCATTCATAAGCATTTCATCAAGTCAAGTCATCTTATTTTTACAGCATATTTAAAACAGCCGTTTTACGAAAAGCATTAAACACATCATAGTGAAACAATCAAACAAATGTAAAATATATAAAGTATTACATGAAAGAGTGGCTTAAGGCACAAATTTGACAGCTTCAGGGTAGAGCTCTTGGGCTGTTGAACGTCATCTTGAAAAAAATGTGTTTTTAGGAGGGTTTTAAAGGAAAAGTAACGTTATTTTACAATCTGAGCCTTCTTTCGGTAATAAAACAAGTCGTTTGACTCACCCATATCACGTTCGTGTCATTTGGAGCTGTTTGAAGAAAGTTATGTTGTAGCGTATCCGTTAGCATTTGTATTTGGGGCATTACTTTGCGGTCTCCAAATAACACAAACTTTAGCACTTTTCAAATCATAGAAGCCCGATGTCTTAATGAAAGATTTCGTTTGAAGCAAAAGTGGCCTGTAATCCGAGATTTATCCATAGTTTTCAGCTTTGCGTTTCATGTTTGGGTCCCGGGAGCAGTCCGCGCATGCGCACTGGCGTCCTCATCTACTCGAAACTATGGCTAAATCTCGGATTACAGGCCACTTTTGCTTTAAACGAAATCTTACATTAAGACATCGGGCTTCTATGATTTGAAAAGTGCTAAAGTTTGTGTTATTTGGACACCGCAAAGTAATGCCCCGAGCATATGATACAGCACCATGTTAACGGATACGGGATCATTACTAGAACAGAACGGCTCAACATAAGTTCTGCGATACTGCTCCAATTGACAGAAAAATGCTATGGGTGAGTAAAACTACTTGTTTTATTGCCGAAAGAAGGCTCAGATTGTAAAAAAAAACGTTAATTTGCCTTTAAAGTGAGGTAGGGAGGAGCACGACCTCAGATGAAGAGGGAGGGCCTTCCAGAGAGAAACAACACAACAGAGAAAGCTCGGCCTCCCTTGGTTTTGAGGCGGGATGGTGGGACGGACAGTAGGTTGAGAGAGTTTGACCTGAGAGACTGAGGGGCATTGTGTGGGGTTAAAAGATCAGTGATGTACTGCGGCGCCAGTGAGTTGAGTGGTTTAAAAAGAAATGATACAATTTTAAAATAAATTCTGTATTTAACAGGTAACCAGTGGAGTTGGGCTAGGATGGGTGTAATATGGTTTCTCTTTTTGGACCCGGTGAGCAGTCTGGCAGCAGCATTTTGGACTAACTGTAACCTATTGAGGGAGGATTGGTTTTAATTTAGCGAAAAAAAAGATAGTTTTAACAACATTTGAGATTTGTTTTTCATAGTTTAAAAGAGAGTCCATAAAAACACCAAGGTTCTTGGTACTGTGCAAATTTGTAGCAAGAGGCCCAAGGTCAGATGTGAGGGTGTTAGTGTAAATACTGTAAATAGAATAACTTCAGTCTTATTTTCATTTAGCTGGAGAAAATTAAAGGACATCCAGTTTTTATTTCCGCAAGACAGGCATGGAAAGTGGCAAAGGATGAGCCATTTTTTGGGGAGACAGGAAAATAAAGCAGGGTGTCATCAGCACAGAGGTGGTACTTAATAAGATAAGATAAGAGATAAGATAAGACTTTATTGATCTCACACAGGAGAAATTTACTTGCCACAGTAGCTCCAGGACATTTGGACAAGAAAGAAAGTGCATGCAGGCAGGAATGGGATAAAGTAAGTAATAATAAAAATAGTAATAAGTAATAATAATAATAATAATGGAAATATTAATAATAATAATAGTAACAACAAGCATCAACATGGAAAAGAGGATATTGCACGTCTGGCTTATATGTTAGAATTATACAGTCTGATGGCGGTGGGGATGAAGGATCTGCGGTAGCGCTCCTTCTTGCACTGGGGGTGCCTCAGTCGGCTGCTAAAGGAGCTGCTCAGCTCCTCTATAGTCCGGTGCAGAGGGTGAGAGGTGTCGTCCATGATGGACATGAATTTGGCCAGTACCCTCCTCTCAGCCACCTCCTCTACAGAGTCCAGAGGACAGCCCAGGACAGAGCTGGCCCTCCTGACCAGCTTATTAAGTCTTTTTCTGTCCCGTTCTGTGCTGCTCGGGGCCCAGCAGACGACAGCGTAGAGAAGAGCAGAGGCCACCACAGAGTCATAAAAAGTCTATGTCTAATCTGATGTTTTTCTAGAATTAAACCCAGGGGGAGCATGTATAAAGAAAATAAAAGTGGCACTAGGATTGACCCCTGGGGCAAGCTGCATGTGACAGGAGCAGAATTAGACACTCTCTCACCTACTTTGACTGAGAAGGATCTTCCTGTCAGATATGAAGTGAACCATGTTAGGACTGAGCCCTGCAATCCAACGACATGCTGCAGGTGTTTTAGGAGGATCTGGTGGTCAATCGTTTCAAAGGCTGCACTTAAGTCCAATAGAATTAGGACAGCTGAGGATCTGGAATCAAGTGTGAGAAGGATGTCATTATAGTCCTTTACCAGCAGCTAGTGGGTTCGAGATGTGCAAGTGACTCAGTTAGTTCCGGGAGAGACACTTGCCTAAATTCAGCGAGGTGGTGGTTAGCACAGGGCATAACTTGGGGAGCATTGGAGGGGAGAATGATCTGTGCTCTAATATTGACTTTTATTATTTATTATTTTATTTATTAAAAAAAAAAGTCCATGAAAAATTCACAGCAGTCCACTGAGTTGGTGAGGCAGGCGTGCGAGGATGGAGGATGTAGTAGGGTGTTTAAAGATCCCATGACATGGTACTTCTTGATGCTTTTATATGGCGCCTTAATGGTTCCCTAATACTGTAAATGAATCCTGCTCCAAAATCAAGACTCAGTGCATGAGAAAGACACATGTACACAGTCAGAGTCAGAAAATCTCTCTCTGAACAACTCATTCTGGGCCTTGTTGCTTGAATGCAAATGAGAAGGACAGAGATAGGTTAGAGGAGCGGGTGGGGGGGGGCAAATGTGCCGCTGGTTCCTTGTTTTAGCGGTGCGCTGTGTGCTGGCCCCACTTCCGTGTGTATAAGCGCGAAGGAAGAAAGGAGAGGCGTTTCAATGAAAAAAACACATTTTCACAGAAAATAAAATTAAACCACTGCTGTTTCAGATGTCCAGAGGCTCAGATAAAGGACTTCTGAGCCTAGAAACACTCGCACGTGCCTCCAGGCAAATAAAAAAACGCATTTCGCATTGCGTAGCTCATTCGCGGTCCAAACTCTCTGGGCGTGATTTACAGAGACGGTGGGTAGACATCCAGACGGGGGGTGGAGCTGCATTTTTCAATGTGACGTAACATAGTTGCCTTGTTCAGAATCGCCCGTTTGAGCTGTGTTTTTTTCAAATGCAGAAAAGGACCGCAAATGCTCAGTTTAGACATTTCGCAACTTTTAGACATGGGGGGGGGCCCAAACAGGGTAGGGGAGCTCACATTAACGTTCAAAAACCTCAGAAAGTGAAAATTTCATGCCATGGGACCTTTAAAGATTGTATAGAGGATTTTCAAAGGAAGGAGAAATCCACTGACTGTTAGTCCTTTTTCAAATGTTGCGCATGCCTGAAGCCAACCCCCCTCCCCCACAGCTCCATAAGTAGAAACGCCTCCTCCCGCCTCCTCCCGCCTCCTCCTTGCGCTTACGCTGCTTGTTTACAGCTGGTGCACATTCAGAATTGCTGTTACTGCTATAACTATACTTTACGTTTTCAAATTATAACCAGAAGTTTCCTGTCCAGAAGTAATTTAGCAACCAACGCATGAGTCTTTAGACCCTGTGCTTCAATGCACGCCATCGCTGGCAGGAATCTCAGAGTTTAGCCTCGCTCCTTTCCCCTTCCTCTCTTCTTTCAGCGACCTCAAAAACTGACGTTCTTTTGCGGCTAACTGGTAGTGGATTCTTGTTTGCCATCGCAACAAACTTTGTGCTAAATGTGAGGGAGCTACAGTTGGAAAAAGCCAGTAAGAACCATTGTGTTGGTTCAGTAAACAGCATCTGCGGAATGCGTGAGAGGCGTACGTATACCGCGTAATCCCAGCATGCCGGCAAGTCAGTTAAGGAAGATTTAAATATTTCATAAGATACATAAAGTTTGTCCTTTTTCCATCTTCTTTCCGCTCTTCTGCAAGCTTAACTAAGTGTGTGAGTAGAGTCATTTAGCCATGGTGTTGGTGTACATTTAACTTTGGGTCTTCTGGGTTTTTTGGGGTCACAGAGTCCAGAATTATTGAGCATAGGGAGTTGAAAATTTTAAGTCCTCTGTGACCACACAGGGGTTTGGGCCCATAACCTAATTTGCTGGTACAAATATTTCATATAACTTTAAGATAGCTATTCTAATACCACATACATTTTTGAGCAGTATATTAAGTCTTATTTCAACCATGGGTGCCCTTCAGTGATGCTCAGATACTGTTAATGACATGTAACAGTGGAATATCCAAGCATTAAAGGCCAGTGCTCTGCTCAGTGTAGCTGATCATCTCATATTGACAGTCCATTCAAAAACATTAATAGTGGGGTTGAATAACAGTGTGTCCTTTTAGATAATAAACACATTTAGCACACATAAGGTCATTTCTAATTGAATATTTGATTTGCTTTGAATGTGCTGTATGGCTGCATCATTGCCCGTTTGCATATTCTCAACTAAGTGTCTCGCTGATATTAGGTTGATGGGATTTTTTTCTTGTCGAAGGCTTGCAAATGACCAGCTCTGCAGCGCCCGTTCATAAAGACAGATGTGATCCACAAGCCTCTTTGAGCTCTTTTACTCTCACCGTGGACTGTGTAGACAGCTGCTTTCACACCCCACTTGCCTCCTCCATAGTGCCTTTATGGTGCTCACACTGGCATAAGCACACACTTCCTGACACTTCCAGTGTACTTTGGGCTCTTTTAGCAAGTGTTTCCTTAAGTGCTAAAAACATAAGACATGACCTAATAAAAGTGGAGCATGACAGTAAACATTGTTGATGTTAATTTTACAAGGACAAAATTAACATCAACATTTAGCATGCTTGAGTGCAGGTGTAACAATCTGTGCACCAAATTGAACATTGAGTAAATGGGATTTCAAGACTAGGAACCACCAACTATTCTGTCCTATTTTATTTCAAATAAGTTGTATATGCTATTAGAAATCCTTTGTGGCATTCGATCTAGTAGAAAACTTTCCTAAGCTTTGAACACATTCTATTGTAGATGGGGTTTTTTTATATATAGACACATGGATTGCTATAGAATGAACAAAAGCCTTACAGAGGACTTCAAAGCAAAGTGGTCAGATGTCTGGTCTGGAAAGAACGGCTCTCTCTCTCTCTGAGTGTTTTGTATTGTTCCTGTCTCGTCTCTTAGTCCAGCTATTCCCCACTCTGTCTCCTGGGAGTTGCAGTTGCCACAGTGCAGCCTAAGGGGTATTTGTTTTACACATCAAGTATGCATCATGTTGCTTCTTGTCTTTTCGTATATTTTTTACTGACAGCAAACCCCATTCTAGTTTGTCCCTGCAAATACATAGACTGGGAGGCTGGGAGTGCGGTTTGAGGCAGGACTTCTACACACACAAATCGCCTTATTGGATTGAGCAGGATGAGTAATTCTCTGATCAATTTGTTGTGGCGTCGGTTAGGTTGACTGAGTAAATCTACGCAGTAACGGGGCAATAAGACACCATGAAAAGCGGCTTTCACACACAGGCAGGAAGGCAGAGACAACCATTACCAGGCTGTATACTATTTATTTGGCACACTATTAAGGTAGATTGGATTGGACAAGCCCCACTTCAGGTTGGTGCTTACATGAAGAAAACAGCCCTGTTCTGCCACTGTGTGAAATAGCAGCATTTGGTCAATGGGCACACACATTGTCTAGTGCTAAAGTAAAGCATCTGCTAGGCTGACAGTACTGGGTTACGCAACATGATAAAGTATTCATATTCAAATGATCCCAGACATTGGCAGACAAAATTGAGAGACACAGTTCAATTATGATGTCAGTACAGTGGAAAAAACACAAAAAAAAGAAAGAAAAGGTCCAATTCTGCAGCCTTTCAGTGTACAGTCTGTAGTCAGATTTCAGAGATGATGTGTGTAGAGCTGGATAGCACATCCAAGAAGTTGCAAATGACTTCTGCACAAGTTGACAGTATCTCACAGAAATTTGCTGTTGATTTATTTTTTTTATTTTTTTATGAAAATGCTGATATTATTCATGATGTATTGTGTTTATGTCTGTTGTCTGCTATAATCTGTGACACCCGTTGATCATTTTGGACATTTTAAGTCATAATATTGTCCGCTGACTCCCAGGATGGAAAATTGTGAAGCCCAATGGGAGGTGGGGTTGCCATAAACGTCATCACAATATGCTGTTCTGCTGAACCATGCTGTCAGAACCTCATCTGAATAGCTGCAGATCACACTAGCGGCAGCCTTTCTTTCCCCTATTTGTGCAAAAATAACTACATAACATGATCAAATCCTACATGTATCACCAATTATTATCACCAAATAAAATTGGAGGAAGAAGTGCAGATCAGTGGGCATGTAGCGAATGGGAACAATAATATCTTGAATACAGGAGATAAAGATTGTTCAGACATTGTTCAGCACTCTAAATCCAACTTTGAATGGGTACATGAAAAGTGAAAGCTATTATAAAATGGTTAAAAGCACTAAAAAAGTCATTTTTGCATAATAGGTTTCCTTTAAGTATTTAATCAAAAAATTCTTCAAGCCATAACCAACTAAGGCAGATTAATGAATGATGATAAATGAAGCAATTTAATGCTTTTAATATTAATCAATGAACATAAAAGTGGTATTTCATGGAGACCTTAATCCAAAAAGCTTATTACATATTTTCTCTTATTAAAACCAGTAAACTGCAATAATGTTCAACAGCCTGTAATTTTGTAAACCAACCCAAAAGATTTATTTCAAGATGATCCTCTTCCAACCCAAGCACTGTAACTTGGACTTGTAGCATAGAGTATGACATATAAAGTACTTAATAGCATTGAGAAGGAACAAAGAGGAGTGCGATAACCCAGTGGCACCACTCTACGCTGACAAGACTCAGCCCTCTTCCTTGGACTACTGCCTGGGACTGTGGATAGATTAACAACCAAACGTACATTCATAATTCCGCTGACTCACTACCACAGTGTACAGTAAAGCTCAGCAACATCTGTGCGGATTTTGAAGAGAATCTAAGGCTGTAATAAAATTAAAGTGTGAAGGAAAAGAGGAGGGGAAGGAGGGGGGGGGGGGGTCAGTGCAAGGTCAACTCCATTTCCAGTGCCCGAGGATGGATGCGGGGTGCAGAGATTACGGGAGGGGTTGGCCCGTTCATCAATCACCTGCTCCAGCCTTGACACGGGAGGCTGAATGAATGTAGCTCATTTGATTACTGCCATCATTGTGTTGCGTGTGAGACAGACTAGCCGTGAGGGAGCAGCCTGCCTTTGAGCTTAGCCTTTATTGTTTTCCATGAATGAAACATATGTAGATTGATGGGTTTGATGGCGGTGCGTTTCCGAAATGGAATAAATCACTGGTCATGAAAAGGCTGGATGTGACTTATCCTTTGAAACGTAGCTCTGCAGTGAGAGATCCTGTATCTATGATTTTATTTCCACTAAAGTTTGCATTTGAGTGCATTTTTGTTCACCTGGGAGACTAAAGTAGGTCAAACCAAGTCCACAATGGAGCAGTGATTTTGTAGGCTGCTTGTTGCTGCAAACTTTAGTTTTGCTGTTACTTTATGTATGCCAAGTTCTCTTTTTGTACTTTAAGAGTGTCGCTCAGTAACCCAAAGATTGGCAGTTTGATCTGTGCTCAGTGTTTAGAAGTAACTTATTTAAGGACCTCTATTCCGGTTTCATTTGGTGGTACTCAGAATACGATAAGATAATCCTTTATTTGTCCCACAATGGGGAAATTGCAGTAGCAATACAATTAGAATACAATTACATTTCTAAAATCAAAGGAACACATTATGGTACTTGATCATGTACAGGTAAGTTAGGCTTCAAACTCCAAAGAATCTGTGAAAACTCTGCTCTTGTGCTGAGGCATGAGTGATTTTTTTTTCCATCTCCAATCTGTGATAGGAAATGCTTTAAAGGGACAGAGTGTAAGATTTTTACCCATTAATTACTGAAATTGAAGATACCCATTCAAAAATACATTGTTTTCCAAGCCTTTTCACTTCCATCATGAAATCAAAGTATTCTTTTGGACTTAGATATAGTCACATAAAAGGGGGATCTTCCCCATACAGAAGCAGCCATTTTGATTACGAGAGCCGCAGAAGGACATTTGGGCTCCGCCTTTGGCAAGGCTCGTGGTTTTGGGTAAACAACACAAGCATGCTGCCGGATCAGACTCGTAATGGATCTAACACGTGTTTTGGACTAAATTGTTTTACTGGATTTTATTCGCTGGATCCTTACGGACAAATTGAGAGCAAGTTTATGGTGAAATACAGAGTTTGACCTGTGCAAAGCATTCTAAGGTAAGCTAACCTCGTTTTGTGCTTTTCCGTATAAAAGCCCCATGTGCTCGGGGAGTGTTTGTTGTGCAGGGAAATGAATTGCATAGTCAAAAAGAGGAGACTGTAAGGTTTCATTTGATGTGTAGAGTGTCATGGTACATGATCAGAAATGTGTGTTTTCATGAGAAAAGAAAAAACAAAAAAAACGGGACCGCGGCTCGAGGTCTGCCGTAGCTAAAACAGAAAGTGCAATAGCACCATCCACCTATGCGCCACGAATCCTACACACTGGGGCTTTAAAACAATTGGATTAAATAAACATAAAGCTATTTTTAATCCTATGCTGTGATTTTACACTATAATTTAAATACAACTCAATATAAACAACATAATACAGTACTCTGATTGGGTCATGTATCGAAGTGCGTTCCAAAATACATTTTAAAGCAGGTATTCTATATCTAAATACATTTTCAAAGTGTTCTTCCCATCATTGTTTGTTCTACCAACCAGGTATACTGTTCTTCTGTTCTTGGACACAATTTTCTCCTCTTTACAATTAACCAAATATTTTTAAATTGCATAATTATCATTCGCAAAGGATTACTTGATGTCCTTGTTTCTTTTTGCAGATTTTTTTTTTACTGAACAACTTGAACACTAATTGCAATCTAACTAAAGTAAAATATTAAGTTCACAGGAGCCGTTCAATTTATTGCAAAAGCAGATTAGCCTTGCCGTGCATAGTGGATATCCTTCTAAATATGAGTTTGTGGAAGTCTTTTGTGAATGTTTTTGAACACTATCATTATCAATTTATTTTTTGAATTAGAATGAAAAGAAGCTTGAAGTTGTGCATACTAATTGCCCTCATGTATTTCATTGGCTGCTTAAAAAATGCAGTGTTAGTAGATCGTTGAGCCTATATTATAGCATCAGATTGGATGTTCATGGGTTATAACCAGAAAAAGCCCTTCTGTTGTGGTACTCTCCTTGTCCCAGTACAATATATAGTTGAATTGATTTGTTGGCTAGAGTATGTCAAACTCTGCAGCAACAATTTCCTGTTGACCTTTTGCTTCATGGACCAAACAATCAACCAAGTACATTGTCCAGCTGCCATAAAGAAGTTATGGCCCAAGCAGTCTCCGTCTTTGTTTTCTTTGCTGCTCTCGATCTATCGGGACACAAGAACAGTTAGGTCTATGGTCAGCGTTTTATGATGGCAAAAAATATGTTGTATTATTTAAATATTTGTTTTAAAGGGTCTGAGATGTTATTGCTTTGTCTGGAGCGCTTCACAGTATGACATTCCATCATTATGGAGACGTAACCAGATCAAGTTACAGGTCAGATCTGTGGAGTAGTCAGAATCCCTGTTTTTCTAGCTATTGATGAGCAATAAAACCACCTGTAATTTAATAAATGTAACATAGAGCTGTTTAATGTCATACTGTGGAACATTACAAACAGAGCAATGACATATCCATAGAAACAAGCAGGTATCGGACCCCCAACGGAAAAGTCACATACAGGGGGTCCTCGGGTTACGACGTTTCGTGGTTACGAACGCGCCCCCATTAAAAAAAATATGTATATATTACGCATCATTCCGTCTTACACGGTTTAGCGTGATAAGAGATGTAAACAAACGCGAACGGCGCGGTGCACGGCGGAAGAATACGCTCTGTTGTGGTTGTAGGGAGAAGAAGACAGCCTCATGTGCGTGCCCAATGTGGGCGGAAGTACCTGATGTGGGCTCTGATCTGCTCCTATGAAAGCGGCAGTGATAACCAAGCAGCGTAGTGGTCTAATTATTGAGATGGAAAGGTTATTGGTGCTTTGGTTGGAAGATCAAAGGCAAAATCCGGTTTACGACGAAATTCGGGTTACGAGGCGTCTTAAGAACGGATCAACGTCGTAACCCGAGGACCCCCTGTAGTTGTTTAATTTCTCCAAGATAAGCGTGGAGCTCGAGTAGGTCTGCCACAATAAATACTGTATTATATGATGGATGGAACAATAGAAGAGTTCTCTCCATTTTGAGAAGTTGCCAAAAAGTGTTTTTCTTTTTCATACCATCTTCTAGAGATATTAGCAATGGCGACTGTATAGTGTGTTTTATCAAGAAGGAATGGTATTATATTCTGATAGCAGTAAAATAAGATTTGGCATTATATTACTATACAGTACTACGAACAAACTGCAAGCCACCTATGAGTTTTTCAAATGGCATTTATCTGTTTACCAAATCTGTTTATCATATTAACTCTTCATATTTTTTGAAGGTCAATATTTATCGTGAGTACTAGTACTTGTGAGAGTTTTTAATCATTTTTTACAATATGACAAAATTTGAGCTATAGAAGGTTGACTAATGAACTAAAACTATGGCAAAAGGAGAAATTCAATGTGTCAACTGGACAAAAGTGTATTTGGTCGAATACGTTTCCCAGCTCATCCAAGCTGCTTCTTCAGTTCTGGTCAGACGCTGGTGGACACTGCCTAAAGGAGGAGCTAACTACAATGAAATTACTTTGAAACTGCTACACCTATTTGTTTTTCAGTTTCTGTTAGTTAGGTTAGCGTATTGCTATATGCAGCCTATATACAGTGGGGGTGGAGTGGGGGTCCAGGTCAGGTCCAGAGGTGTGAAAACACCCATTATGGCCCTGAATGCCTATGATAACCAGACCCCACACTCCACTCCCACTGCATATTTAATAGGCTCACTTAAAGGCAAAGTAACGTTATTTTACAATCTGAGTACTACCTTCTTTCGGTAATAAAACAAGTAGTTTTACTCACCCATAGCATTTTTCTGTCAATTGGAGCAGTATCGCAGAACTTATGTTGAGCCGTTCTGTTCTACTAATGATCCCGTATCTGTTAACATGGTGCTGTATCATTTGCTCGGGGCATTACTTTGCGGTCTCCAAATAACACAAACTTTAGCACTTTTCAAATCATAGAAGCCCGATGTCTTAATGAAAAATTTCGTTTGAAGCAAAAGTGGCCTGTAATCCGAGATTTAGCCATAGTTTCGAGTAGATGAGGACGCCAGTGCGCATGCGCGGACTGCTCCGGGGACCCAAATAGGAAACGCAAAGCTGAAAACTATGGATAAACCTCGGATTACAGGCCACTTTTGCTTCAAACGAAATTTTTCATTAAGACATCGGGCTTCTATGATTTGAAAAGTGCTAAAGTTTGTGTTATTTGGAGACCGCAAAGTAATGCCCCGAATACAAATGCTAACAAATGCTAACAGAAACGCCACAACGTAACTTTCTTCAAACAGCTCCAAATGACACGAACGTGATATGGGTGAGTCAAATGACTTGTTTTATTACCGAAAGAAGGCTCAGATTGTAAAATAACGTTACTTTTCCTTTAACTAACAGAAACTGTAAACAAATAGGTGTTAGTTAGCTCCTCCCTTCAGGCAGATAAAAGGCATTTTCCACCAGCATCTGACCAGAACTGAAGAAGCAGCTTGGATGAGCTACAAAAGATATTCGACCAAATACACTTTTGTCCAGTTGACAAATTGAATTTCTCCTTTTGCCATGGATTCTACCTGGATGACTGAGGGATTTCACACAGAACTAAAACTATACAATCTATACAAAAGTATGCAAGTGTTTCATTTCTTTTTCTTTTTAAACAATATTATACTTTTAGACTACTTTTTGTAGATAATTCTTCTTAATGGTTTGGTTTCATTATTATTGTTTATTGTCTATATTTTCTTCAGCAATATATAACTTCAAAATTACATAACATAACAGGCCTAAACTCAAGGTAGGTATGCAAAATATCAGATTTTCTACTTTTGATTTGATACCAGTGCATACTGAGGCAGGTAGAGAACTCTTTGTAAGTACTGTTTTGAAAAATAAGGGTGGAGAGTGGATTCATATCCACATATCCACCTCAGCTATTTCCTTTATTCTGTCACCTGTGCTGGTGAAGTAGCAGTTTCAACTTCTTAACGTAACTGAAAGCGTAGCATCAATGAGCTTTCACATTCATAGCGTGTCCTTTGATTTAGTATTTATATTGGAAAAACTGCAACTTCGCTGTCACTCTACCTTTCGATGAATATGACACTAAATTGCGTTTTAACTTTTAAATCTGATTCAAGTTAGTGTATTAAAGCCAAGTAAGTGCATGTTTTATTCACAGAGGAAATTGTAAGGTGCTTCTTTGGCCGACCTGTCTCTCTTTTCAAAGCGTTTGCTAACACGTTTGGGCGCTCCCGGTTGTATTGACCCACTCTATCAGTTACACATCCTTCCCTTTGCACTCCATGGCTCAGTGCAACCAGCCTCACTCCAGGGAGAAGACAACCTCTCCAATGGCCAATTACACCATTAATTGCTTATCAGATCCAATTTAGCATTGCAGTAAATGAAGCAAAGGCCTGTGTTGATGTGTGTGTGTGTGTGTGTGCGCGCGCCTGTATGCAGTGAGTTGGCCCTGTCATTTCCAATCAGTGCAATTGAAAGGCCTAATTGCAGCGCTCCCTCTCGTTTTCCCTCCAAACATTCCTTTGTTTGGTTAATCAGGCTGGCCCGCGCACTTCTATACATGCCTGAATTACTACTTAAATGTAAGGAAGCTGTGGTTAACAAGTGTGCTGATCTGCTTCTTTATTTTGTGGCATCTTATCAGTGTGTTGTAGACATTAGGGATGTAACGCTGTCCAAATCTATCGATATTTTCAACATATGCATCTCATGGTACAATATTTATTGTGATGTTTTGTGCTACTTTTCCCTTTCAATTGCCTTGTCAGTGTGCCTTTGCTTTTGTTATAATTCAAAGAATTAAGATTTAATGATAATTGAATAGTTATTGCTTCGTGTAGTCTGCACAGAAACAGAGCAAAGAATTGTGGTTTTTGTAGTTCCCTGTTGTTGTTGTTTTTTTTCTATGGCTGCACCAAAACAGTGAATTTAAGAGACTTATAATTCAATACATTGTGACATCTCACAATATTGTGAGACTTTTGACTATATGATGTCATAATATTTATTGTTACATTTCTATTAGGCATTAAGTTCTTCCTAAATACACTTTTTTGCTTTCTTCTTTTCCCTCCACAATAGGTTACTGCACTGTCATTTAAAATAATCATTATAGTTTGGTGATTTTAAATGGATAAAAAGTATATGGTTTTCCAATGTTATAAGTTTGTATGTATCATATTTATTCATATATTATTTGTAGTATATGCCAACCTTTTGCCTAAGAAGCTTTGAATTTCATCAGAGCCCTGATAATGGATGCAAATGGCTGTGTACACAGGTGTAACAAGCACTGTTTCCTATTGACATTTGGGTGAAAATGTGTTTTCTTTTTTGTCCACTTCCTTTTATAAATGCCATTAATGTGGCCACACCATACACTATGTTCACAACATGTGAACCACTGCAAAATGTTTCAATCTGAACTTTCTTTTATCTTTCTCCCACACAGCCTGTAAAAAGGCTAATTCAATAACACCCTCACGATTGACCTATACATTCTTATTCTACACTGGGTCTGTGAACCTTTTGCTAATTCATTTTAAATAAACGACAACACTAAGACCTTTTCAGGGGTTCATTTTCATTAATGCACATTGGTTATTTTTCCAGCTAAAGTAAAACAATGATGAAAAGACAGGTGTAAAGGTCATGGCAGTTGTGTTTAAACATACCTGGATCTTACTCTAACTCTGTGTGGTATTACAAAGGCCTCTTCCACCACTTTTACAGTAGTATACACTTATACAGGCCAGGTGGGTGTGTCTTGCCAAATCTATTATGTTTAATATGCATGTTCCTTTCTGTTGCTTTACAATGTGTTCAAATAGTAATAAAAATACTTGTTCAATGGAATGTCAAGCAGCAAGGACTCCTTCCCCATCTTTTGTACACACAACAAACGCATGACCCTGAGCTATATTGCAGTACCTAAACAACACATCAAAATGCATCAAGTATATTTGCACTAAGCTCCATTTGTCTAAAGGTAATACCAGGGCTCTCAAGTTTTGAAGTTCGGTCGGAGTGAGATTTCCGTGTAGCGGAGGGCGAGTAGGGTTGCCAACCGGCCCGATTGCCTTCACCCTTCATGGTGTAGTGAATCTTTTTAGCCCTTTTTTGTATGTGTGAAGGGATTTTTTAACTATTTGACTTAAACCTGAATTTAATTGATGCATATCTGAGTGATATGAACACAGGGAAAATAAATAATTATGAGCAATTTATTTTTAATACAAAATAACAAAATGAACAGAATAAAAGAAAGATCTGTCCTGCTTAACCTAATACTGTATAAATTAATATAAATAGGGATGAAAGTGACCAGTAATGGAAAAAGCTGAAAGTCACCGAAAAGCTAGGGGAGTCCGGGGGCATGCGTCCCCGGAAAATTTTTGAACTGTAGATGCTCTGAGATGCAATCTGAGGTAATTTCAGCCACTTTGCACTAACTTCTCACAAAATGTGACTTGCACTGGATGGAATCAGCTCTGGATGCATAGTCTGGACAGTCACTGCTGACAGCCAGACTCAAGCTCACTTCTAAATGATCAGTCATGGTGGAACAGTACTTAATGATCTTCATGTGGGAAAAGGCTGACTCATAAATAAGTTTTCATAAATCTATCTCCATTTTATCTGATAAATGTTTTTGGACTCTCACCCACAGTTTGAGAACCCCCCCTTTTTTTTTAACCTGTTTTTTCAACTTCCTACCTGGAGTCACATTCTCTTACTGGTTTTGCAGTGGTATTTACCTCTGCACATTTACCAAATGCACTGTCACTCTTCCCCGCGTATAGCGTACACAGGCTCCTCCTGTGTGAAAAGGAGGACGTGAAGCGAAGGTACACGCTGTAGCGAACATGCTGCGCGCGCGCCGCGGCTCCAGACGAGCGCGCAGGCTGCAGTGCGAAGCTCCGCGCGGTCCCGCACACCGGTAAAAGTTTATTGCTAACGGCAGCGGCTGTAATGAAATATGATTGCACTCATCTCGAGACCAAGACCGGTGTCGTAGTATTTGACACCAGTCGACTGGTAGATCAACGTATTGGGCCCCTGTTTTAGACACTATTTTTGATTCACACGGTAATACGGGACAAAGTGCGTCCCTTTTCAGCTCAATACGGGACGCGGAATTTTGTTTCTGAATACGGGACGATTCCGTTTTTCAAGGGACGGTTGGCAACCCTAGGTGCGAGTGACAATTTTTTTCGGGGGGTGCGAGTGAGTTTTTTTTTACGCTGAAAACGGCGCGGTGCATAACTAACTCTTCTGAGCCACACAGACCGATTTTCTGGGCACAGAAGCGCTGTGCGCTGCGCTTGAATTGCGTAACTAAATTTCAGCGTGAGAAATACCATGTGTGGCGTGTGAGCGTGTGAACCCGTTGAATTGCGTGTGTCACACTCTCAAAGCGTGAGATTTGAGAGCCCAGTAATACTGATGATATGTTACACTACAGTGTGTGCAAAATTATTAGGTACCCCTATGTTTTTGCATTTTACATTAATGTGATCACTTACTTAAACCTGTTGTGTAGTCTAACTCATTCACAGGTGTAATCTGAATGCAGGTAAACAGTTTGGCTGCAAGACCTCTCTATCAGACTACTAGCAGGTGTAATCACTACAATTTGTCAGCAATGTCTGTGCAGAATTATTAGGTACTGAAGACTGAACACTAAAGATGGGTCAGAAAAAAGACTAAACTTCTACTGAAAAGGATAAAATAGTGAAGCTGCTGGCTGAAGGACTGAGTATAAGACAAATTGCTAAAGATCTGAACAGAAACTGGAGGACTGTATGGCGTTTTGTTAACATTTCACAAAAAGGGCGGAAGAAAAGAGTTGAGAAGAAAAGACGGAAGCTGAGTGAGAAGGATCTACACAGAATAAAGAGAGAAGTCAAGAGAAAGCCTCTACAAACCAGTTCCATCATTTTCACCAATTGTGGTTTGCCAGGTGTGCCTCGCAGTACAAGATGCAGTGTACTGTGTGAGGTTTCTAACATGAACAAAGCACAAACCTGGTCCCTACTGAGAAAGGAACACAAAGAAAAACATCTGTAATGGGCCCAGACGTACATGAAGACGGATTTTAGCGGAGTATTGTGGGCGGATGAGATGAGGGTGACCTTAGATGGTCCAGACGGATGGGCTTGAGGTTGGATAGCTCATGGAGAGGACACCCCAGGCAGGTTCAGAAGGCAACAAGGTGGTGGAGGAATCATGGTATGGGCTGGAATGATCAACAGTGAGGTTGTTGGCCCCTTCAGAGTAGAACAGGGTGTCAAAATCAACTCCAAGAATTACTGCAAGTTCCTTGAGAGCACCCTGTTCAAACAGTGGTACAAGAAGAAATTTCAAGAAAAAGATGATTTTCATGCATGACAACACTCCTTCACATGCCTCTCACTACACAACTGCATGGCTAGCACAAAAAGGTATTAAAGATCCCATTACATGGTACTTCTTGATGCTTTTATATGGCTCCTTAATGGTTCCGTAATACTGTAAATGAATCCTTCTTCAAAATCAACACTCAGTGCATGAGAAACAGAGATAAGCTGAGAAAGAGTAATTTTTCTCACTCTGAACACTTTATAATGGGCATTGTTGCTTGAATGCAAATGAGGAGAAAAGAGCTGGCCAATAGTAGAGGGTGGGGGCGTGGCCAAACTCTCTCTCTCGCTCTGAGCCCTCAGCTGATCCATTTCCTTGTTTTTGCACGGGAGGAGAGATTTGAAGCGTTCCATTGAAAAATAAACACATTTCCACATAAAATAAAATTAAACCACTGCTGTTCAAAGGTCCAGAGGCTCAGATAAAGGACTTCCGAGCCTAGAAACACTCGGACGTGTCTCCAGGCAAATAAAAAACCGCATTTCGCATTGCCTAGTGCATTCGCAGTCCAAACTCTCTGGGCGTGATTTACAGAGACGCTGAGTACAGACAGACGGGGGTGGAACTGCATTTGCATTTCTTTTTTCGATTTGACGTCAATAAGGTGCCTTGTTCAAACTCGCCCGTTTGAGCTCCGATTTTTTGTAACGCAGAAAAGGATCGCAAATGCTCAGTTTAGACATGTCGCAACTTTTAACCATGGGGGGGGGGGCTAAACAGGGTAGGGGAGCTCACATTAATGTTTAAAAACCTCAGAAAGTGAAAATTTCATGCCATGGGACCTTTAAAGATGACCAGCTAATGTGTAGGCCACCGAACTCTCCAGATTTAAACCCAATTGAGAATTTCTGGGCTATACTCAAACGTGTTGTTTATGCCAAAGGAAAACAGTACACCAGTTTGGATACTGTGTGGGAAGCAGTTTTATCAGCAGCAAAGTCTGTTGATCCTCAGCATGTGAAAAGTTTAACTGATTCAGTAGACAGAAGACTGATGATAGTGGTTGAAAAGAAGGGAGGATATGTGAAAAAGTGAAGAGGATAAGACTATTTACTGTTTATATATTCTATAAACAGTATATATATATAGACTGTTTATATATTCTTGTTAATATAGCTTAACCTGAACATTTATTTTCAATATCTATGTCATTATCTTGTTTTGATTTGGTTTTTAAGACAATTTTGTCGAAGTATAGGCTTGCTACCTAATAATTCTGCACAGATAATGCTGACAAATTGTAGTTATTGCACCTGCTAGTTGACTATCAATGAGGTTTTGCAGCCAATAATGTTAAATCATATCCGCAAGCATGTTAGAGTACTCAACAGGTTTAAATAAGTGATCACATTAATATAAAATGCAAAAACATAGGGGTACCTAATAATTCTGCACACACTGTAAGACTGTTATCGGCTAGGGACCTCCATACAACCTCATTGTATCTGCTTCAAGGCAACTTCAACTCTCTTGTTTCTGGTGTGCGCAGTATACATATCAGCATGTTTATTTCACTATATATGCTGCGAAAGATAACAGAAGGAAACAAACAAACTGTGAATTCTCCAGAGATGTCAGTGCATATGTGGGGCTGTTAAAAGAATCTTGCAAAGTCATACAGATTAACAATGTAGCATATCCAAAGGAAATTAATATTACTTTGCCCCCCCACACCCCCTCATCTCTTTCTGTCTCTCGCTCTCTCCCTCTCCTCTCTCTTTCTTGCTGGTGTTTGGCGGTAGTGGCGTCTCTGTCATGGCTTCGGTCCGCTGGCCAGATGACAAGTGAACAATGATTCATATGCAGTGAGTGGCTATTTCTCATGTCTGTTCGAGTCGTGCGCTGACCACACACGCCCATATCAGGAGTCAGGGGAAATCTGCAGTGCTGTGAAGCTGTGAGCACTTGTGAGAAAAATGCTGTCTCTGCTGTTGTTTTGATATTTTGTGATAGCCTGTAAAAGACAACTAGAAAAATTGTGAAAGGCTTGCCAAGACCTTGTAATAGTGGATACAGTGCCCACACCAGGTTTCCTCATGGGTCATGGGGTGGGTAACATTTATACTCTAGAGTTAATTGCTGCGTTGACCTGTCAGGAGTAGTGGACGAGCGCAGGGTCCTTTTTCCAGATCGCACTTAGCTGGAGGATTAGCTGAGCATGCATGTTTTAGCTGATGATGGAAAATGGAGCTCTCCTCACAGCCTGAGGAAACTAGCAAGACCAGTGGAAGACATGCAAATGCTGCTCACAAAGAGAAGAGTATTGTATTTTTATTCCGCCCAGCCAGAGTTTGTGATTCATACAGCTAAAATCTGACCCTGGTACAATAACCATTTAGGTTGCTTACCAAAAGTAGATACTACACCATAGTCATTTGTATAAAGGTTAGGGCTGGGCAATTAATCAAATTAACTTGAAAAATTGCAAAATCATGAAATTATTATGAAACTCCTGATTTTATTACTTATTACTGAGTTATTACAGAGCAGGGCTATTGTGTAATTAAATAATTGTCATTGTAAAAAAAAATATTCTAATTTAAAGTAAATTAGATTACATATGTACAGAATTGTAACTGAAGGCAGCTTCTTAAATAATAAGTAAATGAAGACATTTTCTTAAATAATTTGCTTTCCTTCTGTGAAACACTAGCAGTCCCTGTTCTGATTTTAAATTAAAATCCTATTCAACGAGTGCATGAGGGGGAAAAAAGAGATGTTATTTTGTGGCCATATTAGCTAGCCTTGATATACGCTGCTATTGACTCATAAAACACAGACTATTTGGTTTTTGAAAAAACAGCAGCGGGAACTCTCAAATGGAGCAAACCTTTGCTTTATCAGTTTGTGTCGCTATTGTAGCGTCCAATAAGCCTGAGGTACTGCATGTTCCACCTTTTCCCAAACGTTTTCACTGAGAGTGTTCTTTGATTGATGTGTGGAACTCAAATCACAGTGCCACTCATGAATCTGCTTTCTGTCAGCTTAGTTTACTGCAGGGGAGGGCAGCCTGTCCATTGTGATCTACTGGCTAATTTCTGAGCAAAAGAAAAGCTTACAAATTCAAACTAATTCAAAATTGCTTATTGCTTTGCTTTGTAGTTTAATGTATTTATTAATTCAAGTAGCAATTTAATAATAACAAAATAAAAAATGCAAACATGGAAAAGCTTTTTAATTGGTTTGATGCTGCAGTCTGATGGAGTTAGTACTGCCCTGTGGATGAATATACGTAAACAAAGTGTATGTGACGAGTTCTCCATTGGTCAGCTCTCCTTCTTTTGTGTCTGCGTGCCTTCTTACCCTGAGGGCTTGATTTAGATGAAATGTCACTTTTAATGGAAAATGTGATGGAAGCAAAACAACACGTTGGCTGGAGTAAGCAGAGAGGGCCGGGACCGGACCTCCCCCTCCTGACCAGGCTCTTTAGGACTTCATTGGTTCATTGGAGCCAGTGTCGCCCCCACAGGCCAATAGGAGCAGAGTCTTGTTAATGGACACTATGAGAGGCTGTCTATTGTGCACTGGCCTTTGTCTTTGACTGTGAAGAGGAGAGAAGGGCCATATTCTCATCTCTAACTCATTTTCTGTTCTCATTTACTTGTAGCCTTTATTGCTTCCCTGTCATACATTTGTATGAGGCACACTCACATTAATGAGACACTCTGGCAGGCAAACTGTATTTTTGTTGTTCTGTTGGCATTTGTAGCAGGGCACGGCTGCTGAGGCACTTCAGCATGATTTTCATGCGGCCAGCTGTTACTCAACAGTGAAGTAGCCATAATAGAATTTACCAAATGTTTGAAATCACCATGTTTTGGTATGTCATTGTTTAAAAATCATTATAAAAGCATAATGATTTATTATTATTATTATTATTATAGTGCTAAAGAGCTTCAAGTGAAAAAAATAAATGCGAAACCTTCTCTTTAATCTCTAAACCAGGGGTCGGCAACCTTTACCACTCAAAGAGCCATTTGGACCCGTTTCACACAGTAAAGAAAACACTGGGAGCCACAAAACCCTTTTGAAATTTAAAATGAAATAACATTGCATATAACATTTTTTTAATGTCTTTGTGCCATAGAATTACATTTTGAAAATGAACGAACTAAAATAAAATATATTTTAATTAAATACAGTGGTCCCTCACTGTTTCGCTGATTTTTTTTTAAAATAGTGTATCAATACGCATTGTGTTCTGCATCATGATTGGCTAAGGGACTGTAGACCTTTACCGATCTGTCAGTCATTCTCCTCCGTGTCTCCTGTACAGTAGGCTACAGAATGCGTTCAGTTTGCCAAATTTATTTTAATGTGATCACGAGCAGTGTGACTCTGAAGCAGTGACGGACTGAGCGGTCTGGCATTTGGGCACATGCCAGAAGGGCCGCGGCCGTGTGCCTCACCTGGGGCCGGTCGCACCGGTCATGCTGCTCTGTCACGGATTTGACCATGATGAGCAGGTGCACGTGTCTGCGCGCACACTTCTACGGGTGGTCAATGCGCATCGGGAAGTAGCGGCAGTGTTTCCGCAGAACGAACTGGTGGAACCTGGAGTCCAGGCGGTGGAACCAGTCCTGAGAGCGCACGGATGCGTTCTCACTACAACAAAACCCGCAACAGCGCAGCGGTGCCAGGCGCCTCGGTCAGGGGAACTGTGAAATACATGCATATTTATACACGCAATATAAAGCTGACTACTTCACGGATTTAGCCTATCGCGGGTTATTTTTACAATGTAACCCCCGCGATAAATGAGGAACCAATGTACTGAGCCGCATCAGAGGGATCAAAGACCCACATGCGGCTCTGGAGCCGCGGGTTGCCGACCCCTGCTCTAAACAGTAGTGGAGCATTTTCACCGCCAATATTCCCCTGAATATGAATGTTGGCCACCGCTCGCTTTTGTGTTTTATAGTAACATTGCCCACTAGTATTTTGATTTAGTAATGTAATTCATTTGTGTCTATTGATCTCCTGTAACCCTGCAGCCTTTCAGGAGGGTGGCCTCAGAGTCGGAGCTCTGATTGAATATGTGCGGTCTATCTGGAGATGCGATCACAAATCAGAGCCCATAGGGGAATATCTGGTTGTGTGCCAGCTTCTGTTTCTCATGCTGCAGTGGTAATGACTCATTTCATTTCAATACACACAAGTGAGAGCCATTACAGGTTAGGCTTTGGACAGTTTAGCCAGTGGTTTGTGGTGTATTGTGAATTCCACGTGATTTTGCCAGTGTTTGAAGGTGGTAAAAGTACTTTGAACAAATAATGTATCATTATCCTACTTGTTCACAGTCACAGGGCCTTTGTCTTGCCAAAGGACACAATGATAGTATGACAATATGGTATTTAGTTTAAATCTTACAGTTCTAAAATCCTAAATAAAATTAATACTTTCTTTATTTCTAAAACGGAAATATGATAATGTAATACAACATAAAAAGCAGTGAGGTACAGTTGAAGACAAATGTAAATCAATCAATATCACTTTACTTGTCCCTGAGGGGCAATTTAAGACTATTGAGCAGTAAAGAAAAGCTCAAACAAAATTCTCAAAGCAGATCAATGGGTAGGGTCAGCAGACCCAGGATCAGGGGAGGGCAGATCAGGACAGGAGCAACCATAGACTGTATAAAGAACCTATAGCATTCGGGTCAACTCAAATGAACTTATAGGAGCAAATTTTAAGGCGAGTTCCATATTAGGAATAGGAATTGATTTACGGACAAAAGAGCAACATAAAACCACCAGCATCACGTAGAGCGGATTAATATGAACATTTAAAGACTGAAATGAGGAGCCTGACACAGTCATAGTGAGGGTCATAATGTTTTTTTAATACGAAGAGAACTGGTGTGGATTGAGCTGGAAGCACGCCCATGCTTACTTCCCTAACCTTCGTCCTTTGCAATGCGCATGCTGCACTTCTTACTTTGTCAAAATCTCAAAAGGTGAAGTTAAAAAAAGGTAAAACACTAAAAAAGATAAAAAGATAAAAATTGTAAAACTATAAAAAAAACCTGCTCAGCGTGCCAGCCAGTCAGCCACAAGAGCAGCCAACCACCCCCCTGGCAACCATGGCATAGAATATTATAAACCAAAAGTACACCACTGCTCTACCACAGCCCCTTTGCACATAGCCAAGGTCAGTCTTACACTTTACCTGTCTGGTACTTAGCACTTGAAAAAGCCGGCTTGTTTGGGAATAGCAATGAAGGATATTTGTCATTAGGTACAGAATGAACTTAATACATCATCAGTCATGATTTAAAGGTGCACTGCGCCACTTTTCTGGTGGAGGGTCTGCTACCTACATGTCTCCATGGAGATGTTATTGCTTTGCCCAGAATGTTCCATGGTATGACATATCCATCTAACATTTATTCATTACGGTGTTGCTCAAAAATTAAATAATTCCTTCTATGAATAGGGGCTCTTCTCCATAGATCTGAATTGTAATGTAGCGTAGTACTGAACCTGCTTGTCTCCCTTGTGATAGATTGGTTTAAAATAAGGTAAGATAAGATAAGACTTTACTGATCTCACACAGGAGAAATTCACTTGCCACATTAGGTCCAGGCAGTTTAGTGCAAAGAGAGTTAGAACAAAAAAGTGCATGCAGAGAAGATAAGTAATAATAATAAAATAAGTAAAAAAGAGAATATAGAAAAAAAAATTGCACGTTTGGACTATATAGTGGAGTTATACAGTCTGATGGCGGTGGGGATGAAGGATCTGCGGTAGTGCTTCTTCTTGCACTGAGGGTGCCTCAGTCGGCTGCTGAAGGAGCTATACTATAATACTATATATACTCTATACTATACTATATACTTAAGCTATACTGTGGAACATTCTAGACAAAGCAATAACATTTCCATGGAAACGGTAGGGCAGGTAGCAGACCCTCCACCACTAAAGTTGCACAGTGCACCTTTAAAGAGACAGTGTGTAAGATTTTTACCCGTTAATTACTGAAATTGAAGATACCCATTCAGAAATACATTGTTTTCCAAGCCTTTTCACTTCCATCATGAAATCAAAGTATTCTTTTGGACTTAGATATAGTCACATAAAAGGGGGATCTTCCCCATGCAGAGGCAGCCATTTTGAATACGAAGGACATTTGGGCTCCGCCTTCGCCTTCGGCAAGGTTCGTGGTTTTGGGTAAACAACACAAGCATGCTGCCGGATCAGACATCGTAATGGATCTAACACGTGTTTTGGACTAAATTGTTTTACTGGATTTTATTCGCTGGATCCTTACGGACAAATTGAGAGCAAGTTTATGGTGAAATACAGAGTTTGACCTGTGCAAAGCATTCTAAGGTAAGCTAACCTCGTTTTGTGCTTTTCCGTATAAAAGCCCCATGTGCTCAGGGAGTGATTATTGTGCAGGGAAATGAATTGCATAGTCAAAAAGAGGAGACTGTAAGGTTTCATTTGATGTGTAGAGTGGTACATGATCGGGAATGTGTGTTTTCATGAGAAAAGAAAGGAAAAAAAAAACAGGACAGCGTTTTATTTATACAGTAGCGACACGCGGCTCGTGCGCTCGCCTGGGTGACCCTCGAGGTCTGCCGTAGCTAAAACAGAAAGTGCAATAGCACCATCCACCTATGCGCCACGAATCCTACACACTGGGGCTTTAATCTATGAGTTGGCATGTAAGTTTTCATCTTTGACACACATAACTTCACATCTGCTTGTCCTTCTAAAAAAAAAGAAAACACCTCTTTTCATCTGAAGAATTTTGTATCTCAGAGCAGGTTTGGTCAGGACATGCATGTGCTGTTGACAGAATCAAAGAGTATGTATAGATGATGTGTGGGGATGTATAGATGATGTGTGGGGATGTATAGATGATGTGTGGGGATGTATAGATGTGTGGGGATGTATAGATGTGTGGGGATGTATAGATGATGTGTGGGGATGTATAGATGTGTGGGGATGTATAGATGATGTGTGGGGATGTATAGATGTGTGGGGATGTATAGATGTGTGGGGATGTATAGATGTGTGGGGATGTATAGATGATGTGTGGGGATGTATAGATGATGTGTGGGGATGTATAGATGTGTGGGGATGTATAGATGTGTGGGGATGGTCTGTGACCCCAGGCAGTCGCAGCAGCACATTGTGGTGTTCTTTAGACTGAGGGCTGACTGCCTTTGTCTGCTGTTATTCTGGTCCACCCACAGACACACACAGAGGTGCCAAATACTGATTTGGACTTTTTTCTGTTCAGCACAACTGCTTTATAGATTGAACAACACGACTTACTGTTCCAAGCATCCGGTACACCGCTTTGAGGCTTTGCCATTATAGCACTTTGAAAGCATACAAAAAAAAAAAAAAAAAACAGGGCACAGTAAATGGACAAAAAATATTATGTTTTATTTCCATTTCAGTTTGTCAGTGTAATTTAAATATTAAAATATTCTTCATGAAATTCATGTTGGAAAATGGATGGCATAACATAGGCATATCATAAGAGACTAGGGATGCACCGATCCACATTTTTTCACCTCCGATCCCGATACCTGAATTTGGATATTGACCGATACCGATACTATTCCGATACCAAAACTGTTTGTTTTCAATATTATCATCATTATTGTTAAACTACAAATAAACTCATCTCTACAGGCAAGTAGGCCCATGATTAGGGCTGAACGATTTTAAGAAAAAATTGAATTGCGATTTTTCTGGCAGATATTGCGATTTCAGTTTCATCCATGATTTCTTTCAAATTACATTTCAGTACACATGAACATTTGCAAACATCACAGAAACTTACATCATACCATTCAAACACTACATTCCACTAAACTGTAATGCAAGAATGGAAACTAAAGTCAATAATTTATTTCAAATGTAGTATTTATTAAAAAGAAACATGCTGTAAATAGTCTACATTGAGCGCTTGAGCAACCGCAGTTATTACACCTGAAGAACTAAAAGAGCATCTGTGTCTTAAGTAGAGCAAAAAAAAAAGTGGTGCGAGTTCAGTCTTTTATGGCTCAGTTGAGCTTGATTGTTGTATTTTACAACAAACGTATAAAATACAACGCAACTTAAACTTAACTTAAATATATCGATGCTAAATGGCATGGTGGCTGAGTGGCTAGCGCTCATGCTTCACAGCAAGAAGGTTCCAGGTTCGATCCCCGGGTCGCCCAGGCCTTTCTGTGTGTGTTCTGTGTGGACGATAAAAGGAGAAATTCAATTTGTCAACTAGACAAAGTTTATTTAGTCGAAAACATTTCGCAGCTCATCCGCGCTGCTTCGTCAGTTCTGGTTAGAGTGCTGATAGACCCTGCTTATATCTAGCTGCAGGGAGGAGCTAACTATACTGACAATTATTCTGAAACTATCTCACCTATTTGTTTTGAGTTTCTGTCTTTTGTTTTTCCAATTTCTCTGGCGTGTAGTTTAGCATACCCATTCAAACCCTAATGGCTGTTTTCACACCTCTGGCCCTGACCTGGCTGCCCTATTGTTTCTTTTGATTTAGGTTTGAGAATGGAATTATATATGGGAGACAAATTATGTCTGACTCCCCCATTCCTGTTTAAAGAAGGATTCTCTTTTTTGACAAAAATAGCCTCTTTAACTCCCCTCTCAAACCAGTTCTTTTCCCTGGCTAAGATCTGAACCTCACTGTCCTCAAAAGAATGGCTTCTAGGTGGAAATGTACAGCAGATGACGGTCCACTCTGGCTCGCCCGTCTGTGTTGGTACATCCTCTTGTGAAGTGGCTGTTTTGTTTCTCCAATATAGCGCTCACTGCAGTCCTCACTACACTGAATGGAGTAGACCACATTGCTTTGTTTGTGGCTCGGTGTTTGTCGTTTGGGTGGACTAGTTTTTGTCTTAAAGTGTTTGTGGGTTTGAAATAAACTGGGATTTCATATTGTCTGAAAATTCTCTGTAGTTTTTCAGAAACGCCAGCCAGGTAAGGATTCGCTACCCCGTTCCTCCTGTTCTGTGTGGAGTTTGCATTCATGGTCTGGGTTCGATCCCCGGGTCGCCCGAGCCTTTCTGTGTGGAGTTTGCATGTTCCCCCCGTGTCTGGGGCTATCACCGGCTTCACCAGCTCGCGACTCCTCAGACCGCACGGGGGCTACACGCCGTATTTTGGTTGAGGGATCGCTCGGAGCGGAGCGGCTAACACCGGCCTCACGTTGCTGTCTTGCTTTGAGGTGTTTCTAGTAAAAAGTATTTTCACACAGCAGACATGTTGTGATGAAAAGTTGGTTTGCCTGCTAGCTTGCGCTGCTAGTTCGCCTGCAGCTGGCTGCAAACTGTGGAATGGATTTCTAGAACGGAGGCGTGTCTCATCATTAATCTGTGTCTCATTGAGATATGCCTCCATTTAGGAAATCCATTCCACATTTTGCAGCAGGAGCAGAGCAGGCGACAGGGAATCACTTGTGGAGTAATTTCAGCAGAAACAGACATGGCTCATGGATCAGAAATTTTCCCAGGTTGGATCGGAATTTCCGATCCGTGAATTACGTTGATATCGGAACCTGGATCGGATCGGCCCCATGGTTTTACTACTTATAGGTATGTGTTTGGGCAAAGGGAACATTTTTATTTGAGTCTATAAACTACTGACAACATTTCCCCCAAATTCCAAATAAAAATATTATCGTTTAGAGCAGGGGTCTTCAACGTTTTTCAGGCCAGGGACCCCCAAACAGATGGGGAACTGGGCCAGGGACCCCCTACTATATATACGGCATAGAATTGTATTATTTTAAAGTGAAATCAAAAGATTTCGCGACCCCCCTGCAGTACCTCCGCGACCCCCCTAGGGGTCGCGACCCCCCTGTTGAAGACCTCTGGTTTAGAGCATTTATTTGCAGAAAATGACAAATGGTCAAAATAACAAAAAAGATACATGTTTTCAGACCTCAAACAATGCAAAGAAACAAGATCAAATTTATTTTAAAACAACATAATACTAATGTTCACACTTAAGAAGAGTTCAGAAATCAATATTTGGTGCAATAACCCTTATTTTTAATCACAGCTTTCATGCGTCTTGGCATGCTCTCCACAAGTCTTTCACATTGTTCTTGGGTGACTTTATTCCACTCCTGGTGCAAGAACTGAAGTAGCTCAGCCACAAACTTTCATCATGCTGTGTCTGTAAAGTAATCTTCAAGTTTTTCTATCAACATTTGTTTGTTTGAATATATTAGTTTAGTTGTTTACTTTTCAACTATACACTGAGAAGGATGTTATATTTTATCCTAAACAGACAATGGAGCATATTTTGCTTTACCACAAAGGGATGTTGTAAAATTCACACCTGGTCAGTAAACATGCATTATAATGGGACCTATATATATTTTTCTATATATCTGTCATAATGTTTCCTCATCAAAAACACACCTGGAGTTGTGTTTTGTTTCATTCACACGTTTAACACACAAACTCTGAGTTCTTCTCTCAGACAGAGAACACCTTGTTCCACCTTGTAATGCCATGTGGTAATGTGCTCCACTGTGTTTTTAAACTGTGTTAACCTTCACTAGAATCAATTTGTTTTTTTGTTTTTTTTAAATTTATTTATTTGACAGGGACAATGCAATCGGACATAGTTACAGAACAGAGTTTGCAGCTGATGTGATGCATACAGAGTAGTGCAGATGCTAATTTTCAACCCCCGTCCCTGGTTGAGCTTTTCTACACTAATATAAAATCTAAAGTACATATATATATATATATATATATACACATACATACATATATACACTCAACAAAAATATAAACGCAACACTTTTGTTTTTGCTCCCATTTTTCCTGAGATGGACCCAAAGATCCAAAATTCACTCCAGATACACAACACTACCATTTCTCTCAAACATTGTTCACAAATCTGTCCAAATGTGTGACAGCGAGCACCTCTGCCCCGCCGAGACAATCCACCCCACCTCACCGGTGCGCCACATCAAGATGCTGATCCGACATCATGACCAGTGGCCAGGTGCGCCCCAGACTGACCACAATAAAAGGCCACTCTGAAATGTGCATTTTTTATTTATTTTTTTGCTTTATTGGGGGTCTGGGGACTCAGAACCAGTCAGTATCTGGTGTGACCACCATTTGCCTCATGCAGTGCAACACATCTTCTTCGCATAGAGTTTATCAGATTGTCAATTGTGGCCTGTGGAATGTTGGTCCACTCCTCTTCAAAGGCTGTTATGGACGAAGAACACAGGTGCATTTTATTGATGGCATTTTGAATGCACAGAGATACCGTGATGAGATCCTGAGGCCCATTGTTGTGCCATACATCCATGAACATCACCTCATGTTTCAGCAAGATAATGCACGGCCCCATGTTGCAAGGATCTGTACACAATTCTTGGAAGCTGAAAATGTCCCAGTTCTTGCATGGCCAGCATACTCACCGGACATGTCACCCATTGAGCATGTTTGGGATGTGCTTGACCGGCGTATACGACAGCGTGTACCAGCTCCCACTAATATCCAGCAACTTCGCGCAGCCTTTGAAGAGGAGTGGACCAACATTCCACAGGCCACAATTGACAATCTGATAAACTCTAAGCGAAGAAGATGTGTTGCACTGCATGAGGCAAATGGTAGTCACACAAGATACTGACTGGTTCTGAGTCCCCAGACCCCCAATAAAGCAAAAAAATGCACATTTCGGGGTGGCCTTTTATTGTGGGCAGTCTGGGGCGCACCTGTGCACTGGTCATGATGTTGGATCGGCATCTTGATGTGGCGCACCTGTGATGTGGGGTGGATTGTCTCGGCGGGGCAGAGGTGCTCGCTGTCACACATTTGGACAGATTTGTGAACAATGTTTGAGAGAAATGGTAGTATTGTGTATCTGGAGTGAATTTTGGATCTTTGGGTCCATCTCAGGAAAAATGGGAGCAAAAACACAAGTGTTGCGTTTATATTTTTGTTGAGTATACATATATACATACACACATACAAAAAAAACCATACAATTTCATCTATATAAATACAACAGTGCAAAGACATGTAACACTCACTCATTCACTCACTCGGCTCATTCATTCACTCATTCTAACACTATTTACACATGGGTACAGCTTTGGTTTCTCTTGAGCCAAGATTTAAGTTTAGCGGTGAACAGTTTCAACTCAGAGATGGACTTAATTTCTGTGGGCAGAGAGTTCCACAGTTTACAGCTCTTTTAAGAGAAGGCCGACTGTCTTCTGAATAACTACAACCCTGGAAATTTAAATCTCTACTGAACTAAAGGTAAAAGGTAGCTGTTAACTTGACCATCACTACATGACACCACGAGGTGAAATCCATTTAATTTTTTGCTTCTTTGCCATTTCTCTGGGATTTAAGTAAGTGGAAGGAGTGATTTCTTCTTTGTCATATATACAAAGGGCACATAGACCACTGCAAAATTATCAGTTTTTCTGATTTTACTACTTATAGGTTTGTGTTTGGGCAAAAGGAACATTTTTGTTTGAGTCTATAAACTACTGACAACATTTCCCCCAAATTCCAAATAAAAATATTATCATTCAGAGCATGTATTTGCAGAAAATGACAAATGTTTTCAGACCTCAAACAATGCAAAGAAACAAGATCAAATTTATTTTAAAACAACATAATACTAATGTTTACACTTAAGAAGAGTTCAGAAATCAATATTTGCTGCAATAACGCTTATTTTTAATCACAGCTTTCATGCGTCTTGGCATGCTCTCCACAAGTCTTTCACATTGTTCTTGGGTGACTTTATTCCACTCCTGGTGCAAGAACTGAAGTAGCTCAGCTTTGTGTTTGTGTTGGAATTCAACAGACGCTGGAATGGAATGTCTGTAATAGATGCTGATTTCAGAAAAAAATGCAGTGGTCTCTTATTTTTTTTCCAGAGCTGTAGTTTATATATTGAGAATAGTTTAAAAACGAAATGACTGTGAAAGAATTGTTTGTGCCCCCATACAAAATAACATGTAAGCGTCCTGTAAAACAAATCCATACGGCTAAATCGATATGTTTACTTAGTGATAGAAATGTTCCAAGCCCCAGGTACATCCTTTGAGTCCAGTCAAAATAAAGAATAGACAGACACAATAAAGAAAAACATTTAGTTTATATACAACAAACATATTTATTACAGTATATCGAGAATGTAGGGTTGCTCCTATCCGTGTAGGATTTGCATGTTCTCTCTGCGTCTGGGTTGTTTTCCTCTATGGCTTCTCTCATATCTAAATCATGCACTGGCCATACTGCAAAAAGCAATATCTAGGTAAGTTAAAATTACTTAAATTAAGAGCATTTTTGCTTTAATTGAGCAGATTTAACTTGACAAGTACAATTATCTACCAACATTGTATTTTGTACCTTATTTTAAATACAAGAGTTGTTTTTTTTCCTTTTATTCTTTCTCCTTAAGTATAACAAGATGTATTTTCATATTTTAAGTACAAAAAGCCTCGTTCCATTGGTATATTGTACTAGTCAAATTAAATGTACTCAAACTCATGATAAAGCTTTCTTAATTCAACTGATGTTAACTTGGCTTTTGCAGTGCAGTACTTCATCTAACCTTAAAAAAAGATACCGTATTCAAGATAAATGTACTGCATTTTTCAAGACTAAATCCCAGCACAAAAAAAAAAGGCACAGTATGAAGCATTATCTACAAAGTTTAATTGCAGTGTTTATGTACTTCCTCTGTGTGACATGTCAGACATTACAATTTTAGTACTATATTTTTGACTCCTGCTGATGTCCTGGGGTGCGGCTTTGTGAAATAAATAGCTATCAAAGGCGCTGAAAATGCAAGAGACGGTGTGACCGAGCTGGTGGTAGAATGATAGGGGCAGTAATGGCAAGAGACAACACCACAGGGGGCAGTGCTGACGCTAACAGCAGCTGAAGCGCAGTGGTGATGATGTTAATCTAATGAAAGCTCACCTTATGTCACTCCGAGAGGGACGTTTTTTGGTGAGCGCCGTCGTCATGGCAACTGATTTCTGCACCGTTTGACAGGTAATGTACGAGTTAGGAGGAGCGTCTTTGAGAGCGATTTTCTTTTGCTCTGATGGTGACAATGCTGTTTCTGATGAAGATGATGTCCCGGCTTTAATATAAGTGTAGATCGTGAATGGGCCTGAGCCTGTGTGTCTGTATTGAAGCTCAGGGACCTACCATCACAAGGCTCCACAAATTTAACATTTATTTTTCTTTCATAGACTTTCTTTCATAGACTTCTAAAATGTAACGCTGGAATTGAATGGCTGTAATACATGTAGAGATGCTGATTTCAGAAAAAATGCAGTGTTATGTGTGTATTTTTTCCCAGAGCTGTATATGTAAAATGTAAGTTTCAAAGTTGGTAGGGACTAATAAGCTAAATAATGAATTGAACAATGCCATATAAAAATATGATTTGGTTTCAATTCCATTAACTAATATTTGCCAGTTTGAACCCAACTTTTTAATTCTGTTGAACACATTTATATATATATTTTTTTTACCCTGGCCCTGATGTAAGTATAGTTAAACTGTAACAGTTAGATAAGCCTAATGGAAAAGTTTTGTTAGCCCAGTAGTGGTTGAGGGATTATTTAAACCTTAAAACCCTTAAAGGTCCCATGGCATGAAATTTTCACTTTCTGAGGTTTTTGAACGTTAATGTGAGCTCCCCTACCCTGTTTAGCCCCCCCCATGGCTAAAAGTTGTGAAATGTCTAAACTGAGCATATGCGGTCCTTTTCTGCGTTACACAAAACCAGTGTTCAAACGGGCGAGTTCGGACAAGGCACCTTATTGACGTCAGATCGGCAAATGCAGCTCCAGCCCCTCCCTCTGTCTCCGCTCAGCGTCCCTGTATATCCCGCCCATAGCGTTTGGACTGTGAATGCGCTAGGCAATGCGAAATGCGTTTTTTTATTTGCCTGGAGGCACGTCCGAGTGTTTCTAGGCTCGGAAGTCCTTTATCTGAGCCCCTGGACCTTTGAACAGCAGTGGTTTAATTTTATTTTATGTGGAAATGTGTTTATTTTTCAATGGAACGCTTGAAATCTCTCCCCCCGTGCAAAAACAAGGAAATGGATCAGCTGAGAGCTAGAGCCGAGAGCGGAGACTTTGGCCACGCCCCCACCCTCTATTATTGGCCAGCTTTTTTCTCCTCATTTGCATTCAAGCAACAACTCCCATTATGACCTGTTCTGAGGGAGAAAAATTACTCTTTCTCATCTTATCTCTGTTTCTCATGCACTGAGCGTTGATTTTGAAGAAGGATTCATTTACAGTATTAGGGAACCATTAAGGAGCCATATAAAAGCATCAAGAAGTACCATGTCATGGGATCTTTAAACCAAAAGGACAGTGGTTTGATCCTAGCTTGGACTAGTACAGACTATTGCTGTGTCCTTAGGGAAAACACATCACCCAATGTTCCTATGTGTATGAATGTAGTGTGTGTTTATAAATGACTGATAGTGGACAGAAGGGTCAATGGCGCACATTGGTAACTTTGCCTCTGTCATTCAAGACCACCACTGTTGTGGCTACAGAATTAGTTTAGTATTTAACTGTGTACTCATGACTGAAAATCAGCTTTTATGTCAGAAGTCAACTGAGCAACAACATTCAGATGGACAAACAACTCAATATGAAACAACAATATTCATTAGGACTGAAAGACATAGTTACAGGTAAATTAAAACAAATGTGTCATATGTGTCATCACACCAAAAAAAGTCTATTATTTTTATTTTGAACATTTAATGTTGTGCCTGTTTTGCACAGTGGTTGTGGTTTTAATTAAAAGAGCCTGAATCTTCCTTGACTCCCGACAATACAAGGTGTGATCACTGCCTGTCATTTTGCCTGAGCGCAAACATGTTTATTTTTGCTCCCAGATTCATTTAATGGCCTTGTCAAAACTGATGAAAATTAGAGACGGCAGAGGCAGCTGATAAGCCACACTGTCATTAGGAGGCTCAGGCTGCTGTTTGGGGTCTTGGAGCATAAACGGTCACAAATACAACACACAAGAACAAGCACATGTCTCCACACTGGGCCAGAGGAGACACACAATTCTTAGTGTAAAAAATGAAAACCAATGTGTGTGTGATTGAATATAAACAATAGATGCAAAATGAATATTGCAACTAATGTGTCCCAAGTTTTTGTTGAATTGGAGTTGAGGTTCAGTGAGGAAGGTCCCGCACAGAACTCTCCGGAGTGTGTTCTTTGTGAAAGTAGACATGGGAGCAGATACATTCTGAGTCAAATTCACTTGGGTCTTTTGTTGCTCTGTTACTGCCTGCACATAAAAAGACACTAAAAAGTTCTGCCAGTAACCCTCAGAGGAGCTGAACAGTACACTATAGGCGAGTGTGGTTTACGAAATAAAGATTTGTAGCAGATAAAAAATGGAATGTGTTTGTATCAGTGTCTGAGTTGTGTCGCCTGGATCAAGGCTAAGCTCTAGTCACCTGAGAGTGGAGCTGTTTTAGTTAGAATGTTCAGCAGCTGGTCAGAAAAAAAACATTAGTTGTGCTTTGTATATTTTCCTGTCTCATATTGTGAAGGTCAGTTGTCTTGTTTTTTGATGCATCATCCCGACATATACGGGTCCTTTTTACTCAGTTTGGTTCTGTGTTTTTAATAAATACATTTGATACATTTTAGACTCAAAACATACAGTATATATTGTTAAAACAAACCTGTAGAGTTTACTTTATATTTTATCAGTACCTACACAGTGGCAGTAGCGATGTACACCTCTGCCACTCTGCCAGATACATGGGAAAAATCTTGACACAGCGCTTTTAAATCAAATTTTCACTATATTATGTAATGTGACATATTTTGTGTCAATAAACACGTAGCATTTGGTTGCGTCAATACAACATAATTGACCTTATTGATGCATTTAGACTGCTGTGGTATTTGAGTGCAATTGACATTTTAAAAGCCTGCAAAGGCCAGTGTCAAAGATTTTGAGCAGCCTCTAAACGTAACGGGTCAGTCGTTGAAATGCTGTGTGCATCATCCAGTTTGGACCAGTTTGAGTCTCCCAGTCTCTTGTTCTTTTGATGTTCTCAGGTAACAAAGCAGTCTTAGGGTCATTTGGGAGCAGCGCCGCTTTCAGCAGTCAATACCCTGTAGAAATCAAAGATCCTATATGAACGCTTACTTTGAGCAGCTGCATGGAGCAACAGAAATGCCAGGTCCATTTAAAACACATGTCTGCTTGTAGATGGCTGCTTTGAGTCTTTGTTATTTTGAATTCACATCAAAAATACTTGAAATGTTGAGGCTGTGCGAAGTTGTAGTTGTGGATTGTTCTAACAAGTATAGCCTGCTGAAATTTTAATCAATAAAAAAGAAACTTCATTCATTCATTCATGTTCTTGTGCATATTATATTCTCTGTGTTGTGTACCAAATACTTCAATCTCTTTCTTTTGAAATTAAGTTGCCAGAATAATTCTGAAAGGCCTAAATTGATGTATTGGTGTATTTTTATTGATTAAACTGAGGTTTAGATTTTTGGCTCATTTCATAGTTTACTTTAACACTAGTGATTGGAGTCTGTACAATTTCAAAACCAAATTAATCTCAAACTGCGTGATTGACAAGGAGAATCCAAGCTCACGGTGGAAGAGTGAAGAGCATATAGCCTCATGATACACATGTTTTGGTCCCTGTGACTTCTTATTCCTTCATATCCGTGTAACTGGACGATCTTCAGTTTGAGCAGGTAATCTTTGATCTTAACCCTCTGAACACAGCATTGCACAGACACATGCTGAAATCCACTGTGTATTTCCAGCTGTTGGCAGGATATGCTGTACATATAGGCTCTCACCAACTTTATATGACATTTTGACATTCAGGCTACATTCAGACTGCAGCCTGAAGTGACCCAAATCTGATTTTTTTTTGCCTCTATGTGACCTGTATCTGATGTTTTAATGACAGTCTTAACGACACAGATCCGATTTTTAAAAATGTGACCCAGGCCACTTGGATATGTGGTCCTAAAACCAATACATGTCCAATCTTTTGACATGCGACTTCAGTCTGTACGGCCAGGTCACATTCATCCGACGTAGGCGTGTTTCCTCCACCAAGAGTGATGCAAGTAGGCACTCCCAAATGTACACAAACGTTCTTCTCGTCATGTGAAAATACTATATGAACTCTGTGTCAGCAGGGCTCTCAAGTCTCACGCACTGAGAGTGTGACACACGCAATTCGACGTGTTCACACGCTCACACGCCACACATGGCATTTCTCACGCTGATTTTTTTTTTTTTTTTTTTTTACCCAGAAAATCGGTCTGTGTGGCTCAGTTTATGCAGGCACCGCGCGTTTTCAGTGAAAAAAAACTCTCCCCCTCCTCCCCGCCCGGCTCCCCGGAAAAAAATCAGCCAATCAGAAAATAGATTGTTCTGTTGTTGGGCAGACTGTAGAGTGTAGTTCCATCTGCTAAGCGCACACTGCGGTGATGATAAAACAAACTGAGAACCATCAGGTAATAACTTCATTTATATAACTCTCATTAGTTGCTTTGTAGTTTAAGTTTGCTCTTTAGACAAACATTTACAGCAGGGCTCTTAAGTATCACGCACTGAGAGAGACAATTCGACGCGTTCACACGCTCACACGGCATTTCTCACGCAATTCAAGCCACCACCACCCTGCTCCTCGGGAATTACGCAGTCTCACGCACGACCCCGCTCAAAACTTGAGAGCCCTGATGTCAGTGAAGTAGCGAAGCACATAGCAATCCGACACGTTCCTTTCTACGGCCGTTGCCGCCACTGCCCCACAAAATGCCATGGCGAAAAATCTTGTCCTTCTCTTTCTCCGTCTGCTCCTTAAAACAAATAAGCTGTACATGTTCTGGCTCCGGGACGACAACAACTATAGGCGACTTCGATAAACATTGAGCACGATGGCTGAGTGTGAGACCGTCGTGTCCTCCAAGGCGCATGCGGGCGTTTAAAGTTCACACTGGAGATCACATACAAGCTGCATTTAATTGGAAATGTGAACGACCTTGCAAAAAAATCAGATTTCACAAAAAAAAAAAAAAATCAGAATTGAGCATTAAGCCCTGCAGTCTGAACGTAGCCTCAGATTAGTTTACTTCTACACACATGTTTACAGTTTATAAGCTACTGCTAATGGATGAATCTGGTAGCAACAGGCCTACATTTTGAAATTGCAGCCAATACTGCCCTCAAACCTGGTTTCTGTGACCTCAAACAGTGTGCTCAGTCTAGGAAGTGGCTTTCGTTTTTGGACAAAGTGTGATGTGTATTCTGGTGAGCCGCTTTAGGGACGTGGGGACATTTGAAGCATCTCTACGTACACAGAACATAACATGGTCTTCCAGGAGACATAGACTAGAGCAGGAACAGACCCAGGGGAGGTTGTTAAAATAGTACGACAGGTTAGCTATGACTAGCAGTGATGTATTCTCCAGAGAGCGTCATCAAATAGACACCTAAGGCATGGTGCAGCCTTGCTAATAGTCTGGTGTTGGACTGAAATGACTGTCCCCATGAGTCCCATGTGGAGAGAGATGCCTCGTCAGCCTGTCGATACATTCCGGTGGGCGTGTGCTGTTTTATTAGCCGCCAATATGACCCACTGTTCTCATGACTGGTAGCACTGCAAACCTGTTCTCTTCTCCATAATGTATTTAAATCATTATTTGAAAGAAAATGTGTTTCCTTTGTTTTATTTCAGACTTAACCCACTGATTTCATAATTATACACATTTAAATCATTTTCCACAAAACAATAGATACAAAATTAACATATAATTAAAAATAATTATTGACTGCATCACATTCAGTGCTTTAAGGAAATGGCCAAACCAAGTTTAATAATTTCCCCTTGAATAAAAAGTAACTTGTCTGAAGATTTTACTCATAGGTAAATGTTAATGAATCAGTTTTACAAAGATAATTACCAGAGGCATTGCTTAAGGACAGGCAGAGCAGGCCCCTGTAAAATGTACTTGTGTGCACTTTGCAAAAGAAAAATTCAATTCTGTCAACTGGATAAAAGTTTTTTCAATTCTGCGTGAAGAGTCCCTCAGTCGTCCAGGTAGAATCCATGATAAAAGGAGAAATTCAATTTGTCAACTGGACAAAGTTTGTTTGGTCGAAAACGTTTCACCGCTCATCCGAGAGGCTTCGTCAGCTCTGGTTCTAGTGCTGGTTAGACCCTGTTTATATCTAGCTGCAGGGAGGAGCTCACTACACTGAAATAGCTCTGAAACTATCTCCACTAATCTGTCTCTTTTGTATTACGAATTCCTCTGGCATCTAGTATTAGCATATCTATTCAGCCCTAGGAGGCGCTCAGAGAGGGGAGTTAAAGAGGCAATTTTTGTCAAAAAAGAGAATCCGTCGTTAAACAGAAATGGGGGAGTTAGACATAACTTGTCTCCCATTTATAATTTGATTCTCAAACCAAGTCAAAACAGACAAAGTAACATTAGGGCAGACAATCCAGGGCAGAGGGGTGGAGAGGGTCGTTAGGCTTGAATAGGGAGGCTAAACTAGACGCCAGAGAAATTTGAAAAACAAAGAGACAGATTAGTGGAGATAGTTTCAGAGCTATTTCAGTGTAGTGAGCGCCTCCTAGGGCTGAATAGATATGCTAATACTAGACGCCAGAGGAATTCGTAATACAAAAGAGACAGATTAGTTGAGATAGTTTCAGAGCTATTTGAGTGTAGGGAGCTCCTCCCTGCAGCTGGATATAAGCAGTGTCTAACCAGCACTAGAACCAGAACTGACGAAGCCTCTCGGATGAGCGGCGAAACGTTTTCGACCAAACAAACTTTGTCCAGTTGACAAATTGAATTTCTCCTTTTATCTTTTTTCAATTCTGTCAACTTTTATTCAGAATTGAATTTTTCTTTTGCAATGGACCTTACCTGGATGACTGGGAGTGATTACACCGAAGGCGTTGTGTTCACTTGTTCACTTCATTTGACCCATCCTTCAATGCTGTTTGGGCATCAGGAGCAGTGACCGCATCTGTGGACCCATCTCCAGAGCTTGAGCTAGACTTGTTTATATGACGTCACATAACTTTTCATTATCATTCTATATTGATGGGGAAGATAAAGCTGTCTTAAATTATGGCAGTGCATAAAGTGGTACTAAGGGCCTGGTTACACAAGAACGCTTATGGGTAAAAACTACAAAATATTTTATTGGAAGTGCCTTTTGTTTAGATGGTGATGGCGTTTTGAGGGCTTAAAGATGCAAAAAACTGAAACCGCCCTCCAAAGTGGAAAACTTGAATACGCTCTGCCGTAGCGTTTTCATCTACACTGCCCAAAACTCAAAATCTGCCGACGTCATGTACGCGTTTACGCCACATCGGTCCATATATCAGTGTACTTTGTTTGGCAGGACTCCCAGTCCACACCTTGTTGCGCCTTCGTTGCTTTGTAGTCTAACGTGGTCTGAAGCAATAGTTGTACTTCTTCGTCTGACCACATACATTTTTTTTTGCTACCGGTAGCCATGTTTTGTTTTGTTTCACATGCGCCCGGACATAGTGATAATGTATCTCGTCTAACCGCGGAATAAAAAGTGAAGACGCCACACCACTTTTACATCTTCTGTTCAGACCGTCATCATATAAACATAGCCTAAATGCTAATTCTTGTCACTGATGTTTCTGATGACTACAAGGTGTACTAGCGCACGTTCACCAAAAATGTCTCACTCATGATGGTAGTCTACAGCAACAGAACAGTAAAGCAAAAATCGTGTTACGTGTTACAGTCAATTGCCTTCACTCACTGAAACAGCAGTATACACTGTAACAGATCACATTTTATGATATTCATATCAAACACTGTACTGAATACAAATGATGAGAGTACACAGACAGAGGAGCCTGGCTGAGCAAAGCCCTGTCAGCACATGTCGCTTCCTCCATCTGCCCACAGGGGGCTCTGCGTTTGAACAAACATCTGGCTATGTCAGCGCCCAGTCATCACAGCAGGGGCCCTTAGCCTCTCTGTTAGCCTCTCTTGTATGGTGTTGCATGTCGGGGACACACTGTGAATTACAAATGTGCATTAGACTCTTGATCGTCACAAAAATGTGGACTCGCATCTTTTTGACCCTGGTCTAATACTCGATTTAAATTGATATGGGAGCTGCCTTCAGTGTTTGTGATACTGACAAATATTAGTTTATGGAATCATACTGCGTTGTTTCCCCTATGTCCCCTAGTCTGGAGTTATGTCTTTACGTTTAATAGTGATCTATAGTCCATTAGCTCATGGGATTTCAAGAGCTCTTCTGAACCCTGATGCTTATATCCTATTGTTTTTTCAGTATTTATATCATTACAGTATAAACTAACTTTTAATTCTAAACATACATTTCTTCTCCTAAGCTGTACAATACTGTATAGGTATATTGTAGTATACGAAAATTAAACCACCTACAGGAGCAATTAAACAGCTGCTGCCTTCAGTGCATTATCACTGAGGGTGACACACTCCATTAATGCCCAGCACCCCAGGGAGAGCGCTTCAGAGGATGTACAGAGAAAATACAAATAGCTGAACATGAGCCTGAATAGTTTGGTCATTAGAGCACCTAAGTACAACCTAAGATGACCCACTCTGAGTACTTCCTAACTCTAGGGGCGACTCTCCACAGATCTGAATTGTAATGTAGTGTAGTGCTGTCACCTGCTTGTCTCCCTTGTGATAAGTAGGTTTAATCTATACTGTGGAACATTCTAGACAAAGCAACAGCATTTCCATGGAGACATCAGGTGGCAGACCCTCCATTAGAAATATTACACAGTGCACCTTTAATGTCAATTATGACTTACAGTATATTATTGCCTTCTTATTAAAATACTATTCCATGTCACATACTTTTTTGTACATAAACCATTCCCTTGTTGAGTCCCTGTGTGCATGCATGGCTCCTAGTCATAGAGGGTTAGGAACTGCAAATATCCACATTCACTCATCAACTCCTTACATATTACCAAAAGTCGTGATTTAATACTGGTAGTGATTGTGGTAGTGGTAGTGAGTAGCAGGATGGGCATAAAATGTCTTTAAAATCAGATATTTGATTCATGACAGACAAGCAGCCAAAATGAAATAAGATTCTGGTATTTCTAAGCAACATACCTAAAGTTAACAAGAACAAATCACCTGACGGTCAAGTGTAAGAAGCACCAATGTCCAAATCACTCATATTGTGAGTCTTTGGTCAAGAGTAGCCACAGCTTTTACTCAATATTGTTACTTCAAACAAAATATTCAAGTTGGAGTAAAAATATGTTGTCAGAAAACTACTCAAAAAAGTATGATTTCTTCAACTGTGAAACTGTAACCAAGTCCTCCCCAGCTCTGCCAAGTTGTCCTGGTTAAGTTTTCATCAGCCCATCCCCACCACATCTGTACTTGTAGCAGTGTACTCCATGTCTTCTAAAGTGTACCATTAGCCCTGATTTAAGTGTGTGTGTGCTCTGAACCACAGCCATCGCCACACAGCCGCTCTACAGCCACTTTACAGCCACTTTCAGATTAGGTATTAGGTATTGTACCCGCGCAGCAGCTGGCCGCATGGGCAGTAGTTCACATAATCTAATAATAGTAATTTTACACAGGTTAATGCGTTTAGCTTGTTACAAGTTTGATTTAGGTATTAGTATTATCAAAGGAAATATGATATGCAGTGGTGAAACATAAAGTAAAAGTAGGAAAGTATTGTACTTAAAGGCAAATTAACGTTTTTTTTTGCAATCTGAAACTTCTTTCGGCAATAAAACAAGTCGTTTGACTCACCCATAGCAGTTTGCTGTCATTTGGAGCTGTTTGGTGAAAGTTATGTTGTAGCGTATCCGTTAACATGTGTATTCGGGGCATTACTTTGCGGTGTCCAAATAACACAAACTTTAGCACTTTTCAAATCATAGAAGCCCGATGTCTTAATGCAAGATTTCGTTTGAAGCAAAAGTGGCCTGTAATCCGAGATTTATCCATAGTTTTCAGCTTTGCGTTTCATGTTTGGGTCCCGGGAGCTGAGAGCACAGTCCGCGCATGCTCCCGGGACGTCCAAACATCTAAGCTGAAAACTATGGATAAATCTCGGATTACAGGCCACTTTTGCTTCAAACGAAATCTTACATTAAGACATCGGGCTTCTATAATTTGAAAAGTGCTAAAGTTTGTGTTATTTGGACACCGCAAAGTAATGCCCCGAATACACATGTTAACGGATACGCTACAACATAACTTTCACCAAACAGCTCCAAATGACAGCAAACTGCTATGGGTGAGTCAAACGACTTGTTTTATTGCCGAAAGAAGGCTCAGATTGTAAAAAAACGTTAATTTGCCTTTAAGTAAACATTTTTGGTATCTGTACTTTACTTATTTTACATTTTAGAGTAGATATTTTTTACTACATTTGAGAGAAGATATCTGCACTTTCTACTTCACTATATTTTTTACCTGGATTGAAAAGTACAAGTATTTTTATTACTGTGTGAGACCTGTTGAAAATGCAGAGGATTTAAACATGTTTATAGACTGAGCAAAATAATAATAATAATAATAATAATAATAATAATAATAATAATAATAATAATAATAATAATAATAATAATAAAAAAAGATAGGGAAAAAAATATTGATTTGATTGTTTCTGTTGAACAAAAAACAGCACAATTCTGTATCAAAAGCAATGATAAAGTCGACGTTTTCCAACATTATCTGCATGAACGTTTTACTTTTTACTCTTAAAGTAGATTTTTAAACCTTTCATGTTATACTTTGATTTTAACTTCAGTATTTTTTCCTCCTGTTTCTGTACAAAACTGAGTATTTCTTCCATCAGTGATGACATAATATGAAAACATTAACACATTATACCCTCATTCCACATAATTTCTATCTACCTCAAAGGTACAGTATGTTATTTTTTTGCTACTCACCTGCATTTTTTTGTGTAAATGGATAGACAGATATATATACAGCTCTGGAAAAAAAAATACCACTGCATTTTTTTCTGAAATCAGCATCTCTTCATGTATTACAGCCATTCCATTCCAGCGTCTGTTGAATTCCAACACAAACACAAAGCTGAGCTACTTCAGTTCTTGCACCAAGAGTGGAATAAAGTCACCCAAGAACAATGTGAAAGACGTGTGGAGAGCATGCCAAGACGCATGAAAGCTGTGATTAAAAATAAGGGTTATTGCACCAAGTAATATTTGGGGCAATAACCCTTATTTTCAGAAATCAATATTATTGATTTCTGAACTCTTCTTAAGTGTAAACATTAGTATTATGTTGTTTTAAAAGGAATTTGATCTTGTTTCTTTGCATTGTTTGAGGTCTGAAAACATGTATCTTTTTTGTTATTTTGACCATTTGTCATTTTCTGCAAATAAATGCTCTAAACAATAATATTTTTATTTGGAATTTGGGGGAAATGTTGTCAGTAGTTTATAGACTCAAACAAAAATGTTCCTTTTTCCCCAAACACATACCCATAAGTAGTAAAATCAGAAAAACTGATAATTTTGTAGTGGTCTCTTATTTTTTTTCCAGAGCTGTATAGTATAGATTGAGCTATGATATTCCCAATGATATGATCCTCCTAATTCAGCTTGTCCTCTGAGGTGTTCTGTGGTTCATGTAAGCACCTTGAACATACCAGCGAAATCATTAAAAACAAGGTCATTAAAAACAAGGTGACTAAAGTGCTGTCCAGAATTTGTGGTCCCCGTATCATCTGTGTGTTTGTGTGAGCTGAGCACATGTGGCTCAGTTACAGCCGGGAGAACAGCGCACACCTGCCCCTGCTCTGGCCCACAGCCCTCCACGGCCTCTGCTCATCTCTAAAACTCTCTGTGCTTTTGCCCCTTGGAGCTAACAAAACGGCTGTAATGGGCTATATGTGCTGAACTGGTCATTCCTCTGTGGGTAAGATAAGGTGGGTAAAAAAAAAAACTCTTCTTTTGGGTCTTTAGAATAATAACATTGGAGTGACCACAGTCTTCTTTATACTCACAATTACTGTCTGTACGGCTGGTACTGTATATAACTAAATGATTGCACTGAGTTGCTTACTGCTCCTTTACCTTAACCCAAGAGGCATTAAATGAGGGGCAAAACTGGGGGTATCTGAAAGCAAATATTTAAATCTGTGTAGCTCTTACAAACCCTTTGGCACATCGCTAGTAAAAACTTGCATTTCTTTTGGGGGGCTTTTTAGGGAGGCTTTAGAAGAGCTTAGAAGTGTCATATAGTGACTCACATGGCTCTATCCTGCAAATTTGCCATAGATATTTTGTTTTCTAATTTGAGATAACCTGAAACTGTCAGATTTTTTTCTGAAGTTTTGCTTTCTGAATTTATATATTTAAAGGGATATGCCACCCCCAGGTCAAATTTGGGCATCTCCCCACAGTCCAGAGACTAAAATAAGTGGTGGAAAGCGTTTTCCTGCTCACCCAGCCATTGTCCGAGTCTGTCACCACTGACCGCCGTGGTATCTGGTGCTCCTCCGCCTTAGACTGGAGTCTAACGTCGCCAGAGAAAGATTTCGGCCAAAAGGAATTAATTTGCTCGATGTGTTTCCCAATTACTTTGTGTGTAGTGCGCATTCATATCGAGTGCAAATAAATGTGCAAATCAACACGGAGAGCTTGCCTTGGTCATTTTGGGTGGGAACTATTTTCCAGTGCGTAAGAATACAGTCGTATCACGCACCACGTTGTGCAACAGGGGAACTCCCTTCCCGGTGCGTAACTGGGATTCCCCTGGTAGCGTACTGCGTGATACGGCTGTATTCTTACGCACTGGAAAATAGTTCCCACCCAAAATGACCAAGGCAAGCTCTCCGTGTTGATTTGCACATTTATTTGCACTCGATATGAATGCGCACTACACACAAAGTAATTGGGAAACGCATCGAGCAAATTAATTCCTTTTGGCCGAAATCTTTCTCTGGCGACGTTAGACTCCAGTCTAAGGCGGAGGAGCACCAGATACCGCGGCGGTCAGTGGCGACAGACTCGGACAATGGCTGGGTGAGCAGGAAAACGCTTTCCACCACTTATTTTAGTCTCTGGACTGTGGGGAGATGCCCAAATTTGACCTGGGGGTGGCATATCCCTTTAAGAGAAAAAATGTGTACTGGTTTAAATTATAATGAATACAAAACACAGAGCCTCAAACAAAGCAATGTGGTCTACTCCATTCAGTGTAGTGAAGGCTGCAGTGAGCGCTACATTGGAGAAACAAAACAGCCACTTCACAAGAGGATGTACCAACACAGACGGGAGAGCCAGAGTGGACCTTCATCTGCTGTAATTTTCCACCTAGAAGTGACCTAGGGTCACTTCTTTGAGGACAGTGAGGTACAGATCTTGGCCAGAGAAAAGAACTGGTTTGAGAGGGGAGTTAAAGAGGCTATTTTTGTCAAGAAAGAGAATCCTTCCTTGAACAGAAATGGAGGTCTCAGACATCATTTGTCTCCCATTTATAACTCTATCCTCAAACCTAAATCAAAACAAACAAAGAAAACAATAGGGCAGCCAGGTCAGGTCCAGAGGTGTGAAAACACCCATTATGGCCCTGAATGTGTATGTTAACAAGACCCCACACAGAAACTGAAAACAAATAGGTGTGATAGTTTCATAGTAATTTCATTGTAGTTAGCTCCTCTGTGCAGTTAGTTATAAGCAGTGTCCACCAGCACTCTAGCCAGAACTGAAGAAGTAGCTTGGATGAGCTGCGAAACGTATTTGACCAAATAAACTTTGTCCAGTTGACAAATTGAATTTCTCCTTTTGCCATCATAATTAGGGACCGAGCCCGAAGGGGGACGAAGGTCCCTATTGTTGTTGCTTTGTTTCCGTATTATTATTATTCTTGTTCATACACGCTGGGGCAATTTTGAGCATGTTCCCATGCTTCAAAACAAACGAAACTTTGCACGGGCATCACAAAGTGCTGCCAGTACGACCACACAAAGTCTCGTCCCTGGGGGACCTGGGGGTCCCTGGGAGACCCCCCACTGGGGGACCCCCAGTGGGGGTCTCCTAGACCGTACCTCAGATGGGCATAAATTTTGGTAAGCATAATCTTAAGACGTTGGAGATGTTAAATTGCGAAGGATTTTCAAATAGGCGGTAATATGACGATACGGCGGATCGATAAAGTTAGGTATGGAATTTGAAACACTTCTCCTACACCGTACCTCAGATAGGCTTAAATTTTGGTGAACATAATCTTAAGACGTTGGAGATGTTAAATTGCGAAGGATTTTCAAATAGGCGGTAATATGACGACACGGCGGATCGATAAAGTTAGGTATTTATTGAATGGGAGTGATGAGTTATGAATGGGAGGTATTTGTTGCTAGGCAACGCCCTGATCAAAGGTCTTTGATTTTTGTACCTTTGATCTGATATAGCTGCAAGCAGCAATGTGGGGACAAGCATCGAAGGTTCATGTAGGCCTCAGCATGGAGGCCACATGCAGGGTCTGACAGGGTCTAACAGAGTCTGACAGGGTCTGACAGGGTCTGACAGGGTCTGACAGGGTCTGTTCTGACAGGGTATCTACAATGTCATGGCCACGCCCAACAGGAAGTGAGATAATTGTGCCAGGCACACGAAATTTCGTATGGCTGTGCGTCTCAGTAAGACGAACAAACGCAGGTGCGAGGTCCCGACCAACGCCGCTTGCGGCTTTAATTAATACTGAAGTCTAAAATTTGAACAATAGGACTATTTAAATTTCTTTTAACATACAAAACTAACTTACCTGGTTCTCACATGGCTGATATAGAATGAACTTCCTGTATACTGGTCCATACTGTTATCACTAATAGACCACATGTGTTTGTGTATACACTATTATCCCTGAAGCTGGTGACTGTGTCCCTGCGTCTCACCACACTATTCAATATATGATTACTGCATCCACCAGGGCCCTATTACCACCAAATGTTAATGTGCCATGTCATTGTATTTCCATCCAGTCACTTTAGAGCAACAATTAATCAAAATAAACATAAAGCATATGACAATAAGGCTTTTCTATGTGGCTCTAATCAGACAAGTCATTAGGCAGTAATGAGGCGGCGCTGCCTGGCTCACGTTGCGTTTGGGGGACGTTGGGTATACAGAGGGCTACAAGTGTGTGTGTGTACTTGTATGTGTGTTGTAGTTGTACTCCTGTAGTCCCATTCCAATTATGACAGAGCCTCACCCGGGAAGAGGCCCACTTAACCGGCATTCCCGTTATGCATAATTTATTGTGTTTGTAAATACACGTTTGCACTCTGATTAATAGTTTTCTCGACATCCTCGTTTGTTCCATTTGATTAGTCTCTTAAATGCATTATTTATTGGCTAAAAATGCTCTGTGATTCTTAGTCACTGTGAGAGCGGTACAGTTTGGCATATGCTTCAGCTCAAAGACTTGACAGCATTCGCACATGGAAGGATGTTTTTAACACATTTTCAACAATGAGGATGAATCTGTTAGAAGAATGCCTTCACCGCCCCAGTGTTTGTTTACATTTTTGCCTTGTTCATCTGTATAAAGTCATATAAGGGCAACTACTCCTACTACTATAATTCAAAGTTTTATTACGTTTTCAATTTGATTGTTTTTACGTGGTACTATGAGCTACTGTGTTCAGTGGACCTGTTTCTATTAATAAGTAGGCCCGCCACGATAAATACTACATTGACTTATCATTCAATATTTGATAAATGGAATGATCATTTTGGGGGTCAATATAATAACAAAAAATTTGGTTATTTTTCTATAATACAATGAGATTTGAGCTGTAGAAGTCTGAATGATGATCTTACAAACTTACTGTGTAAAACTGCATTTGTGTGTGTGTTTTTGTGTGTGTGTGTGTGTGTTTTTTATTACATTATGAATACTTTTTGGGAGATAATTCTGCTCTATGGTTTGGTTGCAATATTATCGTTTATCGTCTATAGTTATGTCAGTAATATATCACACTTTAAAATTTGTTATCGCCTATGAATAAGCTGTTCTACATCAATATTGGGGTTTATAATGAACTAATGAAAAAAAGTGAATGTATTTGTCTGTATATTGGTTACATGTATTTATTTTCTTGTGTTGACCTGCTTGAAATGAATAAATAAATGAAATGAAATGTAATGATCTAATACTGGAAATGAAATGTAAAGATCTATGTATGTTTAATGTATGCCAACTCAAAGCATTTATTTTTTACACTAACACTACTTGATAATATAGGTCTACTTGAGCAATTCTTCAATGACAAAACAAAACCATTCTAGAAAACAGAATACTGTTCTCTGTACTTTAAACCAGAATCTTGGTTGGGAGTACCCAGCTTGGATTGGCAAATTCAGGGATGAAAAATCTCCGCTTTTTGACGGATTTCCGCTTTTTTGTCAGCTGCCTGGGTCATTTTTTATATCAGCGCAATCGTCTTGTATTCAGAAACAAAAGTATGCGTCCCGTATTGAGCTGAAAAGGGACGCACTTTGTCCCGTATTACTGTTTGAATCAAAAATAGTGTCTAAAACAGGGGTGTTCAATACGTCGATCGTGATCTACCAATTGATCACCAAGGTAGTGTGGGTAGATCGCAGTGTCGTAATACTTGACACCGGTCTTGGTCTCGAGATAATTGCAATCATATTTCACTACGGCCGCTGCTGTTAACAATAAACTACGCGCAGGGCTTCTCACTGCAGCCTATGTGCTCGTCTGGAGCCGCGGACACCACACGTCACCACACGCGCCACATAGCTTGTCCGCTACAGCGTGTACCCTTGTGTCCCAGCATATATCACAAAGCAGGTTAAACTTTATAAAACATCCTACCTGTCCGTCCACCTTACATCACTGCGCCGCTCCTTTTCATGCTCTCACTGCTCCTGCTCATAGCGCACACAGGCTCCTCCTCAAATGCCTTTGATTAGGAGAGCAAGGACGAAACGCGAAGCATAAACTAATCTAAATTTATGTTTCAGTGTTGGCACAGAGCAACCCTACCGCGGCATGTGGTTGAATTTTGCCTAATAAAAGTGCACAGTTATCTGTTTGTCACATGCGTTTAGTAAATGTGCAGAGGCTGCAAAACCAGTAAGAGAATGTGACTCCAGGTAGGAAGTTGAAAAACAGGTAAAAAAAAAAAAAAAAATCAAAGAAGGGGTCCTCAAACTGTGGGTGAGGGTCCAAAAACAGGGCACAGTGTTTAAGTGCAATGCAGTTTACTTGGCTTATTTTAAGATTAAAATGAACATTATCAGATAAAATGGAGATAGAGTTATGAAAATGAAAATACATATACTTGTGTATGTACCAGGTATGTGTATGTCACCACTAGTACCTGTGAATAAAATGTGGTTTGTGCTTTGATTTACAGTTTTACTTTATTACAAACATATATATTTGTAAAATTTTGTGAGAAGGTAGTGCAAAGTGGGATCATCAAGAGGGGGAAAGGGATTTTTTTCCCCCCAAAATGGGTGGTTGACATCTTAGTTTTTATTGGCTGGAATGACCCCAGACTGCATCTCAGAGCATCTAGAGTTTGACCCCCCCAGACCCCGAACCCCTCTAGCTTTTCAGTGACTTTCAGCTTTTTTCATTACTGGTCACTTTCATCCCTGCAAATTAGGTAAATCAAGAGATTGAAGTAGGACATAAACTTTTCCACACAAAGAACTCTTGTGTGTGCACATAGCCACGTAGCCACCCTATATTAAGCTCCCAGCACTGCATTAGGGCTGTAATTTTTCCATGTCAGGGTCAAAATAATCACCAGGATCCTTATGTGCCATGATTTGCATATTAATTTGGCCCAGGATTGATGCCTACGGCTACCATTGCTCCAGCTGTCAAAATAATGTTACACAAGAATTTATGACCTCTTTATGTTTGTAGAAAAATAGACTTTAGTTCAGAAAGAAATGTACCTGAATTACAATTGGAAAAAAAAAAAACTGTAATGAGTTGTAAGTTATCATATGGTGAAGGACATTTTTGAATTGTTCTATGGCTTGTGTCACATTTTCACATTTTATATGGCTTCCTGGGTTAGAAAACTGATTTCCATACACTAACCTAGGTAATAGCATGTATTAACTTGCTAACTCTTAATTATCCTATATTAATAATGAACAGATTGTTTAATAAGAATGATTCAGGCTTAATTAATACCCTATTCACATAAGGAAGCATTTCCAAACCCAAATCATTCTTAATAAGCTTTTTGTTTATTATGATTATAAAGTCTTTACTCATGTTTAGTTATTACTAAGGGTAACCTTTATTTTTTCCCAAAAGTGCATTGTGTAACTTTTCTGGTGGAGGGTCCATCAAATGCTTTTCTTCATGGAGATTCATTTATTTATTTAGACGTGTGTAGAATCCCTCAGTCGTGCAGGTAGAAAAAGCAGCCGCCGATTTGTGGCACGACGTTCCGCCACTCTGTGTTCATGACGTTTTGTACGCACACACTCACCGGTATTGGGATATATGAAAAATTCATATAATTAAAAAAAAAAAAACACTGGTATTCGGTATGAAGCAGTATACCACCCAGCCCTAGAGCACGGCATTAAATCAACTCACTTTTAGCATCACTTTAGCATATTTCTCTGCTTCTCTGATTGAAATGACTAATTGTGACCTTTTGAGATGTTTGAATATGTGGGAGTGTACATCAGCGCAGCTTTGATTCTTTCTTTTGGAGCAGGCAGCTTTAGAAAGTCAAACTGATTAAGGACAAATTAAATGAATGCTGTAGTGGAATCTGTGTTATGTCTTCATAAGGTCACTTGTTCTTCCATTTGAGTCAACATTTTACGAGAGTGGATTAAAGACATTGTCAGATGATCAATTAGTCGACAAAAAGAGCCTGTGGTACAAGCTCTCCAAACTATTACATACACTGCCTGACAAAAGTATTAGGACGATAGTCCTAGTCTACTCCTGGTTTAGACCTGAGTTAGACCTACACTGCGATGAGTCCCCATTTTTGCAATAATATGCCTTTACACATGATGAGTTTTAGGGAGGTGTGAAAAAATGCTGTAAACAAATAATGCTTTCAAAAATATAAATAATGATTGTTTGTTTTTATCAATTTAGAAAATACAAAGTGAGCAAACAAAAGAAAAATCTAAATCAAATCAATATTTGGTGTTACTATCTTTTGCCTTCAAACCAACATCAAATCACACAAAGGGGTACACACAGAGTCAGGGATTTTTTGGGATTATAGTCAGGTGTCTGATCAACCAGTTATACCAAACAGGTTCTAATGATCATCAATGTCACACGTAGTTTGGAAATAAAGGTTCAAGAACACTCCATGCTCTGTGTGAGGAACAGCCAAACTCTGCTGCCAAGGTGAGGCTGTAGAAGACGGTCTCATGTCACAGGTCATACACCATGGCAAGACTGAGCACAGCAACAAGACACAATGTAGTAATACTGCATCAGCAAAGTCTCTCCCAGACAAAGATTTCAAAGCAGACTGGGGTTTCAAGATGTGCTGTTCGAGCTCTTTTGAAGAAGCACAAAGTAACGGGTAACGTGGAGGATCGTAGACACAGTTGTCGGCCAAGGAAACTTAGTGCAGCAGATGAAAAACACATGAAGCTTATTAGCCTTTGGAATCGGAAGCTCTCCAGCAGGGCTCAACTCAGAACTGGCAGAATATATATATATATATATATATATATATATATATATATATATATATATATATATATATATATATATATATATATATATATATATACACACACTACTGTGTCACTGTCTTGTAGGATTTCAGAACATTTCAGGCTCTTCTGGGGGCTAGGCTAGTTGTGTTGATCATGTATGAGTGGATGTTTGTCAAGATTATGCACTCACCTGCATTTAACGTATATGAGTTATTAAGACATATCCCATTCACTAATGTTAGTTTAGCATCATAACTTATTTTATCACATAAAGTAAACTGCGTCAGTGCTGACAACAGTGCTGGTGTTGCAACTTCATGTTAACCGCAAAGACAGTGGCGCTTTCTGCATTCAGGCTGTGTGCGCATCCGCTGTGTTGCCAAACAAATAATCTCTCTATAAATTTGCAACTTTACTGAATGTAAAAATAAGTTAAATAAAAGTAAATAGAAAAACTGGCTTCCTTGAGTGAATAGATGGGGTCACTCAGTGGCCATGTGACCCACAGTAACAGAACAGTGATGCTGTAGTCACTGGAAGAAGGTTATTTGAAGGGTTATTTTCATAAAATATTACCAGACAGTTCATATTTTATATTCTTATAAGAACTATGGCCCAAGGTTATGTTATGAATAACAGCAATGTTAACTATGAGGCCTATTGCTAGCAATATTCTAGAACCTAAAAAGACACCAAAAATAAGAACAAGTCTGTACAGATTATTTCACTAACTGAACTGTTACCATGGTTGACCCCTGCTTTTAATCCATAGTGCCATTATGTGCCTAGGCAAGACATGTCAGTCACCTTTGAGCTAAATGGGGCACGTTTGACAATAGATATAAAGGGTAGAATTATAAACATTATGTTTCAGCGTATGCCTTTTTGGTATTTATGGTATTACATTGTACAGTGGAATAGTCTGTGAACAAACTGTCAAAAAGGTTTGAGTCAGTCAAGTCTTTTTCGTGGCTTTTAAACTGAGGTTTTGGAGAATACAGTGTGATAAATATAAAATGCCTCAAAATACAAGGTCACTGATGTGTTGCTTTGAATCACACAGAACCCTGCTCATGTGTGATCTCACTCCCAACATGAGGCTCTGTTACAGGCCAAAAGAACAAAGCCCACATCTGTCACTGCACTGGCTCACATCTCCTTTACAACCATTTCCAGATCACATCTGTGCCATCATGTATATAGAACATCATCAAAATCACAACAGGCAAACTTATGTCTTGGGAAGTGAGCATGTTCATGTGGGCCTGTTCTTTACTATATCCTCTGGGTCATTCCATTATTTGAAGTCTTTTGCCAGAGATCATCTTAATCTGACATTATATTTGAATACTGGGCCACATGCTACCCATTCTCTTTCACAGAATATCACTTCTGATCTACTGCTTGGTGCTCCCAAAAAACCCAAAGAATCAGAATATACCTCATAATTCACTACAGTATGCATTTTAATCATTATATTATCAACATTTTCTCCAAAAGGTCCCATAAATGTTCCTTTTTTTTTTTTACCAATGAAAGCATAAACAAGCTAAATCAATCCAATTCATAATATTTATAACCTCAAAGCAGCCTACATTCTATCTTAATTACATTAGCGCTATACCATTACCACACACTGAGCCAACCTGTGAAGGAGGCTGTGAACAGACAGCCAAGATTTCACTAATGCAGACTGCAGTTAGTTGCTCAGCTAATGTGTGGGGGTCTGTGCTTTAGCCTGCTCTTCGGGAGGCTAGTGAGCCAACTGAAAAGACAAGGAAACTCAGCACCGCTCCGCACCATATGCCAAATATGTATGTGTCTGCCAGTTTGTGGGGGTGTTGGGGTAGGAGCTGGGGTGGGGGGTACTGGCGAGTGCTAGCTAGGCTGATTTCTTGACAGAGGGAGATGAATAATTGAACATGAGCAGAGATGCAAGTTCTGATAAAGTTAAGGCAGTCCCAGTTACATTGTGATGAGGAGTCAACAAAAATGAAATTCAGAAAGACAAAACAATGGGTGGTTGTGTAGTTTGATCTGTTATCAAAGTGGTATTGCTAACATTGATCTAACAAATTTATGTTATGATATGGCATAATTTTGGAGTGATAAATAGAGATTAGAAAAGGACAAAAGCATATTTAGCAAATTCTCAAACTACTCAAACACATTTATGGTAATACAGTGGTACCTCACCTTACGAAATTAATTCGTTCCAGAAGTGGTTTCGTAACGTGAATTTTTAGTAAGTTGAGTAGCTATTTCAATGGAAAAAGCCTGATCCGTTCCAAGGTGTTTTTTTTTTATAGTGTAACTTTTTTTTTATAGTGTAACATTTGTGTTCTGCGAATAAACCAGGTCTAAACCAGAACTAAACCAGGTCTAAACCTGGACTGGACCTGGACTAAACCAGGATTATCCCGGGACATGGCAGTGCCGTTGGAGGAGCGCGTTGCTCGTGTCTCCGCACTCCCTGCGCGTTCCGCGCTAGAGCTAAGAGGCCGAGAAAGACGCTCTTTCAGCGGGAATAAGAGCAGGGTGGGCTCTGCTTCTATGTGACTTCCAGGTCTAGACCAGAACTAAACCAGATCTAAACCCGCACCGGCGCTCGGCCCGCGGCCCCGAGGGGGAGGCGCGGCCCGGGCGCCGCGGCTCCATCCCGCGCCGTGTCGACGTCGCTTTTTGATCCTTTGATGTCGGCTCTTCCTATCATTGTGAAGCAGAATTCACCAAGCGTTGGATTGTTCACTCACTAATAGGGAACGTGAGCTGGGTTTAGACCGTCGTGAGACAGGTGAGTTTTACCATACTGATGATGTGTTGTTGCGATAGTAATCCTGTGTCTCCGCTCTCCTCGCACGTTCGGCGCTATATTGAGCCGTGTGTCGTCCCCCCCCCCCACGCTTCACTATCAACACATTCCATTGAAAATCTATGAAAGTTCGAGTGTTCAAACGAGAGAGAAATGCGAGAAAAGCCCAACTCCAGTCTGAGAAAAGCGTATAATGTGTGTGGTGAGGCATTTACAGCCCTAAAACATGTAGAACAATTGCAAAATACAAAGTTGTCCTACCTCGTGGACCTCTCCCACCGCGGGCCACCTCTGGAACCTAACCCCGTGTGTGTTGATAAACTGTATTTATGTTTCGGGGAGTGCATCTGAGCGCGCATTAATTTAATTTTTGAGATTTCGCGTTTTGTAACTTGAATTTTGTAGAGTCTTTCGTAAGGTGAGGTACCACTGCAGTTGGTTTAGTCACTTGGTTTTTAAATCACTTTGCTGTGAAATAGTGTTGCTTTACCAACTGACCCATGGTAAACTATTCAAAAATCAACACACGCATTTTAGATTCCTGGTTAAATAATTCAGCAGAGCATCTTCCACTAAATGCAGTATCAGATCAGGCGTACAAGTGCACATAACGTCTGTGCAAATGGTCCATTATTTCAGACTAGTCGTTTTAAGTGTTTTGGCTTCTGGATGGTGCACGACACTCATCAGTGACTGGAGCTGTTTCTGCTTGTGAGCATTATTTAAGGATGGCCGAATAGAAGGTTTATGCCTAACTGCAAACCTCTTGAGGATTCTACACCTTGATGTTCGCGGGACTCCAGCAGCTTCAAATACCTGTTTGCTGCTTTGTAACAGCATTTTAGCAGCTGCTCTCTTAATCCGATGTATTTGTCTGGTAGAAACTGTCCTCACTGTGCCTTTATCCGCACGAATCCGTGTGTGCTCTGAATCAGCTACAAATCTCTTAAAAGTACAATGATCATGCTTAAGTTTTTGTGAGATATCTAAGGATTTCATACTTTGTCCAAGGTATTCAAGTATTTCACGCTTTTCAGCACTAGAGACATCCTTTTTCTTGCACACCTGGCCAAATAATGACTTTTAACCAAACAATCCTGTACACATGAATCTGCCCTGTATCAATGCAGAACATGAACTGTAAATGTGTAAACAGTGTATGAATGGGATGACTGAGACTGACCCTGTCCTGGGACTGAAGGTGGAAATGAGCAATTTTGCTATAACCTGGCACAAACATATGGCCTCTTTGTGGAGCTCACTGTTTTTATTTGGACTGTCTCTGATAAATAAACAAATAAACTAAACTAAACTAAACTAATTCTCTGTTGGCATCCGTGTGAGGATCATGTGCTCAGAAAACGCCTGTTTTCATGTACCCCCTATCTCCGCCTACTTCACCATACTTACTAGCGATTATTCTAGGATTACACTGAAGGTGTCAAAAATACATAGGGTTAAAAAATGTCACATATTTATTAAAAAAATAAATAAATTAATAAATTAAAAGTACAAGAATAATACATTGTTCATACATTATTATAATTAATAATAGACATTGTAAACTGTTAAGAAAACAGTATTGCAAAACAAAAAAGTGGATGATACAAGATTCTTTATTTGCACTCGCATTGAACATAATGCATTTTCTGAGATAAAATAAGCAGTGCATTTTGCCTGTGATGTGCTGTGGTTTGTGCTTGAGGACAAGGCAAGGGCAGGCACACTGGGGGGCCCGAGTTAAGAGGGTCCACACTGTTGTCACTCCAGTGATATGTCAAGGTCTTAGCAAACCCCTTGTATGTGCTGGTGGGCATATGTAACACCAAACACAACCCAAGCATTGTGCTATATGCAGACAACTAGGGGTGGGTATCGGCAAAGAAGTCACGATTCAATTCGAATCACGATTCATATGCCATGATGCGATACTATCACGATGCATCACGATACTTGAATTATTGCGATGCATTGCAATATATTCGACATACTTCAGTGAAAATGTACCAAAAAAAAGAGGATAACTTAAATATCAGTGGCTGTGTATCTGGGTAGTGTCTTTAATTGATACATAACTCTGAGCAACTCAATTCATAACTGAATTTATTGAATAACAAAAACAAATGAACAAAACCAATAACAAAAAAAGTGCATAGCATTTTTTCTAAAACAAAAAATGATGTTCAGGCATTTGCCATTTTGGAGGTAGCTACCATCATAACAAACAATACTCTTTCACAAAGAAAAAAGTGCATAGGATTTATAAAAAAAAAACAAACAACAACAACTGATAATTAATGTATGTATTTATTAATATTCAATATTAAATTATTAAATATTAAATTGTTAATTAATAATAATCGATTTTTGGCATCAAGAATCGATGCAGTATATTGTTAAAGTTAGTATCGCAATGCATTGTCATGACGATTATTTTGCACACCCCTACAGACAGCCTGCTTTGGGAAGATAATGATAAATTTCACTGCTTCAGGCAATGACAAGAAGAATAAAGGCAGAAGATGTATCGTCTAGTGGTTAAATGATCGTGCCTGGGTAATTGACAAAGATAAATGCAGAGGCTGTGGTGGAGTTGCGAGGGAAAATACAGTCCATACGTGGCACTGTGGTATGTCTATGACATGGTCAGTATTCAAAGTGACTTACCCTTCAATTGTTGACATATTTTCACTTTGGTCTTCATTTAAATTATTTTATCTGTGACTAGCTGGCCCATTGACACAAATGTATCTATTAAAAATATGTATTTATTTTTTTTAATTATTGCTATAAACAGGAAAACACATAAAAATACCTGCTCTGTACTTTATACTGTCTTAGAGACACACACACAAAAAAAAGTTTTAAATGGCTTGCAGTTGTCCAAATTTATTCCTCACTTACCTAATGCATTCGGGGCGTTCTAATGATTCAGCTCAGAGTTTATAAGTGCTTTTCACAACTTGCAGAGCTGAGAGCGTTTACTCTGAGAGTTTTGCCATGATGGTAAAGTTAACAATAACTAGCATGCTAACATGCACTTTCTGATATCAGACAAGAAAACAGACAGCATGCAGTGGACGTCTTTTGCCTTCAAGAGCACCTTATACAATATATCTGTATTGGGGCAGAATTTTGCTCACATACATGGGGAAAAAACATCGGGTATAGAGCCTGTAACCTACATAGATGACCCTAATGTGTACAAGCTGAAAAACATGCATGGTTATGTTACATTCTTTAGTATGCATCTATTTTCCCAAAGAATACATAGTTGTAATTATTCTAATCACTGTTTTCCTTTCTGCTTTGTCTTGTCAGATACAGCCCTCTCCAGCCAGCAGGGTGAGTATACCACAAACACTCTGTCTCTGTTGGTACCAAGCCATCTGCGGTGGACTGTGCCAACCACAGCCACGCTTTATTTGTCTCAATGTAGAAGAAACCATTCTCAGATGTGGGTCTCAGCAGGGGGAGACCAGAGAATCACAAACATCATTTGTATCACCAGGAAGCTCTTTTCCTCCCCATCACATTGCATAACACAACAAATGTTGAGACAAAGGCGGGGAAAACATCAAGAGAGTGCAATTACCAAAGCATCATCCCTACACCCATGTGGCTAATCAGGATCTGAATTTGGCCCATTTTCCCAGTACGGCCTACTTAGTCAAGTTACCCCCTTTTGACTGCAGTTATTTTCAATAAGATGCTTGTGTGGAGTTGAAACAGAGAAGAAATGGATTTCCCACCAAGCTTTACATTCTATTCCTATTTTTATTTGGCCTTTAGCTCCTTCTGCACCACTCTGCTTAATGGATTCCTATGTGCGCACAGCACTTTAATCACTTCACAAACCAGACAGACTAGGTGTGTGCATGTGAGCGAGTGTGTTTTCAGATTGCACTGTGGTGGATTGATGATGATTTTATGTTCAATACGCACAGTGGAGAATGAATTGTGCATTGGCGGAGCAGCCCAGTAATTCTGAAGGCCAAGATATGAAGTGGCTTATTGTCGACGATTCCAGTTAACTACTTTATTCAACAGACAATGAAGTGCAGGCCGTGAGATAGATATTCTGTATTTGTTGTAATTAGCAAGATTTCTTCATAAATTATTACATTTTACTGTAAGTCTACCACCTCGCATGTTATCACTTTCAAAAAATGCCGTAGGATTCCAAATAGGAAGTGAGCATGGACACACTTCCGGCCCCATCAACTTCAGTTCATGGCTTTGTACTCAAAAAACTGTCTCTCCTCTATCTGTGAGTGCTGCTGTCAGACTTGTCAGTTGGAATTCCAAATATGGAACAAATTGGCCCCTATAACTGCTAGCAACGGCGAGCTTCAGTTCATACCCCTTAGTACACTTTTTTTTAATGAAGAAAATTGTCAAATCTGTCATTAAGGTATCAAGCTATAAGGTTAATGTTTTGTTTGTTGAGTAAACTTTCCTGTTAAATTAACTATTTAATAATAATAATAATAATAATAATAATAATAATAATAATAATAATAATAATAATAATAATAAATAATAATAATTCATATTGTTCAAAAACATAATCTTTGTAACAAACAGAAATATCATCCCCTTTTCCGCATCTTATAATGATTCTATAAAGTACCAGTGCTACCTTTGGATTAAGTAAATAGGTAAAAATTAAAATTATCAGTAGTAGTTGTTCTACTTTTTTTTTTTTTTGTTCTTTATTGTTCCAAAACAGTTCCTGTAGTATGTATATATATTTATAGTTCCAAAACAGTTCCTGTAGTATGTATATATATGTAAGTATAAGTATATGTTATGCTGTCATACCACTTTGGCCCATTGGAATCTTGGAGGTTGCAAAAGGCTTTACTGTTCCCTTTGTCCAAAGTTGGGTATGACTCACTTTGGAGATGCATAGTGAAACGTTTTTTGATGAAGGAATAACAAGGAGAAGTGGCCAGTGGTCTCCCTCAAAGTGAAGAGATGATGGTAGAGTTAGAGTTTGTGGTTTAAGGGGTTAATCTCAGGTTTTATAAATAAGATACTGCACCTGTATGCGTCCAAAGACATTATGCTTAAACAAAACACTTGGAATAAAAAGTCACTCTTGTCAAAGATTTGTATTCAGTCTGGATGTTATCCTTGATTTTGACCTCAGCTCTGCCTTTCTATACCAGCCTTTGGTTCACACATTAAAGTATGCCTCACTTCTCTCTGCTCCCACACATACTTTCTGTATCAATGAGTTTAGTCCATGATACCTTATTCCACAATGAAAATAAAGGCTCATACAGGAGCTCCAATGTGCCAGCACAAGGTCTGCACAGGCATTATCATCTTTTCTGAAATATGCAGACTATACTAAGACTGTGGATCACTAGGGTAGAGAAAATATAATGATATAATAATATAATAATATCTAATATAATAGTCACAAAACTAATACACTGAGTCTAAAGCTAGCCCTCCAAATAAATGCCATTCAATTAAAAATATAAGGGATATAAGAAGACCCAGACTGTTTTTATCCTTTGATGTCTTTTGATGAAGTTCTGTTGATCTAGCGCAGTCGATGTCTGTTTTGGGGGAAATTGAGGACAGTCAATTGTGGTAAATCTCAGTTGTGTGTTTTTCTGTAACTAAACAAAATTGCCACTTCTATTAGATGTAAATTCACATTGTTTATGAGTGTTCTCAATGGCAATGATAATCGATTGAGTCTTCAGCCTCTGTAGAAATATGAGCCTAATAAGGCCCTTTGCCAGAGCCAGGCTGCAGTGGGAGGTGTCCTGCAGGCTTCTCCACGTGCAGGGTCTGCTGCTGCATCTTCTGCGCTCTAATTGGCTGTACCTGAGGCAGGAGGGCAAGGTGTGATTGCGATAAGAGAAAGCGCTGTGCTCGGCTGGTTTTAGTGCCCTTATCCTATAATCTTTGGATTGATTATGGTTTTTCTGCCAGCCGTGCAAATTGTTGAGGCCCATCAGTGGCACTAGAAGCACCTCCAGTCTTCTTCAGGCTGCAGTGTAATCTCTGTGTAGCACAGAGCTGCAGTACTCCACTGGCTCCGGGAGAGAAGTGCACCTCTCTGCTCAAGTGTGGAGGTTTTCATGCACCCAGATCATGTGGTGTATGGCTGTGTGGGACATCTACAACAATACCCATTTGACCTATTTCAGTGCCGCTGGGGCAAACTGTCCTTATAGTGTAACTGGCAAATGGTTATATTAAGCAGTAAAGTTGGGGTTTTGGGGGAAAATCTATAGAATATAAAATAGCAAAGCTCCTAAATACACCAAACGTACGTCACTGAGCATTCTAACATTAGAGATGTCATGTGTGGCTAAAAAAGTGAAGGTGGATACTGAAACCTCATCCAATTTGAACCCCAAATGTGATGGTTCTGCATGTTGGTGTTGTATTGGCAGGACAGCCACTTTTACCTGTTCCCTTTTGGTGTGAGCGCAGCAAAGCTAAAGGAGCAGCTAATGGTCCGCGAAATGTCCCCAGTGCTACAGTAACAACACAGACTAATGGAGCACAGCCCTGGTGATACAACACAGAGACAGAGAACCCTGACAATGGCTGACCCCTATTTAGAAACAAACAGTCAACCTTCACATCATCATCTTTTACTGCTATAATTATGAAAGGCAGCATCAATTGTAATTCATTTGTTAATCTTACATATATTATATTAGCAGCTAAATATGACAAAAAGAGAATAATAGGCTACTCTTACATTGTTGTTTAATTGTATTTATTTTATTTTGTGTTAATGGATATGCTTATACAGGGCTGTTTGTTTGAACTTGCACAAACCATTTTATTAATAGTGCAATGAGCCAATTAAGAGCTTCAGGAAGTTAGTTGTTTAAGTATTTAATGCTGAACTGCTTTGCAATTACGTAACAAAGCCAAAATAGGAGAACATCACGTGATGGTGTTGTGACATGTTTTGTCGGCTGTTTATATTGTTGTTTTTTTAATAGTTTTACATGTTATATGCGAGGCAAGACAGATCACAACAGCATCACATGGAGCTTGTAAAGAGGGCTGGAGGAAGTAACTGAACCAGGTAAATCAGATAAACACTCTCTGACAAAAGGAATTACTAGTGCTTAGTTTAGAGTAACTGAAGAATATAGAATTATTTTAATGTTTTAGAATATAATTGTATGGGGTGGGTAATTATGCTAGTTAAAGTAAACATGAATGGTCAGTTTTCACTGAAAAAGATGAAACCAGTGAGTCTCTCCTCACACATTATATACTACAGAGTACTGCACTCTGCTGCACCCATTTTAATGTTCTGTTCTGGAGTAAATATTTGTGTTCCTATAGGGAGCCAGACAATTTATTTGTTTTATTTGCCCCTCTTACCCATGGATATTGTGGATAACAGAAACATAAGAACCATGAGCCTTGGCACTGATGATCATAGTAATAATAGTAATAATAATCATAGTAAATCATCCTTGGATATATCCATGTGTGAAAGAGGAAGCCAAATTCCTTCAGATTGACTTTTAAAAGCAGCAATTACTACCAGCTTGATTTAATGAAAGACAAAATTACCAGGAATAACACTATCTGCATGTGTTCATCAAGAAGATGGGCGCTGTGTTTTACAAAGGGACAAAAAACATGGGAGAAATCAAAATAATACAAAAATAACTTGGAATTTGGATCAGTGTGTATATGTTTTTCCTTGCCTGTAAAAACGTGCTGAAGCATGGGGGCCCTTCTGGCTCTCTCCCCCCGCAGTACCAATTAAAGCTGTTTTTCCAACACCGATCTCGTACTGATGAAAACAGCCACTAAGAGCTCTTGAAGTGTAGTCGCCCAGGACCTGTATGGCAGATGGTTTGTGCGTGGATATGTGCTGAGACGGATCGCTGCAAGAAACAAACAAACAGAAAAAGAAATTTGAGAAAGTCTCCCACCACCATCTTAGCTTTTTCTTCACCATTTCCTTTAAAATGGCTGTCAAACTTGCAGCAGAATGTAGAAAGATCTTATGTTCTCTTGAGGATTCCAAACTATGGAGACAGCTCAGATATTTTACACATAGAAAGAAAGTGCTGTGAGTATTGCAATCTTAGCATTTCTCCCAAATGAACAGAAACGCATAACTTTCTTTTGTCTACAAAGGCCCAGGCGCTACCAGAGTCAAGTCACCACGGAGAAAATAATGGCCAAGAATGTATGCCGAACCCCAGTGGATTACATTTCTGAATCAATGTATTTTAAGAGAAAACACTTTATGATGTAGATGAAAGTAGTCAGAAAACTGGTTGAAGCCAATGGATCCAACAAATGAGTAGGAGCAGAGTGTATCAACAATGCAACGGTCTCCACAGGTCGCTTGAATCCTCCCACCAGAGGTCACTTCTTTTATACATATCTGTTAAAAAGTGTTTGCAACCAATTCTGCACAAACAGCTTGGACATGCAGTACGGACATGAGCTCTAGTGACTTTGGGCCCACATGCTATGTGCTATGATCTACAATAATGTATTGAGATTTAATGGCACTATATCGACTATCCCCATTCCATTTTATGCTAAACAGTGCTACAGTTTTCTTGTAGTTTACATTTTTCACACTTAGAATTATAAACATCATAATGAAATATAATAACAAATTTGTTCTGTTTCCATGAGTTATTATTTGGCATAATTAGACTTTAATTTACCATGTGATTTCCATTCTACAGCTGTGGAAAAAAAAAATAAGAGACCACTACAAAATGATCAGTTTTTCTGATTTTACTACTTATAGGTATGTGTTGGGGCAAAAGGAACATTTTTGTTTGAGTCTACAAACTACTGACAACATTTCCCCCAAATTCCAAATAAAAATATTATCGTTTAGAGCATTTATTTGCAAAAAAATGACAAATGGTCAAAATAACAAAAAAGGTACAATGTTTTCAGACCTCAAACAATGCAAAGAAACAAGATCAAATTCATTTTACAACAACATAATACTAATGTTTACACTTAAGAAGAGAAATCAGAAATCAATATTTGGTGCAATAACCCTTATTTTTAATCACAGCTTTCATGCGTCTTGGCATGCTCTCCACAAGTCTTTCACATTGTTCTTGGGTGACTTTATTCCACTCCTGGTGCAAGAACTGAAGTAGCTCAGCTTTGTGTTTGTGTTGGAATTCAACAGACGCTGGAATGGAATGTCTGTAATACATGTAGAGATGCTGATTTTTTTTTTTAAATGCAGTGGTCTCTTATTTTTTTCCAGAGCTGTATACATGCTACCAGTAAAGGCTATAATGATAGTGGAGTTCTGACTATTATTTCACACCGTTTTATCTTTCGTTTCTTTAATCTAATTACCATTTCTGCAACTTTCTTTTTAGATCTCATTATATAGTCAAAAACATCTAATTATCTGAAGAGCTTTTTCAGGTTCAGTTGTCAATTCACATGACCTAGAGTCCAAAGGTTCATATCTTCGTTCAGCACACTGACTTGACCAATTCCTTAACACTAATAGTTCCACAGAGACTAATGACTGCATATCCCAAGGGTTAAGTACAACATTAGGTAACATTATTAGCAGTCTGTGTGTGTGCGTGTGCGTGTGTGCGCAATGGTCCCTCTGTATATCCCATTGTGGAAGACTTTGTTCTGTGGCATCACTGCGCACATCTTTATCCTCCTCCCTCCACTGGATGCTATAATGTGCATTGTGCACTTCTCCCCAGCGATGCACAGTAGCATTAAGAGCCCGTGAGACAAGGCTGGTCGACAAACGGCCGCGCAAATTACAGCGTAGAGACCATTATTAGAGGCAATTTCCAAGCCAACAGTTAAATTATAATGTCTCCTGAACTAAAAGCCAGTGTTTTTTATAAGCCCTGTTCCTTGCGTGGCAGACCTGAAGCTTGGGAGAGTGTGGAGCTGCAAGTGTGCAATTCTTTAAGAACTTGGCTAGAATTATAATGTACTCCAAAAAAGGCATTAGCATGAGGCGCTGGTCCTCCAAGCGACAACAGTGATTGGCATCCAGGTTCACACAAAGAGCATTAAGAGTTTTTATTTTTGTTTTTTGTTTTTTTTTTCTAGATTTTTGCCCCCTTTTATGTGCATTTCACCTCAGACACTCAGGTTTCTCAGAAGCACACAGAACACTCAAGTTTGCTTTTATGTGGAGTATATGGTATATGGAGGCAGGAACGATTTGCCGGTCAATCAAATGCAGTGTTTATTATATGAGCAGATTACAGCTTTGCCATAAGGATCTTTCAGAATTCTGTGGCATTGAGGGGTAAATGACTGTAGGTGTTCCTAAGTACTAATCCATCACATTAGATTACTCCCTCAAGCAAACTTCATACAGTCTCTGTGATAGTTGTGCCTGATACAACTGGCATAAGTGCATTTTACTTTGCATATTTTATTTTGTGATTTATTAATTGCGATGACTTCAAATTCTAACATATTCTCCCCCCTGAACCACTGTTCTGACTTCTAGCAGCCACGTTACTTTAAGTGACGCCACAGAGAAGCCGTGAATTTGTATTATTGATCATTTATTCATAGCACTCACAGTACACATATCAGTAATTAAATCCAATGTATGAATGTGAATTCTTACAAGAATTTCCCAAAGTCATATTCATAAATAAGTCTTAGCATGAAATGATTATGGCAGCTGTGGACCACTCTGCAGCTGAGCGTAGCTCTCAGAGTTAGAGAAATGTCTAATTAATGAGTCTTAACTCCCTTTTGTTTTCTATGATGTTCCTGCCACTTGCATTGATGTCACTTAGGGATATAGCTCCAGGCCTACAATGTAATGCAGTGCAAATTGTTACAATTCATATTCACAACATGAAGGAGGATGTGAACACTTCACTTGGCAAATGATTGTTTGAGGAGGAGTTGAGAGTTGTGTGTACCATGTAGCAGCCTTTTCTCACCTTTGAAGTCACTTCAAAAATAAATAATTATAGTTATCTGGTGTTCCTCAAAGTAGTTGCATTAGTAACTGAATCTAAGCCAATGAAAACTCTTTGCACCTAACATTGCCAAGAGACAAGCGCAGGGCCTAATACATCACCTGCAAGTAATAGTGAAATAACAACTACAACTGTACAACTAGGGTTGCAGACAGTCGTGGTTTAGGCAAGACCTCATAATTTGGCTGTTTTTTATTGCTCCCCATAGTGATAGCAGTCTCATTAGTTTTGCTTTTCACTCTGCGCCTCTATATTCTTGATAGGATAATTGGACAATCAACCACATTTTAGGCCTCTGCCCAGATCGCAGCCTGGGACTGATCCAGATCTCAAAATGATTTCTATTAACTACAAAAACTGCTAACTATTTTGAGCAGACACTCGTAGGACACCTGGCATGGTGGCGTGGAGGTCCTGCTTCATACACAAGGACAGCACAAGTTATAACTCAGTTAAACAAATATTCTTCATGTGGAAAGTTTCATTCTGCTGGCCAGTGCAGCTGTGGATAAATGTTGGATGACAATGTTGCTTAGTCTATGCACTTATCCCGGTCACCTATGATTTCTATGAGGGGCCATTCAAGACATTATTCATTCTGGCCCTCTCACATACATACATTCTCACTTGCACATACATACATTCTCACTCGCACATACATACATTCTCACTCGCACATACATACATTCTCACTCGCACATACATACATTCTCACTCGCACATACATACATTCTCACTAGGGGTGTGCAAAATAATCGTCATGACAATGCATCGCGATACTAACTTTCACAATATACTGCATCGATTCTTGATGCCAAAAATCGATTTTTATTAATTAATAACTTATTAATTAATTATTAATAAAAATTAATAAATTATTAGTTTTTTAAAAATTATAAATCCTATGCTCTTTTTTCTTTGTGAAATGGTATTGTTTGTTATGATGGTAGCTACCTCCAAAATGGCAAATGTCTGAATATCATTTTTTGTTTTAGAAAAAAATCCTATGCACTTTTTTTGTTATTGGTTTGGTTTATTTGTTTTTGTTATTCAATAAATTCAGTTATGAATTGAGTTGCTCAGAGTTGATGTATCAACTGAAGACACTACCCAGATACACAGCCACTGATATTTAAGTTATCCTCTTTTTTTCTGTTACATTTTCACTGAAGTATGTCGAATATATTGCAGTGCATCACAATAATTCAAGTATCGTGATGCATCGTGATAGTATCGCATCGTGGCATATGAATCGTGATTCGAATTGAATCGTGACATCTTTGCCAATACCCACCCCTAATTCTCACTTGCACATACATATATTCTCACTCTCACATACATACATTCTCCCTCTCACATATGTACATTCTCACTCGCACATACATACATTCTCACTCTCACATACATACATTCTCACTCGCACATACATAGATTCTCACTCGCACATACATACATTCTCACTTGCACATACATATATTCTCACTCTCACATGCATACATTCTCACTCGCACATAAATACATTCTCACTCGCACATACATACATTCTCACTTGCACATACATATATTCTCACTTGCACATACATATATTCTCACTCTCACATGCATACATTCTCACTCGCACATAAATACATTCTCACTCGCACATACATACATTCTCACTTGCACATACATATATTCTCACTCTCACATACATACATTCTCCCTCTCACATATGTACATTCTCACTCGCACATACATACATTCTCACTCTCACATACATACATTCTCACTCTCACATACATACATTCTCACTCGCACATAAATACATTCTCACTCGCACATACATACATTCTCACTCGCACATAAATACATTCTCACTCGCACATACATACATACATTCTCACTCGCACATAAATACATTCTCACTTGCACATACATATATTCTCACTCTCACATGCATACATTCTCCCTCTCACATATGTACATTCTCACTCTCACATACTGTATATTATTTTCATGCTCACAATGTAAAATTGAGGACCAGGAATGTATGTATGTATGTATGTATGTATGTGAGAGTGAGAATCTATGTATGAGAGCACAAAAAATGTATGTATGTGAGAGCAGAATGTATGTATCTGAGAGGACCAGAATGAATCATGTCTTGAACGGCCCCTTATAATTTCTATAATACCTTTACAGTAGACAACAGATAACTGGTTGCACACAGATTTCCTTTTGGAGAACCTCAAGTGTTAAGTGACATCCACGCACCCAACACATAAGGTACTTATGATAATGCCAAGTTCAGTGTAAATCCAAGATGGCACATTACATATTTGAAGACATAGCAGCGCATATGGTCGTATTACCGTTTTAAGCACACTTTAATCCTTTAGAGCCACTTCAGATGTACATTATTTACACCCAGCTAAAAGACTACAGCTGCTCAGACAAGAATGTGGAAATAAAGTCATTCGTAGTTAACACTTTTCACAATATGCATGTTAATATCGAAACGTCATCTCAACCCTTGGTCATATACATTTTTTTAACACTTTATTGTCCCCATATGGAAATATGTCCTTTGGATTTGACCCCTCGATCCGACGCTGCTATGGTCCATCTCCATTAAACAGATAACATTAGTTACTCTACATATTTAATGCAATATATACTGTAGATGCATGAAGATAAGTGGTCATAAGTGGACATGACATGTAATAAAATCTCAAAAATCAATGTCTGGATCCAAGAAAATAGTGATATTAATAATTTAATTTCCTTAGAGTTAGAGTTGCTTTATTTTGAACACTTTAAAACGTAAAAAATTGCAACCCATTGTCTCCACACTTCACCCAAATATGCACATGCACACAAAAAAATTGACTTGATATTCTTTTGTGTGTTTTAATGTCAGCCTTAACCGTTTAGTTAGACCTTCACCATACAGTTCTGTGCATCCAAATGTCTATGTATATGTAGACCTGTCACGGTAATTACGATAAGACTTATCATTCAATATATGAAATCTGGAACAATATGTGTTGGGGCTCAGTATTTATTGTGTGTACAATTTCTTTGCAATAGTGGGGAGAATTTTGCCATTTGTATATAATAAGATAAGATTTAAGCAATAGAAAGTAGACTAAATAACTTCTGCGGCAAAGTGTTGGTTCATTCTGCCGCTTATATGTTGCCGCTCAGGCTTTTTAATTAAACTGTCTATTTAACTGGTTCACTGGGATTATACCACAAAAATAGTTGCAATATGATTCTTTAGTGTGATATCTCTCTGTAGCAATATATCATGCAGTATTTCACCTGCTTTTTCATGCTGCTCCTGTACAAACGGCTCTCCTCACAATGCTCCATCACTCCAGCTGCAGTTTAGCTTGGCGACATCGTGCAGGAGGAAGAATGAGGCCATTTCCGATCAAACATTAATCAGCTTCTGTTTTAAAACACACAAGGCGCTCCCAACACTGCACCGGTCACGCTCTGTCTTGCCCTCAGCCTGCCCGGGCGCTGAATGTTAATGCGACGGCCATTAGTCATTTATGAGCTGCCCACAACCGGCTGTCCAAGGCCTGGCATGGCATCTGGGGCACTCTGCAGGTGGATGACCATGCAGGGCACAACCAGGTCTGATTTTAGAAATGCCACCGTGCGCTCAGCGGTCTGTGGAGGCCATGCTGTTCAACCTATATAGTATCCTAGCTACCTGGATCTAATAGTAGACAGATGCAAGGGTTTAAAGCATGCAGGGTTACTGTGTACTGGAACTTTGTGACAAGGTTCTGGTCATGAGGGATGTGTCTAAAATATAGAACCAGATGTTGATCCGCCACCTGCTTGTCTCCATGGAAATGTTAGTGCTTTGTCTAGAATGTTCCACAGTATAGACCCTCCACCAGAAAAGTGGCACCTTTAATATTCAACCAGGCAAAGCTAAATTTGGTTAAGGTCAACAAACTTCAGGCTATGAGGGAAGAGGGCTAACCTGTAATTGTATGTTATATCTTAATAAGAAGTAGCACTATAGTAGGCTTTAGCAATAGATAACTTTGTAAACGAATGAAGGCAATCTTAAGCACTATAGTAGGCTTTAGTGGCAATGCCTTAAGATTTAGATGGATATAAGATGGTAACTTTGTCATTTTAAAATTGCTTTAAAACAACATATAAATTCTGTTAACTTCTAATAGAGCAACAAATCACCCTTAGCAAGCCAGTGCTGTTATCATAGTCATTCCCATGTGACCAAATGCCACTTCAATTTATATTCAGTCTGAAATGTCCCATAATGGATGATGTATTCCACTTTGGAGTGTTGTAATTGGAGACAAATCTTGGAAAATTGTCTACATGGTGAGACTAAGTACCTGGATATGTGCAGACTGGCAGCTTTGAAGGGTTCTTGGTATCACAGACACAGAGCACAGTGGGTGTCCTTCTTGTTCTGAAAAACGGCACCAATATGGTGACGCACGCACACTCCACCTGACTCTGGGTGAGAAAGATGTGTGAGAAAGCAATGGAAAAGTGCTCAAACAGGGCTTTGCATGTATTTGTTTAGCAGTTTTTGTGTGACCGTGGTGCTAAAGGTGTTGCTTGATGTGAAGTAGCAGGAGATGCCACATTCTGTGTGTGTGTGTGTGTGTGTGTGTGTGTGTGTGTGTGTGTGTGTGTGTGTGTGTGTGTGTGTGTGTGTGCGTGCGTGCGTGTGTGTGTGCAGTGAAGATGACTGAAGGCTTCTGGCAGAACGAGGTCACTCTGTTCTTCAGGTGAATGTGTGCGTGGGATGAAGAGTGTGTTTGAGTGGGACACACTCCAGAGTAATGGCTTAAATATGCCCTACCATAAGGATTACATTTCAACATTAGAACAGTGTCCATGCATTACTCATACAAATATATGCACGTATGCAAGTACATCCCACGTATGCAAGTACATCTCATGTATGCAAGTACATCTCATGTATGCAAGTACATCCCATGTATGCAAGTACATCCCACGTATGCAAGTACATCCCACGTATGCAAGTACATCCCACGTATGCAAGTACATCCCACGTATGCAAGTACACCCCATGTATGCAAGTACATCCCACGTATGCAAGTACATCCCACGTATGCAAGCACACCCCATGTATGCAAGTACATCCCACGTATGCAAGTACATCCCACGTATGCAAGTACATCCCACGTATGCAAGTACACCCCAAGTATGCAAGTACATCCCACGTAGGCAAGTACATCCCACGTATGCAAGTACATTCCACGTATGCAAGTACATCCCACCTATGCAAGTACATCCCACGTATGCAAGCACATCCCACATATGCAAGTACATCCCACGTATGCAAGCACATCCCATGTATGCAAGTACATCCCACGTATGCAAGTACATCCCACCTATGCAAGTACATCCCACGTATGCAAGTACATCCCACATATGCAAGTACATCCCACGTATGCAAGCACATCCCATGTATGCAAGTACATCCCACGTATGCAAGTACATTCCACCTATGCAAGTACATTCCACGTATGCAAGTACACCCTACGTATACAAGTACATCCCACATATGTAAGTACATCCCACGTATGCAAGTACATTCCACGTATGCAAGTACACCCTACGTATGCAAGTACACCCCACGTATGTAAGTACATCCCACATATGCAAGTACATCCCACGTATGCAAGTACATTCCACGTATGCAAGTACACCCCACGTATGAAAGTACACCCCACGTATGCAAGTACATCCGACGTATGCAAGTACATCCCACGTATGCAAGTACATCTGACGTATGCAAGTACATCCCACATATGCAAGTACATCCCAGGATATTCCCATGTACAGCAGCAGTGTATATCTGGACAGTAGCCAGGGACTGACACTTGCTGCTGCTGAATCCAAATGTCCCCTTGTCCCTAATGCCTTTCTCACTGCAGCTCCGCACTTTTTAGAAGACTATAGTGCTCTCATTCAGACAGTAATTTACACATGCAACTCACCACTTTGTCCTTGAAGTTTGCTAAACTTCAGTATAAATGGATTTCTGTAATAAATATTGATCAAACATTTAACCACACAATTTATTTCATGTTAAAGACCAGACTTCATTAATGCAGCAGCTTTTTGCTTGAGAGGGAAAGCTACACATTTTTGAACAGCTAAAGCTAATATTGTTTTTGATCATCACTAGTCAACAGTGCATTAAAGCACCACTTCTATCTTCTTATATTTGAGCGAGTCCAGTTTAAGACCTGTCACTGTTTTTTTTCCAGCTCACACAATGCATTGCGGTCTATATGGAACAGTCTCGTGACCATCACTGCTTTTCAGTGTGCATTGTGGGAGTGTATTTCACTGTTGGACATTCTATATAGTGCCCTGCCCTATAGTGTGGACATTTGGATGCATCTTAAAGGGATATGCCACCCCCAGGTCAAATTTGGGCATCTCCCCACAGTCCAGAGACTAAAATAAGTGGTGGAAAGCGTTTTCCTGCTCACCCAGCCATTGTCCGAGTCTGTCGCCACTGACCGCCGCGGTATCTGCTGCTCCTCCGCGTTAGACTGGAGTCTAACGGCGCCAGAGAAAGATTTCGGCCAAAAGGTCATTTTGTGTTAACTGTGTTAACTCATCTTGGTCATTTTGGGTGGGAACTATTTTCCAGTGCGGAAGAATAAAGCCGAATCACGCAGCACGCTGCCAGGGGAATCCCTGTTACGCACTAGGAAGGGAGTTCCCCTGTTGCACAGCGTGGTGCGTGATTCGGCTTTATTCTTCCGCACTGGAAAATAGTTCCCACCCAAAATGACCAAGGCAAGCTCTCCGTGTTGATTTGCACATTTATTTGCACTCGATATGAATGCGCACTACACAGAAAGTAATTGGGAAACGCATCGAGCAAATTAATTCCTTTTGGCCGAAATCTTTCTCTGGCGCCGTTAGACTCCAGTCTAACGCGGAGGAGCAGCAGATACCGCAGCGGTCAATGGCGACAGACTCGGACAATGGCTGGGTGAGCAGGAAAACGCTTTCCACCACTTATTTTAGTCTCTGGACTGTGGGGAGATGCCCAAATTTGACCTGGGGGTGGCATATCCCTTTAAGAAATCTGCTCAACATTAATTCAACACATTTGTTTCCATCATCAGTATTTTTTCACCTTGAATATTCTGCCACAAAATAAATATATATTCACATTTTTGTATACTCTATACAAGGTATAGAAGAATAGAGGGCCCTCTTTGCCTGGGAAATCCAGAATGAGATCTCTTTGTATTTTTATACAGATTTTTATCAGTCTGGTCCCTTCTCCCTCTGATGCCGTGATTGTGAAATCAAATTTATATTTTGTTTCAGTGGCACAAGTGAAATGACGGAGCTCATTGGTCACCCATAATAAAATCGAATTGATCTCACCTCAGATTAGACTTTAGTGGGTTACTCATTGATTTTTTTTTCCCTTTATTTTTTCCAGTACATCAGACATGTGAATCTCCAATTAGCTAATCCAGTTCATGGATATTTCATGATAAAATACAATGTACATACAATACAATTAACAGGGAGATCTGGCTCTTGCACCCCATTTGGTAATACAGTGGTCCCTCGCTCTATTGTGGTTCACTTTTCGCGGCGTCGCTGTTTTGCTGATTTTTTTTAGTTTTTTTTTATTTCCTTTTTTTTTATAGTGTATCAGCACTGTGTTCTGCATCCTGATTGGCTTCTCCTCCATGCCCTGTCTCCTGTACAGTAAAGAATGTGTTCAGTTTGACACATTTATGTAGATGTTAGAAGAAGAAGAAGAAGTGAACTTTATTGATCTCACACTGGAGAAATTCTTCTCTGCATTTTAACCCATCCTATATATATATATTTATTATATATTAGGAGCAGTGGGCAGCACACACATTAGGGCGCCCGGGGACCATCTCCATGATCTTCTTGCTTCGGCTTGGTCAGGACCTAAAGCTGGAGGTACCTATGGTGCATGTTTTGGGTTGGTGGGGGAAACCGGAGTGCCCGGAGGAAACCCACCCAGACACGGGGAGAACATGCAAACTCCACACAGAAAGGCTCGGGCGACCCAGGGATCGAACCCAGACCATGCATGCAAACTTCACACAGAACACACACGGAAAGGCCTGGGCGACCCGGGGATCGAACCCGGAACCTTCTTGCTGTGAAGCAAGAGCGCTACCCACTCAGCTACCGTCCCGCGGGGGGGATGCGGGGGGACGGCTCCGGGAGTCCCGCTGGATGCACGAGGAGCAGAGACATGAGTCACTGGACCTGTAGGTAGTCCAGACCGGGACTAAGACATGAGGACCAGACTGGGACCAGACCGGGACTAGACCAGAACTAGACCAGGACTAGACCAGGACTAGACCAGGACTAGACCAGGACTAGACCAGGACTAAACGTGGACTAAATCAGGACTAAACCAGGACTAAACCAGGTCTAAACTAGGTCTAAACCTTGACTAAACCAGGACTAGACCAGGTCTAAACCTGGACTAAACCAGGACTAGACCAGGTCTAAACCAGGATTAAACCACCACATGCGACTCTTTGCCTTGTTTCGTGCGGCTCTTGTGCATGTTCGCTTTGAGTGCATCGTTGGACGCGGTCCCGAGGGGGAGGCACGGTCCGGGCGCTGCCGGCCTCGGTCTCGTGCTCGCAACCCCGAGTGGGACGCACGGCCTCGCGCCGGTCATGCTGCTCACGGATTTGACCACGATGAGCGGGTCCATGTCTCCACACGCAGACTTCTCGGGTCCCAGGACTAGACCAGGTCTAAACCTGGACTAAACCAGGACTAGACCAGGTCTAAACCAGGAATAAACCACCGCATGCGGCTCTTTGCCTTGTTTCATGACCACGCTCATCGTGACCACGATGAGGTCGCCCCCACGCTTCACTATTAATACATTTTGTTGAAAATCTACGAAAGTTTGAGTGTTTAAACAAGAGAGAAATGTGACAAAATGTTAGTACCATTCTGAGAAAAGTGTATAATGTGTGTGGTGAGGCATTTACAGCCTTAAAACATGTATAATAATTGTAAAATATAACGTCCTACCTCGCGGATTTCACTTATTGCGGGTTATTTCTGGAACCTAACCCCCGTGATAAACGAGGTCCCTCGTTTATCACGCTATGACATCATCAGATTTATAATCTCAAACCCTTTGAGTGAAATCTAAATAAAGTATGTATTTTCCCATGTAAACACAGTGGGGTGAGGGGCAATGAGCAGCTCTGTTAATAGAATTCGACCCCTGAGCAAAGCCCCATCTCTCAGAGCCATTAACAACCACCATAACACTGACACAAACACAACATGCTGATGGAGGTTAGGGGACATTTTCATGAACTGAACCATGATGCAGAAACACTGACATGTGAAAAGCTCTGATAAACATAAGTGAGGAGCCTCCACATTTAGAAGTGCCAGATACAAACAATGCAGAATATTTTGTGGTTGTAGTTTTCAAACTAACAGCTGCCTTTTACTTTTTATTCACTAGATATTGGCAATTCCAGGGTGTGGTGTAACACATTGGAGCGCCTTCTGTATTACCACATGACATCAAAAGGTGAAACAGGTTTTCCATTTGAGAGAATAACCTAAATATACAAAGTATAATTTGTGATGATGAAACAACATTATAACAAGCAATTGCGTAATATGGGCCCTTCAAAATTCGTTTTGTCTGCAGTTATGACAAACAACTCAGCAAACAAACAACAGCTTGCATTTTGCACATTTCACCTCTGTGGAACAAGTTTGCGTTTTCACCTAGTGCTAAAAACAGGTGGAACGCGCTTGCTGTACTGCCAAAGGACACTTCTGTGAGCTCATAAATAACAATGGCACATGCTAGGGCTGTGTAGAGCACATTGGGGGTCACCTCAGCACAAGTAGGGCAGCACTGTCCTGCTGGGGATTGGGGCGCATCCTGCCTCCGTCTATCCAAAAGTGTCTACGGTCAGCAGCTTTATAGCAGAGTGTGTGTGCTTTTTTATTTGGAATGGTGCAGATGAACATTCCCCCAGGCTCAGCTCCCACACTCTCTGCGACAGGTGTTTCTGGGCATGGCATGTGATAAATGAAACAGATTTTTATCTCCAACAAGAAAAAAAAATAAAACACACACTGTAGGGCACCAAAAACAAGAGGGCCAGAGGACATCTTTGAACAGGTTAATCAAACAGAAGACCTAGATGAGTTGGCTATAATGCGAATTTATGAAACACATTTTAATAGACAAGAGAGTGATTAATTACAAGGTGCCTCCACTGCCCTGCTATTAGCATTATACAAAGCAGTCCACAGGCTTGTACAGTTAGTCTTGTTTAGAAAGAAGCTTTCTCAAATTCCGCCAATATATTTTATTGTATATGTACTTGCTTTCTTTCAGTATGAAGCAGTTTACCCTTTCTGACTTCAGTTGTCTTGTGAGTTATCACTCTTATTCTGTCCATACTTATTGCTGCAAAAAATTAAGTTAAAACTACAGTATGTAATTTTGTGGGAGTGGCACATCACCATACTTGGGAACACTATCCATGGACAGAAATACATTTCATACCATACTGTGAAAGATGATAGTCAGCGGAAGACATTTCTATAAAAACAAGCAGGAAGAGGCCCTCCTCCAAAATATAAATAAAGACCAGGTTTGTGGACCTGCAAGCCAGTTCAGAGTAACAGCACAAATACAGAAATAATATGATAATATGACTCACCCCATAAGAAAGAGAACACGTTCACCTCTGTTGTAACAGTTTGCCGTGTTGCCCGATAATTCACATATCTCCACGTGTATGCGCGTATCGCATAAATTATCCGGAGCGCCGGAGAAACGGACATATCCCGAACGTGTTCCGTGTCCTGATGTGAGAGTTCCTTCTTATGTAGTATTAACGTAGCAAGTTAAGGATTTTCTCCAGTTTCACTGTCCTTATTCTCTTGAAATGCCGCGTACATATTCACGAGGCTCGCTCACAGCTGATTGATGAACAGGTGCAAACACAACAGCGCTAATCGTCATGACTGGCGGGAGTGCGATTGGTACGTAATTATGGTGATTTATACACGCCCCCTTTTCTTTCTGAAAAACAAGCCAATTTAAAATAGAAAATGTATGCTTTTAATGCAACAAATGATGTTATCTGAAACATGGGGTGGCTTCTTCACGATCTCAACTAGCACATTTTGCAAAAAAACGAAAATTACAAATTTTGATAAAAAACAACCTATAAACGTCATTTTCTCAATTTCACAAATGGCGAGCTGAAGCGGTTTTTCATGTGGTCGGACACAAATTGTCCACTGTAATAAACACAACCATAAAAAAGTCGACTCTATTTTTCTATCTATGTCTTGTCATAACTGTCACGATTGTTTCAATATTTATTTATCCTGTTTAGTCAATTGACGTCCTGTGTAAACAGAGTTGGATGGTAGCCTGGCAGTGTCAAATTGGCTGTGGTTTTGTCACAGGACGATGAGGTGAGCAGGTCAGACAGATTGCAATAGTGTGGCCATGGGGAGGTCAGGAGCGGCCCAGGTGCTAAACAAGATTTAGGCCTCTTATCTGTGAGAATCCATTACCACTTTTTGCACTCTCTTGTCTTGCCCTCCACTCCACTGTCAGGCTATTTATTTATAACCCAGGGACAAATAAAATCCGGTAATAAGGATATAAAGCAGTGTGTCAGATCACAAAACACAGTCCAAAAGCCTCTACAAATGTACTGGGAAAAGTGAAAATTTTTACCCAAATGATCATATAGCTAATGTATTTTCTGTTCATAGCATCACTACAGTTAGGCCTGTCACTCAAGCACACGCCTTTACATTCAGCTGACAGAACTAGCTTACAAAAGGTGTAACAGCAAAAAATGACAAATTAATGATGGTAGTTCATAAAAAAAGAAAACAGTAATGCACAACAATGTACCTGTGGAAGTGCAAAACCAACCTCAAAAAGATGAAGAAAAAAAAGTAAAGCGGCAAAAGTCCAAACAAATATACACTGTGGTGAAAAGATAGAAAAAAATGATGATCTGAGGAAGACTATTTGTCAAAAACAAAAAAACAATGGGCACAAAAAAACACTAGATATCTAAGAATGCTATGTCATATTTTTGTTTTAGGTCATATTACGGTTGTATAGCTCTGTGACAGCTGTGGCTTTCACTTCATCACTGTAGAACAGAATGTAGCTTATCTTGAAATATAACATATATAGTATAATATAGCATATATAAGTACTCCATTCATTGCCATGACTTTTGTGTCCATAAAGCCAAAACTCTGTTCTGTTGTGTTATATTCAATTTATGAACATCCAATATTTTATTCTGTGAGTATATTTATAGTTTCTTAGAACTCAAAAAAAAAAAAAAAAAAGCACAGTTGCACTTTATCAGTCCAAAGACACCTTGAAACGCTGTCTGCTGATTCTACTATCTAAAACTAAAATGACTATTCCCATTTAGCTCGGCAGTCAAGCAGAGAATTAGCCAGGTAATCAGAAGTGAAGATAGTCATCAGGCCCTGTTTTTAAGATTAAATGTGGGAAGACATAGGTAGGCAATTCCTCTATTAAGTGCTGTTGTGCTGAATAAGGGCCCTTGGGGTTTATTATCTGTTCTTTAAAATTCATGACATTGAGGGGACTACCACAAAGACCTACATCAGTCAGCACTAGTTCCTATAAGGCCAAGGCTGTGCAAAGAACGCCCTCAAATATGACTCTTTATGCTTCAGGAAGTCGAAGCCGCCAATTGCCTGGAAATGCCTATTGCGTTTGTATGGATTGTGCTGAATTGCATTTATTAACAATGTGCTTTGCAACTGTAGTGCAGAGGTGAATAAATATCCATACAGAATGGAGCAGATTGTATCTACTCTCAAATGTAATGTGCAGAATAAGTAGAATTTTCCCTTTAGAAGTTGTAAAGCTGTGTGTGCATTTTAGCCCGGAAAGATAAGCAAATCATAATACTTCTAGATTAAATGTCATTAGCCTCCAAAAAGGTGTATTTTTCATTTACCTTGAGTAGCAAGTTGCATTCAAATCAACCATTTCCATTTGGCTAGTTTATTTCCAGAAAACCTTTTGCGTGTGTGCGTAGGTGAGTGCACTTTGCATTTAGTGCCCCTTTCATGAACCTTCTATCTAGAATCAACCCAAGACCTAGTTTCTGCTAATGAAGTGGATCTAGTTAATCTAGCATTAACAGGATTCCCACAAGGACGCTCCATGATTCAGGCAGATTTGTAGCGTGCAAATACAGACAGTCTCACATCCTTCTCCACGACCACATGCCTCTGTCAATGATTCAATGACAAGAGGGAAACTAACATGCTGCACCAACATGGGACTTGGTTTGAGATACAGTGTTTCTCTTGAGTCAAGGACGCTTAGTGTGTGTAAGTGTATGTGAGTGTGTGTTTGTGTGCGTGTGTGTGCCGTGCATGTGTGGAGGGGTGGTGGGACGTATTTCCAAGTGAATATCTGCTGTGAACAACCAAATGAAGCGCCGCAGCAGGGCAGTGGGATCAGAAAACTGTTGGAGGTATGTCTTTGAACTCCAGGGGAATACCACTCCCAGTGGAGATTGGGTGGGCGATACCTTTTTAACCAGAGACTACACAATTCCTGTTTCTGATGCATGCTGGGATTTACCCCGGGGCCACAAGAATGAGAAACTTGGGAATACTTGCGTGTTTTTGCTTGCAGCATGATGCAACAGGATCCTGAGAAGATACTGTGCACTGGGTATACAGCATGGAGAGAAATTTATTGATAATAAATAGAAAATGCTAAATGATCTGAACAAGGCTGAAAAATGGGTAGATGAGCCCCAAAACACTTAATAGTATACACATATAACAACAAGGCTGTCATCCAAGTATAACAATAACAGTGTTTTCCCATCTGTCTTTAAATGAACTATAGTGTAGGGCAGGGATGCCCAACTGGTCGATCGCGGTCTACGAGTCGATCGCAGGTGTCAGTCAGTTGCCTATGGCTACGTTCAGACTGCAGGGCTTAATGCTCAATTCTCATTTTTTTTTGTGAAATCCAATTTTTTTGCGAGGTCATTCACATTTCCTATTAAATACGACTTGTATGTGATCTCCAGTGTGAACTTTAAATGCCCCAAAAGTGTCCCACATGCACCCCGGAGGACGCGACGAGGTCATGCGTGCTCAATCATTATGGAAGTAGCCTGAAGTTGCTGTCGTACCGGAGCCAGAACATGTACAGCTTATTTGTTTTATGGAGGAGGCGGAGCAGTGGCAGCAACGTCCGTAGAAATTAACGTATTGGTGCGGAGTCGCAGACAAAAGTGGTGGGATTGCTACGTGCTTCGCTGCTTCCCTCACCTTTCGGAGAAATTCGCCGATACGCTCAGGATATGTCCGTTTCTCCGGATAATTAAAGTCCATGGATATACACGATACGCGCAAACACGTGAATACGCGATCTGACAACCCGACAAACTGTTACAACAGAGCTGACGTGTTCTTATGGGGTGAGTCATATTATCGTATTATTTCTGCATCAAAGGAACAGATTAGCTGACAGCAGGGGCCCGGGACTAAACTGGGACTAAACCGGGACTAAACCAGGTCTAAACCAGGACTAAACCAGGACTAAACCAGATCTAAACCAGGACTAAATCAGGACTAAACCAGGTCTAAACCAGGACTAAACGTGTGCGTGTGGGGGGACCCTCCCTCTTGGTAGATCTCGGCACACCCTCAACCTCAAAAGTAGATCCCAGTTAATAAAGGTTGAGCACCCTTGGTGTAGGGAGTCTAACTGGACCATGGACAAATGCTTCACAGTGTGCTTTAAAGGGCCCATATTTACACTATTTACTGATCTATGTTGTAATGTTGTTTTCTCATCACAAACATACTGTGCCTGGAGCTGTGTTTTGTTTCATTCACACACACACATACATACACACACACACACACACACACGCACACACACACGCACACGCACACACACACACACACACACACACACACACACAGTGGACCTGTTAAGTGATTAACAGCACACCGTACACTGCCACACAGACCGTTCACACTGCTGTAGTACTGCTACACTTTCTGACTGGCTAACAGATGTGACTCTCACACACACACAGAGGAACAGTTTGGGTCCAGTGCAAACACAGGCAATGAAGTTGTGGTAAATTTTAAGTTAACATAGCAAAGCAAGAGAAAATAGCTCATTTCTGAAAGATGAGCTGCCCTCTGCTCCTTCCCTGAAGGATGGGTCAAATGCAGAGAAATAATTTCCCTACAGGGATGAATAAAGGATATCAAAATCAAAATTTAAAAAAAAATGTAGCAATTGTCAAAATAGTCTGAGCAGGTTTCTCAGTTTTACATGTATTTGTATTTGGTTTTTAGTTGTAGTCCCTTAGTTGCTTAGTCAGTCAAAATCTTTTTTTTGTTTAGTCAAATAATCTAATTATTTTATGAGAAAGGAGAGTTCATGTATTGAGTTATCTGGAGTTTTGGCATCGACAGCATCTGCCTACTCACTTATACTCTTTACTATCAGCCCACTTCTCTGTATACATTGTTGTTTTTGCACAAGAGCCTAATTATTTTGAAGGCTTTTGACAATCAATACACGCATTTCTTCTGCGATGACTGGAACATTTCATTTAACTATTTATATCCTTTCCATAGATCATAAGACATTATATTTTAATTGTTTTTCTTGCTATTTTCTTACTCTTTCTGATGTCTATACATACCATGTCTTTTATTCCCATTTATAAATCCTTATGTATTATCTCCACCCAAATGCATCACCTTAGTTATGTCTTCCATTGTTGTGGGTGGACTGCTGTGTTGTGCATTGATGGCTCTCTCTGTTAATAACTGTGACCTATGAAGTGACAGTGATGTCTTAGGAGAGAAGCACTTGTCCTTAAATTATACATGATGACTCTTTCAGTTTGTCTTGCTCCAGCCTCACTGCTGTTTGCATTATTCTCACTTGTCCAAAGGCACCAGTGAAAAGGTTACATCACACTGGAAATAATGGCCAAGAGGGACCATGCTGATGGTCCAGTTTTATGGAAAGATATGTACAGTATGCACGTCAGCATGATTGTCTTCTATCATATAGGTGTGCCCTGTGGGGGTCAGGCGGGGTGTGTGGCGGTAGAGTGGTTGGCACAGGCTAACCAGACTTAACTGTGCAGTGACAGAGAACAAGAAGCATTTAAGAGTTGGAGGAAAGTAAATTGAGATCCAGCAGTTAACATCTTTTATAAGGGAGATATAATATTCAAAATTTACTTTTTTTATATAGCATTTTAACAATGTTATAGTGATTTTGCCTCATTATAATTTTATTCTGAGTTGTATTTTGATCAATGCATGTTTGAGTAATCCTGTATTGTCCTGCATTTGAGCCATAACTGCTGAGAAAATGTTCTACACACTACCTACACCCCAGTGGTGTGTAGTCAGGGGAATCAAGGCAAGCAGTGGTTTCCCAATAAAATCATCACGTGTCAAAAGTATAATTAAATTGTTTTGAATTAATCAAATAATCACGTTTTCACTTTTGTCTGTTTGAACCATGATTGTAGTGGCGGTGTCTAAGTTTCAACACAAGTGTCTAAAATAACTCACTTTTAGCAACAAATTGCTTCACGTTTGTAATGATTTGATGTTAGTTAGAAATACAGGCCATCATATAATGAAATAGTGAGGTAGTTTCAGGGCTAGTTTGTGTGAAATGGAGGATCCAGATGGAGCAGTGAAGTTAGAGCGGTTGGAGCAGTGAGGAGTCCGCCTTGTTTCTCTGTGTTTATGAAAGAGCGACAGTATCGGTGGAATAACAGCACAATTACACACGTGTGGAGGAACATTTGTGTTCTGGCCCTGCTCCACTTCAGGGAAATACAGGAGGAGGTGAGTGTGAGCGCTGTTCTAACCATATTATAGATCCTTGGCTCTAACGCAGGGCTGTGTTTAAGGGGATGTTTGTGACACATCAGGCTGTGTTATAAGTGCACCTGTCTGACCAGTGGACCTGTCTGACCAGTGGACCTGTCTGACCAGTGCACTGTTGTTGTTAGTATCTCTTCATGATCTTCATGAATGCACATGTTGTGTAGTTAGTGCATTACACATCTGTACACAGTCACATGTCATTCATATGGTTTCTACTAGATGCATTATAATAATTACATAGAAAAGAACAGTCCTGAAGGCTCAGCTGCATAAATAAGGTGTAGAAGAAGAGACAAATAGCCCTATTTGCACAAAGATGGTGTCAAATACAGTCCCAAATACACATATTAATAAACTATATGGTCTACCTATATGGTTTCTCTAATTTGACTCCGGAATGGCTCAGTATACATGCAGTAAATGTTAGTAAAAATTAGGGCTGTCAGTTTAACGGGTTAATTAGATTAATTAATTACAACGCAAATTAAAGCGTTATAAAAATTAATTATGAGCGGCAATACAATGCGCGCGCATTTTAAATTTGGCATGTGGGGCCTTTGAACGGCAAGTTTATTTATAAAAACGTCTGTATCATTATCAACCATAAACTAATTCTCATAACCTCTTAGAAGCGCCAGTTTTGCCCATCCAAATCGCGCTACGAGGTTACTCACCCGCGCGGCCGCCTCCTCCCTCCTCCCGTGGTGCGATCTGGTGCAATCTTAAATCTTCCAGGTTCCGGGGGTCATGTAAGCCATGAGTAATTTGCACAGGCAATTATTTATATTCTCTGCATATTTGAGCTACTGTACGTGCTCACCTTTTGGCACCAGAAATATTCACCATTTAATAGTGGAATGGTGTAAATGAGCTTTTAAATTAATGTTCTGTAATGTGGGAGAGGGAATGGGGGTATATAGGTGCACTCTGCAGGTCTGGTTACTTGGTTACAGTGGAGGTAACATGCACGGAGAGAAAGAGAGCGAGCCAAAGACTGAAATACTTAAAGGGGAAGTCTGGAGTCTTTTCACTGTACCACTGTAAATATTTTTTCACGCACATTTGTCACCTTTTTTGCACTGTGGGAGAGCACAATAAACCACCTAAAAATGTATTAAAATGTGATTAATTAGATTAATTAATTACAAATCCTGTAATTAATTAGATTAATTTTTTTAATCGCCTGACAGCATTAGTAAAAATAAAGATACTCATTTACAATATAGTTTGCATAAAAAGTGGCATTATTAAAGTGTTATCGACTAAATGTTGACATCCTCCCTAAGTCTGCTTAAAGATCCCATGACATGGTACTTCTTGATGCTTTTATATGGCTCCTTAATGGTTCCCTAATACTGTAAATGAATCCTTCTTCAAAATCAACACTCACTGCATGAGAAACAGAGATAAGATGAGAAAGAGTCATAAATATCTCTCTCAAACTCTTTATTCTGGGCGTTGTTGCTTGAATGCAAATGAGGAGAAAAGAGATGGCCAATAGTAGAGGGTGGGGGCGTGGCCAAACTCTCCGCTCAGAGCTCAGAGCCCACAGCTGATCCATTTCCTTGTTTTTGCACGGGGGAGACACTTGAAGAGTTCCATTGAAAAATAAACACATTTCCACATAAAATAAAATTAAACCACTGCTGTTCAAAGGTCCAGAGGCTCAGATAAAGGACTTCCGAGCCTAGAAACACTCGGACGTGCCTTCAGGCAAATAAAAAAATGCATTTCGCATTGCCTAGCACATTCGCAGTCCAAACTCTCTGGGCGTGATTTACAGAGACGCTGAGTTCAGACAGACGGGGGTGGAACTGCATTTGCATTTCTTTTTTCGATCTGACGTCAATAAGGTGCCTTGTTCAAACTCGCCCGTTTGAGCTCCGATTTTTTGTAACGCAGAAAAGGATCGCAAATGCTCAGTTGAGACATTTCACAACTTTTAACCATGGGGGGGGGGGCTAAACAGGGTAGGGGAGCTCACATTAACGTTCAAAAACCTCAGAAAGTGAAAATTTCATGCCATGGGACCTTTAAAGGGATATGCCACCCCCAGGTCAAATTTGGGCATCTCCCCACAGTCCAGAGACTAAAATAAGTGGTGGAAAGCGTTTTCCTGCTCACCCAGCCATTGTCCGAGTCTGTCGTTGTGCAACAGGGGAACTCCCTTCCCGGTGCGTAACTGGGATTCCCCTGGCAGCGTGCTGCGTGATACGGCTGTATTCTTACGCACTGGAAAATAGTTCCCACCCAAAATGACCAAGTCAAGCTCTCCGTGTTGATTTGTACATTTATTTGCACTCGATATGAATGCGCACTACACACAAAGTAATTGGGAAACGCATCGAGCAAATTAATTCCTTTTGGCCGAAATCTTTCTCTGGCTACGTTAGACTCCAGTCTAAGGCGGAGGAGCTGCAGATACCGCGGTGGTCAGTGGCGACAGACTCGGACAATGGCTGGGTGAGCAGGAAAACGCTTTCCACCACTTATTTTAGTCTCTGGACTGTGGGGAGATGCCCAAATTTGACCTGGGGGTGGCATATCCCTTTAAATACTAGAAAGAAATGCATAACATGTCTTTTTTACATGTAATACTTTTCTTTCAACACGATTTCTACACGCACTGCTGACCTTTGTGCATGAGTCATTTACAGTAACTACTCACTCTATTCCCACCTCCACCCACAGCCCTGTCTATGTGGGTCAAACACTGTGTCTGCGTTGGAGAAACGGTTATTCATAACACACATAATGAATGAAGATTTCTAGTTTTTCATATCTATTTTTGTTTATTTAACTGAAATTATAAGATGGGGGTTCCATAAGGAATTGCATTTTGAAACTAATTTGCTAGATGAAAGAATTGAAAATGGCTGTCAATATGTTAACATAATCCTAAATTTAACTGAGATGGTGTAATTCCTCATTCATTCTAAAAATGTTTATCATCAAAAACACACACTGCTAATATATTAGTCAACTAAAAAGGCCGTGGCAAAAGCTCTCATAGCTATTATGTATCTGTATCTGACTCAAACTGCACTCACAAGACTACACCTGCACGGGATTTCATGCAAAAACAACTATGCAGAAAAAAGACAAATTAAACTTGTGCATCATAAGTTAAATCTGCCTTTTTAGAGGTAAATAACAAGATACCACATCTTCAGCTAACTCACTCATTCACTAACCTTTCATTTCTGCTGCTGTCCCACCTCCCAATTTATAATCTAAATAAAAGTATCAGTTGACAAATACAATTTGGTTGACTAAGACACCATGGACTGATTAATCAATTAATCAACTAAAGGCCTACAGCCCTAAAGCCTTACTGATGTCATTTGCTGCTGTTTGACAGACACTTGTTGATCAAACAGATCTATCTATTACTCACCCTAAATCAACACATACAAACCAACTCTTGATCACCTTTTTTTCTTGGGTTTGACTTTCAAACCTGTATGTCAGTGCTGTGAATAGCCTTAGACTCAAATGTGTCCTAATTGGCCCAAAGTCTTAAAGTTCAGCATATGCCCACCTGACGCCTCAAAGGCCACTGCTAATGACAGCAAGTGTGTTCCCTCAGATGTGCAATTAGGACTCCTCTGCGTCTACACTCCCAAAAGCTCCCCTATGGTCAATAGAGGAAAAGATAGCAGCTACTTTTAGACTTAGACTTAAACTTAGACAAACTTTACTGATCCAGGGAATTTGTTTTGGGTACAGTAGCTCACTCATCAAATATAATATATAACAGAGGGTTAAAAAAAAAAAAAAAAAAAAAAAGATGGAATAGCAACCAAAAGAGCAATAGACCAGTGTCAGATGAGACATAATTATACACATAAAAATGGTGATAATAAATGTATATGTACAAATCAGAATTAAATAGAAAAGTAGTAATAAAGTATAAAATACAATATAAAATAAGATGTACAATCCCAGCTATATACAGTTGTAGGGAGTATTATCTAGGGCAGGGGTGCTCAATACGTTGATCACAATGTACCAGTCAATGGCCAAGGTAGTGTGGGTAGATCGTAGTGTCGTAGTACTCAACTCCGATCTTGGTCTCGAGATGAGTGCAATCATATTTCATTATGGCTGCTGCTGTTTGCAATAAATTTTAACCGGTGTGCGGGACCGCGCAGGGTTTCTCACTGCAGCCTGTGCACTCGAACCCGCAGACACTACACGTCACCATCAGCGCACGCAGCTTGTGCACAACAGTGTGTATCCTTGTGTCCCAGCGTGTATCACAGAGCAGGTTAAACTTCTTAAAACATCCTACCTGTCCGTACCTCACGTCAGCGCGCCTCTCCTTTTCATGCTCTCATTCCTCCCTGCTTGTAGCGCACACAAGCTCCCTCCTCATTGCGCGCTAATTAGAAGTGCAAGGAAGAAACACGAAGCAAAAACTAATCTAAATCTATGTTACAGTGTCCACACAGAGCAGGCCTACAGCACAGAGCAGGTCTACAGCACAGAGCAGGTCTACAGCACAGAGCAGGTCTACAGCACAGAGCAGGTCTACAGCACAGAGCAGGTCTACCGCGACATGCGGTTGAATTTTGCCTAATAAAAGTGCACAAATGCATAAAATGTGTAAGAGTAAGAGTAAGGTAATAACAAAAAATATACAGAATGTACATGAAGTTATGCAAGGTACATCAACATGCATTGTACATGTAAAGAATTGTCAATATATTTATAAATAAATAAATGATTTGCATTTTTGTTGTAGGTAGATCATTTTGACTCGGTCATTTTATAAGTAGCTCACAAGCTGAAAAAGTGTCATCACCCCTGATCTAGGGAGTATTACCTATTGCACAATGGTGAGTTGTTGTACAGTTGTATGGAGTATGGTATGAATGTAGTCCTGTATCTCTCGCTGTTTGAGTGGAGCTGTAGGAGCCTGTTGGAAAATGAGCTCCTCTGTCCCTCTATGGTCTGGTACAGTGGGTGAGCAGGAGTGTCCATGATGGAGAGCAGTTTGTCCAGTGTCCTCCTGTCCCTCACTGTGACAAATGTCTGCAGCTCACAGCCAATCACGTGAATAGCTTTGTGGATCAGTTTGTCAGTCCGCCCAATGTCCCTTTTACTGGTACTGCTCCCCCAACAGACCACAGCGAAGTCCAGAGCGCTGGCCACCACAGACTGGTAGAAGATCTCCAGTAACTTACTGCACACATTGAAAGACCTGAGCTTCCTCAAGACATAGAGTCTGCTCATGCTCTTCTTGTACACAGCATTACAGTTGTCCCTCCAGTCCTGCCTGTTGTTCACATGAACGCCAAGGTACTTGTAGCAGTCCACGATCTCCACCTCATGACCCAGGATGGTAATGGGCTCCATTGGTGTCCTCTTTCTCCTGGAGTCAATAATGATACCATCCATTTTAAGCTTATACAGAGCGTGTAATGTATAATTAGAAGCATTAAATGGTCTTCCACAGTCATTTAGTTATAGCCCTATTGACAAACAGTAAATTGTCATATTGTTTATTTAGCAATGCCAAGAAGGTGTCGTCTTTGATTGAGTTATTATATCGGTGTGTTTGTGAAGAAAAGGCAGCAGCTTCACACAAGGTAATCTCACTGGTAATGTAATAAGTAGTGCAAAAATCAATGTTAGCCTTTAGCATTGTGTAAGTAGCTTCTCCTATACACCCACCAGTATTGCTATTCTCAGTTGCCTCGTCTTTTCCTGGTATTAAATCATAAAGTAAACAAAAAATGAAATAAAATAAATAATCCATTATGTGTATGTGACTGTATGCATATAAGATTAAAAACAAACAGTATAACATAAAAACTACCCACCAACATGTGGGTTAGAAGACAAATGCCTAGGGTACTATTTAGAACTTAGAATAAACAGGAAGTTGTGTAAATTCCATCTTTAAAATTGTTCTTCATGGTTTTCTAATTATTGCTTGGTTTGGTAGCATAGTCTGAGTGATAAATATTTACATTTGTTAAATGGCAGTTTGTGGGGAAAAAGTTGAGGAAAAATACCTTAGAGTATGTCACGAACATTTTATCCAAAATACAGGGACAGTTTACGCTCAAGGAAGGCATTTTCTGATAACTCCTGGTTCATTTAAAAAATAAAGCTGCGGTTAGTCTAACCAACGACTATGCAATTTATACAAGTTTGCATCATAGTTTTTAGTTATAGAACTACCTCTCTGAAGTTGCCCATGTTTAACCTGGAAGTTATGGAAAAAGAAACTACAGTATAACCAGTTTGTAACATCTTATAGATGATAGAAATGCAGACTTTATATATAATTGGACATAGCTAATGCAATATGTACCCATGTGCTGCGTTCCAAATGGGAAGTTACTATGGGAGCGCTTCTGGCTCCTTCTGACCCTGGCTTCAAATGACTTACTCTGGAATAATGTCACTCCTCTCTCTATAACTGCTGTATTGAGTCATTTTGGTTTTAACCCGCTCTACATGATCCTGGTGTTTTTATTTCTTCTTCTTCTTACTTCTTATTCCCAATATGGAGCCTGCCTCCAAATTCACCCCTGAAACCGCTAACATCGGGAGCTTCATTTGAGTGGAGCCGAACACTGTGGGTGACATCACATTCCCATAGTTCACTTCTTTATACAGTCTATGCATAAAAAAACAGGAGTATATTTAGTAACAAAGCTGCAAGGTTCACATGCCTTTGAATGGGCATAATATTGAGCAATTCTTATCAGGGCATTGGCCACATTTAACAGGGAAAAAACCTCAAGGCAAGACCCACAATGGCTTCAGGGATTAGAAACCCATCTGCTTTATGAACTCCCAGGAACCTCAGGAGGAGTTGGAGGTTATGGCTGTGTGGAGGGATTTGTGCAGTGGTTGCTTAGCCCCGTGCCTCTGCAGGGCAGCACAGCTAAGTGGGAAATGGGACAGGGGGAGTTAGGAAGTCAAGAAATACCCTTTAATTCACAACCATGCAAGCGTGAATTGCAATTTACTCTATGTATAGAACAGAGTTACACAATCGTGTTTCGTATTTCAGTCAGTCCACTATGATAGACTGGTCTTTGGGCTTTTTAGCATATCATTTACATGTGCAAAAATATATTCACATAAAAACACATTAATATATTTTTCTCGCAATGGAATCAAGACTTTTAGGTTTACTGATTCTCAGGCTTGTAATATGCTGACACCTTGATTCCAAACTTTGTGTGTTATGATTGATAAAAACTGGAAAACACATGGCTTTACTGCAGTTATTATCTCTGAGCTTATATTCCTACATGTCACATCACATTCAAAAATTGCCCCTCAGTCTTTTTCGTTTTCGTTAGTTTTAGGTGGTCACCCTGTGTGCACTGTAGTGAAAGATGGAATATAAAAGCAGCCACATATCAGCCCTCGTAATAAAATCTATAGTGAATACAGAGCAGAATGACTGGGGAGAGCATCTGGAACAAAATGTTTGGCTTTATTACTGTGCTAGCTTCATACAGACGTCCTTGTGCATTGACTGGAACACGGGTTGCTTCTCTTTATCTTGTGAAGAGGTGAAAGGTTTCATTAGACACAGCAGCGCCTCATCAGAAAACATGGCAAATATTCAGTGACTGATTTAATTTACATCTGACACTGACTAAGATTCGTATCGGAGCATGACAAAGCTTTAAATGCCTTTGCTGGTGAAATTCTCTTTGTTTGTATCTTTGTTTTTGAATCTATTATTTTACAAGATTGCATTCATGCCCAGTAATACAATTTGGTTGGAAGCGACTGTTTGCAGCATATGCAATAGACTCTCACTTTGTACCAATAGTGTGAATTTGAGAAATTCTTTTATAGCTGATGTCTTTAAACACATAAAGTGCCCTTACTATTGAACTGACTGGGTAGATTTAGAACTAAATATGGTGCTTCTTGGTCAGAATACTTGTGAAAAAGAGATGTGTATTCTCAGTGAGTACATTCAAAACATTTGCTTTGTAGGGTCTAATAAGGTTACAGAGAAAATGCAAAAATATTGCAATTGCTAATGCAACTACTTACATTAATTATACACAGAAATTACCAAACCATACAGCTCTGGAAAAAAATAAGAGATCACTGATTTTTCTGATTTTACTACTTATAGGTATGCAAACGGAACATTTTTGTTTGAGTTTATAAACTACTGACCACATTTCCCTCAAATTCCAAATAAAAATATGATCGTTTAGAGCATTTATTTGCAGAAAATGACAAATGGTCAAAATAACAAAAATGTACATGTACATGTTTTCAGACCTCAAACAATGCAAAGAAAAAAGATCAAATTCATTTTAAAACAACATAATACAAATGTTTACACTTAAGAAGAGTTCAGAAATCAATATTTGGTGCAATAACCCTTATTTTTAATCACAGCTTTCATGTGTCTTGGCATGCTCTCCACAAGTCTTTCACATTGTTCTTGGGTGACTTTATTCCACTCCTGGTGCAAGAACTGAAGTAGCTCAGCTTTGTGTTTGTGTTGGAATTCAACAGACGCTGGAATGGAACGGCTGTAATACATGTAGAGATGCTGATTTAAAAAAAAACATGCAGTCTCTTATTTCTTTCCAGAGCTGCATTTAAGGATGCCACAATATCAAATTTCAGTGTTATGAGTGTTATTGTGAGATTTAAATTTCTGAATTATAAAGTAAAGTTAATGTGACATAAGCAGCCAGAGAAAATTCTTACTACATTAATTGCACTTTTTGGAGTATATATTCATGGAAATTACTCAATTTTGCCTCTAAAATATTTGTGATTATCATTGCATTTTTTTTCCTATTTTGAAATTAAGCACACAAACAACAAGAAAAAAAACGTACCACACCCCAGCCCCTCTCTTCACACTAAACACATACACAAGACAACACAAAAAACACTGGGTACAAAACTATCAGATGTCAGTCCTCATCCTTAGCCCTTTTATATGGACAAATGTTAGATATTAATATCAAAAATTTCAATGGATACTCACTTAGCCTCTCTCTTCAGTCTGGACAAATACTGCACCATTGCTTTCCAAAACAGTGCTGATGCAGCTGTCTAGACCAGTGTCCATTATAGTGCACACATCAATCTTAGAGTCCGGCCCAGAGACAGACGGGGCTGGGTCCAGGGAACGCCACACACTGTCCAGACATCTGCTGAGATATCCGACTCTGAACCCAGCCAAACTGCAAACGTGGGTTCTTTTGATAGCAGAGTGTTAAATTTTTAATGCCCTCTGTCAGAACACGAAGCTCCAGGGACAGCCTTGGACGTCTGCTCCAATATTCCTGGAGTGCCCTCTTTAGCATATCTTCATTATCTCGCCATGCTTCAATTTATTTTTATCTTTGAGTCTGGAATGGAATGTGTGAATGGGTTTCTATTCTAAATCCAGCGCAGGAAAAAGAAGACCACTGAAAATGTATCTTTTTTGTATTCTATTGGTTTTTCCTCCTGGTTTCCTTATTAAATTATACAGAGATTAGCCATTACCATTAACCACTGCACTTTGTATGATAATAATTTGCTGCCAGTTGAGAATGTCTAGTGTTAGTATATTTTATTTTTATCTTTATTTACAGATACAATGAGAGTGCAGGAGGCTCCTTTGCAATATTAGTCATTATAATTATATCTAAGAGCATTTCAGCTATTACTATTACAGTTTTATTTGCTGCTGTTTGTAAGTGTTATCCAAAACATTTTTGTTGGTGAGGAGCGGATAAATACTATAAACCAAATAACATTAGTCACAAGCTACCCAGCATTAGCCTTAGCCTTAGCATTAGCATTATCTTTTTCTCAATTAGTCACGCTCACCTAAACAGGGCCATGAACCATCGTATTGATCACAGGGTCTTGAAAATGTGACAAATACAAATATGTTAAATCAAAGTCACCTGTATTGTCAGTTTAATACAATACAAAATATAGTATAGGACACTACACACACACACTCCTTAGTCCTGGTTTAGTCCTGTTTTAGTCCTGGTTTAGTCCTGGTTTAGTCTAGTTTTAATCCTGGTTTAGTCCTGGTTTAGTCTAGTTTTAGTCCTAGTTTAGTCCTGGTTTAGTCCTGGTTTAGTCCTTGGTTTACTCCTGGTTTAATTCTGTGCACACACGTAGACACACACTCTAATGTTGACACAAGGCTGCTGCTTTCACCTAATATCTCCCTTTTATGCAGAAATAAAATGATAATATGACTCACTGCATAAGAAAAAGAACGCGGTCACCTCCGACGTAACTAGTTTGCCGTGTTGTCTGATAATTCGCGTATCCACAGTCTTTCGGCAGCTAAAGTATCCAACTGCATTCTGTACTGAGCTCCGGAGAAACAGACGTGTCCCGAACATGTCTTGTGTCCCGTGTCAAAGTAGTATTTACAGTCAATTTTTATTGCCCTTATTACAGAAATACAGCATAAATATTCACAAGGTTCGTTCACAGCTGATAGGGGAACAAGTGAAAACAAAACAGCACTTATCGTCACATGATTGGCCAGGAGCACCAGCGTGGGTAATTATGGTAATTTACACATGCCCTTTTTCTTTCTGAAAAACAAGCCAATTTCACAGACCAAATGTATGCTTTTAAAGCAGCCAATGCTGTTATCTGAAACATGGAGTGGCTTCTTCATGATCTTAACTAGCACATTCTGCAAAAAAACGAAAATCAAATCAATAAAAAAAACAAAACACAAACACGATTTTCTCGGTTTCACAAATGCCGACTTGTGGTTTTCTCGTGGCGCGTCACATATCCATCTAGCATTTAGATGGATAGCAGCTCTCCACAGATCTGAATTGTAATGTAGCGTAGTGCTGTAACCTGCTTGTTCCCCATGTGATAGATGGTTTAGTCTATACTGTGGAATATTCTAGACAACGCGATAGGGATGTAAGCAGGTGGCGGACCCTCCACTACAAATATTAAGCAGCGCACTTTTAAAAGCTGTGGGCAGTAAAATAAAAGAGAGAGAGAAAGGAGAAGTATGCATTTTCCAGTTTGAAGATGGACTTTGATGGTCCCTGAGGTCTGTGTCTAGACTTAGACAGAGGCTGGCACAGTGGCTCAGGGCGAGGTGAGAGTGAGTGTGAGTGTGAGGGAGGAGGAAAACCGTCTGCTCTGACAGTTGGACTTCACTAGGTTTTATGATCCAGTGCTCTATACCTAAACCTGGCTCTGACCTCTCATGTGTTCCCAGCATGCATCTCTACAGCCACGCAGGGAGACTACTGAAGGGGAACTTAACAAAGGTTAGGTCATTGGTAACAGCGCAAGAAGTAATAACCAGGCCAGTTAAAATAATTCCAGGTTCAGTTGCAAAAACAGTGGCACTTATATTTATATTTTTCTCTTAATGTAATCTACAAATGGAAGTGAGTCCCTCAGTCATCCAGGTAGAATCCATGATAAAAGAAGAAAATCAATTTGTCAACTGGACAAAGTTTGTTTGGTCGAAAACGTTTCGCCGCTCATCCGAGAGGCTTCGTCAGTTCTGGTTAGAGTGCTGGTAAGACACTTGCTTATATCTCACTGCAGGGAGGCGCTAACTAGCTAACTACTTTCTGAAACTATCTCGCCTATTGGTTTCTGTCTTTTGTTTCTCTGGCGTCTAGATTAGCATACCTATTCATCCCTACACGACAGTCGTGTAGACAAATTGAATTTCTTCTTTTATCATAAAAGATGAAAAAATAATCCATGTAGGCTTGAAGTAACAAAAACATCTATCCACTTAATTAACATAAGAAAAAAAAATCAATTGATAATTTTAACAAATTAAATTTACTATTTACAATCAACATAATCTTAATCCAAGTCATTTTAATGTGCAGAGGGGATTAGGGGTCTATTAGTATTTATTTGACCTCTTAGTGAGCTATAAGAGAGAGTCTGAGGGCCAGATTGTCTTCAGGTGTAGACACTTCTTTTAGTACATGTCAAATCCTGCTTAAGGCTACGTTTATATGATGACGGTCTGAACAGAAGACGCAAAAGTGGCGTTGCGTCTTCACTTTTTATTTAGACGAGCGTTTTTAGGAGGAAATCTCGTAAAAGTGTGTGGAATTCGATTGGTTATGCATGCCAGGCAGCTAGGTGGTGCTGTGATACATTATCACTATGTCTTCTCATCTGTGCTGTGAAAAGCAAAACAAAACATGGCTACCGGTAGCAAAAAAAAATTGTGTGGTCAGATGAAGAAGTTCAACTATTGCTTAGGCTACAAAGCAACAAAGGGGCAACAAGATATGGACGGGGAGTCCTGCCAAACAAAGTACACTGATACAATGTGACATAAACGCGTAAGAGACGTTAGCAGATTTGACCAGAGTTTTGCATCTTGGGCATCGCAGACGAAAATGGTACGGCAGAGCGTATTCAAGTTTTCCACTTTGGAGGGCGGTTTCAGTTTTTTGTGTTTTTAAGCCCCCAAAACACCGTCACCGTCTAAACGAAAGGCACTTCTGATAAAATATTTTGCGTTCTTATGTAAACAGGCCCTTAGAACCAACTTTGTATTTATTCATAAGAAAGTTTTTGAAGAAGAAGAAGACACGCTTTATTCATCCCCGTAGGGAAATTATTTCTCTGCATTTGACCCATCCTTCAGGAGCAGTGGGCAGCTCGTCTTTCTCCATGATCTTATTGCTCGGCTTGGAGGATTTAACCTGGAGCATGTTTTGGGTTGATGGGGGAAACCGGAGTGCCCGGAGGAAACCCATCCAGACACAGGGAGAACATGCAAACTCCACACAGAAAGGCCTGGGCGACCCGGGGATCGAACCCGGAACCTTCTTGCTGGAAAGCATGAGCGCTAGACACTCAGCCACCGTGCCGCCAAAGGACATCACATGAAATATGCCAAGTCAAACCAGTGGCTATGGTCACATGCACACCAAAATCGTATTATTATCTGATTTCTGGACCTTTACAATAATTTAAATTAAATGCAAACCACAAAATCTTCAGCAGATCACACTGAAATTCGATGATTTTGCAGTTTACATCTCATTTTAGTAGTTATGTCACTCAAAAAATCTGTTAATAATCAGATTTTGAGCATGCATGTAACCGGAATCAGTGAGAATTCTATTTTGAATGATTATTGTAGTTATTTTGGGTTCAGTTTAGATGCAAGAGTAGCTGTAATCATATAATAGTTGTCCAGGATTTAGAGTAACAGACTTGCACTACTTGTATTGCTTGTAGATTTGTAGAACATCTTCAACTTCAAGGCTAACTTTTCTGGTGGAGGGAAAACCACATTTCTTTTCTTTATTGTTGTTGCTTTGATTTGTATGTTCCACAGTATGGCATTACAAGTCTGTTCAGCTTTCGTTTCATTAGAGATGACTTTATTGTTCAGAAATACGTTTACAAAACACTGAACTGATCTGTACCTTGGCCTGTTTGCCTCCATAGAGATAGGCAAGTTTAATGCCTTACTGTGAAACATTTCAGACTGAACAGTACATTTATATAGACTAGCATGCGGTGACCATCTCCAAGAAAGGTTACACAATGCATCTTTTACTTTCAGTTGTCAGTGATTGTGTGTCATTTGTCCCAGTTCTTTAGTTCTTCCCCCAGTTCCTCTCTAACTCCTCACATGAGCTCTGTGACGTGTCCTCTCCTGACAGCCTACAGAAGATTTGTACGTAAGAAACATCCATAGTCTTGATGCTTGTGAGAGTGCGGAGAAGTTCCACAACAGAGCAGACATGTGTTGACAGATGGCTCTTGCTGTCAGGGCGCCTCTGTGTCCCAGGAGACCCAGGAGTTTTGGTCCAACAGCGTCGGAGAAGGCCAGTGCCATCTGTGGCCCTGAGGCAGAGGCATGTGTCATATTTGATTTCATACACTAGGCGGACTGTAATGAAGCAGGCTTATCACTGCAGACGTGAGGAACCATAACAGTGATTGAAAAGAGTTGCAGATACCACAGATACTGATTTGAATCATGCCAATTACATACACTTTCTTTACACAATAGAATCATAGTACTTTCTTTTATATTACCATGTGTATATCTGTGTAATCACTTGTCCAGGTAGGTTCCACGGTCTGTGGGCGTACACTAGTCTATGGGTTCTTGTTCTGATACAACTTAAAATCATTCTGAAGCTGTTCAGGAAAGGTTCATTTCTGTGCTGTGAATGTGACTTTTTTAGAATTGATACCTTGTCAAATTAGAATCTAGTTTCAATACTAGTTTTGTATTGATTATTATTTGATTTTCAGTCAGATATTTCCAATCATATTCAAGCTACTGTCAATGGGGTGACAGTAGCTCAGTTTGTCCACTGATCCGAAGGTTGGCAGTGCGATTCCGGCTCCCACAGATGAATGCTGTTGTTGTGTCCTTGGACACTTAAACCCCTTCGCCCCTGGTGCCTGCGTCCACTGGAGTATGTGTGCGTCAATGGGTAAATGGTTCTTTGATGTAAATCGCTTTGAGTGCCTTGAAGGTAGAAACGCGCTATACAGAGTAAAAATGTGACCATTTACCATTACTTTGACAACCATACTCTGTACTCCCTTGGCATCCTTCAAGTCACGTCAAGTCTGAAAGGTGCATTAAGAAACTTTATAAAGATGTCATTACTTTGCCTGGAATGTTCCACAGAATGACATTTAAACACTATGGCAATCGTAACATGCCTTTCTATTCTATTATGTGTTGAATATTACAAAAAATGTAATGCCATACTGTAAAATAAACAAGAGTCTACTTTGTGTATATATTATCTGTATGTTTATTATGCATGATATTCACTGTCTCTTTGCTCTTTGCTTTGCTGCTTCATGACCAGGTCGTCACGCTTTCAAACTCTCCACAATATGGTAACCCTATATTTGCACCAAAACAACAATCTTAGCATAATAATTGAATTATTTGTACAAAAGTGTTCATTTGTTTGGCTTCTCCCTTTCAAGGTCATCTCCATTTCCCTCTTGCATTTTCAAATAGCCGTTAGCCTACACTGACACTTTGTTTTCTTCATCTTGATCTTTGAAGGCCCTTTATTAGTTCCGATACTAAACTCACATTTTAACCTTCGGCCATTTTATTATATTGTATGGATTCTGTTTGATTCACGTTTTTCAGTTAAACTTAACACTTATTTGCTCACTCATTTCAGCCATTTGTAATCTAAGAAGCTCCTCTGTCTGTAGTACAAGTCCACACACCTGCGTCACACTTGTTCATTGTCTCACCATCACTGCCTCCACTCTTCTGACAACAGCCACAGTTCATTTTTCGCCCGCTATCAAATACAGCTCCCTCTGGCATTTGGTCTAGACAAATTTCATGCCGAGTGTAGTTTTGAGCATTGGTGGAACGTAACGAAGTAATGTACGCTACAGAGTGGATACTTGTACTTACATCTGAGAGCAGGTATCTGTACTTTCTACTCCACTGCGTCTTTGAGCTGGGCTGAAAAGTAAGTATTTTTTAAGATAGCGTGAGACCTACTGAAAAGCCTGAGAGGTTTATTTTTAACACATGCAAACAAAAATATACAAATGACAACAGCTACTGTAGGACTGAAACAACCAATTCAACTGTATCTGCTGAACAAAATTTTGCACATTTTTTTTTATCAAATTCACTGCATTTGAAGCTTTATTAGATCTCAAAATCTGCACAGAATACTTACTTTTTACACTTTAAAGGAGAATCTGAGCCTTATTTCGGTAATAAAACAAGTTATTTTACTCACCCATAGCACTTTGGTGTCATATGGAGCACTTCCGGAGATGTTTTAGATTAGCGATCTCCATAATGTGAGTTCTCGGGGCAAATGTTTGCGGTCTCCAAATAACACAAACTTTAGCACTTTTCAAATCATAGAAGCTCAATGTCTTAGTCTACGCTTTCGTTTGAGTCAAAAGTGGCCTGTAATCTGAGATTTAGCCATAGTTTCGAGTAGATGAGGACTCCAGTGCGCATGTGCGGAGTCACATCTTATTTCGCTCTCAGCTCCCGGGACCAAAACATGAAACGCAAAGCTGTAAATTATGGATAAATCTCGGATTACAGGCCACTTTTGACTCAAACAAAAGTGTAGACTAAGACATTGAGCTTCTATGATTTGAAAAGTGCTAAAGTTTGTGTTATTTGGAGACCGCTCGGGGCATATACTATTATATGCCCCGAGAACTCGCGTTACAGATATCGCTAATCTAAAACATCTCCGGAAATGCTCCATATGACACCAAAGTGCTATGGGTGAGTAAAACAACTTGTTTTATTACCGAAATAAGGCTCAGATTGTAAAAAACATAAATTCTCCTTTAAGTACATTTTTAAACAGGTACTTTAATACCTTTACTTAAAGGTACAGTGTGTAGGATTCGTGGCGCATAGGTGGTGTAGGTACCATGCACTTCCTCTTTTGGCTACGGCAGACCTCGAGGGTCACCCGGGCGCGCCGTAGCGCCGACAGCTCGCGTACCCGCGCACGAACCGCGCGCCGCTGTATACATAAAACGCGGTTCCCCGTTCACTTTTTTTTTTTCTTTTCGCATGAAAACACACAATCCCGATCATGATTCATGACAATCTACACATCAAATGAAACCTTACAGTCTCCTCTTTTTGACTATGCAATTCATTTCCCTGCAAAACAATCACTCCCCGAGCACATGGGGCTTTTATACAGAAAAGCACAAAACGAGGTTTGTTACTTAGCTTACCTTTGAAGGCTCTGCACAGGTCAAACTCTGTATTTCACCATAAACTTGGCCTCAATCTGTCCATAAGGATCCAGCGAATAAAATCCAGTAAAACAATTTAGTCCAAAATACGTCTTAGATCCATTACGACGTGTGATACAGCAGCATGCTTGTTTACACGAGGCTCCCCCCTTCCCCCCTCCCCTTCCCCTTCTCTCCTTCGCTCCTCTGCTCCCACATGCAGCGCGGCTGAGCAGATGCTAGCAGGAGCCTCGGCGAAGGATGAGCCCAAATGTCCTTCTGCGGCTCTCGTATTCAAAATGGCTGCCTCTATATGGGGAAGATCCCCCTTTTATGTGACTATATCTAAGTCCAAAAGAATACTTTGATTTCATGATGGAAGTGAAAAGGCTTGGAAAACAATGTATTTTTGAATGGGTATCTTCAATTTCAGTAATTAACAGGTAAAAATCTTACACACTGTCCCTTTAAGTTTTTTTTTTTTTTTTTTCATGTGATACTTTTACTTTTTACTTGAATATTTTTTGCTCCAGTATCTTAGACTTAGACAAACTTTATTGATCCACAAGGGAAATTGTTTTGGGTACAGTAGCTCACTCATCAAATATAACAGAGGGTAAAAAAAAAAAAAGATGGAATAGCAACCAAAGAGCAATAGACCAGTGTCAGATGAGACATAATTATAAAAATAACATAATGATAATAAATGTATATCTACAAATCAAAATTAAATAGAAAAGTAGTAATAAAGTATAAAACACAATATCACAATATCAAAAAAGATGTACAATCTTATTCAGTCCCAGCTATATCTGTACTTTTATTTAAGTTACAAAATTGAGTATTGGTTTTGAAGTATTTCCAAATCGAATAATATTTGAAGTTATACATTATCCAACAGCAGAAATGTGTTGATGATTGATGTTTGCATATATTCAGTTCATTATTTCAGATTGATAATTTTGGTTTATAGCATTTTTAATAGTTTTTCTATTATTGGACATATATGACTGCAGCGGCCTTCTCATACATCTGCAAAGTCAGACATCTCTGCTTATTATCCCATCACAGCACTCCATCTGTCTGTTTGTATGTGTCGGTATGTCTGGTCTGGCTGAATCTAAGCAGCTGCATGAAATAAGATGAGCAAACACAGCTCACATCTCTGCTCCAAATTCATTTTCAAGGCCCTTCAATTTTCTCCACCTGCAATATTCCACATCCTCCTCCTCTTCCAACATCCACGGTGTCTGCATAGGATTATAGAGCCCAAATGAGAACTGTATTGTTTCCTGTGCCATTCACTCAAGTCAACGTGAGTAATTGAGTTAATCTGTCTGGATCTTGTGCATGGGAAAAGCACAGAGATTGTGAGGCTGTGTCGGCAGATAGAATCGCAGCTTTAAAAAATGGAATAAAAATGTCAATGCGTCTTTAATGACAGTCAGGTTGACATTTCCCAGCAAGCTTCAGAGCAGGAGCGTGCTAGAAATATGTAATAGTTTTATTCTCCTGATTTTTCTTTCTTGGACAGTGAAAGAAAATGCCATGTCTTTTGATTTCTTTTCAGAAATCAATGTAATAATAATAATATAAATGTAAATGCTTTACATTTGTTATATGGACAGTGGGAGTTGGTTTTATTCATTGTGAGAAGCTTAGACTTAGTAATAGTAATAGTCATTTTATCAAGAGAAGTAAGAATTATATAACGCAGGTGAAATATTTTGATGTATATTTCATAAATGCACAAAACTGAACCAGGTGAACAATATGAATACTATTCCGTCATGACATATTGATGAGAATAATCCTTGAAGTTTGAAAAGTTTAGACTTCAGTTATTTTATCAAGGGCTCTAAATGATGTAGGAATTATATAACATGGGTGAAATATTTCGTGAATGTAAAAAATCCAACCAGGTGACAATATGAATACCATTCTGTTATGTCATATTGATGAGACTAATCCTTGAAGTTGAAAAGCTTTGACTTTAGTAATGTTAGAGCTCAAAAACAAGTAGGAATTTTATATATTTTTAAATATATTTTGTAAATGTAAAAAAATAAAACCAGGTGACTACATGTATGCCATTCTACTATGTCACCTTGATTTGCCTCACTTTGTCCCAGCATGAGATTGGTGCATTGAGGACATTTGGTACAATGTGGCTGAAATACCCCTGCCAGTGTAAATCTCTATAATATTGTTCCATTTGATGTTGTCCTGGGAGACAAAGAACACAAGCCAGACCATATTAAGGCAAAACCCTGGAGATGGGTTGTGTTTTAGTCTGTCGGCGTCTGACAACCCCGCAAATTTGCCCTGCATGGGGATTTGCTTCTCCCGCCTAAATGGTAACCATGCCAGCAACAGCAACTGCGTCTAATGGATTTTCCTGTGGCTGTTATTGCAGAATACTCACACACATGCAGAGGAGAATAGAGCTTTATTTCAACTAGTGAAAAAGACCCATTCGCTTTGACCAGTGAGTGCAGAGGTGACCCGATATCCCCCCTTTATCTACTAGAAAAAAGAGCAGAGTAAACACAACCTGTAGAACTAATCGTACTGATACTTATTGTGTGAACCACACACATTTAAATCCAAGTTGTGACTATTTCTTTCATAAATAAAATAGCATTTGTAATATGAGATAAAGTTAATTATTTGAGAAGACACTGGCTTTGTGAAGTCAGGCCTCCTTATTTTTCATCTGTGTTAGAGTAATGTGACAGCACTTTCAGAGCCATCCACCGCTTGTTCCTCCACCCCTCTTACAAACCCAGTGATTGAATTACATCTTTTGGACACATGCAGGTTCATCAGGCGGGCAAGTGGACCGCCCTCATGCTGGAAGCCTAATATAGAGACAGACACTGACACTGTTCTTCCAAGTTCAGACAGCAGGCAGAAGTTTGATATTTTCACAAACTGATGCTTTTGCAATATATTCAGATTGGGGGGAAAAGAAAAAAGTAACTGGCATGGAACCTTAAAAGGCCCATATCTTACTCTATTTTCTGATCTATATAATGTTTCCTCATCACAAACATACCTGTTTCATTCATACATGTTTATCACACAAATCCTGCATTTTAGCCTTAGTTCTTCTCTCAAACAGAAAACACGCTGTTCCACCGTGTGATGTCATGTGGTGAGACAGGATGGCTCCACTGTGTTTTTAAACTCCATACACCTTCACTAGAATCATTTTGATAATTTCAATCCTGGAATTGCCCATCTTTACTAAACAAAAGGTAAAATGTAGCTGTTAACTTGAAAACTATACGAATTCATGACATCACAAGATGGAACAGAGCATTCTGAGCTTTGGACTTATAAGAGTAATAGACCAGGATTACTCAAACAAAACACAACTCCAGGTATGTTCTTGAGAAGGCATTATAACATCACTTAAAGCGCACAGTCATATACCGTACCTTTAATAGTACAGGGGGTCCTCGGGTTACGACGTTGATCCGTTCTTAACCCGAATTTCGTCGTAAGTCGGATTTTGCCTTTGATCTTCCAACCAAAGCACCAATAACCTTTCCATCTCAATAATTAGACCACTACGCTGCTTGGTTATCACTGCCGCTTTCATAGGAGCAGATCAGAGCCCACACCAGGTACTTCCGCCCACATTGGGCACACACACGAGGCTGTCTTCTTCTCCCTACAACCACAACAAAGCGTATTCTTCCGCCGTGCGCCGCGCGCCGTTCGCGTTTGTTTACATCTCTTACCACGCTAAACCGTGTAAGACGGAATGACGCGTAATATATATATATATATTTTTTTTAATGGGGGCGCGTTCGTAACCACGAAACGTCGTAAACCGAGACCGTCGTAACCCGAGGACCCCCTGTACACAGATCTATTATTATTATTATTATTATTATTATTATTATTATTATTATTATTATTATTATTATTATTAAGACTTCTTTGGCCACTCACACACATCAGCAGTTTTTGGCTATCCCTTCTCTCCGGGGTTTTTGACAGCGATCAGGGAAACTAAACATTGCTGACGAAGCCAAAATGGCTGAGTGCAGAGGCTGGATCGATGTGGTGCCATCATTCGTGCCCGGGGGAATGGCTGTCGCCATCCCTCATACAGCTGTGGATATCCTCATCTCACTGTCACCTCTCCACCAGCGGCTCTAAGCAGATTTATGCACAGCAGCCCGGATAGCCAGTTACAGCCATCTCACACTGGCGCTGCTGTTGGCGGGCTTTGATAGGTCTCAGCAATGTGAAAGTTTGACACCAACTTGGAGCAAATTGATACTGGCAACAAACTGCAGATATGGAACTGGAATGTAAGTTGGCCATTAATGTGGTGTTTTTACAACCACAAGGTGCAACTAAAATGTGACACCACACACAAGTTGTGAAAAAAGTTTACTAGAACCAGTGTTTTTTTCCTTGGTTACTGGTAGTTACTGCTCGACCCAATATTTTTTCACACTTTGACAAAACTTTACAAAGACAAGTGGACCTGGAGCAGTATCCTGTCTCCCTGATTTCAGAGGGCATGACTGACAGGTGGATTAACCAATCAGAGAGAAACTCCATTCACATCAAATCCAAACACACATAAAACTTAGAAAAAAAACACCATAAAGGAGAGAGATTTTCTCAGCATCAACAGTCGAAGCACCAAACTATTACTTATCTCAGGTAAAAGAAGAAATACATTTTGTTCTGAATGTTACCAACATTTTTGAGAGATGTCTTCTGCATTTGAGAGACACATGCTACAATTCAGCAACTCTGGTTGGACCATCTCAATTTGGATGGAGGTTTTTCACCCTCTATTGTTCAGTTCGAGACCCTTCTGGGCTCAAACAGAATATATACTCAACAAAAATATAAACGCAACACTTTTGTTTTTGCTCCCATTTTTCATGAGATGGACTTAAAGATCTAAAATTCATTCCAGATACACAATATTGCCATTTCTCTCAAACATTGTTCACAAATCTGTCTAAATGTGTGATAGTGAGCACTTCTGCTTTGCTGAGATAATCCATCCCACCTCACAGGTGTGCCACATCAAGATGCTGATCTGACATCATGATTAGTGCACAGGTGTGCCTTAGACTGCCCACAATAAAAGGCCACTCTGAAATGTGCAGTTTTGTCTCACAGCAAAATGCCACAGATGTCACAAGCATTGAGGGAGCGTGCAATTGGCATGCTGACAGCAGGAATGTCAACCAGATCTGTTGCTCGTGCATTGAATGTTCATTTCTCCACCATAAGCCGTCTCCAAAGGCGTCTCATCTGGAATGAATTTTAGATCTTTAGGTCCATCTCATGAAAAATGGGAGCAAAAACAAAAGTGTTGCGTTTATATTTTTGTTGAGTGTAGAATGGACTACTGGACTACTGGCTGGTCAGGAAAGATAAACACAATATTATCACAAACATGAAGCTCTAGAGTTCTACCACAATTGACTAAAGTGGGTCAAAATCATTTTCAAAGCACTATGTTATTTTATGGTGCATCAGTACATCAGTAAACAAAGGAAAAGAGAATTATTCCACCGTTTGCATGAGTAGTTCAAGCTGGTAGTTGTCAGTGATAGCTGCAGTGAGTCAATTAAAAGAAGTGGTAAACAGTGGTAAATAGTTTTAACACTCTAAACAGGCACTTAATAAATACATGCTCAATTGACAAGCTGACTGTGAATGTGTAACTGAAACAGTGAGCGAATATACCTATGCCATAACTGAATCTTCTACAGCTGACACCACATTTAATTTGCGCAGTATTTCAGTATATCTATGGAAGCATCCGAGCAATAGATGTCAGCCTGTGTCATAATTATTCTCTGAACGCACGGCCGGTGAGTGACAGTGAACAGAATCTAATATAGTGCTGTCCACGTAGATGCTATCCAAACCCTTTCATCTCCTCTTTGATTCATGACAGCTGCATGTATTTTCATTCCAGCAACATCTCCAGGGAGGCACATGGGAAACTGATGTGAGCTACTCCCAGATTCCCAACGTAGAGTCTTTAGCCTTCATGGTTAAGCTCCTAATTTAATCAAGCTGCTGTGGGAGACAAGGCTCTGTGCTGTGAGCTATGCATTCAATGATATTGGTTGTTTGAGATATGTAAGTGAATAAAAGGTTTTAAATGGCATTGCAAATCAGACGTGCTACGATTTGCTTTCATTGGAAATCATCGGTGATTACATTGTCAGTAAAGCTATTCAGTATGGCGTTTGCAAGCTTAAGTTTCTGACCAGGAATGAAGTGGTGTAAACCCTTATATTGGTTCATATTTTTTCTGGCTCGTATTAACAGTACTAGGGATGCACTGATCAGATACCGGTTTTGACATTAAAACATTTGCTGGATGGGATATATCCAGACATGGGACCAAGTCACACATGTGCAAGTCTCAAGTAAGTCTCAAGTCTTCACCTTCAAGTCACAAGTAAGTCTCAAGTATTTTTTTCTTGGGCAAGTCAAGTCAAGTCAAGTCACAGGCTATGTCAAGTCAAGTCAAGCAAGTCCTGTAATAGGTCAAGTCAAGTCCAAGTCAAGTCATACCTGCCTGTCAAAGCCTGATCCCGTCAGATCTCAGAAGCTAAGCAAGGCAGGGCCTGGTTAGTACTTGGATGGGAGACCGCTGGGAATTCCAGGTGCCACAGTGGGGCGCCAGTTGCAAAAAACTGTCGCTGTGTCCTTAGGCAAGACACTTTACCCACATTTGCCTAGTATGAAAGTGGAGTGAGTGTTGGTGGTGGTCGGAGGGGCCGATGGTGCTGATTGGCAGCCTCGCTTCCGTCAGTCTGCCCCAGGGCAGCTGTGGCTACAGAAAGTAGCTTACCACCACCACGTGTGGAGTGAATGAACAATGAACTGTAAAGCGCTTTGGGTGTCATGAAAGGCGCTATATAAATGCTATGAATTATTAATTATGAATTAAGTCACCTTTGGCGTATTGTTGTAATTTTAGCTGCAGAATCTGATCTTAATAAAGTGAAAGGCAATATATAAGAAAGTGTAAGTAATCATCACTGGCTAATGTGCCCAACCTGTTATCAAATATTTGTATTGTAAATACTCATGTTCAGTAAAATACATCGTAGACTCAAACAAAACAGTGATAATGTAATTATTGGTTATTTATTGGCAAAAGTGATCTGTACATCAAAAACCAAACTGTTTCACATGTTTTCAACATTGTTTCAGCATTGAGTTGAAACCAGTAACAGCTAAAACAAACTTGTATTAAACTTTGTTACACTCCCTAACTCACTCTCACTCACACTCACACACCACTCCTCGCGTGCGTAATGGGTCAGGCGCGCTCCTCGAGAGCTCGTGTATTTAGACTACACCTTTGTAAGAGACTGAGTAAGAGTAAAAAGTGATGAGAGTTTTGTTTATTATTATTATTTGAACGTAGACCCTCAGTCAAGTGATCTCCTGCATTCCACAAAACCAAGCCAACAACTGATCTGAGCAACGCCAAGAGACATTAACGCCACATAGTCCTCCACCACAAGCGCAAACACAGCGCAACTCTCACATCTGAGGGGACGAAACCAGGACTGGACCAGGTCTAGACCTGGACTAAACCGGGATTAAACCACCACGGGCCACTCTTTGCTGATTTCGTGCAGCTGGTTTGTGGCTGGGGCTGAGAGTACGCGGTCGGGGCGCCGCGGATCGTTTTCGTGCTCGCAGCCCCGGTGTACGCGCGGCCTCGTGCCGGTGGTGGTGCACGTGGTGCACGCGTTGCGTCCCAGGACATGGCAGCGCCGTTGAATGAGCACGAAAACATTATGTGACCACGCAAGTCATTCAAGTCATCGTGTCTCAAGTCAAGTCAAGTCCCGAGTCCTAGACTTCCAAGTCCGAGTCAAGTCTCAAGTATTTCATTTTTTGTCGAGTCAAGTCACAAGTCATAAAAACAGCGACTCGAGTCGACTCGAGTCCAAGTCACTAAGTCTCAAGTCCCCATGTCTGGATATATCGACTCCCAAATATCAGTTCAGCTGATATCCTGGTTGTTCCCTAAAATGTATGCGTTATAATGTATGTCATTTTAAGGCATTAATTAGATTAATTAATTACACTGCAAATTAACACGTTATAAAAACGCAATTAATTATGAGTGGCAATTCAATGTATACACATTTTTTATTTGGCATGTGGCGAGCAAATCGCTGCCAGAGCTTTTGAACGGCAAGTTTATTTATAAAAAGAACGAAAACGGGACTATCAACAAGAACGCTGTGATTTGTAGCTTTTGTCAAAAAGAATTTTCCGATCACTGAAGCTGCTCCAGCCTGACGGATCATTTGAACGATAAACACGTCCGGACAAGTTCCATTGTTTCTGGTGATAGTGCGAGCGTGAGCGCACTTCAACAAACAACCAAACCACACTGCAGAATTTGGGAAACCAATGAGCAAAGCGACCACAGAAAACTGACAAACTCAATGGCAAAGTGGGTTGCCTCTCTCTGTCTGTCTCTCTGTCTCTCTCTCTCTCTCTCTCTCTCTCTCTCTCTCCCTCTCCCTCTCCCTCTCACACACACACACACACAAAATTAAAATATGATTAATTAGATTAATTAATTACAAATCCTGCAATTAATTAATTTTTTTTAATCGCCTGACAGCACTAGTTTGAATTTGTATTCATACAGAGCTGTTCTGTAGTTACATGAGAGATAAATAGCTGATACATTTGAGATTTTAATTAAGTTTAAAGTAAATAAATGCTCTTTTTAGTCTCTGCTCTTTTATCTGTTGGTATCACGTATCGGCATACGTAAAGCCATAGTATCGGACTCGGTATCGTATCTGAAAAAGCTGGATCGGTGCATCCCTAAATAATACGTGTTTTTTGTCATTTTGAGCAATAGAAACCCCAGTAATTTAATTAATGTTTAATGTGTGAGCCATACTGCGGAAGGAAGCAGGTGGAGACAAGCAGGTGGTGATGTTTATAAAAATACAGTGACTCAACTTCTGCTTCCAAATTTACAGTTGGAAATCGCACATGAGATGAAAAAGCAGAGTGTAAAAAAACAGGTCACTTTGTCTGTGACGCCTGTTCACTGCTGATGAAAGTTAGTGTTTGGCTTTCTGGACCTCCAGTCTTGTGAGGTGATTAATGGTGTTAACTGATCCAAATGTTATGAATAGGCTCGTGTTACACCTGCTGCAAGCCTTCTCTTCCTCATTAAAAATAATTTTGTATCACATTTTACTTTACTTTACTTTTTGTGTTTTTCTCCCATTGAACAGAGCATAAAATAAGTTTGAAGTCATAATAAACCACCATATGGGTCTGGTCTTTTGTGGAGATGCACAAATCCAGATTTTTCATTAAAAATACTTACTTTGACTCCCAATACCAAACACATTACCTCACATGGTATGGTGTTTTACCTTTTGAACATACTGTATTATTGACTAACAGTACACATGTTTGTCTTCAGCAGACATCCCAAGTTCCAAAAACTCATTTCAGGGAGATGTTTTATATTTTCGTTTTTTACATTCTGCCATCTCGCTGCACTAAATTATAACTTCAGAGAAAGTAAATTGAAGCCCGCCCACACTGAAAGCTGATTGGCTAGTTTTCCTGAGTGTAACCAGTCAGCGCGTTCTCTGGCCAGCGCTCGCTTAAACACACACACACGCAGACACACACACGCACGCGCGCGCAGGTTCCTCTCTCTCTCTCTCTCTTTCGTGCGCATTCCGTTTGAAGTAGTCCGTGCATGATACATTATTACCTTGCGTGCACGCTCTGCACAGTCCAAAACAAAAACAAACAAACAAAAAAACCTCACATTATCTAAAATCCGGGATATTTTCTCCGACAGGCGGGCGTCAGGGAGCCACTATAATTTTCCGGGAGATTCCCGGAACTTCCGGGAGAGTTGGAATGTCTGTCTTCAGTAAAGTATTGCTAACGCATAAAATAGATTATGGCAAAAGGAGAAATTCATTTTCTCAATTGGACACAAGTTTATTTGGTCAAATACATTTCACAGCTCATCCAAGCTGCTTCTTCATTTCTGGCTGGAGTGCTGGTGGACACTGCTTAAAACTGCCTGCAGGGAGGAGCTAACTACAATGATATTACTATGAAACTCTCACACCTATTTGTTTTCAGTTTCTGTTAGTTAAGTAAGCCTATTCAGTATGCAATGGGAGTGGGGTGTGGGGTCTAGAACCATTCAGGGCCATAATGGGTGTTTTCACACCTCTGGACCTGACCTGGCTGCCCTATTGTTTTCTTTGTTTGTTTTGATTGAGGATAGAGTCATAGATGGGAGACGAATGATGTCTGAGTATGGAATAAGAAAGAGGACAAAATAATGTGTATTCACAAGAAATTAATCCACGCGAATAAAATTAATCCACGCCAAAATGTGTAGTCACAAGAAATTAATCCATGCATATTTTGGATATACACGCGTCTTTGGTTGTAGTTGAGCATAAAATAAATATTTGCAAACTTATGTACGAATACGAATTTCTCAGATGGAAGAAAGTGGACAAAAATACGTCATCGGTTACGTCATCACGTCACGTCAGCCAAGACCACTTGAAGTCTGCAGCGGTAAAAAAAAAATTCTGGAGGACAGTCTTCGAGTTGACAGGATGGCAGACCGAAATAAGGTGGGCGTTAACTCAAAATGTTTGTGCACTTTTCTGATATACTGTAACGGTACTTGCAAAGGACCGTAACCAGCGAAGACTGTCCTCCAGATTTATTTTTTTTACCGCTGCAGACTTTAAGTGGTCTCGGCCGACGTGACGTGATGACGTAACCGATGACCACTTTCTTCCATCTGAGAAATTCGTATTCGTGAATACACATTATTTTGTCCTCTTTCTTATTCCATATCTGAGACCTCCATTTCTGTTCAAGGAAGGGTTCTTTTTCTTGACACAAACAGCCTCTTTAACTCCCCTCTCAAACCAGTTCTTTTCTCTGGCCAAGATCTGTACCTCACTGTCCTCAAAAGAGTGGCCCATGGCTTCTAGGTGGAGATGTATGGCAGATGACGGTCCACTCTGGCACTTTTGTCTCTGTTGGTACATCCTCTTGTGAAGTGGCTGTTTTGTTTGTGTAAAATAGATGATATTCCAACTTTTAATCAGTAGTAGGCCTATCACAATACTTACTATATCGAGTTATCATTCAATACATGACAATACAAATTGGACAATACAGGGGGTCCTCAGGTTACGACGGTCTCGGGTTACGACGTTTCGTGGTTACGAACGTGCCCCCATTAAAAAATATATATATATATTACGCGTCATTCCGTCTTACGCGGTTTAGCGTGGTAAGAGATGTAAACAAACGCGAACGGCGCGCGGCGCACAGTGGAAGAATACACTCTGTTGTGGTTGTAGGGAGAAGAAGACGGCCTCGTGTGCGTGCCCAATGTGGGCGGAAGTACCTGATGTGGGCTCTGATCTGCTCCTATGAAAGCGGCAGTGATAACCAAGCAGCGTAGTGGTCTAATTATTGAGATGGAAAGGTTATTGGTGCTTTGGTTGGAAGATCAAAGGCAAAATCCGGCTTACGACGAAATTCGGGTTACGACGCGTCTTAAGAACGGATCAACGTCGTAACCCGAGGACCCCCTGTATATGTATTTTGAAGGTCAATGTGTGTCATGTATACTTTTACTTTGTACGAGTGGGGAACTTTTTTTTTTTTTTTTTTCTATTCTATGATGAGATTTGAGCTGTAGAGGGTTGAATAAATAAATAATTGAAAAAAATAGTTGAAAAAAAAAAAAGAGACCACTGGATTTTTTTCTGAAATCAGCATCTCTACATGTACTGTATTACAGCCATTCCATTCTAGCGTCTGTTGAATTCCAACACAAACACAAAGCTGAGCTACTTCAGTTCTTCACCAGGAGTGGAAGCTGTGATTAAAAATAAGGGTTATTGCACCAAATATTGATTTCTGAACTCTTCTTAAGTCTAAACATTAGTATTATGCTGTTTTAAAATGAATTTGATCTTGTTTCTTTGCATTGTTTGAGGTCTGAAAACATGTATCTTTTTTGTTATTTTGACCATTTGTCATTTTCTGCAAATATGACGATAATATTTTTATTTGGAATTCGAGGGAAATGTTGTCAGTAGTTTATAGACTCAAACAAAAATGTTCCTTTTGCCCTTTTGAACACATACCTATAAGTAGTAAAATCAGAAAAACTGATCATTTTGCAGTGGTTTCTTTTTTTTTTCAGAGCTGTAGATACAAACCTACTATTAAGTGGGTCATTCTGTTCTTTATTTATTGCTGTTCATGTTTTTTAACCATATTGCACATTTTGAATATATGGTCTTGATCATTCTTAGGGTTATTGTATCAGTGGCATAAATAAATGAGTTTTAATATTATCATTTATTGTCTGTATTTTCTTTGGCAATATATCATTCTTCAAAATGTCTTATTGTGACAGGCCTAGAGCGACTGAAATGAATTGAGTGACTACTTTAAGCAACAAAGTTATCACATCAGATTGTTAGTCCCTCAGGTGCACAGGCAAGCCAAATTCTTCAGTGTCATGCCAACACATTAGAAGTCCTTCTTCCACATTGACTTCCTTTATAGCCAATGCACATTAGCCGATAACATGTATACTCCTTCACAGCTGATAACCTAAACAGCCCGATTGTCCATAGATTAATGACTTGTCTCTGGCTAATGTAGTTTTATCACAAGGTCAAGAGTGATGTACTATCAGTTAATGAGAAATACTAAATTGTGTGGGGAGAAGGTAAACACACAGTGAGACACAGTCATTTGACCTTTGCAAAGATCTTTCTCTGTTTTATTCGGGCCTGTGCTGAGTGGTCCCACAGTGATAAGAATAATGGTTTCGGCGCCATGGCCCGGGGAGAGACCTCCCATTTGCTCCTGGAAGATAGTGGAGCTTCAGGATGGGCCGGCCTCTCCAATGCTGCTGTCTATATTCTTCCACTGCGGACAATGAGGAGCTCTCGAGGGACAGGCGTGTGGGCTGGCATTAAGGACTGATCGCCAATCCATGATAATAGCTGTCACTAAATCGGAAAGAGCCAAATAGGGTGGCTTTTCACTGACAGAAAAATATTTTGCCAGCTGAGGAGAAAAAAAGATTGGCCTTATTGCAGTTAGGAAATTAAGTAATAATAATAATAATAATAATAATAATAATTAGGGCTGTCAATTTAACGCGTTAATTAGATTACACTGCAAATGAATGTGTTATAAAAACGCAATTAATTATGAGTGGCAATTCAATGCGCGCTCATTTTAAATTTGGCGTGCGGCGAACAGATCGGTGCCAGGGCCTTTGAACGACAAGTTTATTTATAAAAAGAACAAAGACGGGTTTATCAACAAGAACGCAAAGATTTGTAGCTTTTGTCGAAAAGGATTTTCCGATCACCGAAGCAGCTCCAGCATGACGGATCATTTGAACGATAAACACGTCCGGACAAGTTCCATCGTTACTGGTGATAGCGTGAGCTCACTTCGCCAAACCACCAAACCACGCTCGCAGAATTTGGGAAATGAATGAACAAAGCGAACAGAAAAACTGACAAACTCAATCGCAAAGTGGGTTCGTTCGCTGGCTCACTCATTCACAATCTCTCTCTTTCTCAATCTCTCCCTCACTCTCCCTCTCTCTCACAGATTAAAATGTGATTAATTAGATTAATTTTAATTACAAATCCTGTAATTTATTAAGATTATTTTTTTTAATTGCTTGATGGCACTAATAATAATAATAGACTGAAACCCGAACAACAGAGCATGAAAAACCTAAAATAAGTAATAAGTTTGGTGCTTTACTTGTTGGTTCTGCAAAAATCTGCACTGTTCTTTTTTTTTTCATCTAAACCACCGTGTTCATTTTTTACCTAACCTGCCTCCCAATCACACCCTCTGAAAATGGGAAGACAGGATATGGTTCGTCTTTGTAAATTTTGTTAAAGCGTGTGGTTCTGGCTGGCCAGGTATGCAGCATAGGTTTAAGCAGATCTTCAGGCGTTAAAGGTCCCATGACATGGTACTTCTTGATGCTTTTATATGGCTCCTTAATGGTTCCCTAATACTGTAAATGAATCCTTCTTCAAAATCAACACTCACTGCATGAGATATGACTCTGACAGTCTTCATGAGGCTAGATATGTGTCTAAAATGCTTTATTGTGGGTGTTGCTGCTTCACTGCAAATGAGAAGGACAGAGAGATTGGCTAAGGAGCGGGGGGGCGGGTTTCCCCCGCAGCTCGGCGCAGCTCGGCGCAGCTCGGCGCAGCTCGGCGCAGCTCGGCGCAGCTCGGCGCAGCTCGGCGCAGCTCGGCGCAGCTCTGTCTCCTCTCTTCCGTGTACAGACGGGAGACTTTGCAATGAAAAAAAGCATATTTACACAGAAAATAAAATTAAACCACTGGTATTTCAGAGGTCCAGAGGGTCGGGTAAGGGACTTGCGAGCCTAAAAACACTCGGACGTGCCTCCAGGCAAATAAAAAAACGCATTTCGCATTGTAGCGCATTCACAGTCCAAACTCTATGGGCGGGATATACAGGGACGCTGAGCGGAGACAGAGGGAGGGGCTGGAGCTGCATTTGCCGATCTGACGTCAAAAAGGTGCCTTGTCCGAACTCGCCCGTTTCAACACTGGTTTTGTGTAACGCAGAAAAGGACCGCAAATGCTCAGTTTAGACATTTCGCAACTTTTAGCCATGGGGGGGGGGGGCCTAAACAGGGTAGGGGAGCTCACATTAACGTTCAAAAACCTCAGAAAGTGAAAATTTCATGCCATGGGACCTTTAAAGATGTACTATATGCTTTTTGGGTATTGTTTTAAAATTGTTCCATTGGCGTCCAGTTCAAAACTGAGGAATTGATTCCCAACTGGCCTCTTTCACTATATACATTATCGCTACAACATGCTGATGGACACTGTTACACATAGCTGGAGTTGGTTCAAGATGATGAGTGGAAACTGTTCAAACATAAAAGTGGATTATTTCTTTAAACCTGCTGGGCCATGCAAGCCTCTGATTGATTCACTGTGAAAGTCTGAATCTGTTTAGCTCAAACAAAAAAATTCGTTACCATAGTGAGATGTGAGAAATTTGACAACTCTTTTAATACAGTGTTAAAAAAAGAAAAAAAAAATCTATTTTTATGAAATCTTTGTGAAATACCACGTCGCTCATCTTTTGCTCTTCTACTTCACTTGAATGTAATTTTTTTTATTCTTAGTTCAAGTCTTTGCAGGCTCAGTATGAGACCACAGATATGCATGTGTACGTGCTGTTAGCCGGTGTGCTAAATGCGCTTAGGACTGTGAACGGTCCAGCTTCATTACAATGCAAGTGATTAGGACATTTGACAGTGAGGGACGTCCATCTCTCCACTGAGAAATGTTAGGTGCAAATGTGTTAGCAGTGTTTGTGATTGATTCTAGGGTTAGGGTTAGACTACAATGCCAACAGCTCTCTGAAAAAACCCTGTGATTATGGCTTATGCTGAAAGAGAGGCTTTTAATGCAAACAACTTTACATTTTATAAGGGAATGTGAAATGTGTGATACATACATTTAGTCTGCAGAGAGTGTGGATGAGCTTTGAACTTGATTTAGTAGTACTGGAAGCTTTTTGATTATTTATGTATTTATTTTTTATTATTTGTTTATTATTTGTACAGTGTAAAATAGCCTAATGAATTCTGTATCTTGCTAAAATTGCCACAGATCTCACACAGGAGAAATTCACTTGCCACATTAGCTCCAGGCAGTTTAGTGAAAGAAAGTTAGAACAAAAAAGTGCATGTAGACTAGATAAGTAATAATAATAAAATAAGTAAATAAGAGAATATAGAAAAAATTGCACATTTAAACTATATAATGGAGTTATACAGTTTGATAGCGGTGGGGATGAAGGATCTGCGGTAGCGACCAAAAAGATAACAATTATTCTCCATTGTGTAATTATTGTCATATTAACTGCTGAGTGCTAGACTCTATACCTTGTCCTTTTTAGGAACAAACTACCGCATTTCTGTATTTTACTAGACTTGATTCTGTCTTTTTTAATCCCCAAAAGAAAAGAGTTGCCTGGTGTTTTTGCTACATGTGCGTCTTCCATTGAATGAATGTCAACAGCACCACAGCTGTGTCACATATTACATACATAAACAATATTTAGTTTTATCAGATAAATAATGTGTTTTATGTGGCTTGTTTATTTGTTTATAAACCTTTATTTCAATTTTGTGCATTGGCAGTAAATGTAATGGATTCTTTTAGTGCCTGAGCAGAAGGCATTGATTCATTCTCTGCTATGCCTTCCGGTGAAATGCTTATTACTGGAGAAACAATTATGTTTATAATGACAACATCCACAGATTTGTCTCCATGGAGCACAGATCACCATGGCCTTCTACAGGAGCTTCTCCTCTGTCAAGTATTACAATGGGAATCACCTATATGTGAATTGTTATAGTATTTTTATTAAGTGAGTAACAAGTGGCTATTTCACATTCTCTCACATGCATTTTTTCATTTCATTCATGTATTTATTCATTAATTTTGAGCAGTTTAACACAAGGAAATAAATACCTGTAACCAATATACAGTCAAATACATTCACTTTTTTGCTGGAGTGGTTCACATTATAGTTTACTTTTTCACTTAAAGGGACAGTGTGTAAGATTTTTACCTGTTAATTACTGAAATTGAAGATACCCATTCAAAAATACATTGTTTTCCAAGCCTTTTCACTTCCATCATGAAATCAAAGTATTCTTTTGGACTTAGATATAGTCACATAAAAGGGGGATCTTCCCCATGCAGAGGCAGCCATTTTGATTACGAGAGCCGCAGAAGGACATTTGGGCTCCGCCTTCGCCTTCGGCAAGGCTCGTGGTTTTGGGTAAACAACACAAGCATGCTGCCGGATCAGACGTCGTAATGGATCTAACACGTGTTTTGGACTAAATTGTTTTACTGGATTTTATTCGCTGGATCCTTACGGACAAATTGAGAGCAAGTTTATGGTGAAATACAGAGTTTGACCTGTGCAAAGCATTCTAAGGTAAGCTAACCTCGTTTTGTGCTTTTCCGTATAAAAGCCCCATGTGCTCGGGGAGTGATCGGGAATGTGTGTTTTCATGAGAAAAAAAAAAAAAAAAAACGGGACCGCGTTACGGCACGCCCGGGTGACCCTCGAGGTCTGCCGTAGCTAAAACAGAAAGTGCAATAGCACCATCCACCTATGCGCCACGAATCCTACACACTGGGGCTTTAACACATTTTTCCAGTGAATATGAAGCGATATTCAACATTTAGTCATCTTATATTCTGTCATATTTAAAGGTGCTGTGTGTAACTTTTCTGGTGGAGGGTTCACCAAATGCTTATCTCCATGTAAATGCCTTTGCAGTATGGTATTAAACCTTTCTGTCTTCATGGAGACCAAACCAGATCTGTGGAGAGGCAACCCCGCTCACAGTCAGAATGCTTGTTTTTCTAGGTACTTTTGATGTATAAAACCACCTGTAACTGAATACATGTAAAGTACAGCAATGCCATACTTTGGAATATTCCAGGCAGAACAATGACTTATCCACAGACATAAGCAGGTGACGGACCCTCCACCAGAAAAGTTACATAATGCACCTTTAAAAGTTTGTTGCTGTCCAGAAAAAGACAAAATTACAACCTACAGTAAAGTGTCAAAATACTAAAATAAAATTCTGGAATACCATGTTGTCCTCTACTATCTCCCCTTTGCGGGCCAGTACACTGATGGGTGACCCTGGCCTATCAGCAGGCCCCAGGGAGCGCGCTGGTGTTGAGACAGGATTAGTGTAAAATGGATGGTAGCAGTGGATAATGAAGGAGATCTGTCTTAAGTCAAAGCATTGACTTTAGCTGACATGATCTGAGCTGAGAGGGAGGGCACCTGAACAGATAAGAGCTGTAATTCTATTTGTTGTAACCATCTTTATCTGAGATTGAGTATCCAATGTTTGAGCATTGTCAGAAATCTGGGGTGCTTTTTCAATCCAACAAAGCAAACCAAATAGGTCCCTGAGATATGTGCTTGTCTTGCATGCAGCTCTTTTCATGACGGCCATGACGGCACTGAACAAAGGCAATATAATTTCAAGAAGTTTATATCGACATTTCTCTTTGAGCATTATGCACAATTAAGTCAAAAAAATTGCATAACCAGCCAACTGATTAAAGTTGAAAAATGACTGGAATAGGGGTGTCAACAATTAATCGATTAACGATTAATTGTCGATTAAGACGTTAGTCGAACAAAATGCATTAATTGTAATGAATTGCTAATCGCGGACACGCGCACCCGCGTGGTCACGAAACAAGGCAAACGAGCACCGCGCTGCGCCAAGCTCGACTCACAGCCGGCCGCAGGCACTAACGGCACTGCTCAGCAGCCCCGGGTGTACACGCGAGGCGAGATCGAACCGCGGCGCCCAGGAATGCGCCACAACGTGCCGCTGCTGGTCCCACGCGGCTGGCCTGCGACCCGGGCCCCGAGCCACAAACCAGCTGCACGAAACCAGCAGCGGCACGCAGCGGCCCAATCCTGGTTCAGTCCAGGTCCAGACCTGGTCGAGTCCCGGTCCATTCCAGGTCCAGTCCAGGTCCAGTCCAGGTCCAGACCTGGTCCAGACCTGGTTTAGTTCTGGTCTAGACCTGGTCCAGTCCACGTTTAGTCCTGGTCTAGTCTCTTAGCCAATCAGGACAGAACACAATGTTACACTATAAAAAAAAAATCTGTGAACCGCGATAGAGTGAGGGATTACTGTATTTTGTTATTCAGCATCAATACATTTGTCTGCTTTTTACTAAGGAATAATTAATTAAGGAATATACAATATAATAATACTATGATATATTTATGACTCAGTGTTATGTTACTATAGCTTATATTCTTAAAGACCCTATTGAAACACTAAAATTCAGGTGAAAAACGCAGCTTATCAGTTAATCGTTAATCGATCGATAAGGTCAATCAACTATCAATTAATGAATTAATCGATAATTTGCATCCCTAGACTGGAAACATACAGTGCAATCTTTCAAAAGTACACGAGTATTGATAATTATGAACTTCACTGCTTAATTTACAGTCCTTTCACATTTCAACCAAGACATGTTCAACCACATTTTAGCACATTTTTTCTTTTTTTTTTTTTGGTCAAATAGAAAGGTTTTTACAGCCAAGAAAACACAACCTGCCCCAGTCATCTTATTTACATAGGCCGTTTATTTTTGTATTTTCCTCACAAAAATTGAAAGATTAGTCGTCACAATTTGGCTATGAGGATAAGAATTTTAAATGAGATTTACAGCTCTGGAAAAAAAAGTCTATAAACTACTGACAACATTTCCCCCAAATTCCAAATAAAAATATGATCATTTAGAGCATTTATTTGTAGAAAATGACAAATGGTCAAAATAACAATAAAGATACGTATTCAGACCTCAAACAATGCAAAGAAACAAGATCAAATTGATTTTAAAACAACATAATACTAATGTTTACACTTAAAGGGACAGTGTGTAAGATTTTTACCTGTTAATTACTGAAATTGAAGATACCCATTCAAAAATACATTGTTTTCCAAGCCTTTTCACTTCCATCATGAAATCAAAGTATTCTTTTGGACTTAGATATAGTCACATAAAAGGGGGATCTTCCCCATATAGAGGCAGCCATTTTGAATACGAGAGCCGCAGAAGGACATTTGGGCTCATCCTTCGCCTCGGCTCCTGCTAGCAGCTGCACAGCCGCGCTGCATATGGCTCCCCCCTTCCCCCCTCCCCTTCCCCTTCTCTCCTTCGGTCCTCTGCTCCCATATGCAGCCAGGAGCGAAGGAGAGAAGGGGAAGGGGAGGGGGGGAGGGGGGAGCACGCTGCCGGATCACACATCGTAATGGATATAACACGTATTTTGGACTAAATTGTTTTACTGGATTTTATTCGCTGGATCCTTATGGACAGATTGAGACCAAGTTTATGATGAAATACAGAGTTTGACCTGTGCAAAGCCTTCAAAGGTAAGCTAAGTAAGCTAAGTTTTGTGCTTTTCTGTATAAAAGCCCCATGATTGTTTTGCAGGGAAATGAATTGCATAGTCAAAAAGAGGAGACTGTAAGGTTTCATTTGATGTGTAGATTGTCATGAATCATGATCGGGATTGTGTGTTTTCATGCGAAAAGAAAAAAAAAAAGTGAACGGGGACCGCAGTTTATGTATACAGCGGTGCGCGGTTCGTGCGCGGGCACGCGCGATGTCGGCGCTACGTCGCGTCCGGGTGACCCTCGAGGTCTGCCATAGCCAAAAGAGGAAGTGGAATAGCTAGTAACCACCTATGCGCCACGAATCCTACACACTGTCCCTTTAAGAAGAGTTCAGAAATCAATATTTGGTGCAATAACCCTTATTTTTAATCACAGCTTTCATGCGTCTTGGCATGCTCTCCACAAGTCTTTCACATTGTTCTTGGGTGACTTTATTCCACCCCTGGTGCAAGAACTGAAGTAGCTCAGCTTTGTGTTTGTGTTGGAATTCAACAGACGCTGGAATGGAATGGCTGTAATACATAGAGATGCTGATTTCAGAAAAAAAAAAAAATAAAATGCAGTGGTCTCTTATTTTTTTCCAGAGCTGTATTTTCATGACCTCACAGGTAAATTATGTGTTAAAAATGCTAAGAGGATTTGTCTCCAAATGTTAGCACAAGTTAGTCACTTTTTATCATTACAGTACAGAATATTCTTTAGACAGACAACAAACTTGTACAGGCAGAATAATAAGAATTACATGATTTTTTTATATTACATTATGATACCATTCTATGAGTCTTAAGTCTTCCATTATTCATGTACTGTACCACTTGTAAAAACACCCTTTGCAGAAAAAGCAACTACGGCCAAGTAATGCCAAGTAGCGTTGCAGAACAGCAGCTTTGATCTCATAAACGTAATGCTGGTCTGCACAGTCATTCCCTTAAATGAGTCCATCAGGCAAAGCCAAATGTTTGGTTTCTTTCTAAGTGTATATTTGTAATGATAATTAAGGCAATTGTGCTGAATCAAATCAAGATGTGGAACATAGCCACTAAAACAATCACCAAAAAAGGCTGCAAACATTTGTATGCTAATACCATGAGTAAGGAAGGGGAAAAGATAGAGCGAGAAATATGAATAAGTTGGATAAGCAGTTTGGGGAAGGGGAGGGGCTGCAGGAGGATTGGCTCGGCTCGGCGTCTCCGATAAAATGAGAGGATAAAAGGAACGGGTAAGAAAATTAAAAGCTGATTACCTTCTGAGAGAGTCTGGACTTCCTCTGAGGATGGGAGGAGAAGCCTGCTTTGAGTATTTTAGTATTTATTAAGGCTCTTCTCTGGGGTAATCATGGCCTGCTAAAAATAACCAGCTAAGAGGTGGTGCACTTGTAAACAGTGGCCCAAGCACTTGTGAAGAGCAATTTATCCAGCTATTCCACACTGTTAAATCAAGACATCTAAAGTATTCAATCATTTTATTGCTTATTTTATCACTCATCAATCACTCAGAAAGGTATTAAACTCCGCTATGAAGCATCTTTGTGACTGTGAACCTTTGTGTCTGTATGACCAGCCCCAAATAATATCCCATTCAAATCTTTTTTGAAATATAATCCATCAATTGAATTTCCTATGTTATTTTACATGATTATGAAAACTTAGTTAAAGTATTTTGATATCAGATACTTCCTATTTAGGACAGCTTGGTTGTAAGTGATAGTGACTTGCTCTCCTCTCTGATAATGGGTTTTCATAGGTGTCTTTATCCGCTCCAGTAGAAGTCAAAGAGATTTCCCAGAAGCCCCTCCTGTCCCCCTGCTCTTTGGCCCTAGTTTGCTCACATTCCCTCCTTTGTCACATGGCACAGCTGAGGTCCCACTACTGCGCTCTGAGCTATGTCGAATGATTATATTGTAGTGGGAGATAACAGACAGTGTGTAGCCTTGAGGCATTCTCTTCGCTTCACCTCCTTAAAAAAGATATTGCTGTGATAAAGCGCAGCTTCTCCTCTGCTCACACTAAATCGAAGGGGAAGCCTTGAAGGCAAGGTCTGTTGAGTAGAAGCTAGATGAAAGAAATAAAAGATATGTTTGTACACTCTTTCAAAAGAAACATTTCTCATTAGCATAAGTCTCGAAGAAGAGCCACCAGCTCCAGATTTTTTTTTTTTTTTTTTTGCTTTGTTGAACGCCTTAATGCATGTTTTTCCACAGCTGATGCATAGAAGGAAGCCAGATTTCACTGACTTGCTCTGAAATGAATGTGTAGATTGTGATGATAGTTGGATAAAAAAGACTTCGCCAAAAACTCAAGAAATGCTGCAGCTCATTAAAGTGAACAACAGATCAAAGCAGCAGAGTTAAAGCATTAAACAATTCCTTTAAGTCCTCATGGTTAAATCATTTGGAGAATGAGAATTTAAAGAGAAATAAACTGACAGAAATGCCTGTCCTGGCAGATGGCATAGTTTTTTATCCAATCCAGCCATCACGTTACTCAATGTTCTATTTTTAATGGTAATAAAAAGCAAGTTCAAAGTTATGCTTGTATGTCAGACATTACAAAGCATTTTTACTGTTATGAAGCTATTTTTGAAGCTTAATAAAGCCGATATCCCACAGCATCAGGCACATGCTCTTTTCTCACAAGTCTCCACTCCTTCCACTCATTCTGATGCCTGCATTTTTAAAAGTCCAGTTCTGTCTCAAGTTCTCAGTACCAATGTCTTAAAATAGTCACCTTTGACACTTAGTGTATATTATTGTCCATAAAACTTATATAAAATAACTTTGTCCACTCTCATTTATGTTTAGACTCAGTGGAGCCCCCAGCTGCAGTAATGTGCAGTGACACTGCACAGGGACAGGGCAGAGCAGCCTGTGGGCTGCACGCTGCTGTATTAATCACCCTGACACAGATTGCACTGCGCTCTGTGACCTGCTCTTTTAATTGCATCCGCTCTACTCTGCTCCCACTCTCACTCTTTATCAGGACCCCTTCCCCTCCCTCGTTCCTCTAGTCTGCTCGTGCATGAGAGGCATGGAGGAGACCTACCACCAAGCATGGGAAAGTTCTGCATTAGAGACAAAAATATTAGGGATGCATGATATATCGGCAATAACATCGGTATCGGCCGATTTTGCCAAATTTTAACATATCGGTATCGGCACAATGTGTAAAAGTGGGCCGATATTTGTCAGTACAGTAATCCCTCGAATTAACGTTTTCTCACATTTCTCTCTCGTTTAAACACTCAGACTTTCATAGATTTTCAACAAAATGTATTAATAGTGAAGCGTGGGGGGAAGGGGGAGGGCGGTGTGTGTGCGCGCGGACACGTGCACTCATCATGCTCAAATCCGTGATAGCGCAGCATGACCGGCGCGAGACCGCGCGTCCCACCCGGGGCTGCGAGCACGAGAGCTGTGTCCAAACCGTGCCTCCTCTAGACCAGGTCTAAACCAGGATTAAACCACCGCGTGCGGCTCTTTGCCTGGTTTCGTGGGGCTCTTGCGTTTGTTAATGTCGAGGTTTGATGTGCTCGGACTGCGAGGAGGCACGCAGTCCAAAAAGAGCAAAGGCAAAGAGCCGCAAGTCCTGGTTTAGACCTGGTCTAGTCCTGGTTTAGTCCAGGTCTAGACCTGGTCTAGTCCTGGTTTAGTCCAGGTCTAGACCTGGTCTAGTCCTGGTTTAGTCCAGGTCTAGACCTGGTCTAGTCCTGGTTTAGTCCAGGTTTAGTCCTGGTCCAGTCCAGGTTTAGACCTTGTTTAGACCTGGTCTAGACCTGGTTTAATCCGCGTCCCGGTCTCCCGGGACCAAAAATGTTACACTATAAAAAAAATGTTACACTATAAAAAAAAATTGAAATTGAAAAAAAAAAGAAAAGAAAAAATCAGGAGTCAGAACACATTTTGAAAATAAAAGAAAATTAAAAAAGAAATTAAAGAAATTAAAGAAATTAATTAAAAAGAAATTAATCTGTATAAAATGTTATCTCAGAATTAAAAAATAAATAAATATCGTATCGGCAGATATAGGCAACATTAATATCGGATATCGGTATCGGCTAAAATTTTCACATCGGTGCATCCCTAAAAAATATGCATCATACAAAGGACTGAGCTGACAGTAAGTGTCCTAGATACAGCACTGAACGGTACTCCTCTAACAATTAAACTTTCATACTTTCATGGAACTTACAAAACTTGCATCACAGCTGTAGAGGTGCAAACATATTGAAACTATAGTGTTGATTGTTGTGATTGTGTATGAAATCAGCATATTTAGTTGATTTGCAGCCTTTGGCCTTTTGCAGCGCCCACAATGTAACACATGTGACAGTGTGACATCTGCTTTCACACCCTGAGAGCTTGAAGGCAGTCGGATCCTCTGTAACAGCTGTAAATGAGAGAAAGGAGCAGTGGTGATGCTGGAGTTGGTGGGTGGTTTTGTGGGCGTACTGCTCACATGTGTCTGTGTTTGTGTGACATGGCTCCACAGAGGTCCCGAAATGCAACAGCAGACGATAACAACCGGATGGTGTTTTGTCAGAAAAAAAAACACATACAAATGTATTCTGACAGCCTACGCTCAACTATGGGTGCAGTGTCACCCAAAGCCCATTTATGCATCAACTATTATTGATTCATATGCAAAGAGCTCCCACTCCTTAGTTCTGCAGAGATCTTTTTTTTTTTTTTTTTTTCAATCTCACGCCCAAGTAGCACATGCAGCGACAAACACTCCAATCGCAGCGGTCTGCCTTTGTGCAAGCGAGCTGTCACCGGGAACTGTGTGGGCTTTTGTTCAAGCACCAGGTCTGTGGAGGAAAAGAAATCCATTTCCAACAGCAGCAAAAAAAAGTCTTTTGAGGAAAGTCACATTATACCTGCCGTGGTAAAAACAGCAGCATGTAAATTGAATTAGTTAGGAGACTGGGCTGGGTTTCAGAATGCTTTGTAAGATGGGGAGCCATGGGTTGGAGTAGTATTTTGAGCTGTAATAAATCACTTCATTACCAAATCTACATCTACATTTACATCTACACCAATCTAGCTGTACTGATGTGGTTTACTCTGCCACCCACTGTGAGGAGTAAACTTTCTGTTGCCTGTGGGTGGATGTCAGGAGTATGGGTAGATTTTAAGCAAAACAAAATGCCTACACCAAGGTAAACTGTACACCTACCTGCTATGTAAATTACTTTGTATAGGCATTATAAAGAGTTGTGGTGTTCAAACTGTGAAATACACACGTAGACGTCTTCAAGAGACTTTATGGACAAAACAAAAACATACCAAATACTCTTGCTGTAGATCCCATGAACCCTAGGATATTTTGGTTTGTCTGAAAACTTTTGCGTCCTTTGATTCACCCCATATTTTAAGAAATTCTCTGCTTTTAGAATCCTCCAAGTGTGTGCTGTGCATTGAAAGCCTAAACCTCCCCATCTTGACTTATCCCTTTACAAAAGGTGCACATGCCTCAGCAGACTCAGTAGCAGAGTTTGGTGCTGTCTTTTCAGTTTGTTTTTGGATTGCCTTATCAAAGCTCCCTTAATGGCTGGGAACATACTGTGTCTTCCATGCTTTTAGCCACATTCATTTACTGTTCGCAGCCTGACTTTCCTGTCTGTCATGGCATCGGCCCGGCAAAAGTACTGTTATTTGCAAATTGAGTGGGTGGCGTTGATTTTCCTTTTGGTTTGAGGACGCAGTGGAGTACTGGAGAGCATCTTTACTAAGCACTGTGCCACCACTGCTATGATGAAAACAAATCTCCTTCTAAACTAGTATTTAATCACCCCCCGCTAAAAAAAGAGTACAATCTCAAATTAGCTGTGATATAATTGACAATATTGATACGTTGCAGCTGATATCATCAACATTTCAAACATTATTTTTTCTCCATGATGTTATTGTTTTGTCTGGAATGTTCTGATATAGCATTAAACTTATCCATCTTGTTTTTACTCAATAGCATGGGTTTTTTATTGACCTAAAAACATGTATTCTTATTGCGAGCGGGCTTGCACAAATCTGACATGTAACTCGGGCCTGTGGAGTCACCTGCTGTCTTCATAGAGATAAATAAGTGTAATGTCATATAGTGGAACATCCCAGGCAATATCTCCATGGAGCAGTGGCGTGTGGTCAGGGGAATCAAGGCAAGCAGTGGTTGCCCAATAAAATCTAAAATCATCACGTGTCAAAAGTATAATTAAATTGTTTTGAATTATCCAAATCATCACTTTTTCACTTTTGTCTGTTTGAAACATGGTTGTAGTGGTGGTGTCCTTTACGACACTCTTCTAGTCACTGATCAAACTGCAACCACCGCGGTTCCGAACGTCCGATGTTGCTTTGTCTTTCTACGGCGGCCTGGAGGCACATGTTGAGAGTGCGATTTACACTCATTACAGTCTATGCTTTCTACAAGCACATTTGCAACTGGAGAAGCCAGTTTTGCGCATGCGTACTGACGACCACAGCGGGCTCAAAGAGCGCTGAATAAACCTGCATCATCACCTGAGGGGAGCCTGAGGGGAACTGGAGATGTACGGCGATTCACAGTGAGTGGCATGTGTGGCAGGAGACGACAACAGCAGCGCTAAGTTTCAAAACAAGTGTCTAAAAATAATAAGTCATTGTTTGTAGCTTCACATTTGTAATGATTTGATGTTAGTTAGAAATACAGGCCATCATATAATGAAATCATGAGGTAGTTTCATGAGGTAGAAATGGAGGATCCAGATGGAGCAGTGAAGTTAGAGCGGTTGGAGCAGTGAGGAGACCGCCTTGTTTCTGTGTGTTTATGAAGGAGCGACAGTATCGGTGGAATAACAGCACAATTACACACGTGTGGAGGAACGTGTGTGTTCTGGCCCTGCTCCACTTCAGGGAAATACAGGAGGAGGCAGGGCTGGACTGGGACAAAAAAACGGCCCTGGCATTTTTGGCTCAGAACGGCCCCTCATAATTAGCGGAGCACAACAGACTAATTTATGTTTGTGTTCCCCAAAGTAATGTATTTGACTATTGTTACGTCTTGGCCAAGGGGAAACACTACACTACTTCTTCACTACAGGGTTTGTAGCATCTCGCTTTGGGTGGTGATTTAAAAATTCTTACATTCTATCAGGCTCTGGGCGGGAAAAGTAGTCTACTCTCTCTTCTCTCTCCTCAACAGCCTGGCTCGACCAGACAGGAAGAGGGACAGATTATTACACTTTATTAAGTGATAAATAGAAAACCAAAAATAAAAATATTGGGAACTACCTGGAAAAACTGTGGAACTATCTAAACCATCAAAACATTTAGTATCTTTAGGTTACATTTTCACTTTTGATAATGATCAGATAAATCTCATACTAAGGCAGCACGGGGCAAGGCAAGATGGCTGAGCGGAAGTAACGATGCTCTTAAATCGGCCTATTCAATGTATGATGTGTATGGAATTTATTGTTTATCAAAAAGTCTGACCAATATGGATGTCACCAGTGGAGTCAGTAGTGTGGAAACATTTACATGATTAAAAGGTTTCTTAACCTAAAGTGTATTCTTAGACTTTATTGATCCACAAGGGAAATTGTTTTGGGTACAGTCGCTCACTCATCAAATATAATATATGATATATGATATAAAACAGAGGGTAAAAGAACAAAAAGAAAAATAGATGGAAAAGCAACCAAAGAGCAATAGACCTGTGTCAGATGAGACACAATTATATACATATATGTATTATATATTATATACTTTTATTATATAGGCGATATTATATAGGTGATTCATTATATACTTATATATAAGATAATGATAATAAATATATATGTAAAATCAGATTTAAATAGAAAAGTAGTAGTCAAATATAAAATGCAGTATCAAATATGATGTACACTACCAGCTATATACAGTTGTAGGGAGTATTATCTATTCAATCAACATGGTTTGTTGTTTAGGCTCGATGTAAATATAATCAAGCAAATGACCACTGTAGATTGCCATCTAAACCTTTATTTTTTAGCTGCCCACTAGCTCGTTAACTATGTCTCCAATCCATTTACTGTGTGCTGAAGTGGGCTAATATCATGAGGGAAACAATCAATGATTCAATGATTTACGTGACCTTGTTGTAACCATGAACATGGATTCTTGTTAATATGAATTATGTTCTTAGTAGAGGCAAATAATCACTAGAGATTATACAACATAGTCCGGGCTAGTACCCCACTGCAGATACTTCGAGCACTCAAACTTTAGCGCTAGCTGACCGGCTACTGCATCGCAACCACTTGCTACCACAGGATAGCAACATTCATTTATTATTCATGCATTTTTTGCGACCACACCCCCAGGCGAAATTCGCCGAGAACTTGGATTTCATCCTGCGGAAACGAAGTGTTTTTCCTCATTGAATCTACATTCACGTACATTTCATTGGATAGTGTGACTTCCACACCAATGGAATCAAATTGAGTATTGTTTGGCCAGTCTAACTGTTTACATTTTAGGGAGTTCTTAATGTACAGGAAGACTCCCCCACCATTGCCCCTCTCTCTGTCTTTTCTAAAGACTTGATATCCCGGCATATTTATTAAAGCTTCTGCAGATGTTTGTTTTAACCAAGATTCAGACATACCAAAACAGTCGATATTAGATTCGCATAAGAGATGTTCAACCTGTTCACGTTTGTTACATATACTTCTAACATTTAGATGTCCACATAATAATCCCTTTGGCTTGGCACTGGGGTCCCAGATCATTTTGGACTGGTTGAGTGTTTGAAAAAACTTGAACATGCGGTGTTTTTTAAAAACTGGGTTTCTGGGGTTTACCGTCGGCACGACCCCGCCTGGTGCCGCTGGTCTGCTGTCAGCCGCTGATGCAGAGGCTATAGCGCGCAGCTGTCCCACAGACTCCCGACGGAAGCTACTATCCGATGCGCCGCCACACACCCGCGGGCCCGGCCGTTCCCCGTGCAGCTCACCGACAGACCGCCCTGGTACCGCGCCATCCACAACATCGCCGTCGACAGCTCAGTCGCGTTTGGCGACGAGCACAGAGTAAGCAGAGGAACACGGAGGAGTACCTAAAGAGCATACCTGTAAGGTAGGAGTGACGCGTGTCTCCTCCGCGAGTGGGTGAGCCTCTACCGGCGTTTTGAAGTGGTGTGGGCCCGGGCACGGGTGGATGTCCCCGGATAACATCAAACATATGGCGATAATAAGTCCTGTTGACAGTGCTGTTGATTGTGTTGCTGTTTTATTCCTCTTGTGCATTGTGTTATATAAAGATGGATAGATATCGTTTTTCCAATTTTTTCAATACTCTCCCGGTCACTGTTTTTTATTATTATCACTACTATTATTATTATTCGATTTATTACTTTTTTTTTTTTTAATTATTATTATCACCTTTCTTTATGCCTTTTTTTGCCTGCATGCACTTGTCTTCTTGTTCAAACTGTCCCTACCTGGAGCTACTGTGACAAGTAAATTTCTCCTGTGTGAGATCAATAAAGTCTTATCTTATCTTATCTTAGATGAAAGTCACGGCCAGTGTGTAGGATCCATAGCCGGTGCCGCCCGCTAATTCTCCGCACCTCCTTTCTTGCGCGTTTCCTTGTTTCCCCGCTCATTCGCTCAACAGTTATGATTATGAAACTGGCGGGGCTCAGCGCAGAGAAAGGGGTGGGACCGATCTCTATATCCTGATTGGTTTAGTCCACTGTCTATATTGAAGATGGACCAATGGGCCGCCTCCTTTAGATTGTGAGCCGGTGACCGGGCTCTAAGTTAAAAAAAAAAAAAAAAAAAAAACAGCACCAGTACCGGCCCCCGAGGACTGTCGGCCCACCGGGAAAATGCCCGGTATGCCAGATGGCCAGTCCAGGCCTGGGAGGAGGTGAGTGTGAGCGCTGTTCTAACCATATTATAGATCCTTGGCTCTAACGCAGGGCTGTGTTATAAGTGCACCTGTCTGACCAGTGTACCTGTCTGACCAGTGGACCTGTCTGACCAGTGCACTGTTGTTGTTAGTATCTCTTCATGATCTTCATGAAGGCACATGTTGTGTAGTTAGTGCATTACACATCTGTACACAGTCACATGTCATTCATATGGTTTCTACTAGATGCATTATAATAATTACATAGAAAAGAACAGTCCTGAAGGCTCAGCTGCATAAATAAGGTGTAGAAGAAGAGACAAATAGCCCTATTTGCACAAAGATGGTGTCAAATACAGTCCCAAATACAAATATGAATAAACTATATGGTCTACCTATATGGTTTCTCTAATTTGACTCCGGAATGGCTCAGTATACATGCAGTAAATGTTAGTAAAAATAAATATACTCATTTGTAACGTAGTTTGCATAAAAATGGGTGTTATTAAAGTGTTATCGACTAAATATTGACGTCCTCCCCAAGTCTGCTTACCTACCCATAAATGTCACCACATGCTACTGCAATGGAGAGAAGCAGGTTGCACAGTCCACCTTTAAAGGGCCACTAAACACTAAAATCACTTTTTTTCTACTGATAAACTGTGTAAATGGGTCTAAAATAGAAGTGTAGGGCATTATAGTGCATATTTGTTAAAAATCTGACTTTGTGTCAAAAGGCCCAGTAACAGTAACAGTAACAACCTCTTTAGAATCACCTACAGCCACTACATTTTAATTTTCGGGTTGGACTAACGGTCGCCAGTGAGTCAGATGCAGGTTATTACGTGACAAGCACAGCCTCTGGCGGTCTTCGGGCAGTACGTGGAGCCCCTCTCAGCCCCGCCTGGCACCTCTGGGCACTGCGATGTCCTGCCGTGTCTGGAGAAAAGGGAAACGGTGTGATCCGAGCACAAATGTCCGCTCTGTTTCAAAGCTTGGAGCGCACAGGTCCGCACCATGTTGGATTGTTGTGGCTGTTGGTCGGCTGTCAATCATCGCTCCAGAGGCCGCCCCACACCCGTTCCCCCCAGCCCGCCGGGCACCGCCCACTCTGGAGGGTTTTTCAGATTTTGCTTAGGGGCGGAGTAAAGCTTCGGGAGGAGGTTTAATGGCTCTTTAACATGAGCTTCATTTTAACACTCTCTTAGAACTGGCTTGGTTGAAACTGCAACTGGTGAGCTGATTTGTGCTGTTTAACAAGTCTCACATGCAGGGCTCTCAAGTCTCACGCTTTGAGAGTGTGACACACGCAATTCGACGTGTTAACACGCTCACACGGCACACATGGCATTTCTCACGCTGACATTTTTTTAAGCAATTCAAAACTGTAGCCACTGTTCACAGCGCTTCTGTGCCCAGAAAATTGGTAAGTTAATGCAGGCACCGCGCATTTTCAGCGAAAAAAAGTCACTCGCACACCAGTACTCGAGTTGAGCGATCAGCTGTGAGGCCGATCACTCACAGCTGATCGGCCTGTTCGCCGATCAGCTGTGAGCGAGCCGCGTGATATTTACGCTGCATTTTCAAGAGAATAAGAATCCTTAACTTGCTACGTTAATGCTACGTAAGAAGGAACTCTCGCCTCGGGACACGGGATAAGTTTGGGATATGTCCGTTTCTCTGGAGCTCCGGATTATTAAAGACCGTGACACGTGCTTATATGGATACGCTATCGGGAGTGGCCGCGTTCTTATGGGTGAGCCATATTATCAGATTATTTCTATTCTATTTCGGCACTAAACCAGGACTAAACCAAGACTAAACCAGGTCTAAACCAGGACTAAGCCAAGACTAAACCAGGACTAAACCGGGTCTAAACCAGGATTAAACTGGGACTAAACCAGGACTAAACCAAGACTAAGCCAAGATTAAACCAGGTCTAAACCAGGTCTAAACCAGGACTAAACCAGGTCTAAACCAGGACTAAACCGGGACTAATCCGGCCCTAAACCAAGTCTAAATCAGGACTAAACCAGGTCTAAACCAGGACTAAACCGGGACTAACCCGGCACTAAACCAGGACTAAACTGGGACTAACCCGGCACTAAACCAGGACTGAACCAGGTCTAAACCAGGACTAAACCAGGTCTAAACCAGGACTAAGCCAAGACTAAACCAGATCTAAACTGGGTCTAAACCAGGACTAAACCAGGACTAAACCAAAACTAAACCAGGTCTAAACCAAGACTAAGCCAGGACTAAACCAGGTCTAAACCAGGACTAAACCGGGACTAAACCAGGACTAAACCCAACCAGGACAAAACCAGGACTAAACCAGAACTAAACCAGGACTAAACCAGGTCTAAACCAGGTCTAAACCAGGACTGAGCCAAGACTAAACCAGGACTAACCGGGTCTTAACCAGGATTAAACTGGGACTAAACCAAGACTAAACCAGGTCTAAACCAAGACTAAACCAGGTCTAAACCAGGACTAAACCAGGTCTAAAACAGGACTAAACCAGGACTAACCCGGCACTAAACCAGGACTAAACCAGGTCTAAACCAGGACTAAACCAGGTTTAAACCAGGACTAAGCCAAGACTAAACCAGATCTAAACCGGGTCTAAACCAGCACTAAACCAGGACTAAACCAGGTCTAAACTAGGACTAAACCAGGTCTAAACCAGGACTAAGCCAAGACTAAACCAGATCTAAACCAGGTCTAAACCAGGACTAAACCAAAACTAAACCAAAACTAAACCAGGTCTAAACCAAGACTAAGCCAGGACTATAACAGGTCTAAACCAGGTCTAAACCAGGACTAAACCAGGACTAAACCAAGACTGTGTGTGATAACATATTATCCTGTGCATTATTGAATTATTGAATGATAATATGGACTTTTTGTTATAAAAGCATTTCCATTTTAACAAAGTACCTTCTAATTCTGCCCTGCCCCTCCACCATTCCCCCTGGTTTCATTTTACAACTTGACTACTGCTCACACACCCCCCCCCCCCCCCGCTCCTCGGAAATCTCACTCCCACCAATCTTCAAAACTTGAGAGCCCTGCTCACATCTAAAATTACAGCCACAAGCTAGCTAGCATTAGCTAACAGCTAACAGCTTTTAGTTTTAGGACAATCTTGTCAAATTTTACTCAAATACATGTGAGAAATCGGGTGCAGAACCTTTAAATTTCCCAAGTTTGTCACTCCATGTCAACCACATGTGCTTCTTTTTCATCCATTTTAGGTGATCTCTTACTTTTGGCATTTAGCGCAGTGTCCTGATTAGGCCTGTGAAGCTGCAGATGGCACGCTTCAGTCTGCATGTAAAGCCGGTGGAGGTGTGGAAGATGGATGAGGACAGCAGAGTTTGTGCAGAAGAAGAGAAGGCGTGACAGTGGAGAGCGCACAGGAGACAGCAGTGACACACAGAGACAGGCAGGAGACAGGGGGACAGGTGTGGGTGGATTCACATGAACTAGTCACAGCAACACAACTGCCATCCGCATTATGTACAGCAAACAGCCCATTAGCACTTGGAAGGATGGAGATATTTTTAGGTTTTTGCCTCGAGTCAAGTTTCAGCATTACTTAAATTTTACACCTTTATAGGATAAACTTTTAGACTTTTTCACGAAAGTTTTACCGAACACTAAACAATGGCTCTTGTACAGTGTGGTACACAATGGAACTCAAGACTTATCATGCTATCTGTACATGTTCCCATAGATGCAAACAACTTTTGGAACTTTTCAATTGATGAAACTATAAAGCACAATGTATCCTTGAGATGGTAATTTCAAATTACAACAAAGTATGGAAGAAGGCTAATTAAAGATGTTAATCTCACTTTTCTATTAAACCCTGTCTCTGGTGCATCCCATACGCAGCAATAAATGTTAGGAGTCCATGGCTTTAGTGTCTGCGATTTGGAATGTCAGCTGAATTTACTTGCTCATTAGTGCTGGAAAGGCAACAAGGCATATACCAAGGAATATTCTGCAATTATTTCTTTTTTTCTTTTTCTTTTTCTGTGCATACACTGAAATCACTCTCTGCACTATTTAGATGTACGTATACTGCTCATTTCTATCAAAACCAAGTCTATAAGAATCAGAGGAAAGAGCAGGGTGCACATAGAAGTGGGTTTGATTTACAGGGAACACATTTAAACCAACTGACGTGATTGTATTGCAGTTATATGGCAAAAGGAGAAATTCACTTTGTCAGCTGGAAGTTTGCTGCTTCTTCAGTTCTGGTCAACCAGTTAGCGAGTGATTTTATCAGCCCATACATACTAGTATGAAAGTAGAATGAATGTATATCCAATAAGAAGTTCACTTCAGAGCACATGTATACATATGTACCTCTTTATCATTACTCAATTATCAATTCAATTATTTTGGCAGAAATTAACACTTAATGACACATAACTAATTGCAATTTAAGCCTGTTGCACCCACTGGATGTGTTACCATGTACACCTACTTGTGTTGGGAACAAAAAGAGACAGATTATCTTTCTCACTATTCACAAACATGCTAAAAATGCATTTTGTCTGTCTGGACTAGATGTTTATTTTGGAAAATCTTTCTTAGTAACTTTCTGGCCATAACAACCAGACTGACCAACATTCTGTATACTCAGGCTGTGAGGCTGCTGAGCACCGCTTCCCCCTCTGCCGCCCTCCCATGGACAATAACCACATCATTAAAATAACATTCAACTGGACTTTGCGTTGTTGCATAATAATATGAAACTCCACATATCTGACTGTATGTCCCTGTTATGCACTTAAATGCTGATGCCCTTATGCTGCTGTGACTATTACTGAATGTCATTATTGTGTTACAAAGAAGTTATTATGGGGTTACTGGATGGGGTCTTGCACCTTTGGCATTGCACCTTACATCCAATCTAAGATAAGATAAGATAAGATAAGATAAGACTTTATTGATCTCACACAGGAGAAATTGACTTGCCACAGTAGCTCCAGGACAGTTTGGACAAGAAAGAAAAGTGCATGCAGGCAATGATGGAATAAAGTAAGTAAGTAAGAAATAATAATAATAATAATAATAATAATAATAATAATAATAATAATAATAATAATAATAATAATAATAATAATAATACAAGCATCAACAAGGAGAACATGGAAAAGAGGATATTGCACGTCTGGCCAATCTATCCAGTGTTTGATGCTCTAAACATAATTACGTTGTTATGACAATGACCATAAAACCTTGAATATGACCCAAAACATGCACCATAGGTAAATCCTCCATCTTAGGTCCTGACCAAGCCGAAGCAAGAAGATCATGGAGATGGTCCCCGGGCGCAGTAATGTGTCGCCCACTGCTCCTAATAACAGGATGGGTTAAATGCAGAACTGGAATTTCCCCACTGTGGGACTAATAAAGCATAGCTTTCTTTCAAATAGCTTTCTTTCAATCTATCCAGTGTTTGATGCTCTAAACATAATTACGTTGTTATGACAATGACCATAAAACCTTGAATATGACATCTTTTGACTTTTATTTTAAAAAATTGTGGTTGCAGAATGCAGACGACTGAACATCATAATCCGTGTATCATTCATCATAATTGCAAACAAACATTTTACACTCAGGAGTCCCTGATTTATGGAATAAGCAACCAACAAGCTCAATCTATCTAGACCATTTTTCTCCTCATGTTTTTTATTCCCAACCTGGACACCTGCTTACACACTGACGTTGTATTTCCAATCTTGCAAGTCTTACAACTCTGTTTCCTTGTGTGCACCATGGGGAATCTCCAAAAACAGGACCCAACCAAAGCCTCGTCTCTGTGAGTGTCCAGCTGCGGTGTGCAGTCACGGCTGCTTGAGTGGCTCTGTTTTAGCCTCTTCTGCTGTGCGCTCCATTGGACAGCATGTTCTCACTCTCTCAAACCAGTTCAGGGAGAAGCACTCGGGCAGAATAGCACTAGCCTGAGCCGCCTGCCAAACACCGATGTGGATGGAAGCATTCACTAAAATATATACACGCTCCACTCTGGTACACACACCAGGGAATGAGGCGTTCACTCTCACAAGCTTTTCAATAGGGATGGAGACTGTGCTGTCAACACAAAACCAGGAACCTTCGTTGGTGAACTTACACAAACTTTTATGTCCCAGATGTTGTCTTTAAACTAGCACAGGATAGTGATATAGTCACAGAAAAGCATTCGGAGGCAGGATCAGTTTACAAGGACTGAATTGAAATACAGAGCTGCAGTACCAAGTTAAAAGGGCAGATTTTGTATAAGGAGAGATCATTGTGAATACCTTCAGATGGGAAACAGCCACCTAAAATGGTCCTAGAAAATACTGGTGCCCATCAAGGCATTTTCAGTCAACTTGCTACCCAAGGTGGAACGGACCCTATTGTACATTGTGGTAGAGGAAAGAGGAGTGCCCGGAGGAAAAGCAGGTACAAACAAAAAGTGGAAAAAAAGCATTATATCCGTGTGCGGCATAATCTCACTGTCTCATTCTACATGCTGTTCAAAATTGAAACTTTTTGCGGCCCGCTGACAAACACTGCAGACGTCTGGCTTATGGAGGGAGCTGGCTGCAGAGATGTCTGACTACTTACACTAATGTACTTGGTTTAGTGTTTGATTTTGTCGTTGGATCTGACCATCTGTGAGTGCCGTGGCAACACACAACACTCGACTGCTAATGGAAATAAAATGTTATGGAAAATGGGACTTCGCACTAATTTGATTAGTCTTTTTGGTGGCATTTTGTGGCATGAAGTTCTAATAAAAATATGATTACTGCATACAAACGACGTGCCAATAACTCAAGGTCCAGAAGACTAGATGATTGTAAATAGCAGAGCATATACAGCTCTGGAAAAAAATAAGAGCCCACTGCATTTTTTTCTGAAATCAGCATCTCTATATGTATTGCAGCCATTCCATTCCAGCGTCTGTTGAATTCCAACACAAACACAAAGCTGAGCTACTTCAGTTCTTGCACCAGGAGTGGAATAAAGTGACCCAAGAACAATGTGAAAGACTTGTAGAGAGCATGCCAAGACGCATGAAAACTGTGATTAAAAATAAGGGTTATTGCACCAAATATTGATTTCTGAACTCTTCTTTAAAGGGACAGTGTGTAAGATTTTTACCCATTAATTACATAAATTGAAGATACCCATTCAAAAATACAGTGTTTTCCAAGCCTTTTCACTTCCATCATGAAATCAAAGTATTCTGTTGGACTTAGATATAGTCACATAAAAGGGGGATCTTCCCCATATAGAGGCAGCCATTTTGAATACGAGAGCCGCAGAAGGACATTTGGGCTCATCCTTCGCCTCGGCTCAGCCGCGCTGCCTGTGGGAGCGAAGGAGAGAAAGGGAAGGGGAGGGGGGAGGGGGGAGCCTCGTGGTGTTGGGTAAACAAGACAGGCTGCTGTATCACACGTCGTAATAACACGTGTTTTGGACTAAATTGTTTTACTGGATTTTATTCGCTGGATCCTTACGGACAAATTGAGAGCAAGTTTATGGTGAAATACAGAGTTTGACCTGTCCAGAGCCTTCAAAGGTAAGCTAAGTAACAAACCTTGTTTTGTGCTTTTCTGTATAAAAGCCCCATGTGCTCGGGGAGTGATTGTTGTGCAGGGAAATGAATTGCATAGTCAAAAAGAGGAGACTGTAAGGTTTCATTTGATGTATAGAGTGTCATGCTACACGATCAGGAATGTGTGTTTTCATGCGTTTTATTTATACCATAGTTGTCGGCGAGAGCTCGCACAGCGCCGGGTGCGCGCGGCTACGCGAGCTGTCTGCGTTACGGCGCGCCCGGGTGACCCTCGAGGTCTGGCGTAGCCAAAAGAGGAAGTGGAATAGCTACTATCCACCTATGCGCCACGAATCCTACACACTGTACCTTTAAGCGTAAACATTAGTATTATGTTGTTTTAAAATGAATTTGATCTTGTTTCTTTGCATTGCTTGAGGTCTGAAAACATGTATCTTTTTTGTTATTCTGACCATTTGTCATTTTCTACAAATACATACTCTAAACGATAATATTTTATTTGGAATTTGATGGAAATGTTGTCAGTAGTTTATAGACTCAAGCAAAAATGTTCCTTTTGCCCAAACACATACCTATAAGTAGTAAAATCAGAAAAACTGATCATTTTGCAGTGGTCTCTTTTTTATTTTTTTCCAGAGCTGTAATATACAAAATGAATTATTAGTATTAAAGGGCCCATACTACACTATGATCTGTTTTTATAATGTTGTTTCCTCATCACAAACAGATCTGAAGTATTCACATACATTTAATACACAAATCCTGCATATCTAGGCTGTGTTATTCTCTCAAAAAGAAAACACCACATTGTGATGTAATGTGGTAGTATAGGAAGTGCTCTACTGTGTTTTTAAAATCCATACACTTTCACTGGAATCATTTGATTTCAGCCCTGGAAGGTAAAAGGTAGGTTAAAGGTATAATAATAATAAAGGGTTACTCAAACATGTATGAATGAAACAAAACACAAGAACATTCTAACTTGGCTTAAAGCTCACAAGAGTCAATTTTTTTAATTTTTGACTTAATATGTATCTGGAGTTTGCATTGGGTGGATGTTACCATATCTGTTCATCTGAGTATATCTGGCTTATCACGTTACCCCAAATCCTTTATCGTAATCTTGACTTTTAATGCAGTTTCTCTTGGCTGCTTTCATCTGTGACATGAATGTGTTATAAAGATAGGATCTGAAGTGAAAAGAGAGACATTTATGAAAAGCTACAGTGGTCAAGGTCCTGTATGCCTATGAGCTGGCTGCAGAAGTGGTTGGGACTCCTTCAGAACAACTTTATGGTGACTTTGTACTTCGTACCCACAATCAGAAAGAGAATGTGCTGCAAAAGTATGTAATTTAGTCTAGGCCTAAATTGACTATGTACTGTATTTTGGGACCTGGTGAAATAGACCAGAGGACAGTTGGTTGTTAGTTGTTTATTTCGAACATGCATAGAAAAAAACTATAAAGCATTAAGAAAACCAACCGATAATTAAGATTCATAATCCATATATACAAGAAATTATTTATATGTTTGAAAAGGAGTAGGCGGAAAATATAAACTTACTTATTCTCACCCCTTTTCCCTTTCCGCAACACATTTTATGCATTCTGTTTCCTTATCATTTGATCAAGATATAGAACATCTCCATTTCCTTTATACCTCTTATAAACTTTTTTATATAATTCATTTTGAACTGCTTATACTGCTAGATTTACTTATTTACTTATTTTATTTCCACTGGCAAACTGTTCCATAGTCCAATTAAAGCACAAACCATTGTGGAAAATATCAGAACTTTGTTGCTTTACTTATTCAAAAGCATTAGACATTTTCCCCCCTGGTTCTGTATTTATAAGAAATGTAAGTAAAACTTAAATTGTTTGCAAAAATGTTTTCTTTATGTCATGAAAAAATGGGTATACAGTTCTGTGCTATGTGTCCTGCATACAGCATTTTCAAATACAGTGAACCCTCGCTGTATCGCGGTTCACTCTTCGCGGCCTCGCTGTTTCGCGGATTTTTTTTTCCAATTTTTTATTTTTTTTTTTCCAATTTTTTTTATAGTGTAACTTTTTTTTACAGTGTAACATTCTGTCCTGCGCCCTGATTAGCTAAGAGACTAAACCAGGACTAAACCAGGTCTAAAGCAGTTCTAAATCAGGACTAAACCAGGTCTAAACCAGGACTAAACCAGGTCTAAACCAGGACTAAACCAGGTCTAGACCAGGGATGGTCACGCAGGGTGGTAGGGACAGTCTCTGATTTCCTTCACGAGAGCGCCTGGGTGACAGGAGGTGTGGCCTTTGTTTACTTGCACGAGCCATGGAAGAGAGTGCGAGCCGGACCATGGAAGAGCCAAGAATCAACATGGACGGGCCGGGGGAGCCGCAGCGGGGAGAGCCGCATTCGAGGGAGCCGCAGTGGGGGGAGGACACTCGCGCGCACAGAGGAGACAGTGGCTCTTCCCAGTCACGCCGAGAGGACGAACCCGACCCCGTCCTAGAGAGCTGTGGAGTATTGGCGACGCATTGATAGCGGTCTGATTTTGGAGCCGGGGTGAAATGCAACCAACTCTTGTGAGCGCAGGTTGGTCTTACCTGGTCTTGTGGTGCTCAGAGGCGTCTGTTAGCGGTTTGGCACTGTTAGCATTGGCTTGAGTCTTGCCCAAAATGATATCCAGGTCGCTTTCCACTCGACTTTCGCACATGGCATGGATATGTGGTACCAAAACAAACACACGTGTCCGCGCGCACGTGTCCGCGCCCCCACTATTAATATATTTTAATGAAAATCTACAAAAGTTTGAGTGTTTAAACAAGAGAAAAATGTGAGAAAATGTTAATACCAGTCTCAGAAAGGTGTATAATGTGTCTGGTGAAGCGTTTTCAGCCTTGAAACATGTAGAATAATTGTAAAATATAAAATTGTCCTACTTCGCGGATTTCACTGATTGCGGGCTATTTCTGGAACCTAACCCCCGCGATAAACGAGGGTTCACTGTACCTAAAAATAACATTTAAACATTTTATTTTATTATTTTTCTATGTCTTTTGTGATGAAGGCACAATGTCTATTAATATTTTTATGAGATCCTTGGTGATTTCAAAACCGGATGTCCCCTTTCTTATGAGGCTGTTTGAAGTCAGTACCTTTTTATTCAAAAATTTGAATGAATATATGCATTAGCTAAATATACACTCATGATGTGCTTAGAATCTCTTTTCTTCTGAGTAAATCCCTAATACCCCACATCCAACCCCATGCCACAAGAGACCTGTCTAACTGACAACAATTAGCTCTCTCTATTCAAGGTAATTGAATCCATTTACATAATACAAGGCTGCCGTCACCATTCATCTGCAGGACAATCGGAACAGGTCTAGGTGTACGCTCACAACTTGAGATGAAACCAGCCATGCCTTGACAAATGATCCCAAGTGCCCCATAACAATAATGCACCCAGAGCTGGTGTCACTCATAAAGATGTCCTCCACTGGGCTGTGTGTTTCTTTGTAAATTAAAATATGAATTACTTTTGCCATTGTAAACAGATGCTGACATATTCAGAGGGGTGTTTACCGCCCATCCCATTACAAACAGTTAGTCCCAAGGTTGAAAACAAGTGTCCCCATTTTGGTGGAGCTAAGATGTGGTGACAGATTTGTTGTTTGGGCGCTGTTTTTGTCTGGGAGCTTTGGCGATAAATTAAATAGATAGCTTGATTAAAAAAAAGCTTGCTTGACATTTCTTGAGTGTTACCGCCATTGCATATAGCAGCGCGATCTGCTCTTTGGTAATATATTAGCATGTGTTACAGTAGATAAGATCAGACACATACATGTATTTCAGAAGTGCATGGGTGATGGGTGCAACATTGTACAAGCAGCAATCAGTCATTCATTGCATTGCATCATGTTGGAAATGATTTAATTGTTATGCTTTGGTGTTGATTACATCTGTGCAATGGCATGAAAGGGGTTTATAAATGCTCTTGTCTTAGTTGGTACTCACTTCATTGGGTGTAATGGTACACTCATGTCAGCTGTCAGCAGACTCACCAGAGGCGCACTTACCTCAGCATTCAATATGTTCTATATCTGTGAGCTCTGTGCTTACAGGGCCCACACTTACATGTCTGCGGATAATAGTATCTCCCACCTGCTTTCATTCTCATGCTGCAATATTTCAGGTGCTGCTGATGGATGTACTTCTGAATTATATCTAATCTACTTTGAGTTATGACAGCAGGCACATTTGTAAAACAGAGTCACAACTGACAGGCAAGATTCTGTATTTCAGACCTAATATTTCATATTTACGGTAAATCCTTCTCTTTACTGGTTGTTATTAATTTAAAAAATCAAACAAAGGAGGCAATGGAAAAATTGACACTTGCCATGTTATTGTCATCTCATGATCACCACTCCCTCTGACGCACCTCTAGGCTCGAACACAGCCGTGCAAACAGATGAGTTTATTTCTGTGATGCAAGTGAATCAAATGAACTCATTGCTCATGTGTAATATTAAACAAAATAACATCTCACCTCAGATTAACAGAGTTCAATGCTTTGCTCATTGAATCTACAGAAATGTTTTTCAGTCGTTTTTCTTCATTAGCAGCTATATTTGATTTGATATGGACAGACCGTGCCCCTGATGGGCTAATCCACCTGTCAATCATGCCCATTTGATCTCAGGGAAATTCAAAAATGACCAGACTCACATCTCTGTAAAGTACTGGAGAAGTGTGTATTCTGGATCATAGGCAACACAAAAACTGCTGTAGCCACCAGATTTTGACTATGGAGTGAAAAAGTGATGTCTTGAAAATCACTTGGTAATCAAATCAGTATTTTTATGAATGAATACTCAGGTAACTGTGAGGTCAGGATGGGCCTCTGATCCAACAATAAAACCAGAGCAAAGGATTGATGATTCCATAATCCCAAACTGTACAGAGTTCAAAGAGAGCTTTTTATGTTTGTTGGAAGCGTCTTCTTTCTTGAGCAAGTCAAGCAAAACTTCCAAATGTCATTCAAGACAGTCTGCAACAAAGCACAGAGTACAATGGGTCCAGTCAAGCTAATATACTTTTTTTCCCTTTATAACTTCCCATAGGAGAAACTGAGGAAAATGCAATTTTTACAAAGTTATCCTTCTATATCCAAAAAGGCATTAGGTCTTCCCTGGTGAATTCCAGTGCAGAAAAACAGATAAGCAGTTTGTTTAGTCAAAGACATCAAATGGTGTTTTCTGAAGTGACAAGGAGGGGATGAGATATTCTGCGATACACTGTGATGGATGTGGGTTAATCTTAAAGCTGCCAGAGGTGAGGAGGATTTGTCAGAACCTCATGAGGTAAATGTTGTGCCTCTCTTTAATTGAACCTGCTCCTTCTGTCTGTGTGTGTGTACAGTGAGGTTCGATGATTGTCAGCGGAGTCGTGACGTGGGCTTTGTCAGCAGTGACCCCAGCTTCAGCGTGCGCTCGGACGGGAGCGTGTACACCGAGCAGGAAGTGGCCAACCTGTCCGAACCCGTTCAGTTTATGGTGACTGCAAGAGGAATGCATGATCCACACATCTGGGAGGCAACGGTCAAGCTGGCACTGGCCGGACACCCACACTCTCTGCCCCTGAGCAAGGTAAAGCGAGGCAGCAGGCAACATCAACACATGCATATGCTAAAAGTCACGGCTGCTGCCTCTAATGGCTGAGCAACACTAGGAATCTTATGCTCACAAAGATGTTCATCAGTAGCATCTTAATGGATTTAATTAGATAAACCTGCTGTTAAGGAAAACTTTTTAAAACTGCTGCAGTCAAAGGTGCTCTTAAAGGTGTATTGCACAACTTTTCTGCTGGAGGTTCCATCACCTGCTTGCTTTCATGGAGATGTTATTGCTTTACCTAGAATGTTCCACTGTAGAGATGAAACCTTGAAATCTTATCTCAAGGGAGACAACTATAGGCTACATAACAGGTCAGATCTGTGGTGAAGCAAGCCTGTTTGCAGAGAGAAATTGTGTTTTTGTGCACCCGTAATGAATAAATGCTGGATAGATGTGTTTAATTTCATACCATGGAACATTGCAGACAAAGCAATAACGTCATAACATCTCCATGGAGACAAGTAGGTGACAGACCCTCCACCAGAAAAATTGCATTTTTTCTTAGAATGTCCTTATACATTTTTCGGTTTGTAGCCAGATCTTCAAGAGCTGGAGAAGAATTACAAGCTTGGATGGGTCAAATGCAGAAACTTTTGTGACATCTATAATAGTCTTCTTCAGACAGTTCATACACTCAACAAAAATATAAATGCAACACTTTTGTTTTTGCTCCCATTTTCCCTGAGATGGACCCAAAGATCCAAAATTCACTCCAGATACACAACAGTACCATTTCTCTCAAACATTGTTCACAAATCTGTCCAAATGTGTGACAGCGAGCACCTCTGCCCCGCCGAGACAATCCACCCCACCTCACAGGTGCGCCACATCAAGATGTCGATCTGACATCATGACCAGTGCACAGGTGCGCCCCAGACTGCCCACAATAAAAGGCCACCCCGAAATGTGCATTTTTTTTTTTTTTGCTTTATTGGGGGTCTGGGGACTCAGAACCAGTCAGTATCTGGTGTGACCACCATTTGCCTCATGCAGCGCAACACATCTTCTTTGCATAGAGTTTATCAGATTGTCAATTGTGGCCTGTGTAATGTTGGTCCACTCCTCTTCAAAGGCTGTTATGGACGAAGAACACAGGTGCATTTTATTGATGGCATTTTGAATGCACAGAGATACCGTGATGAGATCCTGAGGCCCATTGTTGTGCCATACATCCATGAACATCACCTCATGTTTCAGCAAGATAATGCACGGCCCCATGTTGCAAGGATCTGTACACAATTCTTGGAAGCTGAAAATTTCCCAGTTCTTGCATGGCCAGCATACTCACCGGACATGTCACCCATTGAGCATGTTTGGGATGTGCTTGACCGGCGTATACGACAGCGTGTACCAGCTCCCACTAATATCCAGCAACTTCGCACAGCCATTGAAGAGGAGTGGACCAACATTCCACAGGCCACTATTGACAATCTGATCAACTCTATGCAAAGAAGATGTGTTGCACTGCATGAGGCAAATGGTGGTCACACCAGATACTGACTGGTTCTGAGTCCCCAGACCCCCAATAAAGCAAAAAAAATGCACATTTCGGGGTGGCCTTTTATTGTGGGCAGTCTGGGGTGCACCTGTGCACTGGTCATGATGTCGGATCGGCATCTTGATGTGGCGCACCTGTGAGGTGGGGTGGATTGTCTCGGCGGGGCAGAGGTGCTCGCTGTCACACATTTGGACAGATTTGTGAACAATGTTTGAGAGAAATGGTAGTGTTGTGTATCTGGAGTGAATTTTGGATCTTTGGGTCCATCTCATGAAAAATGGGAGCAAAAACAAAAGTGTTGCGTTTATATTTTTGTTGAGTGTATATTGTAGACTTGACAAGATATGCTACAACACCCAAGAAGTATCATCTAACTTGTATGATACAAAATATTTAGTGGAAAAGTTCCCAAATTGAATCTTAAGTCTCAATATTATACTCCAACATTACCAGGCAACACACACCCTAGCTGAAGTTTATGGACTGTGTTACCAGCTTCTACTCTGCCTCTGCACTCCATGTAGCAGCACTCAGCCATTATCATTTCTTCTGCACTACTTGTTGAACTGCGTCAGCCTTAATGCTCTGTCATGTTTCTAATCATGACAAAAAGCCTCGTCCCCTGTTGCTAAAGTGATTCAGAGTGGGGGATTAAAATTCTGCCCACTCTTGGTGGTACAATAATGGAGACTGGAAAATAATTGACATTGATTGAGCTAATGTTCCACCCTGGCAGCAGCTGCAAGGGCCAGGTGATCTAGTTTCACTCTATAATTATGTTCTCTATATCGGAGAGCAGGAGAAAGATTCAATAAATGAACAAGAAATAAATGTGTTCCCTCTAATTACCTAGAAACCAGCTCTTAAAGGTATATAATTCTGATTTCACCCTGCAGCCTTGTTCATATGTACTTGTCAACCTCTTTAAATAGCCCCTGATTCCAGCACTGTTCTTCTTAACTGGAAATTACCCACATACCCGGAGGCAAAATTTCCAACACTTTTTTAAGTTATAGTATAACTTTAAAAAATGGCTCGATGAATCGTCCTGGAGGGGTCAGATTCTAAAATGCAAAATGTTTGATATGCAATATAGAATGAAAATGATTTTTATTTGTTCCCTCTTGGACATTGTTTTTCAGAGATACTCAAAAGGTTTGCTCTAAATGTCAACACCACATTAATACAAAACAAAGAACAAACAAGATGGCTGACAGCTGAGTAATCAGCTTATGAGCGCGCAAGCATTTTATAACCAGTGGAACAAAAGAGGACTTTTGTCCATATTTTTCTGAAACAGTGGAGGGCAGAAGCTTAAACTCGAGGGCAGGAGAGAACACTGATTGCAAAGAGGATGCCTTGCATCAGAGAATAGCTCTGGCTCGCCTGAGGTCCTCCCAGAGTACAGCTCTCTGTGCTGAGCAGCCTCAGCAGTTTGGAGGCCAGAGAGAGCACTTTCCTCAGAGTCCACTTTGAGCTTCATTAGCATTTACAAACCATTATAAAGTTATCACACTTTTGATAAAATTAGAACAAAATATGACGAGCACACCATACTCCTTTTTTCGTAGTCTCAATTTGCTGGTTAGGGACTGGGTTTGTGTTAATCATCCACAAATTTGTCATTTCAATGTAGTTTTCCCCACCACAAATGACAGTAGTGTTTTAATCAAATCTTTTTTTCTGGTGAAATAGTTAGCACATACAGACAAAAACAAAACTACTGAAATGTCTTTTGATGGCACTGGCAAGCTATAAACATTAGATTTTATAATGACTATATCAAGTGCCAACCATTGTTGTGACCGTCCCCCGAGCCATACTTTAGAATTCACCTTAACTATTTATTTTTCTATTTGTGTCTTTGGGTTATTTTGGACCAAGTGGGATGCTGTAAATATAGGAGTGCAAATGAAGTGCAGTATTAAAGAGGCTTGAGGCAAGGTCAGAGCTGTGTGGACAAGGTTGTTTTCACGTCACATTTGACTTTCTGTCCTCTCTGTGCACTCCCTCACAAAGTTCAGTATATAAACTGCACTGTTCACTGAATGCTAAATGCTAAACCTGAGAAAGAAATACATGAAGAAGAGTCTGAAACCTCAACTACCCCATCATGCTGTGTATACATTATTCTGTCCAAAGGTAGTGATCATGGACCACTCCTGGACAATGACATATGACACTGACTTTTATCCAAAGAAATATCCATTCATTTTTAAAATATGAGAGAATATTGAAAAAGCAATGTTCATAGAAAAGCCCCCAAAGACCAACAATGAAACTTGACTTAATGTCAGGAGGATTGTTAGGAGGAAACCAGGCATGATAGTGGATGTGAGCATTGTCAACCCAATGACAATGCTCACATGCTTATACAGATTGAAATGTACATGTCATCAGGTTAAAGGTTCTATATTACACAAAATGCATTTTTGTAAGCTTTAAGCCATGTGACAATGTTATTACCTCATCAAAACATACCTGGAGTTATGTTTTGTTTCATTCACACATGTTTGAGTAACCCTCAGTGACGTGCAGTCATCACAGAGAAAAACAAGTAAAATGAAAAAATAAATGGTTACATTTATCCAATGATTTGTACTATAAAGTTATTTTCTATTTAATTTCACCATTTTAATTATTTTCTTATTCAAAATCGCTGAATTTTCACTTTTAAGATAAGATAAGACTTTGTTGATCTCACATACGAGAAATTCACTTGCCACATTAGCAGTTTAGTGCAAAGAAAGTTTGAACAAGAAAGTGCATGCAGACAAGATAAGTAATAATAATAAAATAAGTAAATAAGAAAATATCGAAAAAATTGCACATTTGAACTATATGGTGGAGTTATACAGTCTGATGGTGGTGGGGATGAAGGATCTGCGGTAGTGCTCCTTCTTGCACTGGGGGTGCCTCAGTCGGCTGCTGAAGGAGCTGCTCAGCTCCTTTACAGTCTGGTGCAGAGGGTGGGAGGTGTCGTCCATGATGGACGTAAGTTTGGCCAGCACCCTCCTCTCAGCCACCTCCTCTAAAGAGTCCAGAGGACAGCCCAGGACAGAGCTGGTCCTCCTGACCAGCGTGTTAATTCTCTTCCTGTCCTGCTCTGTGCTGCTTTACCGTTCAAATATTGAGAAGAGACGTGCGGAGAGGCACCAGCCGTTCGTGCCTCACATGGCCTGACTGTGCTGTGAAAAGGCAGCGGGTGAGGCACATAGTTACCTGCCTTCATGGCAGAGGCACTCGTGAGCCCAGGGATTGTTCTGCAAGTCCTGGGGCAGCAGATTAGAATAAGTGACAGCAAGCTACAATTTAGAGTTAGCAAGTCAAGTTTAGCAATCTGGTCACTTTTTTCTTCTTGTCTGGCCCTATTTTTTAAATGAAGGAAGATTTCATATTAAAGCTCTTGCAGTTTTCTAAACTGGACTTTTGGTCAAAGCAGGAGTTTTTAATTAAAGCAAGACCAACGCCGGAGCTAAAGGTTTTGCTCCAGACTACGGGACGAAATACTCTTTTCAAACAGTGTGGTAGACGTGAAGAGGCTCTTTGGATGGCCAATAAGACATCATCTTTTCTGCTTTTCCTGCCTTCTTTTCTCAACCTGCTGTGACAATGTCTGGACTCAGATGGGATGTTGTGACCTAAAAAAATTGCAAAGAAACCTCTTTAAACGTGTGAGTGGTCCACCACTCACATTCAGAGCCAGATCACGCTAAAAATGTCGCTATTTTAATTTATGACGCTACTTGGTGCACTCTGGAAAATGCACTGAACAATAATAATTAACTTTCAACATCACATCAAAAATATTACAAGCTACCAGTCACTTACAGGGCCAAATTTACTTGCCAACACCTGGTTTACATATTTGTAAATCTGATTGTGATGACGTCAGTGCCTCAGCAGCCATGACCCTCACTGGACGTCACTGGACTGTTTACATCTCCAAAGCTCAGAATGCACTGTTCCACCTTGTGATGTCATGTAGTGGTAGTTTTCAAGTTAACAGCTACCTTTTACCTTTAGTTCAGTAGGGATTGTCAATGCCAGGGTTGAATTCAAACGATACTAATGAAGTTGTATGGAGTTTAAAAACACAGTGGAAGGTGGAACAACCTGAGAGAAGAACTCAGCCTAAATATGCAGGATTTGTATTTTAACTATATGTGAATGAAACAAAACACAACTCCAGGTATGTTTTTGATACAGAAACAACATTATAACATAGATCAGAAAATGGCATAATAATGACACTTTAAAGACTATTTCTCACCATTTGCTTATGTAACATCGTCATCATCATCTTAATTTCACTGCACAAAAGTTGCTTTAAATGCCAGAGTTTGCTAGAGTTTCCCTCAAACGAAAAATGGGCCTTAATGCTGCATATCTTCTATGTTTGTGGTGAAATACAAGGCCTTGTTGGATGAATGCTCTTTGGCCTTGTGGACCATTAATCATTCCAGTTCCTAATGCAAACAGCAGCACACTTTTCAATTTAAAACCTATCAGCAGTGTTTTGTTTTCAAACTCTCTTCATTTTCCGTTTCTGGCAAACAAATAACTAAATGAGAGATAGTTATCTGAGCCCATTTTTGTTTTGCCAGTCGATGTTTATTTTCAATAGGCAGCGATCATAATAATGCCACATAAACAGAGCTTATCACTGTCTAATCATGTGGTAGCAGATAGAAACACATTTTATTATTTTACCCAATAGCAATTAAAGGACAAAAACACTACTTAAAGGTACATTATGTAACTTTTCTTGTGTTCCTGCATGTTTATATGGAGAAGTCATTGTCTTGCCCGAAATGTGCTACAGTGTATCAATAATGTATCATCTTCTATTTATTCAGTTACAGTTTTAATCGGCATTAAAAACAAACAAACAAACAAACAAACAAAAAAACAACTGACCAGTAGCTTGGCTGCATAGAGCCACCTATTTGTCTCCATGACTAATAAGATAAGATAATGCCATACTGTGGAACATTCCACAGCAAAGCATGGAGTCATGCAGGTGGTATGCTCTCAACCATTAAAGTTTACTGTATCTTTAATTGGTAAACATAAAACACAAAATTAAGTGCTACAATGATTTAAATTGTCTATGCACACTGTACAGCAGCAGTCCACGTTAGCTTCTTGTAACCAAAAGCTGCATTGATTAGTTGTGTGTTGTAGTGGGGAAAATAAAAATGAAGATTGAGCTTGGAAAAACATATTGGTATTAGTAAAAAAAAACAAAAAACGTCAAGAATGAAGAAATGAACCGTGCATTCTTATAGACAAAGATAACCTCCAGATGCCAGCCCTGGGGTTGAGGGGGAGTTGGCGCTCCAGTGGCCCCACAGAGCGCTCTTTGCCTGGGAGCCGAGCGCTGCCACCTGGCCCTGCGTGCCTCTGGCTCTGGGTCTCAGAGGGGAGCCGCTAACTGACTCCTGTCATTTTCTTGGCCTCCGCACAATAGAAGCCATGTTGCAGTGTGGAATGACATATCCACTCAGCATATGTTCATGTTGGAGCCACACGCATCACTTCCCATGCGTGCACATTCACAACTGTAAGTTCAAGCTTCTATAAGCCCTCATAAGGACCCTGTCTTGGGTTTTCCATCGATTGCATCTTCTTTTGTCATTTTTTCTATTGAATTTTGGAGCCAGCCACCTTCATGTGCTATGCTGCTTGAAAGTGACAAGCATTGCCATTCTGGCAGCTCTTCTAATACAGCCAATCACATTCCATCACCTTGTTGTGATGTGTTGTTCTTTTGCCAAACTGATTGGCACACAATACTTGCCTTTCACTATCAGAAAATACAGCTGAATACTTTGGTCACTGTTCAACTGCTTTAAAGCACTTGATTGTAGTTGGACAGTTGGACAGTTTCATTTCATTTTGATTATTTAACTTTTTTGTTGTTTTTAACACAATTTTAGTTTACTAAAATGAATGATTGTGTGTATGTATTGGTTTGTTTATTTTTTGTTTGAGATGCACAGATCCAGAGGGGTATTCCACGAACGTGGCTAAACTTAGCGGCGACTAAGTGCTAAGTTCTCGCCTGGCTGAGACACAACTTAGACAAAAGCCTGAACCCGTTCCACAAACGCATTTCAGCTGCGCCTAATCAGAGCTAAGCTCAGTCTGGCCTAATCAGGCCGGGCCTCCGCGCGTGCACGGGGTAAATAAGAAGCCCTGAACAAGCGACTGTCGAAAACACGATCATGTCGAAGATTCGGGCCGATTATTTCAGCGCATCAGAACAGAATTTGCTTTTGGAACTCTACAACGCATTTGCAATAACCAAGGCCAGAGACATGGCGTGGCAGAAGATCGCCGAGCGCTTAAATACGCAAGTCCTATAACAGTGCTGGAGATTGAGTTTTTTAAAGGGATATGCCACCCCCAGGTCAAATTTGGGCATCTCCCCACAGTCCAGAGACTAAAACAAGTGATGAAAAGCGTTTTCCTGGTCACCCAGCCATTGTCCGAGTCTGTTAGCACTGACCGCCGCGCGCAGCTGCTGCTCCTCCGCGTTAGACTGGAGGCAACGGCGCCAGAGAAAGATTTCAGCCAAAAGGAATTAATTTGGAATTAATTAATTAAAGAAAGCCAAAGCACACAGCACGCAGCGTAACGGGGGAACTCCCTTCCTGGTGCGTAACAGGGATTCCCCTGTCCGCGTGCTCTGTACTTCGTCTGTCTTTTTCCGCACTGAAAAATAGTTCCCACCCAAAATGACCAAGGCAAGTTCTCCGTGTTGATTTGCTCATTTATTTGCACTCGATATGAATGCGCACTACACAGAAAATAATTGGGTTTTCCCAATTACTTTCTGTGTAGTGTTTGCATCGAGCAAATTAATTCCTTTTGGCCGAAATCTTTCTCTGGCGCCGTTGCCTCCAGTCTAACGCGGAGGAGCAGCAGCTGCGCGCGGCGGTCAGTGCTAACAGACTCGGACAATGGCTGGGTGACCAGGAAAATGCTTTTCATCACTTGTTTTAGTCTCTGGACTGTGGGGAGATGCCCAAATTTGCCCTGGGGGTGGCATATCCCTTTAAGTATGTTTTTCACCATTGATGTCAACGCTGATCTGTGGTGCAGGGGAAACGTTACGGTCTGGGGTGCGGGAGATTGTGAGTTCGATTCTCAGAGAGGACAGTTGATGTCATAAATATTATATATTTGTATAGCAGTCTTGTCAGTTGTAATTTATTTTTACTGTGTAAAAGTATTTGCTCCAACTAATACGTTAAATTGTGTTATCTTGTCTTTGAGCAGGAATAATGTAAAGAGGACTGTTTTGCAGGTAAAGACAAAGCATAAAAACATTTTGCAGAGTGGTAAGTAGGCTAATATTAATATTATTATTAGAACGTAAGGTCATTTCTTTTTTTGCTGATATTGTTTTCGGACAACACTAGAGTTGGGCGGTCCACATTTTCCCGGGGTATACGGTATTACCGTTGCTAAGGGTTAAAAAAAAAAAAAAAACACTTGGTAGCACTACAGTGGAGTCGCCTCGCCAAATGGCAGCTTGTACCTATACCGTTCAGAAACAGAATAGCAAGCATTACATAGGCCTAATGATACTGAAAACAACAAAACATGTACAAAATTAGTCACTTTTATTAACAAATGTTTAAAGTGCAAATACAGCAGCCAACCGACGGAACGAAATAACAAATTGTCTGTGGGCTAAAGCTAACAAACCAACAGGAATCATTATCAGAAGCAGTGACTTTATAACCAAGTGCTTAACAAAGAACTGAGCAAAACCCGCATGGCAAAGCTGTAACAACACAGTTAAAGGGATATTCCAGGATTTTTGACATGGGGGCTCATTTCCGAGTTAGCCAGAGTGCTGCAGAGATGTGGAGACACTTTTTAGCGAATTTCATGCAGTCCTTCCAGCTGCAGAGTTTTCAGATGCTAGGCTAGCGCAAGTCAACGGTAAATGGTAGCCGGATTTAAATAAGGCTTACCCACTCCATAGTGCACCCAAAACAAGTCAATTATAACGGCAGACTGTCGATGTAAATGTATGTTGATTGAGTAATTTTTGAAATCAAACTGAGTGCGAATAGCATGAATCATTCCATATCTGAGGGACTAGCTTCGCAGCAGCAGCGGAATTTTACTTTACTCTAGTTGGTTGTGAAGTGACCAATCACGTAAACAGAGAAGCGAGAAAAGTTGTAGTAGGGAAGACCACAGAGTGAAGAGGTGAATTTTAAAAGAACTACCGGGCAAAATGGTTTTTCAGTGTGCATTTAGAAAATGTACAAATAAAGCCCGCAGGTGGGCACCACAAAGTTTTCACAGCTTTCCCGTGCACGATCGAGAAATGACGCGACTGTGGCTTGTAGCTGCTGGCTTAGACAGCAACACACCGGTGGAGACGCTACATAAACAGAAGATTTGCAGTGATCATTTCGGACCAGACTACTACACCAAATCCCTTGGAAAGCCTAGTCTGACAACCACTGCAGTACCATCTGACTTTCCAAGTGCAAGATCCCGTGATGAAGAACAGGTTTATACCTTTTTTACCCAAGCTTGCTCCTGTCGTTATGTTAGCCTGCTGGTCAAAAGGCATGCACGCTCATAAAGTTGTTGCTAGCCCGTGAACATTCATGTTGAGCACGGAACTGAAAAGACAGCCCCGCATTGATTGTTCATTCCAACGAACAATGCAACAACCCGGTTTTCTGTAGCTGTAGCGGGGGCTAACTCACCGACACTCTCTCGCGTTCTGCCCTTTCAACATCCACCTCTCTCAACTCTTCGTCTGTATATTCCAAGCATCGGGGAGACCTCCAAACGTGGCCATGTCTGGAGTGTAGAACAGGGCAGGCTACTGTACTCTACGGCTAACGATGACAGCTGAAGGTAAACAAATATCAGCTGGAAACCTAACTGCAAGGTGATATCACTCCGCCCATGCCTAGCTAGATCGGGGGAAAAATGCGCTGTTGCATAAGGACATAAATCCTTTAAATTACAAGGTTGATTATATTTCTAAAATTGTTCCATCAACACAGACATTTGCATCGACAGTCTGGCGTTATAGTTGACTTGTTTTGGGTGCACTATGGAGTGGGTAAGCCTGATTAAAATCAGGCTAATCAGGCTTTACCATTGACTTGCGCTAGCCTAGCATCTGAAAACTCTGCAGCTGGAAGGACTGCATGAAATTCGCTGCAGAGATGTGTCTCCACATCTCTGCAGCACTCTGGCTAACTCGGAAATGAGCCCCCATGTCAAAAATCCTGGAATATCCCTTTAAATTAACTATAGTTAATATTATATTAGGGCAAGATTTTTATTTTTTTTAATGACGGTAATGAATCTGATACCGTTGCTATTTTTAGATACCGCAGTATACCGTATTACCGTATTACCGCCCAACCCTAGACAACACAGATACTCATGCGGGAGGTGTGTGGAACTGTTTGTTTGACACTCTGTTTACGTCAGGTACGTATTCTCTGCGACACAGCCTCACTAAGCCACAACTTTAGCCTTGCTGCGACCAGACTATCTGCTAAGACCATGTTGCCCCAGTAACTCAGCGGGAACTAAGTTTAGCGAGCGTCGTGGAACTGAACTCTCACTTAAACTAGCGCCAACTGATGAATAAAGTCGGGCTTTCGTGGAATACCCCTCAGGTTCTTCTGTTCTTCTGTTCTAATACTGATGTCAATACTATGATTTTGATTGATTGATTTATTGATTTGTTTTTATTTCGATTGGTGCCAAGAGAGAAACAATAATAATATACATACCACATATACATTGTAAACAACAGAAAAGCACATTTCTCGAAAAGGAGTGGAAAGAAGAAAAAACTTGTATTAACTCAGTTTAAACAGTTTGAAAAATGATGTGGTTGCTTATGTACATTGATCACAAAACTTGCACGGGGACCATCTCCATGATCTTCTTGCTTCAGTTTGGTCAGGACCTAAGCTGGAGGATTTTACCTGGAACATGTTTTGGGTCGATATTTACATATAGCAAAATAAATGACAATACAATTACATACAATTTTAACCTAATTTCTTTATTTTTTTGTATTGTACTGTACTGTATATTATTTTATAATATAATAAATAATAATTATTATTTTATCTGTATACTTGTTTCATTTAATAATAATAATAATAATAATAATAATAATAATAATTATTATTATTATTATTATTTATTAATCTATTTATTTATTTACATGCACATACACACATGCTTTTCCTGGTGGTTCTCACTGTCTTTGTTTTAAATTTACTAGCACTCACGCCTCACAGCAAGAAGGTTTCGGGTCTGATCCTCGTGTTACCCGGGCCTTTCTGTGTGGAGTTTGCATGTTCTTCCAGTGTCTGGGTGGGTTTCCTCTGGGCACTCTGGTTTCCCCCATCAACCCAAAAACATGCTCCATAGGTAAAATCCTCCAGCTGAGGTTCTGACCAAGACTAGCAATAAGATCATGGAAATGGGGAAAAAAGGGGGAAAAGTAAAGTTTGGTAATTGTTGCCCCAAATCTCAATACAGTACATCAATTATGGAAGTATGAGTGACAAGTACAATATGTAAAGAGCCTTTTGATTAAGGATGTATTTCACTTTGTTGGTTACCCCAGTACTTTCCAAGACCTTAGACTGTGTGTATCTGATGTGAGGTTTCCAGCTTAGCTTTTCGTCTATTGTTATACCTAAAATGTACTATCAGAAACCACTCGATTTTAACACCATCAATATGAATTGAAACTTCAGAATTTATTTTATAATAATTTTTTTTTTTTAAATCCATAATTTGATTTTACTTAACTCAGCTGTTATAAGTTGATTATAATTATCACTGGAATTAAAATATATTGTTGTCATCTGCAAATAAAATCATTTTTAACATGTCAGATGTTTTAAATATGTATTTTATGCACAAATTAAATAACTTAGGTCCCAAAATTGAGCCTTGTAGCACTCCACAAGCAGTACTCCTAAATTTGGAAGTGTATCCATTTATTTTCACAAACTGTTGTCTTCCGGTCAGATAGTTTTCAATCCAGTTTAGTGCAATGCCCCTCATGCTAGACAGTTTGAGTTTTTTGAGTAGTATGGAGTGGTTAAGAGGGTCAAAAGGTTTCGTTAGATCAATGAAAACATCCACGACATAATTCTTACTATCTGGTGCATCAGTTATCTCCTCCACAGCATCCATAAGTGCCATTGATATTGAACTTCTGCATCTGAACCCATACTGACTCTCATTCTCATTATTTCATGTTTATCAAAAATGATTCCAATCTATTATTATATATTTTTTCAAGAATTTTTGAAAATTGAGAGAGTAAATACACTTGTCTATAATTAGTGAGCACATATCTATCTCCATTTATGTAGTGGAATTACTTTTGCAATTTTCATCTTGTCCAGGAATGATCCTTTTAAAAATGATAGATTAAAAATATATGTCAAAGATTTAATAATGCCATTAATTACATTTTTAACTATAATTATTAGTTAATTAATAGTTAATACCCAATGTCAGCCGATACCAGTGCAGAGACTGAAAACATAATTTACTTCAACAAACAGCATATAGTAAAAATGATCCGAATGTGTTTTATAACTTTGGTCATTAGAATTCCATGGCTCACGATCCTATAAGGTTTTAATCAACTTCTCGTGGTTATCTGGTTTCACATTACAGCCTGTATTTATCTCAGGGGGTAATGTTGGAATTATTTAACTTAATTTGTAAAGTGTTTGTTTTGCCATGTTTGTCCGGCCTCTCCAAACATAAATCCATGAGTACACAGTGGTGCCCACCTGCTAGGCCTGGCTCTCACTCTGCCTCCTGGTGCCAGATGGTACCTGTGTGTTCTGGATGAGTGCAGCTACAATCAGACTTATCTTATCTGGGAGACACATCTGCTCCTCTTTCTGTCCTTCAAACAGTCCCTGCCTTTCACTGACCCTTCTCCTCTGTGCGAGATAGATCAGATAGATCCACACATCAGAGTCTGTGTTAGGCATCCACACCTAAAGGCGACTTCATGAGCAGGTTTGAGTTATGTGTTTGTAATTTGACTTCACTTACCAATATGGAATTTGTTTCACTACATCTGTGTCAGTGTTAAAAATAAATGAAATCATATCAAAGACAAGACCATGTACCTCTACTTATACTTGTACCATATTAAGAACCTACAGACCACTGCAGAACAAGAGAAAGCAGGCCATTTCTGTGTGACAGACAGTTTGCTGTGTTTTCTGTTTTTCTATGCTATTTATGGGTTTCAAGCGATGGAAACTGTCATCTATAACCATAGCAATTAAGCAATTCAAATCCAAAGTCCTCACAGAGTCCTTCAAATCAGAATTGTTTGTCTGAAACCCGTGAATACATTAATACAATACAATACATTAGGAGCACTGAGTACCTTGTAGCTTTATTGGTTTAACAACCAGCCGACCCAACCCCTTGTGTGTCAAATATTTAGAAATTGCAAGCTATCGTTCTGTGTTTGTGATATGGATGGTTGAGCCTTTTTGTTATTGGGCTACATGAAAGTGTAGGTTGACAAATCAATATGCAAATCCCCAGACTAGGCTTTGGTGTGTGCATGCTTGTGGCTCTGTCCTCTGAGCTGGTGCCATGAGAGGAGTTAAGACAAGGGTGTAGTTTAGAGCACCTGTCCCGCTCTAAGCAGGTGTGTATGGATCTAATATGCATGTGTGTGTCAGGTGGGATGAGCCTCTGTGCTGCAGATGACATGGGCACAAAGCCAAGCGTGCGCGTGCCCGTGTATGGAGCAGAAAGCACAATAGGATTAGCTGGATTACAGAAATATAGGCGTCTTACAGAAGGACACCAAAGAAGAACAGGAGGAAAACAACTCTCATACCATTTTACACAGCACCTAAGCCTTGATTTACAACATAACACTACAGGTGCATGTGTTTACGCTCAGTATTAGAGTCATACCATTTTCAGAGGTGGCTATTTTAATCCAGGTGGGTATTTTAATATTAAAATATACATCAGTGAAATTCAGCATGAGCAATTGCAGCTGGTGTACCCTGTCAGGAGCACTGAATGATTATTGTTGCCTGCTAAAACTCCAATTTGGGTAGTTACATTTGAAAAACAAGAAAAAGTGTCCAGTAAGCAAGAGTTCATGTCAAGACACATTCAGGCCCATTACAAAATTAGAACATGCAGAGACCTTTTTATGCAATGCCAACCAACTCACTGAAATGTTTACTTGAAAAATGTACCGCTCTGGGAAAAAAAATAAGAGACCACTACATTTTTTCTGAAATCAGCATCTCTACATGTATTACAGCGATTCCATTCCAGCGTCTGTTGAATTCCAACACAAACACAAAGCTGAGCTACTTCAGTTCTTGCACCAGGAGTGGAATAAAGTCACCCAAGAACAATGTGAAAGACTTGTGGAGAGCATGCCAAGACGCATGAAAACTGTGATTAAAAATAAGGGTTATTGCACCAAATATTGATTTCTGAAGTCTTTTTAAGTGTAAACATTAGTATTATGTTGTTTTAAAATGATTTTGATCTTGTTTCTTTGCATTGTTTGAGGTCTGAAAACATGTATCTTTTTTGATATTTTGACCATTTGTCATTTTCTGCAAATGAATGCTCTAAACGATAATATTTGTATTTGGAATTTGGGGGAAATGTTGTCAGTAGTTTATAGACGCAAACAAAAATGTTCCCTTTGCCCAAACACATATCTATAAGTAGTAAAATCAGAAAAACTGATAATTTTGCAGTGGTCTCTTATTTTTTTCCAGAGCTGTACGCCTGTAGTTTCTAATGGCCAAACTATTTTGAGAACATCTACTCTTTCACTGTGATTTTATCCAAAGAAAAAAGTGACAAATTTAATAGATTCATCTTTCAACCTTTTGTGCAGACTTGAAATGAAAGGGCCTTATTCCACATGCAGTGAGAGGCGTGTGGCTGTGATATGACATGTTTGGATGTCTTCTCTCTATGTTCAGGTTGGAATAGAAGAGATGCTGTCAAGAGTGTGGGAGTCCCAGCCCAAAGTCATCCGGTTCCCACGGAAACATCAGAGGAGCTCAGTGGCCAATGGGCTGCGGCGACAGAAAAGAGACTGGGTCATCCCACCAATCAATGTACCTGAAAACTCCCGTGGACCCTTCCCTCACATGCTCGTTAGGGTGAGTGCAATCTGCTTCTGGCTTTCTAAAAGTTTCATTCACAACTTCATTACATGTCTTGTCTGAAAGAGTGATGTTTTGAGACATTTAGGCTATGTTTAGACTGCAGACTGAAGCGACCCAAATCCGATTTTTTCGCCCATATGTGATCTGTATCTGATATTCTAATGACAGTCTGAACGACCATGTCATATTCATCCGACCTGCCCGTGTTTCCTCCCATGAGAGTGGTACAAGTAGGAGTTCACAAATGTACACAAACATTCTTCTTGTCATATGAAAATTGTGTATGAACTCCATGTCAATGAAGCAGCGAAGCACATAGCAATCCCACTACTCTTGGCTGTGACTCTGCACCCACGCGTTTCTTTCTATGGACGTTGCTGCCACTGCCCCACAAAACGCCATGGCCAAAAATCTTGTCCTTCTCCTTCTCAATCTCCTCCCTAAAACAAATAAGCTGTACATGTTCTGGCTCTGGTACGACTGCAACTTTAAAATCGCCAGGCGCTCAATGCTCGCGTCCATGTTTAAGCTACTTCCGTAAAAACACTGAGCACGCTCGCTGCACGTGACATGTCCTCCAGTGTGCATGCAGGACACTTTTGGGGCGTTTAAAGTTCACACTGGAGATCACATACAAGTCGCATTTAATTGGAAATGTGAACGACCTCGTAAAAAAAATCGGATTTCACAAAAAAATCGGAATTGAGTATTAAGCCCTGCAGTCTGAACGTAGCCTTAGACATGCATGGTGATCAGAGAGGTCAAGTAAAGCTTTGACCAACCCACTTAAGTGCCACAAAATGAGAATATAGTGTTTTTAACCCTTTTTATGTTTCAAACCCCAAAATATGTATGCCATGTACATTTCATAATTATTTTAATGTGCTTTTTATTTTTCTGTGTAGTGGGTGGTACAGCACCCAGAGTTTTAGCTGCCAGTTGGCTTGTCACTTTTCTTATATATATATATATATCAACTTATCGTTCAATATATGATAGATAAAACAATATTTTATTATGTCAGTATTTATTGTGTTTACGTTTTCTTTACACTTATGGAGAATTTTTGGTTATTTTCCTGGCAATATGATTATTTTAAAGCCGTAGAAGGGTGAATTAAACTATACTAAAGTGATTCTTTTATCACAGCTCATGTTTTTTCTACAGTATTATAGAATAGTTTCAATATTATCGTTTAGCGTCTGTAATATATATATATATATATATATATATATATATATATATATATATATATATATATATATACTACTGGACCAGTATTCAGCCAATAGTCAACCACGTTACTCCACTACAACAACAATACTATATCAAAATCTTAACCGTTGTCACTATTTTATATGAATCTAGACTTCCATATATCAGGTTTTTTAAGCCTGATTTAAGGTTAGTAATTTAGGTTTTGGGTGGAGAGGTGACAGGCAGGCCTGGACTGGCCATCGGGCATACCGGGCATTTTCCCGGTGGGCCGACAGTCCTCGGGGGCCGGGGCCGATGTTGTTTTTGTTTTGTTTTTTAACCTAGAGCCCGGTCACCGGCCCGCAATTTAAAGGAGGCGGCCCATTGGTCCATCTTCAATATAGACAGTGGACTAAACCAATCAGGATATAGAAGCTTATGAGAGAGGTCCCATCCCTTTCCCTGCGCTGATCCCCGCCAGTTTCATAATCGGAAAAGCGCAAGAAAGGAGGTGCGGAGAATTAGCGGGCGAAAATATTAAAAAGCCTCACTCTGGAGGGGCTGGAGCCTCCATGTCCTCTGCAGCCCAGGCTGAAGGTGAACAGGGAGAGGAGCCGCAGCAGTAGCAGTGCTGCAGTCACTGTTAAGTTTACTTGCGTTATTGAAAAAAAATGTACTGCAGCTTACAGCACAACATGCGCCAGATTCTTTTAAACCCGCCTGCTCCATCTCCGCGCGCCCCCCAAACCGTCCAGATCATGGCCACAGACGAGCTCTCCTCCAAACTGAACCGGCGCCTGCTCATCAGGAACGGGGCCGCGGAGCCGGTGGCCGTGGACCTGGCGTCCCACGACCCGGCGGAGGACAAACCCAGCACCGTGAGCGTGGGCTTGGAGCTGGGGGCGAAGCTGCAGCGGCACGGGGAGCTGAACGAGGGCCGCGGAGAGGTGCACATGAGCAAAGTGTTCAACCCCTACAATGAATTTAAAGAGTTCTCGCGAAAACAGGTCAAAGACATGGACAAGATGTTCAAAACGTGAGTGTGCCGTGCCGGGTCTGTGCGTAACGACAAACTGTGCGTAAGGACAAACTGTGCGTAAGGCAGTGGAGATAACAGACTGACACCCACCCAGACCTCAGTTAGTTATTACCTGGTTTAGATTTGATTTAGATCTGGTTTATAAATGGTTTACGCATAATGGAGAGAGAACTTTTGGATGATAATAATTATGACTCACTGACTGCAGTGTTTTCTGATAATTCGCATATCGTGTGTTTCGGAGCTAAATCGCATTCTGTACACAAGCTCCGGAGAAAGGGACGTGTCCGGAACCTGTCCCGAAGGTCTCACGAACGTGTCATGTGTCCAAGTAGAAGTTAAAAGTCAATTTTCATATCCTTTAGTGTCCTGCAGTGCCATTGCCATGTGTACGTGATATTTTACTGATCCGTTCCCAGTGTGGACGTGGTATTTTTTTTACCCAGTAAGAAAAAAATCCTGCGTTGTGTTGCCGTGTGGATGTAGCCTTAAGCGACCTTAAGTGAGAGCATCGTTACTTCCGCTCAGCCATCTTGCCTTGTCTCGTGCTGCCTTAGTTTGAGATTTATCTGATCATTATCAAAAAATAAAAATGTTACCTAAAGATACTAAATGTTTTGATGGTTTAGATAGTTCCACAGTTTTTCCAGGTAGTTCCCAATATTTTTATTTTTAATTTAGGTTTTTAGGTTTTCTATTTATCACTTAATAAACTGTAATAATCTGTCCCTCTTCCTGTCTGGTCAAGCCAAGCTGTTGAGGAAAGAGAAGAGAGAGTAGACTACTTTTCCTGTCCAGAGCCTGCTAGAATGTAAGAATTTTTAAATCACCACCCAAAGCAAGATGCTACAAACCCTGTAGTGAAGAAGGTGTTTCCCCTCGGCCAAGACGTAACAATAGTAAAATACATTACTTTGGGGAACACAAACATAACTTAGTCCGTTGTGCTCCGCTAGTTATGAGGGGCCGTTCTGAGCCAAAAATGCCAGGGCCATTTTTTTGTCCCAGTCCAGCCCTGGTGACAGGCAAGATCTTTGTGATGGCATTTTCCCCCCTGGGTTGCAAGCAATGGCGAGGGCCTATAACGGCACATGCTGCTTTATAATATTGTATTTAATATATGAATGGAAGGTTTCTTAGCTATTAAATGTTGGACAACTGCATTCACATACTCGCTAACCCTTCCAGTAATTACAGATGCTCATATAAAATTACTGAGTGTGTGCTCTTCTGATAAAAGCCACATTATAAAATATAGTCTAGGCATTACATAAATCATTACTTGCATGGACCAACAATCTGGCTAGCTTGTACAGGTAAAACATGTTCAAACATACCTATACCTATCCAGCTCAGATAATGCCACAGAATGGAGAACACATGTGCTATCTTGTACAAGACCTGGAGACACTGGTATGTTCTATCAAGAGCACCCGACAGGCTAATAGTACTGCTCCGGACTCCCGTTTAGGTGGAGATGCAGAGCGATTTGTCTGCTGCGCCTTTAGGCACCGCAGGCAGGTAGACACACAGAGAAATAATCCTTGCTCAGAAAATCCTCCACCTTGTGTTTGGTCTCAGTGGAACAGATGTGGGGATTACTCAGGGCGCTATCTCCCTGCTAGCTTCTCATTGTTTGGACATACATCAAAACATTGTTTATACGGAAGGACCAACAATACAAAGCTCAACAATACTACTGCTCATGAATAGTGCAGATTTGGCAACACAGTATATTAAATCATATTATCAGTATTTTGAACACTGCAAACATTGACAGCTGTAAATCAATCTCCTCATAAGGCACTGGAGCAGGATGTTCCATGTCAAAATGTAGCCGGTGGTTGCGCTTTATGGAACTATAACTATAATGATACTTTGCAGTGACATCATCCTGGGGGTGTTGTACATGTTATTGTGTATTGGAAAAATGTTCACCGGTTACCATGGGCACACAATGCACACATTAGCAAACACTGCCAAATGAGTTTTAAGATACTAAATCACCCTAGACACTTTAAAACTGCTGCTAAGAGCTACTGTTGCACATGTATGTTTACCTTATTTTCAATGCACATTCTATTGCACATTTTACTAAATATAAATAGGTATTTATTCTTTGCACTACTTTTTAGATTTTGTCTTAGATAGTTTTTGTATTGTCTTATATTGTATTTTGTACACTGTCTTTTTTGCACTGCTTGGCCAGAGAGAAACGGAATTTCGATTCACTGTATGTCGAACACATATAGTCATAGTCATAGTCATAGTCATAGTTTGCTTTATTGTCAAAAACAATCATGTACATGTACATAGAGTGAATTCGAAATTTCATTACCCCACTAACCAGGCACATGCGCACGCCGCCGACTGGGAGATGCAGAGTAGAAAAGATGCAATACAATCAGTGACAATTTTACAACATGTAATGACAGAAAAACAATTGGAGATATAACATACGGTGATCTTTTTCTTTGGCAACATAAGGAAGGGGTGTGGGGGGATCAGATTGGAAATCAATGAAATTGATTGAACCGAGAGCAGAGATCAGACCTTTCTAAAAGACAGGGAACATTTTACTCAATCATGTCAGTGTCAAATAGTATGTGATAGTGTGTGCCATGTTTATGTAGAGTCCATGATAACAAACCACATCTGTGGCCTTGGAAGTGTTCTTGCAGGGAGGCGAAGTCAAAACACAGATAACTGTTGGAGACAGATTTTCACAGGGAGACATAATTTGCAAAGGGATTCATTTAGCATGATGAAATACATTTTTAGAGACCCAGGTGAACAATTTAGATTGAGCTTGGGTTTTGCCAGACCCCCATCTTCATATCGCCATGAAGATTCATGAGAGATCTCATTAGTTCCTCTTGGCGCACAGACTGCGCTGCGTTGGCTTTACACAGTTCTGTAACCATGCCCGTGATGATATCCAAACGTCGAGATGTTTCCTTCGGTTGAAATCCTTCCAAAAGGTCCTCAATCTGTCCCACTTTCTGTTGTAATCCTTTCACGAGACCCCCACGGCTTCACAGTGGCTCGAAATTGCTGCAGACATATTGGTGCCAAACATACGACTTGCCACGCACGATACGAGTCCTTCGCATATCCAGCAGCAAAAGTACCATCCGGACACACCGCTTCTCCGGGAGCGGCACTCCTCCGTGAAAAAAGAGTATCAATCATGCTGAGGGTCCAGCTGATCACATCCATATTTTAGGATTAGCATTTATTTTAGGATGGCAGAATTGGCAATAAAGTTGACTTCGAACTTTGAACTAAATTAATTTAATCAACACATTTTCAGGAGCCTTTGATCAATGTGAATGTTCATGGTCCTGTGTAGGTGTTCAATTTTCAATTAACAAAAGTGAGAGTTAGCAACTGAAAAAATGTTGGATAATGCTAGCTAGCCTTGGACTGTAATGCTATTCAAGAGGGACTGGTTTAACAGCACAAATCAGCTCACCTGTTGTAGTTCCAACAGAGTCTGTTCTTTCTGTGTTAAAATAAAGCTCAGACTGAAGTCAAACAAGCCTCAGATAGAGCGGTGCTTACAGTTAGCATCACACACACAGGGAATATTGATGATGTCAGTATCAGTATCAATAGAAGAGAATTGTAAAAAGTAATTTTGTATACACTGTAAATGATTCAAATTACCAATAATTGATATATTATTACCAGCAACTACAAGTACATAAAAATATACTTTCTACTGGGCAGCCTGACTTCTGTGAAAGCCCTCTGAGACTGCCTGTTATCAGTAGCTCTGGCAGACGGGCTGCTTTTAGTAGCCTTTTAGACACAAACACACATACACACGCACATACACACGCACATACGCACGCACATACGCACACACACTCACATACACACACATCCGCCTGCCCTGCACAAGCCCCTCACGCCCATTTGTCGTGTGAGGTTTACACGGCCGGATTACAGAAATCTCCTTTCACTAGAGTGTTGTACGAGAGGACAGATTTGCTCCACCGGAAAGACTTGCCCTCACAAAGAGACGACCGCTGGGGCCGGCCGGTGTCCAGGGAGTTCTCTGTCATCCCCTTTCACATGTGGCATGTCTTATGTCAGATTAAAACTGTTACTGTGTATGTGGGACTCGTACTATTAGCCTGTGAAGATACGACCGTGACCTGTGTTCTCTGGGTTTTTCCTACCTGATTTTCATTCCTGGTGTTTTGTTTCATTCTCACATGTTTAAATGTGCACTGTGTAACTTTTCTAGTGGAGGGTCCGTCGCCTATTTGTTTCTATGACATTAAACAGCTCGACTTTCCATGTATTCAATTACAAGTGGTTTTGTAGCTCAGAAATACCTAGAAAAACAGACTGTTCTGACTGTAAGCAGGGTTACCTCCTCACAGATCTGACCTGCAACTTGGTCTGGTTTGGTCTCCATGGAGATAGAAAGGTTTAATACCATACTGTGAATCATTCCAGACAAATCAGTAACATCTCCATGGAGATAAGCATTTGACGGACCACCAGAAAAGCACCTTTAACATAAACACCCTGCAAATTTAGGCAGGTTCTTCTCGCAAAGAGAAGTGCTCTACTGTGTGTTTAAACTCTATTTACTTTCACTAGAATCAGTTGGATAATTTCAGCCCTGGATTTGTCAATCTCTGCTAAACAAAAGGTAAATGGTAGTTGTTAATTTAAGGTGGAGATAGGAAACAGAGCGTTGTACAGCCTAACAATGCAGGATTAACCCATTAAGTTTCTATGCAAAATTACATAGCACACAAATCTTTAGCAAAAGTTCAATTTGTCAACTGGACAAAAGCTTATTTGGTCAAATACATTTCACAGCCCATCCAAGCTGCTTCTTCAGTTCTGGTCAGAATGCTGGTGGACAGACTTGTAATTGTCTGCAGGGAGGAGCTAACTACAATGAAATTACTATGAAACTATCAGACCTATTTGTTTACAGTTTCTGTTAGTTAGGTAGGCCTATTAAATATGCAGTGGGGGTGGAGTGTGGGGTCTGGTTAGCAGAACCATTCAGGGCCATAATGGGTGTTTTCACACCTCTGGACCTGACCTGGCTAACCCTATTGTTTTCTTTGTTTGTTTTGATTTAGGTTTGAGGATAGAGTTATAAATGGGAGACAAATGATGTCTGAGACGTCCATTTCTGTTCAAGGAAGGATTCTCTTTCTTGACAAAAATAGCCTCTTTAACTCCCCTCTCAAACCAGTTCTTTTCTCTGGCCAAGATCTGTACCTCACTGTCCTCAAAGAAGTGACCCGTGGCTTCTAGGTGGAGATGTACGGCAGACTGTGGTACACTCTGGCACGCCCGTCTGTGTTGGTACATCCTCTTGTGAAGTGGCTGTTTTGTTTCTCCAATGTAGCGCTCACTGCAGTCTTCACTTAACCTGGGAAATCCCAGGCTGCTTTGCACGATCATTCCGATCTGAAAGACAGCCTGGCAACGAGGCTAAGCGAGGGATCCTGAGCGGGAGAGCCAATCAGAGAGCGGGGAGGGGTGGAAAGACGGTGACGCGTACTACGCGACAAACGGAAGCGGGTCCACCTTCTCTCATATTTATCTTACACCAGGGGTCGGCAACCCGCGGCTCTGGAGCTGCATGCGGCTCTTTGATCCCTCTGATGCGGCTCAGTACAGTGGTCCCTCGTTTATCGTGGGGGTTACGTTGTAGAAATAACCCATGATAGGCAAAATCCATGAAGTAGTCAGCTTTATATTGCGTGTATAAATATGCGTGTATTTCACAGCTCCTCTGACCTGGCACCGCTGCGCTGTTGCGGGTTTTGTTGGGGAGAAAACTTGCAAACATACAGCACTTCAGTGCAGTGACGGACTGGGATCATCGGCCCTGGCAATTTACATCTACAAGCGGCCCCACAGTCTGTGGAACGGGAGGGAGAGGTTCTACAGCTCTGCACCAAACACAGAACTGTAGTGAGAACGCATCCGTGCGCTCTCAGGACTGGTTCCGCCGCCTGGACTCCAGGTTCCACCAGTTCGGTATGCGCAAACACTGCCGCTACTTTCCGATGCATTGACTACCCGGAGAAGTGTGCGCGCGGACAGGTGGTCAAATCCGTAATAGAGCACGGCCTTGGCCCTTCTGGCATGTGCTCAAATGCCAGACCGCTCAGTCCTCACTGCTTCAGAGTCACACTGCTCGTGATCGAACATTTAAATAAATCTGGCAAACTGAACGCATTCTGTACAGGAGACACGGAGGAGAATGAGTGACGGATCAGCAAAGGTCTACAGTCCCTCAGCCAATCAGGATGCAGAACACAATACGTGTTGATACACTATAAAAAAAATCAGCGAAACAGCGAGGGACCACTGTATTTAAAGATCCCATGACATGGTACTTCTTGATGCTTTTATATGGCTCCTTAATGGTTCCCTAATACTGTAAATGAATCCTTCTTCAAAATCAACACTCAGTGCATGAGAAACAGAGATATGATGAAAGAGTATTTTTTTCTCTCTCTGAACAGGCCATTATGGGCGTTGTTGCTTGAAAGCAAATGAGGAGAAAAGAGCTGGCCTATAGTAGAGGGTGGGGGCGTGGCCAAACTCTCCGCTCTCAGCTCTCAGTTGATCCATTTCTGTGTTTTTGCACGGGGGGAGAGATTTGAAGCATTCCATTGAAAAATAAACACATTTCCACAGAAAATAAAATTAAACCACTGCTGTTCAAAGGTCCAGAGGCTCAGATAAGGGACTTCCGAGCCTAGAAACACTCGGACGTGCCTCCAGGCAAATAAAAAAACACATTTCGCATTGCCTAGCGCATTCACAGTCCAAACTCTCTGGGCGTGATTTACAGAGACGCTGAGTACAGACAGACGGGGGTGGAACTGCATTTGCATTTCTTTTTTCGATCTGACGTCAATAAGGTGCCTTGTTCAAAATCGCCCGTTTGAGCTCCGATTTTTTGTAACGCAGAAAAGGATCGCAAATGCTCAGTTTAGACATTTTGCAACTTTTAACCATGGGGGGGCTAAACAGGGTAGGGGAGCTCACATTAACGTTCAAAAACCTCAGAAAGTGAAAATTTCATGCCATGGGACCTTTAATTAAGGTCGTTTTCATACCAGGAAAGTCCGATAGTTCACTTGCTTTGGTCCGGACCAAATGTTGTTGTTTTTTTTGTTTTTTTTTGGTGCGGTTCGCTTTCACACTGCAGTTTTTCCCCAAGCGAACTAACATCTATGAACAAAACCACGTGTGCTGAGGTCCCTCAGCCATTGGACAAAAATGAGCCCTGTCCAAACGGCGTGTCCAAACCCGGAAGGAGGAGAATACACCGGTCTTAAAATCTCTGCATTGGCTCACTATGAGTTTCAGGATAGATTTTAAAGTTCTTTTACTGGTTTTTAAATGTCTTAATGGTCTTGGGCCTTCTTATCTTTCAGAACTGCTTTCTTATTACGAACCTTCACGGGCCCTGCGCTCCTCCGGCAGCAGGCTCCTGGTCATTCCCAAGGTCAGGACACAGACTCACGGAGAGGCGTCTTTTCAGTACTATGGCCCTCGTCTATGGAACTGCCTGCCGGAGGACCTCAGGGCTGCAGAGAACGTTTATTTTTAAGAGTGGGCTCAAGACTCACCTGTTTAGCCTGGCCTTTGATTGACTTCGGTCGCCTGTTTGCTTGTCTTTTGTTTGTTCTTTTGTTTGTTTGCTTGTATATCTGTTTGTTGTTTGTTCGTCTGCTTGTTTGTCTGTTTGCTTGTTTGTCCATCTGTTTTTTTGTTTTGTTTTTTTCTGGCAGCACGGTGGCTGAGTGGCTAGCACTCATGCTTCACAGCAAGAAGGTTCGGGTTGCCCGGGCCTTTCTATGTGGAGATTGCATGTTCTCCCCGTGTCTGGGTGGGTTTTCTCCGGGCTCTCCAGTTTCCCCCACCAACCTAAACATGCGCCATAGGTAAAATCCTCCAGCTTAGGGCCTGACCAAGCCTAAATAACAAAACAAAATTATAGGGATGGTCCCCGGGTCAAATATAGAAACAACTTCTCCTGTGCGAGATCAATAAAGGTCAATCTTCTAATCCTTGACCACTGTAAGGCGCTTTGTGCTACAATTTTGTATGAAAAGCGCTTTATAAATATTGTTTGATTTAATTTGATTGATTAATGGTGTTACGTGCTGTTTTCAATCTAGCCTTAGCGATATGGTTTGCTCAGTTTTTACAGTTCTCACAAATGTTTGAGCAGCATTGTGAGGTTTACACTATTTTACAATCAATTTCCAAACGACGAAGACACAGGGCAAGACGGCTACGGAGGACAGCGCTCATGCGCGCATCAAGTTCTGACTCTGGAGAAAATGGCGGCGTTTCCTTCTCTTCTCCCCAGTCATCGCTCTAACTACATCATCGAGTACAACTGACATATCTTTTGAATGGGGAAAAAAGTCATCAAAATGTTGCATATAAATTAGGACTAGAGCCACCTCTCTTTGATACTGTGCAACACATTAAGGACAATCATGGGCTAATGTAGATGCTTCAAGCACTTAGATAATGACACAAGCACTTTCAATTACACAAAATGGCTTTGCTTAGTAGATCTGTTCAGATTTGTGTTATGATGTGTTTACTTAAATGACGTGTATGATATTTCGTTGGGGTTTAACTCAGATTGGTAGTGGTCTTAGAGTCTGTTGTTGCAGGCTGGAAGCAGTGATCGAACATATCGAAGTAAAATTAGGAACATACTGTGTAGTATTATTTTTACATATCTGTACTTTATTTAAGTATATACTTACAAACGCTTTCATGCCTAAAGTTGATACTTTTTACTTTTTTGACTACATTTGGGAGCAGGTAATAGTACTTTCTACTCCACTACATTTTTGAACTGGACTGAAAAGTAAAGGTATTTTTTTATTTTATAAGTAGATTTTTTCATGTGATACTTTTACTTGAGTATTTTTTGTATCTGTACTTTTACAAAACAAGTAACAGGTAATTCAATACCTGTGGTTGGAAGCTTCATCCTCATCCAGGACATTTGTTTCTACACAGCCACCACCGAGAATGACGGGTAAATTGTCTTAATCATTCACTGCTGTTACACTACAGAATATGAGAATGCAATGATTGATGGACAGAGTTAAGTCTGTCTGTGCTAAGCTGCCAAACAAAGGCAATAATTCAGGTTGTGCAATATGTAAATGAGTCTGTTTAATTCAAGGTTACACTGTGACACTAGCGCTGGAGCTCCATAGAAACAAACAAGTACAGCTCATTCATTCTGATTTATTTCACCAATGTGTATGTGTGTGTGTGTGTGTGTGTTCCTCACCTTCCACGGTGGTTGGTCTCTCTCACTCTCATCCAGCTTGGGTCCAGAGGCCTGAGAGCTTGAGAGCTCTGTGCAGTATCTTTATAACCACTCCTCCAGTTTGGGGGTTACTGCCCCGAGTACTCTGACTACCACGGGCACCACTGATGTCTTCACCTTCCAGGCCTTCTCCAGCTCTTCCTTGAGCCTCTGGTATTTCTCTAGTTTCTTGTGTTCCTTTTTCCCGATATTACCATCGCTTGGTATTGCAATGTCCACCACCACGGCTCTGTGCTGTTGCTTATCCACTACCACTATGTCTGTATTTGGAGTCTGTATTTGGAAGTCCCACAGGATCTTGGCTCGGTCATTCTCCGCAACCTTCGGAGGTGTTTCCCACCTTGACCTTGGGGTCTCCAGCCCGTACTCTGCACAGATGTTTCTGTACACTATGCCCACCACTTAGTTGCGTCGCTCCATGTATGCTTTCCCTGCCAGCATCTTACACCCTGCAGTTATGTGCTGGACTGTCTCAGGAGACACTTTGCACAGCCTACACCTTGGGTCTTGTCTGGTGTAGTAGATCTGGGCCTCTATTAACCAAGGCCTGCTCCTGTGCAGCCAGGATGAGGGCCTCTGTGTTTCGGTGGTACGCCCCATGTAGAGGCTTGTCCTGCCATGATGGTCCCTCCAGCACCTCTTCCTCTGAGCTCCACTGTCTGAGGCATATATATACAGTATATATATATATATATATATATATATATATATATATATATATATATATATATATATATATATATATATAAGAGAGAGAAAGAGAGAAAGAGAGAGAGAGAGAGAGAGAGAGAGAGAGAGAGAGAGAGATACTGATATCATAACATACAGTGAGTTTGTGGGTCTAGTCATTAATCGAAATCATCAGGTTCGGCATTTGTGAATTTACAAACAGTTTTTCCTATTAATAACATTGTACTTTGCCATCAAATAACCAAAAAGTAAATGCACACGTTGAACCTGATAATTTTTATTATTAACTCTTCCCTGAACTCACTGTATTACAGCAAAATACTGCATTTTGACTATATCAATTTTAGCTGCCCTGCATTTGTATTATCATGAAAACACCTATTTGATCATAACTATTTTGGTCATGCCTTGGCCCTGATAGCTTAGACATACTTCTGTACTCAAATGCAAGCTTGTGTTGTCAAAGCAGTGGATGTAACAGATGTGAGCATGATAGAAATAGAGCGTTGTCACTGAGCATAAATGGCTATGTTGGAAGACTGCTAGATGCGACAAACAGGAGAAAGAGCGGCCCACATTAGTCCCAGGCCATTTGTGTCATTCCCATCTCGGACACGTTTCGGAAACACCTTCACTGGGCCCAATGAGGCTGCACTGATGGGAAGCTACCTGCACATAGAGAAGTGAAGAAGAGACACCCCATCCCATCAACGGGGGCTGGCTATTCGAACATGCAAACTATACAGGAGGGAGGAAAAAAATGATTGACTTTGTGGTTAGCTGAGTAAAAGAAGACAGAGAGCCATTATAGTGGGCTATGCTGCTTTTATCTGTTGGATGTCCCATTCATGGGTTTCAGACAAATGATTTCTTCTTGATTTGAATGATTTCATGAAGATTTGTCTCATTCAAAGGATCAAGTATTTTGATTTGATCCGCGTACTTGCTATTCATGGGTTTCTTATGCTTTCCTGTTTTTTCACGAGTTTCAGTTTCCTGTTCACAAGAGATATTTTGAGGACTTTTACCCATTCAAAATACATATTACTTTGTTTTGAATAGTTAGTTACCATAGAAACAGACCTAGATTTTCATCACTCTGAAACCCATGGATACCAATCGAGGACCGTTGCCATATTTTAAAAATCATGAGTCTGATAATCTTTTAATGATCACCTTGAGCAGAGTGGTGTACTTAAAGGTCCCATGGCATGAAATTTTCACTTTCTGAGGTTTTTGAACGTTAATGTGAGCTCCCCTACCCTGTTTAGGCCCCCCCAATGGCTAAAAGTTGCGAAATGTCTAAACTGAGCATTTGCGATCCTTTTCTGCGTTTGAAAAAAACACAGCTCAAATGGGCGATTCTGGACAAGGCACCTTATTGACGTCAGATCGAAAAAAGAAATGCAAATTCAGTTCCACCACCGTCTGGATCTCCACCTCCTGTCTCTGGAAATCACGCCCAGAGAATTTGGACTGCGGAGGAGCTACGCAATGTGAAATGCGTTTTTTTATTTGCCTGGAGGCACGTACGAGTGTTTCTAGACTCAGAAGTCCTTTACCCAACCCTCTGGACCTCTGAAACAGCAGTGGTTTAATTTTATTTTCTGTGAAAATGTGTTTTTTTTCATTGAAAAGGCTCTCCTTTCCTCCTTTGCGCTTACACACGCGGAAGTGGGGCCAGGCACAGCGCACCACTAAAACAAGGAACCAGCGGCGCATTTGCCCCCCCCCACCCGCTCCTCTAACCAATCTGTCTCCTTCTCATTTGCATTCAAGCAACAAGGCCCAGAATGAGTTGTTCAGACAGAGAGATTATGACTCTGACTCTGTACATGTGTCTTTCTCATGCACTAAGTGTTGATTTTGAAGAAGGATTAATTTACAGTATTAGGGAACCATTAAGGAGCCATATAAAAGCATCAAGAAGTACCATGTCATGGGATCTTTAAAACCAAAGCACTAATCAATGGTGTTCATATTAAAGGTCCCATATTACACAAAATTGATTCTTGTGAGCTTTAGGCCATGTTATATTGTTGTTGCCTCATATACCACCTCGTATACCCGCAGTTGTGGTTTGTTTCATTCACACATGTTTAAGTACTGCTTTAATATTAGACTGTCTACATCTCCAGAGCTGAAAATACTCTGTTACACCGTGTGATGCCATGAAGCAGTAGTTTCCAACAGCTACTTTTTTACCTTTTGTTCAGCAGAAATTGGCAATTCCAGGTCTGAAATCATCTAAATGATTCTATCGAAGGTGTATGCAGGGTTTGTGTGTTAAAGAAATCACAACTCCAGGTATGTTTTTAATGCGTAAACCACTTTATACCATAAACTAGAAAATAGTGTAATATGGGCCTTTAAAATGACAAAACAGTCAAAATGTGTAAAATGTGTAAATACGACTATGGTCTATATATAATGTATGTTTGAAAATGACAAAATGAAAATGAAAAAGGCATGTGGCAGATTTATTTTATTTTCGTTGACTTCTTTTTATTTAATCTTTATTTTATGACAATGTTGTTTGTCTTTTTACACTTTTATTAATGAAATAATAGTTACAGATTAGATGAAATCATGTCCATTATTAGTGTCTTTAGATAGTATTAGTTAATTACTTCTTTGTTGCACGCTATATGTACTTCATTTGTGTCACGTTTTATTCCTGGTAGCACAGATGTGAATACGTGACCAGTGTTTTTACATACTTTCCATGATAAAACATTTGTTCTGGTCTCCTTTGCTTTGCAGAGATTAGTTGAATATTAAGTTAACACAGAATTATTGTAATGTGACGACGATCTGCTGTTGGTGTGCTCCGCAAAATGAAAACTCTGCTTCATTTACTGCCTCGTATTGTGCTGTATATTTCATTATGCTTCATAATGAGACCGTAATATGCTTTTTGGATTTGCTTGTTTTGTCTGCAGTTTTATAGCAGCCCCCTGTGCATTGAGTATGTTTTGTCTGCTTACCGTATCTCTTACCCAGGTTCACAGCAGCAAATTCTCCCATAATTCAGCTGTAAAACAATGAAATACATATCTTGTGTTAGGGCAAGATTATTCATAAGAAGGCATATATTTCTTCTGCTGAAAATGTGAATATTAATTGGCTATTCTCTGAGCTTTGTGTGTGGAGAATGTGTATATTTGCATTAGACTCCAAATGGAAAACAGCTTGGGGATTGAAGTGAACAGTTCATTTCAAGCTAATATCAAATAAACTGTCTTATTATTTACACAATACAAATCTGTTAATTATATACGTAAACATAATTAATTCTCAAGATTGGGGCTGTATAATAACATTGCAATTTTAAACCAGTATGAGCTGAAACTTTTTGAGCACATTGGCTAGTGTGTGTTTTTATTAGGGTTATTATTAGGAAATACACTTTTTGGAAAGATGATGCTATGCAAGACAGGTTGCACTGGATTAGCTCTGAATGAAGATAAATTGAATTACTTATAGGCCTATTATATTCAATGGTCAGAGCTTAGGTGAAGATTTGTGCTTTTTTTCAATGGAAGAGACAATTAAAGGGCCTATATTACACGACAGTATTTGATTTGTATTATAATGTTGTTTCCATATTGTTTGTTTTGTTTCATTTACACATATTTAACACACAAATCCTGTATATTTAGGCTGAGTTCTTCTCTCAAACATAAAACATGCAATGTCATGTGGTAATACAGGATGTGCTCAATACACCTTCGCTAAAATCTCTGCAAGGTAGAAGAGAACATTTTGAGCTTTGGAGATGTAAGTAGACTAAAAATGCAGAATTACTCAAACATATGTGAATGAAATAAAACACAACAGTCTAACATAAAGCTCACAAGAGTGAATTTTGTGAAATATAGGCCCTTTAAGATGGCAGTCTAGAATGCGTCATTCAAATACATCCCAGTTTGAGCCTGATGCTGCAGATAGGTGACACATTATGGCAACTATGAATTAGCAGGATAAACATGAGCTTAAGAGATAGTTGTCTGTACCATTTAGATCCCATACGGACCATCTGATTAAAGTCTTAACGAGGAAATGATTATATGAATGAAAGCTTATTGACTGTGTTGATATGAACTGCCATGTAATAGGATATCGAGGCTGACTTATTAGCGCCATTAGGGATACTAAAAATTGTTATGGTTAATTACACAATCATCTGCACCTACTGTCAATGGCTAATGAGAAGTTCTCTGCTCAGACTGATTGGTCCTGAGGCCATTGGAATCTCAAAGCCTGTTGCAGTGTTAAAGATGAGCTGCGGAGTGGGGGAATGGTACAGCATAGTAATGTAAAGAGACAACTAATGTGACACATGGGATCTGTTACTGTGAGGAAACTGTCTTAACCCCAATTATGGAGTGTTGAACGTGCAGTCATGCTTATCTGTCTAGGTGGAAGAAGTACTCTATTTTGCTACTTAAGTAAAAATGGAGATACTGGAGCAAAAAAAAAAAAAAAACTCAAGTAAAAGAAAAAATCTAAAATAAAACCTCAGCAGAAAGTTTAAAAAAAAATGTAGTGGAGTAGAAAGTACAGATACCTGCTATCAAATGTAGTGATATTAAAAAAATATCCACTTTAAAATCTAGATTCAAGATTCAAGATTGTTTATTTGTCATATGCAGAATCAACACAAGGTCAACAATGCAATGAAATGCTTAGGATCAGAAGAACGTTGACTCGCTAAGATAGTCAGGAAGTACTAATAACATGCAATAATAGTACATGGTAAAAAAAAAAGTGTTGCAAAAGTGCAGGGGAAGAAGTAAACAATATAATAAACAATATAATAAAATATGTAATAAAATATAATAGAAAATACAAGGTACAATGTACAAGGTGCAGGTAGGATTAAATCAAAGATCAAATAAGGTGTAAGTATTTCACAGATTCCACATAATATGGTGTGGTGTAGGTGTTGCATGTGGATTTCGTATTGCACATAGTATGGTATAAATATTGCACATAGGTTATTGCACTGATTATTGCACAGGTAACAGTAATTTACAGTGAGGTAGTGACAAACATGATACATTCATACAGAGCAGCAGCAGTAAACATATTATGCATAATGAAAGGTAGTTTAGTGCAGTATTATTGAGAGTTCAGTATTATTTAGAGTATTACCCAGAGTTCAGTAGTCTGACAGCTTGGGGGTAATAGCTGTCTTTGAGTCTTTTTGTGCGTGCTGGCAGGCTCCTGTATCGTCTACCAGAGGGTAGCAGACGGAAGAGTCCTTGTGCCGGATGAGTATGGTCCTTAGTGATGCTGCGTGCCTTACGCAGACCCCTGCTGTGGTAAATGTTCTGGATGGAGGGGAGACTGCTGCCAGTGATGTCCTCTGCCGCTCGCACCACCCTCTGTAGTGCTTTGCGGCTCTGAGCGGTGCAGTTCCCATACCACACTGTGATGCAGCCCGTCAGCAGGCTCTCGATGGTGCACCTGTAGAAGTTTGTGAGGATGCTGGTGTTCATACCAAACTTCCTCAACTTCCTCAGGAAGTTGAGGACTGAAATAAAGTACAGATAAATAAGTAAAGTAACAGTAAAGTAAAGTACAGATAAATAAAATGTATACTTAAGTACAGTACTTCGTTATGTTCCACCACTGTCTGTCTGCAATATTTTATAAACCCAGTGCTTGAACATTTGAGTTATGTGATGTTGCCCACTGATTGGGGCCTGTCCTTGCATAATAATCCATTAATAATTTCCCCTTTTCACTACGTGGTCAAAATTAGATATGAGTTGGTGCAATTTTCAAATCACCAAGGCTACAAGATAATAAGATAATTTAGATATACACTTTTAATTGAAAAATTTAAATACCATAATTTCCAGACTATTGAGCGCACCTATAGCTGCGACTATAGCGACTATAAACTAACAACAAAATTTTCAAAGAATTTTATTTTTTACATATTAAGCCCGCACCTGTCTATAAGCCGCAGGTGTCCACATCTTCAAGAACGTTTTCAAGTTCGGAGCATCTGCTTGTATTGAAAGCTTTTGTCGTCTTTTTGCATCAAGTCAGTTCGTTACGCTGTCGTCGCCACCGTCTCACCATTGACTCATCGATGCCAAGCTCACGTGCAGCAGCTCTATTTCCTTCTTCGACAGCCAGATCGAGCCTTTAGCTTAAAAGCTGCATCATATGCATTTCTTTGTGTTTTCCATGAGGAGATTGTGTGTATGAAGCGCAAAATAACTGTTCAAAACAAAATCAAACTAGCATCTTCCTCAGCACGTCGTCTCTCCACCTGTCTCTCTCGCTCTTGCACCCTGTCACTTGGCGCTCTACTGCACATGTCTCCTGCAGAAAGAGCAGCTGTCCTGTCTGGGATCATGTCAGGATTTCAGCAGATTTCAGGCTCTCCCGGGGGGGGTAGGTGTATCGATCAGGTATGAGTCGATGTCCGGCTACTGAAGTTTGAGACGTTTCTTCTTGTCACTCACTTACACACTCGTCTGCATTTAACGCATATGGGTCATTAAGATGTATCCCACTCACTAATGTTCATTCAACATCATAACTTATTTTATCACATGGCGATAAACTGTTTTAGTGCGCTGACAACAGCACTAGCGAGTGTTGTAACTTCATGTTAACCTCAAGGACAGCGGCGCTTTCTGCACTCAGGCTGCACGCAGATCCGCTTTGTTGATAAATGAATAATCCGTCCATATTAGCTGCATCATTGTATAAGTTGCAAGGTTCAAAGTGTAAGAAAGAAGTCAGTGTAAGAAAGAAGTCACTATAAGTGTAAGCTTATAGTCCGGAAATTACGGTACCTGCAGTTTAGACTTAACTGTAAGGCGCTTTGTGTTACAATTTTGTATGAAAACGCTTTATAAATAATGTTTGATTGCTTGATGGATTGATAGACTTCTAATAACGTGCTCCTGAATGCACTGTATTGGTTTGTCAGTTCATATTTCATCTTGTTTCATCTTGTGGAATTTACAATATGCAATACTGCATTACTTTGCTTTTTCTACCAGATAGTGCAGCCCTAGTCTTAAATCATGTGTTGTGTTTATGTGGTTGAGATCTCAACTTATTTAAACACACTCAGTTATTTTTATATTTACTTCTTGGAGCTGACACAAGCGTCTGACTACGTCCCAGAATTGTGCAGGTCCTTTTCGGTGCTGGTTCATAATAACATTGAGGTCTCCAGAAATAAAGTTTCTTTTAATCCTGTTCCACTTTCCCAACATGGTCTGATGAGTAATGCTTGTTCCCCTCCCACCTCCGACTCCACAGCCAAATTATTTATTTCTAACCCTCCTGTTTTCTACAGGACTGTGGCTGCTGCTGCTGCTTCTGCAAAAGCTATGGGTTTAATGTGTGCTCTAAACATCTAAATGGAAATCAGACAGACTGGCATAACAAACAATGTAACATACATAAAACTGTTTTTAAGATAAAGAAAATACAACATAGCAACATAAGCCCAAGCAAACATCCACCACTGAACATAAATAAGAGGCCAAGTATAACCATGAATTACTGTATATACCAGCAGGGATCTTTAAGTCATTCTATACAGGCAAATTCTTCCCAGACTTATATCCTATGTCTTATTAGTACTAATATTCTATTAGTTTTAATTCTATAATGCAGTATTCTGATTCGACCATGTATCGTAATACATTACAAAATGCATTACAAAGCAGGTATGTAATCAAATACAGTTTAAAGGTATTCTTCTTTATATCTTTATATAGTATAGCCCATGGTTATCTACTGCTCTCCACAATACTATGGCCATTCATCCCAGCTGTTAAAAACAATTAGAAAGTGACAGTACAGCTGCCCTCTGTACACAGGCTAAGTGCTGCTGTGTGTGTCACTGCTCTGGATCACTGAATAACTGTCATAGTCCCTCCTGAATCCCAGCGCCCCCTCTCTGCGCTCTCCTTCCTCTGCACACTCACTACTGTCAGCCCATCCTCTCTTTCATGTGCTCGGACGCCCCACCCCCACCCCTTTCGCCCACGGGGGTGCCGCCGGGGCTCTCAGCTGGCCTCAGGGTTTTGCTGATTGGCCGAGCTGTCAGGGCAGTGCAGGTCCCTTGGGTGCACATGACAGTGAAGTTTAGGTTCCTCTCTGACAATAACTGGAAACAAAAGTGCATAGGCTGCAGAAATGCTTACACTTACAACCTGTACCTTACTTTTAATTCATGTTTATACAATGAATGATTATGCAATTTAACAAGAAAAAAAAAAAAAAAAAAAAAAAAATATATATATATATATATATATATATATATATGTATAGAGAGAGAGAGAGAGAGAGAGAGAGAGAGAGAGAGAGAGAGAGAGAGAGAGTACAGTACAGGCTAAAAGTTTGGACACACTAATTTATGTACTTAACAAAAACATGTGAAATAATAAATAAGTCTTATATTTTTGATTTCTCAAAGTAACCACCCTTTGCTTTTTTGATAGTGCTGCAAACCCTTGGTGTTCTCTCAATGAGCTTAATGAGGTAGTCACCTGAAATGGTTTTCACTGCACAGGTGTGCCTTGTCAGGGTTACTTAGTGGAATTTCTTTCCTTATTAATTGGGTTGAGACGATCAGTTGTTTTGTGCAGAAGTCAGGTTGATACACAGCCGACAGCCCTATTGCACAACTGTTAGAATTGGTATTACTGCAAGAACAAATCAGCTAAGTAAAGAGAAACAAGTGGCCGTCATTACTTAAAGAAATGGTCAGTCAGTCTGGAAAAGTCTGGAAAATTGCAAAATTTATGAATGTGTCCTCAAGTGCAGTTGCAAAGACCATCAAGCGCTACAACGAAACTGGCTCACATGAGGACTGCCTCAGGAAAGGAAGACCAAGAGTCACCTCTACTGCTGAGGATAAATTCATCTGAGTCACTGGGCTCAAAAATTGTAAATTAACAGCACCTCAGATTAGAGACCAGATAAATGCCACACAGAGCTCCAGCAGCAGACACATCTTTACAACAACTGTTAAGAGAAGACTGCGCAGATCAGGCCTTCATGGTCAAATAGCTGGTAGGAAACCACTGCTACAGAGAGGCAACAAGCAGAAGAGATTTGTTTGGGCCAAGGAACACAAGGAATGGACATTAGACCAGTGGAAATCTGTGCTTTGGTCTGATGAGTCCAAATTTGAGATCTTTGTGCGACGCAGGAAAGGTGAACGGATGGATTGTACATGCCTGGTTCCCATTGTGAAGCATTGAGGAGGAGGTGTGATGGTGTGGGGGTGCTTTGCTGGTGATTGTTGGGGATTTATTAAAAACTGAAGGCACCATGAACCAGCATAGCTACCACAGCATCCTGCAGCGACATGCCATCCCATCCGGTTTGCGTTTAGTTGGACCACCATTTATTTTTCAACAGGACAATACCCTCAAACACACGTCCAGGCTGTGTAAGGGCTATTTGACCAAGAAGGAGAGTGATGGAGTGCTGCGTCAGATGATCTGGCCTCCACAATCACCGGATCTGAACCCAATCGAGATGGTTTAGGGTGAGCTGGACCACAGAGTGAGGGCAAAAGGACCAGCAAGTGCTAAACATCTCTGGGAACTCCTTCAAGACTGCTGGAAAACAATTTCCATATGACTACCTCTTGAAGCTCATCAAGAGAATGCCAAGAGTGTGCAAAGCAGTAATCAGAGCAAAAGGCGGCTACTTTGAAGAAACTACAATATAAGACATGTTTTCAGTTATTTCACACTTTATTTCACATAATTCCATGTGTTCATTCAGTTTTGATGCCTTCAGTGAGAATCTACAATGTAAATAGTCGTGAAAATAAAGAAAACACATTGAATGAGAAGGTGTATCCAAAAAAAAAAATAGATGGTCATTGAACATGTGTTACCCTACCAGTTTATCTTCTAGCTGCTCTTGTTGATTTACTAGAGATCCAGAATTCCTTAGACTTGGACTTAGACAAACTTTATTGATCTACAAGGGAAATTTTTTGGACACAGTACCTCACTAATCACAATATAATATAATAACAAATAGAAAATAAATGGTATTAATAAATTCTAAATAAGTAGCAAAAAAGATAGCAAGAGACAGGTGTCAAATGAGGCCATCCATCCGCCATCCATCCATCTTCTTCCGCTTTTTCCATTTCTGGGTCGCAGATCTACTGCCCAGAACACAATGCACCAGCCCCCATGAATCCTCCCACGGGTGGTGGGTCCACGGGAGGATGGCCCACGTCACAGCCGGCATTGATGTACTTCTGCCATGGGGCCTGAAGTCAAATGAGGCATAATTAAATAAGTATATATGTACAAGCCAAAATAAAATAGAAAATAAGTAATACAATATAAAATCACAGCTATATGTCTATACAAGAGACAAGAAAGACAGTGCAACAATGACATGATGATTGACAGGGCATAAGGTTATCCGTTACATAAGAGTTGTACAGTTGTATGGAGTATGGTATGAATGTGTCTCTTGTTGTTTGAGCGGAGCTGTAGGAGCCTGTTGGAGAATGAGCTCCTCTGTCCTTCTATGGTCTGGTGAGTGTCCATGATGGAGAGCAGTTTGTCCAGTGTCCTCCTTTGACAAATGTCTCCATCTCACAGCCGATAATGTGACCAGCTTTACGTATCAGTTTGTCAGTCTGTCCAGTGTCCCTTTTACTGATGCCGCTCCCCCAACAGACCACAGCAAAGTACAGAGTGCTGGCCGCCACAGACTGGTAGAAGACTTGACGAAGTAGAGTCTGCTCATGCTCTTCTTGTAGACAGCATTACAGTTGTCTCTCCAGTCCTGCCTATTGTTCACCTGGACATCAAGTACTTGTAGCAATCCACTATTTCCACCTCATGGCCCTGGATGATAATGGGCTCCACTGTTGACCTCTTCGTCCTGAAGTCAATCGCCTTTCCTTTCCTTAGTCTTGTCCACGTTCAGGAGCAGATGGTTTGCCTGGGACCTCTCCACCAAATTTGCAATCAGTGTCCTGTCCTACAGCTCCTGTCCATCCCTGATACACCCTACCACTGTATCAGAGAACTTCTGCAGATGGCAGGATCCGGAGCTGTACTGGAAATCAGAGGTGTACAGAGTGAACAGGAACGGAGACAGGACTGTACCCTGAGGGACTCCTACATTACTGAACACAGTGTCAGATAGTGTAAGACATGTCTTCATTTCATTACAAATACGTGAGTCTGGTCTCTGGTTAATCTCTTCAAGGTCAGATGGGTGTGATTCATGGCTGGACTAGCCAAATAAATATAGACAAATATGGGTTTTCACAAGGAAAAAACAATATATATATATATATATATATATATATATATATATATATATATATATATATATATATATATATATATATATATATATATATATATATATATACAGGCTTGGGGAGTAAGGGATTACATGGAATGGCGTTAAGTAAAAGGATACAAAAAAAAGGTAACTGTATTCCCCTACAGTTACAAAGAAAAAGACGTAATCAGATTACAGGTAAATTTAGTGAAAATGGGGATTACTTAGCAGGATTACAATTTGAAAGCATTTTATGTTATTTCATTTTTTCTTTTAAAGCCGGAGGTCATATGTAGGGAAAACAGAACGTACAGACGTGCGCCGCGTGCGCTCTGTGAAACAAACTTGCAGCGGCGCGCGCTGTGGAATACACTTGCAGTGGCTCGCACTGAACTTCACGCAGTTCGCGCACTACGGACTAAACTTGCAGCGGGCATGGTTTCAAAAAACGCATTTAAAACGGGTGGAAATTTAGGGAGAATTTTATTTTTAAAGAAGACAAAGGGAACAACATCACAGTACAGTGCAAATTGTGCCTTCCAGCAGTTAAACACCTGTCAATGTCCAAGGATTCTACTTCCAATCTCAAGAAACATTTACAGGTAAGATCGCTAATATTAACGCTTTGATACTGACAGGCCCTAAATGTCCTGCTTCAGTCATGTTATGTGTGAATATGAGTCATTTCTTTGTCTTGATTCATTGGTAGGAGCCAGTTTCGAGTTAGCTATCGACTAGCAAACTATTAGCAAGCTAGCTAACGTTAGGGTGACCATACGTCCTCTTTTGCCCGGACATGTCCTCTTTTCAGAGGCTGTCCGGGCTGTCCGGCCGGAGTTTATAAAATCCTTCAAATGTCCGGGTTTTTGATTCCCTTGGAAACGCGCTCTGAGAGGCGGAGTTCGAGTCGAACCCCGGAACGTGTATTAATTCATTTACAAACAAGCGCGCCACGCTCCGCACACACACGCACGCACGCACACACACACACACACACACACACACACACACACACACACACACACGCGCGCACGCACGCTGACAGGCAGGTAGACGCACTGCGAAGACACAGAAAATGCCGAAACGCAAATGCAGTTTCACGGATGAATTGCAAAAAAAGTACCCCTGTTTTCGCCCGGGGCGTGACAAGTGGGAGGCAGAATGACCAGGGAGAGGAGGAAGGCAAGGAAGACTGAAGAAAAGGAAAAAGAAGGAAAAAGGGACTGTTGACTTGAGGCATTATTTGTATATTTTTTTTCATTAGCCATTAGACACATTATTTTGAAGAATGGGCTTACTGAACATTGAAGAATAGGCTAACTCTCTTTTTATTTTTGTTTTTTCTTTTTTTTTTAACTAAGGTGTAAGTGTCAGCCTTAAGATTGCTTATATTAATAAATATATTATTTATAAAGCAACTGTTTGTGAGTGTTTTGGGCTATTTTTTAGTATATCCAGGTAAAGTGTTCTTTTCTGGGGAATTCAGAAGCACAAGTACGGTCACAAGTACACTTTGTGCATTTGTAGAACGATATTACAATATTTAAACATTATCTAGGCAACATAGTCATGTTAACTGATCCATGAAGACCCTTTAGACAATTCCGAGCAAAGCTGTCGTTAGATGTAGGCCAGCACGCAAGCTGGATGGAGATCCAGATATCCATCCTGTCCAGCTGCGGAGATCGGGCAAGATGACTGTCCCGGTAAAACTAAAACTTTAGCTGAAAATATAATTTCGTTGAAGTCATAGGTGTTTAGGTGTTTGGTTTAGTGAGTGACCTTGTTTACTAGTGACTTGGCTTATAGTGATAACAGTTGTTAAAACTACACATAGAACTGTACTTGTCCTCCTAAAAACTTTTAATTGTATTGTAATGTTCTTGTTTTCTTGTTGTTATAGGATATTTGGTGTTAAAGTAATCCAAAAGTAACTGAAAGTAATCAAGTTACATTACTTTAATATTATAGTACCGGGATTACGTTACTGAATACATATTTTAAGGAGTAACTAGTAACTGTACCGGATTACATTTCTAAAGTAACCCTCCCAACCCTGTATATATATACCATAACTTCTAACTTTTGTGCTCTGCCTTGCCTATTGCCAGTAATTAGATGTAACCCATTGTTTACTATAATTTGAGGGACTGTAATAACATATTAACATATTCTTTTACCTACATGTAGTTTAAATTTTCTTTTATGCCTTTTTAAGCCACTATTACAAATCTATCTGGAAGACAGCAATAAAGGAGCTAAATCCACGTTGTCAGTGGACTACCCCTGGTTCTATCACAGAAAGGTAAAACTGCACAGGTAACATTACCACTCTGCTCCTCAGGTTTTCAGGCTGCTTTGCACTCTTTAGGCCTGCCTCTACCTCCTCACCACGTCTTCATGGCGATTATCTCCTGGGATGTTCCTTTGTGTGCCCATGACCATGCCAAGTATTGTGCTGGGAGAAAAGCAGCCTTTTTAATGAGCTGCGCCTCTCCGGGGGTCTGTGGTGGGTTTGGGCTGCTAAGACAAGACCGTCGCCCTTGATCTCCCACTGTTCCTATCACAGAATGGTGAAAACGTGCTTTCAGTTACCCAGAGAATTCCTTTGTAACGCTCCATTCTGCAGAGGCCCATGGGGATTAATGCCATTACTAATACACACAGACTCCTGTGCGCTGCTTGGATGCTTAGAGAGCAGCTCACAGCACATCTGTATCACAGGGATAATGTTGAAATTTGCTTTGCAGTTCTATAACTTTCATTCATTTGTGCAGTTATCACCCTTTTCCTCAATCTTCCATGTGGATAATGGCATTATCAGGTGTACCCAAGACTTTTCTAGTAACACTGTAGAAATTGGTGATAACTGAAATTAGTAGGCTTTGTTAATATGAATGCGTATTTAATGTAGAGATTTGTTAATATAATCCCACTTTGCAGAGTCGTAACCTCAAGAAACCTTAGAGACTCAAAGAATTAAATTGAATTGACCAAAGAATAAAATGGATGGGACTGTCTGGGTAGCACTGTCAGCAGGAGCAGGCGGACCTTCCTACAGTGTCAGTATTGATGGGCTTTTCACTGCCGGAGTCCCGCTGGGAGGAACAGGAGGAGGCAGGGAGATGGAGCTCCACATGGCACTGCAAATGCAGACTAACTTAATGAGACAGACAAGTGTAGAAATAAATTTTTTTGGACAGAGTTTTGACAACCGGATGTACTAAAGTTGAATATGTCATCAATGACAAAATGTTCTTTAGTTTTAAACTAAACTACAAACCTGCTGACTTGTTTTTTACTTTTACTGTCTGTGTGGTTACTTCATCATGTATTAATTTCACAGTTGCCATTGTTGAATAACTGATGAATGATTATTACCATATGAGACAGTTAAATAAAAAGCAATGTAATCAAAATGCTGACATTTTACTCAAGCTGAATGGATCCTTTAACAGTACATTTACATTTTAACAGTTTGGTGCCCTGAATCTAAGCCCATTCAGTTTCTTTGTAAAGATTGTAAGAAAGATTGTAAAGGCAAAAGGAGAAATTCAGTTTGTCAACTGGACAAAGTTTATTTAGTCGAATACGTTTCGCAGCTCATCCAAGCTGTGAAACGTATTCGACCAAATAAACTTTGTCCAGTTGACACTAAGATTGTAAAGAAAAAGAATTCTCATTCAGTCATTAATAAAACTGTATGTAATTTTGATATTTTTATGTTGTGTATGAAGTTAACAAAAATACCACATTTCTTGAACATTAATGCATATATCTCCTTATGGTTCAGTTGATTTAAGGTGTAGAGCAGGAGCTTCTTGCTTCATTCCCCATTCTGTTTGCGCTCCTTAATGGACTGTCTGGACTGTGTGCTGTGTTCTTCATAAGAATAGGGATGAGAGTGTGCGGCGCTGGCTGTCACTGCTTCTCACTTGAGAGATATTCAACCTGAACTCACTGCAGTTTCTCTTCAATGTGACTATTTTTAAAACCAGCTCTTCTTGTGACACCTGGAAAACTGACACCTCTCCCCTCCACACTGCAGCTGATGTTATTGTATTTTGGGAAAGAAGAAAAGTTGGAAAATGACAAAACTTATAGCGCTTCTTTTTTTCCTAATTGGGAATTTTGTTGCAGTTTTGTCAGCCCCTCACCCATCTACGGTTCTTTCATCTCCAGCCTCACCAAACCCTCCCTCCATTTTACTGTTTTGTGGGCTGTTTGCATGGACAGCCCATCAGATTATTCACTTCCGCCATCAAAAGCAAGGCCCATCAGCTTTGAAGAGTGACAAGTGCGCAGCAGGATAGATCAAAGCCTTGCAAAACGGAAATTTAAGAGCGAGTTAAAAAGCGTGCCGTTTTTGCCTTTTCCCTCATGTTCGACAAAGAGGAACAGGTACTGGAGCAGCAGGGGCAGAGCAGGTACTATCAAACAGACAGCCTCACAGAGTTATAGTGTACAGCACAGATACTTTGATATGCTTTTAACGTTGTGATTCATCCAGATCCATTGCACTATACCCCACAGTAGTGCAAGATTAAGTGTAGTGGGTGGACAGATCCAGATTGAACGGTGCACGGTGCACAGTCTTAGGTGAGGATGAAACTATTGCTTCTAATGTTAACGAAAGAAATCTTATTTCAATATATACTTAAATGGAACTGTGGAACTCTCATCTTAGTTTGGATATATTAGGATATAACTATAGGTACTTTGAGGGACCCATCGCGCCACACTTGAACCGAGGCCTTGCGCAACTACGGACCACATACAGTATCTGCATAGTTGCCAGTTAAATTACTTTTTCTTGTATTTACAATAAACAATTTTAGGAGAAAAGAATTAATAATGCAGAAATATAGGGGACCTGTAATATGTACAGTTTTGCACAAATTAAAGTATTGCTTTCAGGGCTCTCAAGTCTCACGCATTGAGAGTGTGACACACGCAATTCGACGTGTTCACACGCTCACACGCCACACATGGCATTTCTCATGCTGATTTTTTTTTTTTTTGGTGACCAGAAAATCGGTCTGTGTTAGTCTGGTTAACACCTGACCATATCACAAGTGAGATATGGGTCTGGAAACTCGCTTCGAAAAATCCCGTAGCGGAGGTGTGGTTAGCGATTGCCAATGGCCGTTTATTGGGCGTTATGAATGTCTATCATTGAGCGTATACGTAAGTCCATAGCCAATCATGTCAGTTGTCAGTTCAAACTACAAGCTTCCGTTTGTCATGTAGTACGCGTCACCGTCTTGCCACACCTCCCCCGCTCTCTGATTGGGGCCCTAAATCTGGGACTCTCGCTTGGACGAGTTTCCAGGCCGCCTTCCAGTTCGAAACGAACGGAAGTGGCCTGGGAATTCCCAGGCTAGGTCTGTGTGGCTCAGTTTATGCAGGCACCGCGTGTTTTCAGCGAAAAAACTCCCCCTCCCTCCTCCCCGTCCCGCTCCCCGGAAAAAAATCAGCTAATCAGAAAATAGATTGTTCTGTTGTTGGGCAGACTGAACACGAGGAAACGGTGATGATAAAACAAACTGAGAACCATCAGGTAATAACTTCATTTATATAACTCTCATTAGTTGCTTTGTAGTTTAAGTTTGCTCTTTAGACAAACATTTACAGCAGGGCTCTCAAGTCTCACGCATTGAGAGAGACAATGCGTCTCACGCACGACCCCGCTCAAAACTTGAGAGCCCTGTGCTTAACTAGCTGTTGGTTGATTTATATTTTAAGTCTTATTGTAATTCATATGCAAAAAGTACAGTAAAATAAAAGCTTTTTCAGAACTTTCTTGCCAATATTGTAGAATGGTAGATCAACTGTCATACATTATAGTCCTAACAGCAACCAAAAAACTTGGTCTCTTTGATCTGACAGTCTAATTTTGTGTGCTTATTTTTTATGGTCGAACTTTTTTCATAATCAGCTCAAAGTATAAGAAGTCTTCTTGTCAGTAAGTGTTTCCTATTAAAGGAATCCAGATATTTGGCACCTACTGTCTAAATTCTGCTCTACAGCTGTCAGAGCGTGACTGAGAGGTCTGTCTCCTCTAGTTGGTATGATTAGAACAAATGCACTTGAGTGCACAAATGCAATTCATTTTCCTTATTAAACTTACTTACCCATTTAAAGCAGCCCTGTTTCTACAAACTTTAGCTGCAGCTGTGCTAGAGGTGATTTCCATATTTGGCCTCTGTGACATGTACTTTGTATGCCAGCAGTTTACAGTGCCTACATAGACTTGCCTCTGATAATCCTGCAATAAAATCTCATCTTTATTGTTAAAATATCAGAGCACAATGAAGTGTAATTATACTGAGTAAATGTCAGAGCATGTAACCTTTAGATTCAAAGAACAGTTGCTGTTTCCTCGGTCTGTCAGATTAACTCAATTATTATTATTTTTATTTTTTTTATGAAACACTTTTCACAGCACTGAAAATCCTGATGATAAAGTAAAAGAATATCTTTTATGATGAGTTGGCACTCACAGAGGTCAGCAACAACACAGTTACTGTGTGGGAAGTGTGTCGCTCAAAGTAACAGAAGAAGCAGCAGGGACTTCAAATAAGTCAAAATTTTCCCCCTCATGTTTGTCAAGTGTGATTTTATTCTTTAATTATTAATTTCCTGAACATAAAAAATAATCATTGCCATTAGCACAAAAATACAATTCCTAAAATGCTAATACAAAACCAGATGTTTTAGTAGCAATGGAGTGGATCTAGACCCCTTATTTAAAAACACTAGTGCAAATTTACTATTAGAAATGAATTAAACTGTATTGTAAAGTGTATTTACATTTGTATAATGTTAGTTACATCTTCATTGTTACGGGCCATATTATTTATTAGTTGCCTGGAAGAATCCATGACTCATTGCTGTACCAGCGGCGAGTCTGGTAACGCTTGGTCCAGAATGCGCTGCTGTTGCGCTTAGACAGACAGCTAAGTGAACCAATCAGAGATTGCGCCATCTTGATTCAAAACTGAGGAGGAACTTCCGCTGCCTAAGAGTGACTTTGCGGGCAAAGGCGGGTGCACTGACGTCACCATCTTTGAACGAATCAGAATCGCGGAGTCCGTTTTTAACCGGAGGAGCGAGGGTGGAGCGAGGGTGTCCAAATGGTATCGCGGTGTATAGGAAATACAGAGAGATATCATTTGGCTGGCCAGGTAAATTTATTAGCCATCAAGCACATATCTGTATGAATATGATGTTAGCGCAGTACACTGCTAACCCTAATCATCCTTGTTCAGTGTTTAATTCCACATTATGTGCATTTTAACGGCTCTGTATGGGTGTATTAAATCCGAGCAGACCGAAGCAGCAGTCTGGGCCTCTAGGTGCCCATCACTGTGAATGCGTGCTCTCTCCCTGATGCCTTTGAGTGGGTCATGGAGATGTGTGTGTCCACTGAGCGCTCCCCTGCCTCCCCGGTGTGACCTACGGGGGTATTTGATGTGCCCTAAAGGTGCGGTGAGGTAGCCCAGCCCATAAAGAGCTATAAAATAAAAAGGCAGACATGAGAGAGGACTACAACACAGGCCCAAGCCATTAAGCTGGGACCAGACATAAAAAAGGCTATCAAAGAGTGTAAACCTCACATCGCCATTATTGTGTGACATTAGCCCTTAGCACATAGTAACCCGTAATGATCCCTTGGGTGCTTGCAGCCAACTGGCCTTTAATGACTTCCTGCTTGACTGATTGTTGGTTCCTTGGAGCAAAACGCTGAAAAAGACTGAGATTATCGGTTATGTAAAGAAATGTTCTTTGCTTAATCTTGCATACTTTTGCAAACAGCAAAGATTAAAGACTAGAGGGCAACACAAGAGTGTTTGGTACATTCTGGTTGATCTGAAAGATGACAAAGTCAAGTATAAAAGTATAGAAAAACACATCTCATCACTACATTTGTATCAAAGACACTGTAAGGATAATGATGTTTATAGTTTTGGTTGTCATTGTATTCTGCTGCTTTGACTCTTTTGACGTACAGTATAGCCAACATATTTTTTTTTACCAACACTGTTCCTACCATATTTAAAGCTGTGGAAATAGTTTCAATTTTCCAAACTCTTTGTAAAGAGATCACAGCAATGTGTTCATGAAGAGAGTCATGTAACTTTGGCTGTGTGATGAGAAGAAACCATGGCACACCTGACCAGAGTGAATTTGCCGCTTTCACGCTTGTAAAGTCCATGTGTAAATGCTCCGTTGGGCCATTATCTGAACCAAACAGCTGCTCCTTTGGTCTGGGTCTTGGTCCGGACCAAGGACTGGTTCTGTGTAGTGTGAATGCAAAAGTTTTGAAGTTGATGGTTGTAGTAATTTGAAGTTGCAAAACATTTAAAAATCAGGTTTTAAATTAAAATGTATTTAAATACACTGCCATCATTTTAATTTTTCATCTCACAACCCCTGGCTCAGTGACTTGCGACCCCGCCCTTGACTTGACACTTCACTATTGCTCCATGCAAATCCAACATGGCACACCTTTGACATGCACCAGATATGCTTACAAAGCTTTCAGAGGCATTCCTGAAAACAATTATTTTGAAATACAAATGATCTTTGATTGTAATGTGTACCATCTAATGAATGCATCAGGGGCTCAGTAAAATGTGACTATTTTGACAACATATAATACCTTAATTATCCTTTGTGCCATTGAGTGATCTCTGAGAATGACATATCTTTGATCTGAGATATGCAGTCCCTGAGCAGGGAGTGAAATTCTGTTTATCATTCAGCATTCAGCACAAAAGCCTCAATCTCACAGTCGCCACTCATGGGGCCTCCAGTGCCCAGTAGACGCGAATGTCTTCATTTATTCAATTTATCGATAAAAAGAGTGTTCATTAAGACACGCGGTGGCTCTGACATGTGCTCTCAGGTGGCCTCCATGTTGAATCTTAAGCAGGCGTGGAAGTAAAGGCTGGTGATGTAGAATCCCTTTGTTTCCTCTAGGAGTAATGCACTGACAGGCAGCTACACACATCCTGCTCTGCTCTGTCAGACCAACAGCAGACCTGATCACTGTACTGTCCAACGCACAAACATGAAGGTATACTTAAGCCTATAGACCTCTCCAGGACTCACACACTTAGAATTCATACATTCCTTTCAATGAAACACCATAATATAAGTATTTCTTTCTGCAATTTAGTGCTCTCACCATCACATTTGAGTTGTTTCATGCTCAAAAATAGAGCATATTCATAATGCAGAAAGAATTAAAAAAAAACTCCCTTTGTGTTGGATGTAACACTTTTGACATCAATATTTTTACATTTATATTAACTATTAACTAGGGCTGTCAGTTAAACGCGTTAAATAGATTAATTAATGACACGGCAAATGAATGCGTTATAGAAATTGACGCAATTAATTATGAGCGGCAATTCAGTGCGCGCATTTTAAATTTGGCGTGCGGCGAGCAAATAGCTGCCAGGGCCTTTGAACGGCAAGTTTATTTATAAAACTGTGACGGAGCATTGTCCCCGGGGAGCAGTGTTGGGAAAGTTCATTTTCTACATGAACTAGTTCAAAGTTCAGTTCACACATTTCAAAATGAACTGGTTCGTTCATAGTTCATAATTGTTTATAGTTAGTAGTTTGTTCATAGTTCCAAAAAATGAACTAGTTCGTAGTTCTTTTTTTTTTTCCAATACATTGCTGCGAGCTATTATTTTTCAATATCATTGCCGAAGCCCATATAGAACCATAGACAGCAATTATATCAGTTTTAACAATCAAACCATGTGTTAGATTTAGGGCTGGGAATATTAACGCGTTAATCGCGATTAGATTAATGTAAGTTATGATCGCGAACAATTTTTTTAATCGCGATCAGAGTTTGCCAGCATTTTCCGCAATTCTACCATCCATATGCAGCTCATTTGGTTGTATTAATTAAACTCATTGTCGGTTAAATGTGCTATTTTGAGTTTGCTAGTATTTTGTTCCTTCTACGCATCCGTAGGCAGCTCGTGCGGGCTTCAATCGAGTCGTCGGCATTGGCAAGGAAGGACACGCTGTTGTCTTCAGTTTAGCCAACTTAGCCACTATTACTGGTTCATTGTTACTTTTTCCTTTCTCTGCACTTTTTTGAAATAAAAAAATGGTGAGAAATACTTTGCATTGTGAGTTTAACTTTAGATTCGAATGGTCTTACTGCAAGATATCAATTTTAAACATGCAAAATAAATCACGATTAATCGCGATTAATTATGAAATTTCTGAGATTAGTTGTGATCAAGAAAATTAATCGTTTGACAGCCCTAGTTAGATTCCATCTTCATATCCAATTTCACATCCTGATCCAACTACAAATAACGGTCCCCATAATGATAAAACACCTGTAATTCAACATAATAAAGAAAATACTTAAATAACCCCCATATGATATGACTTAATTAAGAGACTTGAGAAAACAAAATAAACCCACAAATTAACATTAGTGATTCCCCCTTTAATGTGGCCCCCTTTAGCGCACCACTATGCGCTGTTTCTCGCAAGACCAGGAAGTGCCGCAGTTTGATCCTTGAACCAGAGAGCAACACGGAGGAGAAGGTAGGGAGAGCATGAGGGGAACAGAGTCCAGATAACAGGGAAACAGTTTGTAAGCAGTCCTGCAGTAGCAGCAAAAGGTTTGAGGCAACCCAGGCGGAGCGTTCCGCGCACGCTGCGCGAGAGGGAGAGAGGGAGAGAGGGAGAGAGGGAGAGAGGTGCCGGTCGGGGGGGCGGGGGGCACATGGATCGGAAATTTCAGATGGATGGATCAGAAATCTGAGACCCTATTGAACGAAGTTAAAGAGATAGCGCGTGTCGTTCACAGACACCGGAATGAACTCGTTCACAGTTCGTTCATCAGGCAGTAATACAGAGCGTTCACCCAAAATATGAACGCGTTCATGAACTATCGTTCAGTGAACGCGTTCAGGGACAACACTGCCGGGGAGAGCATGTGAAGACGCACGCACCTGTTTCCTTATCTATCTGCTGCGCTCCACGCGCCGAACCCTTTTCATTATCAACCATAAACTAATTCCCCATAACCTCTCCAGCATGTTCTGCCGAGACTAAGGGTGCACACTTAGAAGCACCAGTTTTGCCCATCCAAATCACGCGAAACTTGATCATTTACTCACCCCCGCGCTCTCCCTCCTCCCATGGTGCTCTCTGGCAAACCCGGACACATCCGCGCCTGGAGTTTAAATCCTCCAGCTTCACGGGTTATGGGGGTCATGTGAGCCATAAGTAATTTGCACAGGCAATTATTTCAAGCAATTATTTGTATTCTCTGTATATTTGAAGCTTTGTATATTATTTATTGACGTTGCATGAAAGCTACTGTGTGAAGAATCCCTCAGTCATCTAGGTAGAATCGCAGCTCATCCAAGCTACTTCTTCAGTTCTGTAACCGAACTGAAGAAGTAGCTTGGATGAGCTGTGAAACAGCTTTGACCAAACTTTGTCCAGTTGACAAATTGAATTTCTCCTTTTGCCATGAAAGCTATTGAACGTGGTCACCTTTTGGCACCAGAAATATTTGCCATTTAATAGTGGAATGGTGTATATAAGCTTTCGAATGAATGTTATGTAATGTGGAAGGGGCAAATGGGGATATATAGGTGCGCTCTGCAGGTCTGCCAGCAGTCTTGTCTTGATTACAGTGGAGGTAACGTGCGCTGAGAGAAAGAGAGCAAATGAGCGAAAGACTGAAAGATTTAAAGGTAGTGATGGTGAGATGAAGCCTCATGAGGCACTGAACCACTTGAGCCAATTGGTTCGAGAAAGTTCATTTCTCGAAGCTTCCTGTGTGCACGAAACCACCTACTGGCCAAGTGTGTAATCACAGGCAGCTGCATCTGAACCTCAGAATGTGTGATGCATTGAATTTTTGTGTCTGTTATGTCTGTTGGGAATGACTATGAATTACAAAACATGTATGACCAAATAATTTCTGTACATATATTATCACATATTTGTATAATAAATTTTGTATGTATTCTCTGTGTGTAAATATTCCCAAAATGATCATGACAGGTTAAGCTGTTTTTTTTCTGAAAATGGCAAGGGCACAGATTATGCTGGTGTAACTTGGACAATGATGTACAGGACAGGGGGAAATTTTTATTCATTTTTAAACAAGAGTTTCTCAACAGGTTTTGGTTTTCAGATCAAAGTGTTCCCACACGGGGGAAAACCTCCTCTTTCTCGCTGGCTCCATCCTATCACCTATCCTACTCTCCCCACTCTCCTAAATCTCTCTCCCTAAACTCTCCAAACTCTCTCCAAAATATCTCCAAACTATCTCCAAACTATATAAACGCTATGCAAACTCTATTATCTAGACTCTCCAAACTCTATCCAAACTCTCAGCTGACTGCAACTCTCCTTCAAATCCCCACATTTTGAATGGAGCCTGAGTGGTTTATACAGCTGGAATAGCTAGCGGCAAAATCTGAACTGCTTCCCGATGCAATCGCGTGGTACAACCAGGCAGTGAGTTTTCAGACATCATCATTTTTGGCTCCTCCCCCAAATGAAGCAAGCCTCGATACGCGCTTCGCGGAACCGCCCCCTTCATTACTCGACACACGCTTCGAAGCCTCACTACTTAAAGGGGAAGTCTGAAGTCTTTTCACTGTACCACTGTAAATATTTTTTTCCATGCACATTTGACACCTTTTTTGCACTGTGGGAGAGCACAATAAACCACCTAAAGAATTTATTAAAATGTGATTAATTAGATTAATTAATTACAAATCCTGTAATTAATAAGATACATTTTTTTAATTGCCTGACAGCACTGCTGTTAACTAAAAGAATGTAAGTTATTTTGAATTGCTTTAAAAGAGTAGAGTATTTATTTGTGGCAAATATTTGTGGACATGAAGGGTAAAGTCTTTAAAATACGTTATGGTGAGTGGCACATATGCATGAACTTTTTGAGATGTACCTACACCTGTGGAACTACGGAGGAGGATGCGCAGAGGATGCCGCGCTGGAGTGAGAGTGAAACAGCGGAGAAGGAAATTCAAGCCTGCGGTTCCGTTAGTTCTGATAGGGAACATGAGGTCACTGGGAAATAAGATGGATGAACTGTGTGTGCTTGTTCAGACCTAAAAGGAGAATGCTGTCAGCAGTATCATGTGCTTCACGGAAACCTGGCTTCATACAAATTTCCCAAACAACAGTGCATCTGTACCAGGCTTTAAGACTTAGATACTCTCCTTAGTGGTAAGAAGAAGGCAGCGGGGATTGCTGTTTTGGTGAATGAGAGGTGGTGTAATCCTGGCCATATCACTGTGAAGGAGCGTATCTGTATACTGGATATTGAACTTACGGTTTTGGGATTGCGTCCATATTATTTACCAAGGGAATTTACTTCTATCCTGTTTATCGGAGTATACATTCCTCCCTCAGCGGATGAAGAGACACACTGTGGTCGCTGAGCTGCAGTCAAAAGACCCGGAGGCTTTATTACTGATTTTTGGAGACTTCAGTCATGTTTCCTTGGACAGTGTTTTACCCACACTTCACCAGTATGTGGATTGTGAAACTCAATAGAACTCTTGATTTGCTGTATGCCAATTCTAAGGAGGCATACAGTGCCACTGCCCTGACCTCATTGGGACGATCAGACCACAATCTGGTCCTGTTAACACCTCAATATGTCCCTGCAGTGAAGAGGCAGACTGTCACCACTAGGACTGTAAGGAAGTCAGGAACCCAGCGATGTCCTCCACGACTGCTTTGAGACCACAGACTGGAATGTCCTCTGCCTGCCACATGGGGACAACATCAACAGCATGACGGACTGTATAACAGATTTCATCAACAGCCTTCCCCACACGCACTGACCGCTGTTACCTCAACATCAACCTGGATCACCAGCCAGCTGAAGGATCTCTTTAATAAGAAGTGGGCCTTTAACTCTGGTGACAAAGACAAGGTGTAGAAGGTGCAATGGCAGCTGAAGGTCCAGCTAAGGCAGGGCCAGGAGGCCTTTGGAAGGAAATTGGAGGTTAAACAGAACAGAACAACACCAGGTCTCCATCCAGGAGACCATCACAGGTCTCTCCAAAACAAAGCAGCAAGACAATAGTCTAGACAGATCAAACCTACTCAATTTGCATTTTAATAATTTCTCATTCTCTGGCACCCCCATCTCTACACCTCCCAGATGCCCAACCCACACCTCACCACAGACCACTCCGATGACCATTCATCAACCCATCACCTCTGCTCCCACACCTACTCCCCACGGAGGAACCCAACTCAGTGTCTTTGTCACCTGCGCAGGTAAGAAGGCAGTTGGAGAAAGTTTACCAAAACAAGTCTAATGGACCAGGCCAAGTCAGCCCCCGCGTGCTGAGGACATGTGCAGCACAGCTCACTGGGATCCGGCACTTTCTCTTCACACTGAGTCTGAAGCTTGAAAGGATACCAGTGCTATGGAAGACCTCCTGCATGGTGCCAGCGCCCAAGAAGCCTATCCCATCTGCACTTAATGACTTCCGACCAGTTGCTTTGACATCTCATGTCATGAAAGTGTTTGAGAGACTTGTTCTGGCTCAGCTCAGACCCCTGGTGGCACCATCCCAGGATCCTCTACAATTTGCCTATCAGGCCCACATTAGTGTGGATGATGCTTTAATCTATCTTCTGCAGCGGGCTCACTCTCACCTGGATAGTGTTAAGGACTCTGTGAGGAAATTGTTTTTTGATTTCTCCAGCAGCTTTAACACAATCCAGCCCTTTCTGATGAGTGAGAAGCTGCTCAGGATGGGTGTCAGCTCCTCCATTGTCTCCTGGGTTGCTGACTACCTGTCTTTGTTCCTGTCCTCTGATTTCCAGTATAGCTCCAGGTCCTGCCATTTGCAGAAGTTCTCTGATGACTCTGTGGTGGTTGGGTGTATCAGTATACAGGAGCTGTAGGACAGGACGCTGATTGCAAATATTGTGGAGTGGTCCCAAGCAAACCATCTGCTCCTGAACTTAGACAAGACCAAGGAACTGGTGATTGACTTCAGGAGAAAGAGGACACCAGTGGAGCCCATTACCATCTAGGGTCATGTTGTGGAGATTGCGGACTGCTACAAGTCCATGTGAACAACTGGACTGGAGGGACAACTGTAATGCTGTGTAGAAGAAGAGCATGAGCAGACTCTATGTCCTGAGGAAGCTCAAGTCTTTCAATGTGTGCAGTAAGTTATTGGAGATCTTCTACCAGTCTGTGGTTGCCAGCGCCCTGTACTTTGCGGTGGTCTGTTGGGGGAGCAGCACCAGTAAAATGGACATCGGATGGATTGACAAATTCATCCGCAAAGCTGGTCACGTGATTGGCTGTGAGCTGGAGACATTTGTCACAGTGAGGGACAGGAGGACACTGGACAAACTGCTCTCCATCATGGACACTCCTGCTCACCCACTGCACCAGACCATAGAGGGACAGAGGAGCTCATTCTCCAACAGGCTCCTACAGCTCCACTCAAACAGCGAGAGATACAGGACTACATTCATACCAAACCCCATACAAATGTACAACAACTCCCCCTTATGTAACGAATAACCTTATGTCATGTCAATCAGCATATGATTGCACTGCCATTCTTGTCTCTTGTATATACTGTAGCTGTGAATTTATATTTTATTACTTACTTTTCTGTTTTATTGTGACTTGTACATATACATTATTTATAATTATATCTCATTTGACATCTGTCTCTTGCTATCTTTTTGCTATACTATTTATTTTTGTTACTCTGTTATATATTATATTGTGATGAGTGAGCTACTGTATTCAAATAATTTCCCTTGTGGATCAATAAAGTTTGTCTAAGTCTAAGAAACAAGCAGCTAGGATGTCATTTCCTCATTCATTTTTTTTTATTATGGTGACTTAGATACAGAAAATTTTAATCTTAGGAATACAGGTGACAGTGGTGTAGCTGTCATTGCTTTTGTGATATTTGTAATGATGCATTGCAGTCAATAAATAAAATCAGATTGAATGAACTTTAAAGCATGGACCGGACAGTATAGTTTTTTTTTTTGTTATTTGTTGTTCCATCTCCAGGCAAAGCAACAGTCCCCTGAGAGTGCGGACATGTCTCAAAGTGTAACAGAGGCACATTACCATGGCAATGCAGCGAGCGTGGCAGCTGAACATTCTCATATCTTTCTCACACGACAGCTCTGCCACCCGCTGAATTATTGAACTGAGCCCGGCTTTTTGATCTTAGCTTTAGTGAGCCCACACTGGACCTTAATCTGTCAAACACTGAGACATACACAGGCACTGGTACAATAGAGTCTCATGTGCCCAGAAAAGAGATTCATGCAAAACTACAATACTGCAGTCCTGTTTTCAGACAAGATTCAAGATGCAAGATTGTTTATTTGTCATACACAAGGTCAAGGAAATGCTTTGGATCAGAAGAACCCCTTGACTCGCTAAGCCTTATTACAATGTTGTGTTTATTGTGGTTAATTCATTTTTGTTCTTCAGGGTGCGACTTTAGAAAAAAAAAAATAGAAACTTTGAATTTGGATGCATGTTGTAAAATAGTTGTAGCAATGTTTTGAGTAGGATTGTATGTATGGTTCTATATATGCGATGATTGTTAATAATAATCAATAAAATTACTAACTTGGTGAATTTTTCAGGTAGGTCAATTACAAACAGATTCTCATGACGACCTGACCTACTGGCAGCACAAAGTAGCACCAGAAACACACTACAACAAACATTCACATCACACGTAACATGCTACTGTCTAACTATACTATACTGTAAAACATACATGGGGTTGATAGATACAAACATTGTATTAGAAACATTATACAGTTCTAGAAGAGACCACTGCAATTTTTTCTGAAATCAGCATCTCTACATGTATTACAGCCATTCCATTCCAGCGTCTGTTGAATTCCAACACAAACACAAAGCTGAGCTACTTCAGTTCTTGCACCAGGAGTGGAATAAAGTCACCCAAGAACAATGTGAAACACTTGTGGAGAGCATGCCAAGACACATGAAAGCTGTGATTAAAAATAAGGGTTACTGCACCAAATATTGATTTCTGAACTCTTCTTAAGTGTAAACATTAGTATTATGTTGTTTTAAAATGAATTTGATCTTGTGTCTTTGCATTTTTTTGAGGTCTGAAAATATGTATCTTTTTTGTTATTTTGACCATTTGTCATTTTCTGCAAATAAATGCTCTAAACGATCATATTTTATTGGGAATTTAGGGGGAAATGTTGTCAGTAGTTTATAGACTCAAACAAAAATGTTCCTTTTGCCCAAACACATACCTATAAGTTTACCTGGCCAGCCAAATGATATCTCTCTGTATTTCCTATACAGCGCGATACCATTTGGACACCCTCGCTCCACTCTCGCTCTTCCGGTTAAAAACGGACTCCGCGATTCTGATTCGTTCAAAGATGGTGACGTCAGTGCTCCCGCCTTTGCCCGCAACGTCACTCTTAGGCAGCGGAAGTTCCTCCTCAGTTTTGAATCAAGATGGCGCAATCTCTGATTGGTTCACTTAGCTGTCTGTCTACGCGCAACTGCAGCGCATTCTGGACCAAGCGTTACCAGACTCATCCGCTGGTACAGCGATGAGTCATGGATTCTTCCAGGCAACCTATAAGTAGTAAAATCAGAAAAACTGATAATTTTGCAGTGGTCTCTTATTTTTATCCAGAGCTGTATATTATATATTCTGGATTAAGTTTCTGAACAAAGAGAGGTACAAACCAGTTTTTGGGTCTGTTGCAGATGAGTTATGTATGGTTAATAAGTAGCTAGTAGGATTTCTAAATGAACAATGACCAGTGTGTTACGACCTGGCCTCCTCATGTTTTGGCTATAGTCTACACATAAGAGTAAGGAGCAAACAGAGGTACTACTATTTGTGTGTTTTAATGAAATTATTATCCCATCTGTCGCTGCACATTTTCTACCAGATGACACGGAGAATGAGGGCATTATCCCATTATTGTAACACTAATACTGAGCAGATTTGACTGGCAGATGGTGAGTGCAAGGAATGAGTGCAGTTAGTTGTATGTGAATATTTCTGTGTAATGGTAATTGAAAGATATAGCACCATATGAGTTCTCTTGTGTCGGTGTATCCCAGAGGTAGGTAATTTATCCATTTGTAGTCTAAAGTGCTTCTGAAGTAGTGCTGCGTCCCTTGAGTGGAAACAAATACAACAAGAAGATAATATGGTGTTTCACTTATGGTATGACTTCTCTACTTGTCATGAGATTGTTCACCGTATTCTAAAGAGTAACCAAATATTGTATTCAACATTTATTGGGTATAGCTGAATCTGCACTCAAATGTGTTTATAGCTGAATCTGCACTCAAATGAGCTTACCCCCTATGGAACAGTATACCTCTACACAGTCCTTGGTACTTGGTCTGGACCTGTGCATATTCAGCTCTGTATCAGAAAGTACAAGTGAGTATCGGCGTGGGCGGATCCAGCTGAAATTAAGAGAGAGAGTGTCATGTTCAAATGCAGAGATGTTTTATGCAGAAGCCAGTGTCACTGCTGAATGCATGAAGTCATTTCATTTTCATGCATAAGTGCAGCCCTGCAGACCAGGGAAATTACAGTGGAGGGAAAGTAGAAGATAGAAAGAGGAAAATCAAGCCCATTCTCCATGCAACTCTGTCATTATTGCTTTTGATTTGTAACCATAGTGATGATAGCTCAGTCCCGCAGAGCAACAGCACAACGGCACAGCAGAGACAGGTGGATGTGAAGACATTTTTAAACACAGCTGACACTATGTTGTATTCATTCTCTGCTTTGCTCTATGCATTCCTTCTTAAAAGAAAGCATGGGGCATTGTGGAGTACCTCATAACAAGGCCTTGTTGAGTCACATACATATTTTCTACCTTCAACCTAAAAACATTCACAATAAGGTGAACGTACTGCCCCTTGCCCCTGGGTGTATTGCTGTCATCCACTTTTTATCTGGCAGATGTTCCAAGTTGCACTAAACATTCCTACTGTGACAATAGTCAATATGATCCAAAAGGTATCCTCTGGTAAATATGCATAATGTCCTATATCTTCATAGTGCATGATATTAGCAGTGTGGAGAAGAGGAAACAGTTCAAGCATGAAGGGAGACCTTGATCATATTTTAAATGAACCCTGCAATTTAAATGTTACTTTAATGAATTAGAGGCACAATTTCTTTAAGTTCCAACACCGAATTAATGTCAAATTAAAATGTAATTTAACCAAGTATGAAAATGTAGAACTCTTATGTGACCTGTGTACGTACATCTGAAAAAAAGTTAAATAGAATAAAATAGAATCTTCTACTACTTTACCTGCACTTAAAGGAAAAGTAACGTTATTTTACAATCTGAGCCTTCTTTCGGTAATAAAACAAGTCGTTTGACTCACCCATAGCACGTTGGTGTCATTTGGAGCTGTTTGGTGAAAGTTATGTTGTAGCGTATCCGTTAGCGTGAGTACTCGAGGCATTACTTTGCGGTCTCCAAATAACACATACTTGAGCACTTTTCAAATCATAGAAGCCCGATGTCTTAATCTACGATTTCGTTTGAAGCAAAAGTGGCCTGTAATCCGAGATTTATCCATAGTTTTCAGCTTTGCGTTTCATGTTTGGGTCCCGGGAGCTGATAGCACAGTCCGCGCATACGCACTGGCGTCCTCATCAACTCGAAACTATGGCTAAATCTCGGATTACAGGCCACTTTTGACCACACAAAATCGTAGACTAAAGACATCGGGCTTCTATGATTTGAAAAGTGCTAAAGTTTGTGTTATTTGGAGACCGCAAAGTAATGCCCCGAGTACTCTCGCTAACGGATACGCTACAACATAACTTTTACCAAACAGCTCCAAATGACACAAACGTGATATGGGGGAGTCAAACGACTTGTTTTATTACCGAAAGAAGGCTCAGATTGTAAAATAATGTTACTTTTCCTTTAAAGGGTCCATATTATGTTATTTTCTGATCTATGTTATAATGTTTGCTTGTCACAAACATACCTCCAATTGTGTTGTGTTTCATTTGCACATGTTTAACACTCAAACAGAAAAGTTGGAGGAAGTTACAGGAAGTGCTCCACTGTGTTTTTAAACTCCATACACCTTTGGATAATTTCAGCCTTAGAATTGCCCATTTCTACCGAACTAAAGGTAAAAGGTAGCTGTAAACATTAAAACAACTGCTTTGCGACATCACAAAGTGAAACAGCATTTTGAGGTTTGGAGATGTAGACAGACTAATAATAAAGGATAACTTAAACGTGTGAATGAAATAAAAGACAACTCCAGGTATTTTTTTGAGGAGGTAACAGCAGTTATATGGCTTAAAGCTCACGGAAATAAGTTTTGCATAATATAGGCAATAAACAGTATTATAATGCAGTTTTTTTCCCCATAGAAGCCAACACCTTTCTGCAAATCAATGCCAGCAGATCCCTTTTCCCTTTACCTTATTTTTACCAATGGCGCTGATGACTTAAGGTGCTATATAAATAAAATTTTACTTACTTACTTACTTGTACTTATTGATATCTGTGGTGCTAGCGAGACAAAACCTGTTCAGCTCTCTTTAAAACACCATTTTGAATTGTACACGACACAAAAGCTGCAGAGGAAAAAGGTGAAACTGCTAAAATGTGATATTAAATTGTGAATAACAGTTCAGCGGGGCTAGGATCGTTACCATGCGTCGTGGTGAGATAGACGGTGTAACCTTGAGGCCCCGTCATCGCACTTTTTAAGGTTCACTGAGAAATTATGCCGGGACAAAGACAGAGCAAATCTTTAACCGCACATTCATCCATTTTCTATTCTCACCTCGGCACAGTCAGGTTCAAGTGAAAAACCTCCGGGCTCTGAATCGTTTTGTACATCATATAGTAGTACACGTTTATTGAGCTCATTATCAAGGAAAAGTCTTCGTCTTAGCTGATGCCTGAAGTTATTTCAACAGCGCTTTTTTACCGAGTTAAAGGTAGAGCTGGTTCAGTGGTCTGAACAGGGGAATGTGTGACAATGGTGGAGAATTAGCAGTGACTAACTATAACTAGGCTACACTTTGTATTGCACAGTGTATCTAAAGATGGTAAAAATTGGTAACAATTTTGGTAGGAAGTTGGTATTTTTGGAGAAACCAACTTTCTGTTCACCTGAAATATCTCAAGGTGAACAGAAATTCTATAAAACTTTCTTTTGTTACTTGCTCGTTTGTGTCTTTGTTTCTATACAATATCAAAATCTTAATAATGTTACTGAGATATGGAAAGTTAAATCCTCATTTTCCAGATCTTTGCTGGAATTGTGTCATCTTGTTGCACATTTTTCTCTAGAATTTACAATATCATAATTTTCAGAGATTTACTGTTTTTGAAAGAAACAGATTTACCATTTTTGAAAGAAATATACAAACTTATAATGAAACTGGCACTTCTTCTTTGTAAAGCTATTGTGAAAAAATAAGTTCACTTTCCTTTTAAGAGAAGATATCAAACTTTGTGCCTGTTTTTGTTTAGATCCACTAATAGATATTAACCTTAAACAAGGTCAACATACCTGCAGAAAAAGCAAACAAACGTATGCAAACCCCTAACATTAGGGGTGTGCAAAATTTTTGAAATCAGTATATCGTCATACTAAATTTAGTGATACAGTATTATCATGGGCTGCTGTATCAAAATAAAGAGTATGTTTTGGTTCTGTTAGCTTTTTTTGTTTGTTTTTGAGACAACACTACAATTTTGTTGCTTCTTTAGGGGAAGGAAATGTTTTAACGATTAAAATAGATGTATTGCATGTTTACTTTGGACAAGTAGTGGCTCTTAACAAACAGAAATATATCAAAGAGTATCATGTGCAATATATCGATAAATGTATCATCACTATGTATCATGTACCTTGTGATTCTCAGTCCTATTCCACATAACTCTAATCTTGTTTTCTCCTCTTTATTTTTCAGATTCGATCCGACCAAGACAAAGACGTGGGGATTCGCTACAGCATCACAGGAGCAGGCGCTGACCAGCCTCCAAGTGGAATCTACAACATTGATCCTATTAGCGGGAACATGTTTGTCACACAGCCCTTAGACCGAGAAGAAAGAGCATCGTTCCATGTAAGAATACACTTTTTAAAGGTCCTATATTATGCAAAATTCAATCTTGTGCGCTTTAAGCCATGTTCTAATGTGGTGTCCCCCTCAAAACCATAGAGGTTAGAGCAGGGGTCGGCAACCTTTACCACTCAAAGAGCCATTTGGACCCGTTTCACACAGTAAAGAAAACACTGGGAGCCACAAAACCCTTTTGAAATTTAAAATGAAATAACACTGCATATAACGCATATAACATATATTTTTTGCCTTTGTGCCATAGAATTACATTTTGAATATGAACGAACTAAAATAAAATACATTTATTTAAATACAGTGGTCCCTTGCTATATTGAGGTTCACCTTTCGCAGCCTCGCTGTTTCGCAGATTTTTTTTGCACAATGCGCATTGTGTTCTGCATCCTGATTGGCTAAGGGACATGTAGACCTTTGTCTTTGTCAGTCATTCTCCTCCGTGCGTGTCTCCTGTACAGTACAGAATGCGTTCAGTTCGCCAAATTTATTTAAATTTTCGATCACGAGCAGTGTGACACCTGAGAGCGCACGGATGCGTTCTCACTACAGTTTTGTGTTTGAATGAGAAGAAGTCCGAGCTGCACCAGGCTCCGCTTTCAGCCCTAGTGCGTCCTTCTCTGGAGCATGAGGAAGGAAGCGAAGACCAGGGACAGACTCATGCTAGGGGCGTTTTTTGATCCCAGTCCGTCACTGCTCTGAAGTGCTGTATGTTTGCAAGTTTTCTCCCCAACAAAACCTGCAACAGTGCAGCGGCGCCAGGTAACCTGGGAAATCCCAGGCTGCTTTTGTTCGTTCCGATATGGTCTGGTGTAAACCAGGCAAGGCGCCAGGTGCCTTGGTCAGAGGAACTGTGAAATACACGCATATTTATACACGCAATATGAAGCGGACTACTTCACGGATTTCGCCTATCGCGGGTTATTTCTACAACGTAACCCCCGCGATAAAAAAGGGACTACTGTACTGAGAGGGATCAAAGAGCCGCATGTGGCTCCGGAGCCGCGGGTTGCCGACCCCTGGGTTAGAGTAATCCCTTTATTAGTCTGTCTACATCTCCAAAGCTCAAAATGCTCTGTTCCACCTTGTGATGTCATGAAGCAGTAGTATTTGTGTTAACAGCTACATTTGACCTTTCATTCAGTTGAGATAGGCACTTCCTGAAATCATCCAAATGATTCTAGTCCATGGAGATTAAAAACACAGTAGAGCACTTCCTGTATTATCACATGACATGACAAGGTGGAACAGAGCGAGAGAACCACTCAGCCTAAATATGCAGGATTTGTGTGTTAAAAATATGTGAATGAAACAAAACAAGGAAGCAATATTATAACATGATTAGAAAATAGTGCAATATGGGCCCTTTAATATCGACTATTGAGTTTTCAAATACTTGCAGCTATAATTTCACCGCATTTTCTGGCATGTAACAGTGCACAATGTTGGTTCTTTTTCTACCTTGTTTGTCTTGTTCCCTGTACCCTCTGTGTTGTCTACTCCGACATCATTACCACCTCATTATTCCACAATTATCTCTGCAGAAACCAGACTCGCCTTTTCGTGCCGCCATGTCTCTACCTTTCATACCAATGTCGAATGTGCCAAAAAAAATACCAGTGAGGAGCGCGCCTTGAAGGACTTTACCATTCTGTTCACATCAGCCAGGTCCTGTCTGCCGCGAAATGAAGAATGCCGCTTGACAAAACCCACAGACACTTTGGACTATCATTCGAATTTGAGTTTTACCTGCAAAGAGGAATGTGAGATGGATGGATGACGGAGGGAGAGAAAGACAGAGGGAGAGATGGAGAAGTTTGGGAGCTAATGAGCTGGTGCGGTACTTGGTGTGAGAGTCTGTCTGCTCATGTCATTAAGGACAAGTATGAATATTTATTTAATGAAGTTAGAGCCCGACATGCAAAGTGAGGCCATTTTCAGTTGGACTTTTATTATAGTTTTTTAGTACAACTTTGACTTTATGTTGCCAAGTTGCAAATGAGTTTTAGATTAGCAATGTAAGACAGTGGTGGAAGAGACACTCAATTTTGTTGTAAAAGTTCAGATACCGGAGCAAGAAGACAAAAAAGTAAAAGTATAATAAGAAAAAGTCTACTAAAGTGAAAGTACTGAACTATTTAAATACATACATACATGCATAAATAAATACATACAAAGCTTCAATGTAATGTGTTTCAAAAAGTACAGTACAGCAGTAAAGTGGTGTACTTTTACTTCCTTACTGTTGATTCAATATCCTAAAATGTGCTGCAGTATTTGTAAATTAAAAAAACCAACAAGAACAATTTATTTTATAGCAAATTTGTTGGAACTCATGTATTTGCTCCATTCTTCAGTGTCACAGTCATTACGTTGAGTTGTTTTACTGTCACATTGTTTAACAAGAGTGGCCAACCCAGGGCCTCCTCTTTGTGTTATCAGTAAACATTTTAGAGAAGATAACGTCACTTTGGAGGGTACAGGATAGCATCACTGTGCACATTCTGCACACTGGATTCTCTTATTTGCAACAGTCATCTTGTTCTCTCAAATATAAAAACGAAATCTTTGGTAATGCCAGTGTTAGCCTATGTAATCAATACCACAAGATGGACTCCATTTAAGATTTATACTCTGAAAGTCTAAAAATCAGGGGCTGCAGATGGAAACTAGCTATTTACCTATAATCTGGTGCAGAACATCTCTGTTTTTATTATCTTAATGTCTTTGACTAAGACTAAACTAGATGCCGTTGTCCTTCGTGGCCTTAAGTGTTATTAACAATTCAGACATTCATTTTCTCAAACCTGATACTTCTTTATGTGATTCACAATGGAAAGCCTCTCACTTCCATATTTTGCAACTCTGAGCAGAATATTTTCAATCTGTGTCCCTTGACAAAAAATGAAATGTTTTAGTGGATAAACTCCCATAACATTGTCTGTCCATGTTGTTGTCGTTCCTCTCAGTTGCCTTGCTTTAGCCAGCTCTGATCTTTTACTGCACTTGTAGGGTGATATTGCCAAAAAATACAATTCTGGATTTGATTGTAAAAGTGTTATTTTTGTTGGGGGCTGTAAATGGAAAATGCTTAAGCATGGAATAAGAGCTAAAGCTTGAGCATGTGATGCTATGACAATATTATACAAGAAGTGATCATATTTAACCCATCATCATCATCATCATCATCATCATCATCATCATCACATCATCATCATATCTCTAATCCAAGTTGTGTCTTTTCTGAAAACACGCACTGCCTTGCTGTTTAAACTTGTGCTCAATTATCGTTTGCAAGGATGAGCTATGGAAGTCCAGAGGAACGTGTTGGGGGGGAGGTATGGGACATAAAATCAATATTCTTCGAGACACATTGATATGAATTAAAAATGTAATCGATATTTTTCCCAGCCCTAGTTTGTTGTATTTTTGAAGTTGTACAGTTACAAATCTTTGTTATCTGGTGTTCCATGCGCCCTCTCAACAGCACGAAATGCTCCTTTAATGGACCAAAGATTTCCTACAAACTGCCCTTATTTACACATTAACGTCAAGATATATTGAATCATGTGGTAAAACCTACAATCACCTTTAGAGTCTTCCCTGATCGTGCAAAAACAACAGACATGACTTTGGGCCACAGAAGACAGGACTAACATCTGGGCTGGGAGTAGACTGGTTGTCAGCCTCTATGCAGTCGCCCGTCAACATGATAGATGGCAGTGTGGCACATAGGCCTCACTCAAAAGCATAGTCCTGTCTCAGAGGAGGGATCCGGTAAGCTGATGTCTTCATTGTCATACATTATCAACACAGAGGCAGTCCCACATGATCTCCAGAGTGATTGGGTTGTCTGCTCTGCTGCTCTCAATGCATTTTTCCATAAGCCTTTTTGTTCCCTTACAAATTTTATAGTCACTGTTGCGTCATAGTAAAATACTACTTCATAGTATTTTAGATGTCTTGGGAGCCTTACTGTACCCCGCTTAGGGCTTTTGTGTGTATTTTAATTTCCAGAATATTTCAAATGCTGTCTAGTACACCCCAACATTATAAATAATGTTGGGGTGTACTAGACCTCCTCACCTCATATGTTCCCTCTAGAACTCTCAGCTCTGGTAAGGGAGCTGTGCTGGTTGTCGTCATTAGTTATTTATGTTTTGCCTGGGAAAATCAGGGTAAAATAAATTGGACCAAGGGAAAATCTGTGACATGTGGGAAGTGGTTTAAAAACATTATTTGGTTTTCATTGTATTCCATAAGGCCCAATTTGGATTTAGGGATTATGTAGAATTCATTATAGTCAATACACATATGATACTATTGTTAGAATCATTTGCACATCCATTTTGTTTTAGTGTCCCCAATGGTTCATATGTTACATTTATGAGAGCCGTGATTGTCCATTTGTTAACCCTTAAAGGGATAGTTCGGGTTTTTTGACCTTACGCAGGCAGGTCTAGAGCAGCGGCTCGCCTCAGCTGTGGCTCGAAACGAAACCAGGAAATAGACCCACGCGCGGCGCTTTAATCCACCTGGTCTAGTCCTGGTTTAGTCCTGGTTTAGTCCTGGTTTAGTCCTGGTTTAGACCTTGGTCTAGACCTGCTGTCAGCTCCGCGCCGGAACCAGGAAATAGACCTACGTACGGCGCTTTAATCCACCTGGTCTAGTCCTGGTTTAGTCCTGGTTTAGTCCTGGTTTAGTCCTGGTTTAGTCCTGGTTTAGACCTTGGTCTAGACCTGGTTTAGATCTTGGTCTAGACCTGCTGTCAGCTCCGCGCCGGGTCATGTGCGCTATCACACGTGTCAGAGCGCACTCTTCTCCCCCCTCCTCCTCCCCCCACACGCTTCACTATTAATAATTTTGTTGAAAATCTATGAAAGTTTGAGTGTTTAAACGAGAGACAAATGTGAGAAAAGGACGCAGGACGCAGAACACAATGTTACACTATAAGAAAAGTTACACTATAAAAACAAAACTTGGATCGGGGCCTTGGAACGAATCAGGCTTTTTCCATTGAAATAGCTACTCAACTTACGAATTTTTCACGTTACGAAACCACTTCTGGAACGAATTAATTTCGTAAGGTGAGGTACCACTGTAGGTCCAGCAAGTTAGCCGGGACATTAAATAAAGCTTGTTTTTCTTCTCAAAACAATATTTGTCCAAAAAGTGATATATTTGCATCACAAAACAGTGCCCACGCAAAAGTTAGAAGTCATAATTGCTTGGTGCTATTTTCTCTCGAGTCGTATCACTGCGCGCCTATTATTATTACTAGCCTGTTCACTTGTAAGTGGCGATTACAAGTGAACAGGAAAGATATAGCATTGGCTGCTTTCGTTCAGCTCAGGCGGGACAGTCCCATGGCTCCAGCTACCTCTCACAGGCCAAAGTTTTGCTTGTTAGTTTTGGGTTCAAGTTATAAAGAGATCTGCGGCTGGTGTTTTTGACAAAGGAGTGCCAGGGGAAGTGTTCCTTTGTGAAGTGAGATGAGTAGGAGTATAGAAAAGGATAAATGCAAAAAGGTTTTCACAACATACTTTAAACACAATTGATATAAAATTGCTGTAAATGAACACACTAAATGAATATGGTCATTCCTAGCAAATTTGACACCGTTGAAAGTTAAATTAAAAGTAAAAGGAAAGGAACAGACATTTAGCTTATAATAACTGTAATTTTCTTTTTTCTTAATTGCTATTCATGAAATTTTGACCTTAAATTGTACCATTTCATTCTCCATTGTTCGTCAGGGTAGAACAATGGATGCCAAACTCATGCAGACATATTTCTGGTGTATTTAATTACACCTTTTACTGTCAAACTTCTCTGATATATAGTACTGTACAAAAGTTTTAGGCAGGTGTGAAAAAATTCTGTAAACAAAGAAGGCTTTCAAAAATATAAATAATGGTTGTTTGTTTTGTTTTTTTACCAATTTACAAAATACAAAGTGAGCAAACAAAAGAAAAATGTACATCAAATCAATATTTGGTGTTACTACCATTTGCCTTCAAACCAACATCAGTTCTCAAAAAGGGGTAAACACAAAGTCAGGGATTTTGTGGGATTATAGTCAGGTGTCTGATCAACCAGTTATACCAAACAGGTTCTAATGATCATCAATGTCACATGTAGGTTGGAAATAAAGGTTCAAGACTTCAACACTCCATGCTCTGTGTGAGGAACAGCCAAACTCTGCTGCCAAGGTGAGGCTGTAGAAGACGGTCTCATGTCACAGGTCATACACCATGGCAAGACTGAGCACAGCAACAAGACACAATATAGTAATACTGCATCAGCAAGGTCTCTCCCAGACAAAGATTTCAAAGCAGACTGGGGTTTCAAGATGTGCTGTTCGAGCTCTTTTGAAGAAGCACAAAGTAACAGGCAACGCTGAGGATCATAGACTTAGTGCAGCAGATGAAAGACACATAAAGCTTATTAGCCTTTGGAATCGGAAACTCTCCAGCAGTGCCATCAACTCAGAACTGGCAGAAACCAGTGGGACCCAGGTACACCCATCTACTGTCTGGAGAAGTCAGGCCAGAAGTGGTCTTCATGGAAGAGCTGCAGCCAAAAAGCCATACCTCCGATGTAGAAACAAGGCCAAGTGTCTCAAGTATGCACAAAAACATAGGAACTGGGTTGCAGAAAAATGGCAGCAGGTGCTCTGGACTGATGAGTCATAATCTGAAATATTTGGCTGCAGCAAAAAGCAGTTTGTTTGTCGAAGGGCTGGAGAATGGTACAATGATGAGTGTCTGCAGGCAACAGTGAAGCATGGTGGAGGTTCCCTGAATGTTTGGGACTTCATTTCTGCAAATAAAGTTGGAGGTTTGGTCAGGATTAATGGTATTCTCAATGCTGAGAAATACAGGCAGATACTTATCCATGTAAAACTAGTCTTAATCATCTTACTTTCCACTTAAATTTAAAAGTTACGACCAGTCCATATTAGCACTAGGGCACCAGGTAGACTTAAAGATCCCATGACATGGTACTTCTTGATGCTTTTATATGGCTCCTTAATGGTTCCCTAATACTGTAAATGAATCCTTCTTCAAAATCAACACTCAGTGCATGAGAAACAGAGATAAGATGAGAAAGAGTCATAAATATCTCTCTCAAACTCTTTATTCTGGGCTTTGTTGCTTGAATGCAAATGAGGAGAAAAGACATGGCCAATAGTAGAGGGTGGGGGCGTGGCCAAACTCTCCGTTCAGAGCTCAGAGCCCACAGCTGATCCATTTCCTTGTTTTTGCACGGGGGAGAGATTTGAAGCGTTCCATTGAAAAATAAACACATTTCCACATAAAATACAATTAAACCACTGCTGTTCAAAGGTCCAGAGGCTCAGATAAAGGACTTCCGAGCCTAGAAACACTCGGACGTGCCTCCAGGCAAATAAAAAAACGCATTTCGCATTGCCTAGCGCATTCGCAGTCCAAACTCTCTGGGCGTGATTTACAGAGACGCTGAGTACAGACAGACGGGGGTGGAACTGCATTTGCATTTCTTTTTTCGATCTGACGTCAATAAGGTGCCTTGTTCAAAATCGCCCGTTTGAGCTCCGATTTTTTGTAACGCAGAAAAGGATCGCAAATGCTCAGTTTAGACATTTCACAACTTTTAACCATGGGGGGGGGGGGCTAAACAGGGTAGGGGAGCTCACATTACAATGATACAATGATGAGTGTCTGCAGGCAACAGTGAAGCATGGTGGAGGTTCCCTGAATGTTTGGGGCTTCATTTCTGCAAATAAAGTTGGAGGTTTGGTCAGGATTAATGGTATTCTCAATGCTGAGAAATACAGTTTGAGAATACTGAATACTGAGACAGTTTAGACATTTCACAACTTTTAACCATGGGGGGGGGGGCTATACCGTCTCAGTTTGTCCCCACCCTGTGCCCCCAAGACGTACTTCAGGGCTGCAATGCAAAGGCCAAACACATGAACCAAATAAAGTGATATGACCACATCTAACATGATTAAAAAATATGTCTATGCAGATACACGTTCAATATTAAACAAACATATAGCCTAATACAAGTCACAGGTCAAGTTAGGGAGTGCAAGCCAGCCACCACTGGTTTCACTCATAAATGGTGAGAAAACAGTTGTTTACTTTAAATGACTTGGATTATAATGATAAGAAGCACCAGAGGAGAGAAATAGAGGAGAAAACATGAGGAGCTCCAGCTGCATCAGAGAGGGAGGAAGAGTGGGCTTTTAGTCAAATTGCTGATTTAAGTCAAAACTTGTTAAAACGTGAGGAGACAAAGGGATGCGCTGTGGCTCAGGCTGCTTTTTCATAAACAAGAGTGAAAATCCTCATTAGCCCCACGCGCTCTTACTGCCTCATGATTGGCTGTTGACCTGTCCATTAAAATGCGCACGCCTTATCATCGAGTTCGACCTAAGTAGAGATCACGATCTATCAATTTTGCGATTTTTGGCACAACCCTATTTTGAAGCATAATAATTTGCTACAGAAAAATAAAATCTCAATCGCAATAATACTGAAACTACTTTATGCCTCTGACACAATAACAATATAGTAGGATATTAGTAGTAACTCTTTTTTCCTCCCCTCTACGCATGTATGCTCTTGTGTCATTAGTGATATTAGCAAAGTGTTGGAAGTATTACGTCTAGTTGTTCTAAGTTGTAAATTGTGCAGTTTTGTTCAAGGGGTGACCAAATTAGTTTAAAAAGAAAGGTTTAACTTTTTTTTTTTTTTTTCAATTATGAACGAAAAACAATAAAATGGGAAAACAGTCTGTGATTTCATTATTCTGTTTTAGTGTCAAACAAAAAAACAGATTTCACCCTCTATTTCCAATATTTTATTTAAAGTTTATTTCAATCAAAAAAACAGTCATCGTGTCTATTTTCACATTTTTTATATTTTATTCTCTCCGGTTTATATGTCCTGGAATTTATGCTGCTAAAAGCACTCTTTTATAGAGATGTGTTTACTTTCATGTCTTATAAAGTAATTGGTGAACACCATGATGAGAAACTGGTAGTAACTAGGTGATCTCCTTTGTTCAGTTGACACTGAATTCACACGCGGCGCACTCAGCAGCATAATTTCCGGGGCATATAAACCAGAGAGAATAAAATAATAAAATTGAAATAGGCACCAAGAATGTTTGATTGGTGTTATTTGAAATAAACTTTAAATTAAATATTGGAAATAGAGGTCGAAGTCTGTTTATTTTTTCTTTGACACTAAAACAGAATAATGAAATAAACTGTTTTCCCATTTTATTCTTGTATGTATTCCATTTCATTTACTGTAAAACACAACAGTTTCATGATTCAGAAAAGTCAAAAGAAACAAATCTAAACCACTGTATTTCTGTTTTTAGCAAAACGTACATATTGCCGAAGGTGTGTAGTATGTGCCCTGCGAGTATATGGTTATTTATGGTTATGTCTTCGCTAAAGGGAGCAATGGGCCAGATAAAAGTGCACTTATGTGGTGGTCCGGTTATAATGCAGAATACTGATGGGGCCTCACACAGTCTGTCAGCAGTACAGCCAGCGCTCCAGGCCTTTAGATCGCATTTCCAATTTCTCCATCAAGTGCACAAACACACAAACACTGGAGTGTACAGGGCATGGAGAGGCTAGACATAACAGGCACAAACGGGTGAATACCAAAATTTACTTTACAAAATCAGAAAAACCTGGCTCACCAAGGGAAAGACATCTCCACTACGCCTACTTGAGGTAGATGAATGAATCCAAATGTGCAAATAATATAACTTCTTCTTTTCATACATGGAATAATCGTTTTAGCTATTGTACACAGGTTCCTCTTTCAGTGCAGATTTAGGCTGTGTCCCATTACTCTGTCTTACCCCTTCCCTTACCCCTTTATCTGCGTCTTTGTCTTGCCCCTCGATAACGAGCTGAGAGTGCTCGGGGTACGAATGTTCCCCTAAGAAATGGGACGCCACTCGATTATCGTTTGCGTCATCATCCCTTGCCTCTACCTGGCTGCTACGTCTACAGAGGCGACAACAGTTGATGCAAACAAACGTAAACAAATGTCAAGGATTACCGGGTACCTCAGCTCAACAAAAAAACTAGCTTGTTTATACATGAAAGTTCAATGAAAACGATAATCTTGGCTAAACAGACATCACTACAATTAAAACCCAACAACAGTTCACTAAAAGTAACACAGAACATAAGTGTCATAATTGTAACCCATGCTAAACTGTTAATAGATAATTACAACTGCTGAAAATACATTTATGAGACTCCTTGTCAGGTCGATGTGACGCTGCCATCCTGATCCCAAAACCTGCCTGAGCTTGTAGGCGTACCCCTTCGGTCCAAGTCTGGTCGAGAGCTTACTTCGTTTCAAGGGGTATGTCGGTCGTGGCCCTAGCCCTTGATCATAATTAGAATTGGGACACCCCTTGCCCTCACATGAACACGCAAAACTAAGTGGTAAAACGAAGGGGTAAGACAGAGAAATGGGACGCAGCCTTAGACTTGGTTTGGTTCTGTTCTAGTCCTTGCTTAGTCCTGGTCTAGTTCAGATTTACTTTCATGTTAAGTCCTCATTTAGTCCCAATTTTGATATGGAGGATGTGGAAGTTTTCATACAGTGGCCCTCTCTATAAGCACCTGTAGATAATAAACCCAAGTCAACAATCACCAACTCACATAATTGTAAATAGTAACAATACAGTTTTACAATAAGAGAATAAAAACATGGGTTCATTAAGATGTAAGCACAAACCTACTAGTAAACCCAGTGACTCCGTGTCAGGACAATATTCTACCAGACTGGTAATGACTCAGTGCCTCCCAGTGCTTTCTGCATCCATTAATAAACCGTACAGGAAAATGCTAGGCTAACATATGACTAGAGTGTAAACAAAGACCAAAAATGTGCAGTACCAACCACAATGCTCCCTCCACAGTCACAGGAGCAGTCTCACATCTCACGCCACAAACTGCTCACAGCTGAGGAAACAGATTGGCCCTGTTTGTTTGTTGTGACTCTGCTCCGTGTGTGTGTTTGCCCTGTTTCAACCAATGGAAAACGAGCGTCACGAGGATCATTAAGTAGCTAAAAGAGCCCCATTTTGATTGGTTATAAATGTTGTTATTATGCAGCTACATGCGTCCAAAGGGTGTATGGAGAGAGTGCGTGAATGGTGTGTGTGTGTTTGGGTTGTGTTGTGATGCTTCGTCGACAGATGTACACTGAGAGCCCACATGATGAGTGAGGATTCGCAGGGAACAGGTGTTACCGATCTGTCTTTCATGTTGGCACTTGATATATCAGAGCATCCTGCCACAGCACTGCCATGCACACAGATTTACAGCTTGGCTCGTTTATGTTGGGTATGGTAAACTGCAATATTGCGATCGCAAAGTCTATAATTAACCAAGAATGAACCTTGTTTAGAAGTAGTGGTGGAGTCTAATATAGCTAGTTTAGACCAGTAAAGCAGTTATATAACTAGTTTAGATCCGGTGATACTCCATAAGCCAAATCTTCTAATAATAGTAGTAATATCTAGTAATATTTGCTTTCAAATATCTGAGAACCAATGTGATTTTTAGAATTATAACTGTATAAATGTATAACTCCAGTATCTCTGAGGTACATTACTGATACTTTGCAATAACATCACGCAGGGTGTGTCTTGCATGTATTTCTATGGGGAAATGTTTGGCAATTACCATGGCGACACAGTACACACGTAATCTAACACAGGTGGTTTGAAAAAAGAAAAACTATAAAAGTGATTTACAAATTTTTAGGAACCTGTGATCAATACAAGCGTTCATAGTTCTGTTTGTGTGTTTCTGATATTTGACCAAAAAAAAAAGTAAGGCTAATGATATCTAGCTTGTGACAAATGTGATGCGTGAGATGTGACATTCACTAGCAAGGACCATGCCACGACAATGAAATGTGATAAAGATATTTATTAACGGTGGGTAGATGTGATGGTGGGGGCTCTGACTCTAGTCCAAAATGGCCACCCAGCTGATTCAGAACCCCACCGTCCTTAAAGATGATGTCTTCAGGCTGAAGGATGGACAAGAGACACTGGGTGGGAGTGAGGGGGTCGAGAGGGCTGACGTGGACAGTGTTGTCAGGATAGGCTGTATAAATAGGGCTTCTGGGTAACTGAAGGCGTAGCTGATATACATCAACTATATATATATATATATATATATATATATATATATATATATATATATATATATATATATATATATATATCACTATATATATATATATATATATATATATATATATACACACACACACAGTGGTATCTCACCTTACGAAAGACCCAACAAACAAAAATTCCAAGTTACGAAACGCCTTCACATTAAATTTTGGTCTCTAGATACGAAAGAAAATTCAAGTTACGAAACGCGAAATCTCAAAAATTAAAATAATGCGCGCTCAGCCACACACATTATACGCTTTTCTCAGACTGGATTTAAACTTTTCTCACATTTGTCTCTCCTTTAAACACTCAAACTTCCATAGATTTTCAACAAAACGTATTAATAGTGAAGTGTGGGGGGAAGGGGGAGGGGGGAGAAGACTGCGCGCGGACACGTGCGTGATAGCGCAGCATGACCCGGCGCAGGGCTGCGAGCACGAGACCCGTGCTCAAACCGTGCCTCCTCTAGACCAGGTCTAAACCAGATCTAAACCAGGATTAAACCAGAATTAAACCAGGATTAAACCACCACGGCTCCTGCCTGCATTTGTTCATGCGCTCGGACTGCGTGACATCCCGAGGGGAGGCCCATCTCCTCCCCTCCTCGCTGCTCGCCTCAGCCGTGACTCGTGAGGTACACCGCCAGAGCTAGCACGAAACCAGGAAATAGACCCGCACGCGGTGGTTTAATCCTGGTTTAGACCTGGTTTAGATCTGGTCTAGAGGAGGCACAGTTTGAGCACGGGTCTCGTGCTCGCAGCCCCGCGCCGGGTCATGCTGCGTTATCACACACGTGTCCGCCCTCCCCCTTCCCCCCATGCACGCAGTCGCTGCTCGCCTCAGCCGTGACTCGTGAGGTACACCGGTGCTGCTGCTAATAGCAGAGCTAGCACGAAACCAGGAAATAGACCCGCACGCGGTGGTTTAATCCTGGTGTCCAGTCCTGGTTTAGTCCAGGTTTAGTCCTGGTCCAGTCCAGGTATAGACCTTGTTTAGACCTGGTTTAGTCCACGTTTAGTCCTGGGTCTACAGTCTCTTAGCCAATCAGGACGTAGAACACAGTGTTACACTATAAAAAAAAACTTGGAACGGGGCCTTGGAACGAATCAGGCTTTTTCCATTGAAATAGCTACTCAACTAACGAAAAATTCACGTTACGAAACCACTTCTGGAACGAATTAATTTTGTAAGGTGAGGTACCACTGTACATACATATATATATATATATATATATATATATATATATATATATATATATAGAATAGAGAGAGAGAGAGAGAGAGAGAGAGAGAGAGAGAGAGAGAGAGAGAGAGAGAGAGAGAGAATCAAGGGTCGTATGAAAAGTTCTGAGCCTAACTATCTAACTATGAAAGAATAATGCAAACTCAATGAAACTTGGCATGCATTTATTTCAGCTCTTCTGACGACTAACTACCTAGTTTATTTTCAGTTGCTGTGTGTTTTGCTGCTGAGACAGGACTTTGAAAGGTGACGGCTGTGAAAATTTCTGAAAATGGACAAAGTCGAGTATCGTGCTGTTATCAAGTATCTGACTTTGAAAGGGTTAACTCCAACACACATTCATGCTGATATGGTTGGAACATTAGGGGATAATGCTCCATCTTTTGCTACAGTGAAACGGTGGGCAGCTGAATTCAAATTAAAAAAAATTAAAAAAAACAATCAATGCAGTGGAAACACACTTCCTGACCACCTCCAAAAAAGGCCAAGGTGGTGTCGTCTGCTGGGAAAGTGATGGCCTCAGTTTTCTGGGATGCAAAGGATGTTGTGTTCGTGGATTATTTAGGAAAGGGCCAAACTATCAATGGAGAGTATTATTCTAATCTTTTGAGGCAGTTAAGGGAAGCTATCAAGAAAAAACGTCCAGGAAAATCAACAAAAGGTGTCTTGTTCCATCAGGACAATGCTCCACCCCACAAGTCAGTGGTTGCCATTGCAACAGTGCGTGACTGTGGCTTTGAACTCATTCCCCACCCACCGTACTCTCCTGATCTAGTGCCGTCGGACTTCCATCTATTCTCAAACTTGAAGAAGCAGTTAGCTGGGAAGCATTTTGACTGCAACGATGACGTCATATCCGCTGTAACTGACTTTTTTGACAACCAAGATGAAACCTTCTACAAAACAGGGAACCAAGCGCTGCAGCACTGCTGGCAGAAGTGTGTGGACCGCAAGGGGGACTATGTTGAGAAATGAATAGCTAAAAAATTCATTCCAGTTGAATTTCATAGTTAGGCTCAAAACATTTCATACGGCCCTCTCTATATATTACTGCAATCCAACTTAAAAATATCTGTTTTTACAATTTTCCTCTTGGGCTCTTGCAGTGTTTGCCCTGTTATAGCACTATTTTTACTAAATATAGTGAGCCTGCCAGTTCAGAGGGCGGTAATGTTAGACTCATCTACCAAAACAAAATCGTACAATAACACTACTTACATTCACTCAGGAAACTGCTGAAAAATGGTGAAGTTTCTTGCTTCTGATCATAGGACAACTATTTCATAAAGGAAAATACGGATGAAGTGTCTTGCACAAGGACACATCTACAGTTTGGATATAAACCAGCTTTTTAATTAATGGAACACCACTAACCGCCATGAGCTACTGTATCTTCAGAGGTATTGCTCTAGCCTTTTCTGGCCATAAACTAGATACCATTGGAGATCGTTATTACCGAACTGCAGCATGCACACAGATTAAGACATCCCACTGTAGATGATGATTACTTGAGTCAGCTCTCCCCCCAAGCCCCATGTTCCTCTTTGTGTTTCACCCCTCATTTGCTTGCAAAAGCTCACTCCATATTTTTTTCTCCTCTCTGTATTCTCACACGGAGAAGTGTCAAGGAACCTCTCATCAGTCAGAGACATCCATCCAAATGGCTGCTTTGTCAAAACCTGACAAACATTATTTCTCAGCAAGAAATGAAAGGAAAGGGAGGTGGGGAAGGGTGGGGCAACTTGTAATCCAGCACCTCAGATATTTTTGTGGGACCCCGCTAACAGTAAAATAGGTGTTGTTTTTGTGACACTAGATCAATTCATTACTTCATGCCCCATTCGGTGTGGTGGTCGGTGCCAGGAATCACACTTGTGTCTCATTGGCAGAAATGGGGCATGATATTTGCCAAAACAAATAAAAGAGCCAATTAACAGAAAGAGAAGTTGTGCCGTGTGGCTCGTATCCATCAAACCAGTGGGCTGTGGTGGAGGTGGTGGAAACTGACATCTGACATTTGAAATATAACCTGAGCTGCATGGTAATGTTTGAAGGTGCCATACTACACAAAATTGGCTTAAAACATACCTGAAGTTGTGTTTTGTTTCATTCACACATTTTTAAGTAATCCTGCATTATTAATCTGTCTGCACCTCCAAAACTTAAAAAGCTCTGTTCCAACTTGTCATGCCATGAACTGGTAGTTTTCAAGTTTTTTCAAGATACCTTCTACCTATAGTTCAGGAGAGATTGGCAGTGCCAGGTCTGAAATCATTCAAACAATTTCAGTGAAGGTGTATGGAGTTTACACTGGATTACCACATAACATCACAAGGTGGAACAGAGTGTTTCAGTTTGAGAGAAGCCTAAATATGCAGCAGGGCTTGTGTGTTGAACATGTGTGAATGTAGCAGATCAGAAAATAGCATAATATAGGCCCTTTAATGCACCATTGACGCAAGTGCAGCAGGGAGCGGTATAGATTAGTGGGAACACTATGTACGCTTGGTCAAAGAAATCATCTCCACTGAATACAAAAAGAAACAGGATGTTGAGTTAATGAAAAATATATACTTTAGTGATGTATGTAAAGGATGCAGACCACACAGCCTGTATAACCTGTATATGTTCTAGAGTTGAAGTTGAAGCATGCATTCAAAAGACAGTTAGGTGCCTCTGTCAGCCAATCACCTCTGACCATTGACTTTTCATTCATAAGCCATTCAAAATGCTCTCTCTCTCTGTCCTCTATCATTCTATTACTGTTTTGTGCGCTTTTCATCCCATCCCCAAGCCTCTTCCTCGCTGCTAATGTTGAACAAATCTGTACATCACGTCTTGAGGGCTGAGCATAGATCTTTATGTATTAAATTGCTCCTCACTCATTTGTCTCTTCACATCCCTCTTGATAATTACAAAAGTGTCTGTACATTGTGGTCCAGTGTTGTGGTACTGGTCTATTTTCAGTGTTCTTATGAGGTTTTGTTTTGTTTTCACAGCTGCGAGCCCATGCAGTGGACATGAATGGAAACCAGGTGGAAAACCCCATAGACCTGTACATCTATGTCATTGACATGAATGACAACCGGCCCGAGTTTCAGAACCAGGTCTACAACGGATCTGTGCCCGAGGTCTCCAAACCAGGTACATCAACACAGCAGCTCTGATTCTGTAAATCTACTACACTGCGACAGCTGTCAAGTGTATAAATTATAATCAATTTCTTTTACAAAATGCTCTGGCAAGCCTTTGGGGCATTCTTATTTTCTAATTTGTTAATAAGAATAAATTAGTGATTAGTGACATGCTACACTGAAATGAAGTAAAGGATCAAGACCCCTTGTAATTTCTGCTGCTAGATGTTGTGGTGGGTGGTTCAAAACGTGGTTAAATCTTGTGGTTGTCATGGAAACTTTATAATGAGATGAATTTGTGATTTTGGATTTGATGCAGAGAAAGTTTTGAATTTGCTATCCTCCAGCACAATGCAAAATACTGCGCTGAAACAGGAAGGGGCTGTGGCTGGCAACAGTGCAGCTACTGAGCAGGGCTTTCAAGTCTCACGCATTGAGAGTGTGACACACGCAATTCGACGTGTTCACACGCTCACACGCCACACGTTGCATTTCGCACGCTGATTTTTTTTTTTTTTTTTGCCCAGAAAGTCGGTCTGTCTGGCTCAGTTTATGCAGGCACCGCGCGTTTTCAGCGAAAAAAACTCCCCCCTCCTCCCCGCCCCGCTCCCCGGAAAAAATTCTCAGTTTCAGCCAATCAGAAAATAGATTGTTCTGTTGTTGGGCAGACTAGTTTCAGCTGCTAAGCGCACACAGCGACTGACGGTGATGATAAAATAAACTGAGAACCATCAGGTAATAACTTCATTTATATAACTCTCATTAGTTGCTTTGTAGTTTAAGTTTGCTCTTTAGACAAATTCAACGCAATTCGACGGCATTTCTCACGCAATTCAAGCGCTCCTCGGGAAAAATTGTTCACTCGCACCCCCACCCCCCCCCCCCCACCCCGCTCCTCGGAAATTACGCAGTCTTATGCACGACCCCGCTCCAAACTTGAGAGCCCTGTATTGAGTCACTTAGCGAACTTTGTACAACTTAATATAATCAGTAATGTCAAAGCGTAAAAGCGCTCTGCAGTTTAAAAAAAAAAAAAGACCACTCACAGTGCTCACAGTTACTTTTGTTTGTTAATTAAATTACACAAACACTACTTTGAAAACATTCTGAAAACATTTCAGAAATTTCAAAAAGATTGGGGAATCTGATATTCATTTTTGGACCACTGCTTTGAACTTCCACTTTGTCATATATGCTATTGATTCCAAAGCATTTTTCATCTTGACAAAATCAGGTTGAGGTTGAACAGTTCAAAGCGTCATATGAGATCTCAGTGTTCCACCATCTTGTTCTGACCACGTTGTTATCAGATCCCACCAAGCACGGAGACACACACACCAGCAGAGACGAGGTCTGAATGTGCAATGTCTCAACTCCTCTTCTAACAATCAAACCCTGAGGACTTGTGTTTGTCTTCACATATTGTTCTGACTGCAAACTTAAACCTCAAGGGGATTTGTAAACAATATAGAAAAAGGCTTGAATTTTGCACGCCAAGATGCTAGCCATGTTCCTCAGTGAAGCGTGAGTGTATGTACCAAAAGCTCTAATTAGCGAGGGTGAACAGACAGAGGAAAAAAACTGTGATTTTTTTTTTTTTCTTTCCTTTTAACAATTACTTTTAGCTGATTGCACACAAAAAACACAAAACTGGTCCCAATTAACAGGCGGCATATTAAGTCATGTTGACTCTGTGTCGCGCTCTTCGTTATTACATCCAGGTAACATTTGCAACAAGCGCAATGCAGCATGTGAACTCTTTTTGTTGTTCTGAGTCATTATATGAATTGATGGATTTTAATTAGCTAAACATGGCAGCAAACTGTGCCAGAGTAATTGCTTGTTTAGTGTGAAGCAACAAGAATGTTCAGGTCAGGGCGTAAGAGTAGGTATTTTTGTAGTCAAGCTTGAATATATCCAAATTATCTCTTTAGCTTGTCATCACATCCGGCAAAGTGACAGCAGTGGACTTGAAGTTGTTTTGTTGTCTGCGAGATTTGAAAATGGACATGCTAATTTGGATGCATTTTTTGTTTTTTCGGAACAACCAGACTGCTATAAAAGTTGCTTCCACCGAGTGAATTAAATAATGATGGTGTTTGGGTACGTTGGATGTGAGCACTCAGCCTTTTGCAGGCTCTTACAGACACAAGCTGAAAGAGGTGAGGATGAAGCTGGAGGTGAGAATCCAAGCGTCCTTAAAATAAACATGGGAAAAACATGGAATACACTGTGGGAATTGACACGATAACAACTACTGAATTCTACTGAAGTATTCTGCATCAAGTTGGACAATGAGATAGAAGGTCTTTATCAGTTTTCTGAACATATTTGACTTTGTTACCTTCTGTGATCTTTTCTAAAATTACAATACAGCAGTTATCCAATATATATATTTGGTGTAGCAAGGGGAAAAAATGAAAAAAATATAAATAAATAAATAAAATAAACAATATCTTTTTTTATTATAAGGGAAGACTGAATCCATTAGTTTGCAATTCTATATACCTCAGTTTAGCTACTGTTGAACAGCAGTGATACACAAAATGAAAAATCCTCAAAAATGCCTTTCCAGGAAGAGATTTCATTCCCATTTCACAGTTTCCCATTTAAGTTTTACTGTCTTAAAAATGTGAAAAACAAAACTAATTTATTTAAAAAGTCCAAACAGCTTCTAGCATCCCAATTACTCACCGTGATGGGTGAGTTAATCATTCAGAGGCCAGTTGTGTTGATATGGTAAAGCTAAAAACAAGTATGCTAACGGTGCACTTCCTGATTCTCTGGGGAAAAAAAGAAGCTTTCTAATTAAATACAGACCACACAATACAAAAATGTTGGCCTTACAATGTATAGGGCAATAATAAATGTATAATAATAATAATAAATGTACAATCAGTTTTGCTTAACCACATGGGGAAAAGTGTGTATAGAGCCACTTTATTCTGCGCAGTAACAGAATGTGACCCTGGTTCTCCTAATCTCCATCACCTCCATGACAGTTGCTCGCCCCGCACTGATCAGACGTGTCAGTATATCACAGGCTTCAGATCCACATATCAAAGAGACTGTGAAGTCGTACAGCACAGGACGGTGTAACGCTGTGAACAGCATCAAACATGCCCACAGGTAGAGTTTTTATCACACACATCAAACCTTTCGCCACCAGCTTATAGCACTGTCATTGTTGTCAGGTAGAAATACAGAGTCATTTAAGGATGTGCTGCATAGCCTAATGGAGACTTTTATGAGGTCATGGACTTGGGTCTAGGCACTAGGTAACTTTTCAGCTGCTTGTCTCCATGGAGATGGTATTGCTTTGTTAGAAATGTTCCATAGTATGCTAGTTAATGTTGTATTTTACTGCTAAAGAAATGTCTTACTGTGAGCAGGGTCACCTCTCTTACCGCTGTAACCTAGCTTCATGGAGCCATCTGCTTGTTTGCATGGAGACTTTTAAGTACATTAAGACATAATATCAATTGGCTAGAACACAATGACACATATTTATAAAACACTTTGCCCTTCTTACATAGCTTTCCGCCTTAGTTTGTCAATATTTCTCTGTATTCTCTCTGTACTCTTGCCCCTCTGCCCCCTCCCGTAATATATTCCAAACAAAAAGATACCCCATGTAAAACCGTTCCACTGTATTGTCGTATGTGTATGTGATTGATTGTATCTGCATTTTCTATTCTGTTCATGTTCTACCATCGCTGATGAGAGAGGTGGAATGTTAGCGCACCATGTCGGCTGCTTTAAAGGAAAAGTAACGTTTTTTTACAATCTGAGCCTTCTTTTGGCAATAAAACAAGTAGTTTTACTCACCCATAGCAGTTTGGTGTCATTTTGAGCAGTTTCGTACAAGTTATGTTGTAGCGTATCCGTTAACTTGAGTGCTCGGGGCATTACTTTGCGGTCTCCAAATAACACAAACTTTAGCACTTTTCAAATCATAGAAGCCCGATATCTTAGTCTACGATTTTGTTTGAAGCAAACGTGGCCATAGTTTCGAGTAGATGAGGAGGCCAGTGCGCATGTGCGGAGTGTGCTCTCAGCTCCCGGGACCCAAACATGAAACGCAAAGCTGTAAACTATGGATAAATCTCGGATTACAGGCCACTTTTGCTTCAAACGAAATCGTAGACTAAGATATCGGGTTTCTATGATTTGAAAAGTGCTAAAGTTTGTGCTATTTGGAGCCCGCACGGGGCATATTACATGCTTGGGGAATATATTATATGCCCCGAGCTATGGCTAGAAGTTGCGCTAGGCTAACCGCAAATCTAAAACATCTCTGGAAGTATTCCATATGACACCAAAGTGCTATGGGTGAGTAAAACAACTTGTTTTATTACCGAAATAAGGCTCAAATTGTAAAAAAACGTTACTTTTCCTTTAAGGTCCGTCTTTGTCCTGACAGGGGGAAGATGTGACCTGTCCATTTCCAATCCAAAAATAAAGCTTCCATTCCATTTTTAAGTTTACTGGCTTACTGTGGGAGATTCCTGGTAAAGCAATAACACAACAATGAGGTGGTGGACTCTACATCAAAAAAGCTACACCGTTAATAATGGGTTAGATCTGATCTGAATGATTACAAATATCAATCAAGATTTATAGAGAATTACTTTTATTCCACCCTCCTCATAATCATGAAAACATTCTGCCATAACTCTATTTCTTAATCTTGATAAGACTCAAATTTCTCAGCAGTTGTACCTTTCTATGCTTTGTTTTGCTAATGTGGATTATGAGAGCGAATGGAATTAAAGGTTAGAGATAAGATCATGAGAACTGTAGTTTAGAGAAATCAAGAACCATGCAGTATAATAACAATTTTAGATTTAAATCCAGTAACTGGGCCATATTAGTACAAGACAAATATAAAATTTTGCACTTTAAGGGATAGACTTCTAACAGATCTAACAGAAGCTAATCATACCACACGTGTATTTTCCACCATTAATGATTATTCTAATGTCCAGTTGGTACAAAAACAATATTCCAAACTTTGAATGTGTAATCTGCACAAACAATACTCAAGGCTTTGTTTGCTTTGTGAGATAAATGTAATGTCTTATAAATGTAGAAACGCTGAGAAAAAGTTATTGTTCCTAAACATAATTACTCCAGCTCCTTTCCCACAATGTAAACACACAATTTGTTATTCTCCAATGCTTGTTTCACAGTGCTTTTGTTCAACTATTGTCTGTGGTTCAATAGGATTTCTTATGCGGCATCCTACAAACAAGCCCTCTGGAATAAAACTTTAACTACACAGTAAAGATAATAGACACAATAATTCACAAAGAAATGTACACAAAGGGATTTACAGAAAGAAATAGACAGCAGAGCTAAATCCTAGGCTTTAGTTCAGTCTTATCTAAAGGATCTCCTCAGATTAAAGGTAACTGAAGTGAGTCCAGAGATTGGTAATAATGACTCCATGTACATGAGTGAGTGAATGTTTACTTGTGGCAGAATCATTTAACCATTAAAAGGCTCTCTCCTTCCATAGATGGACTAGTTTAAAAATGTTAGTATGTAATTATGTAATGTCAGCATATAAATATAATAATGCATTAGCCTTTTATACATGTATTAATTAGTGTATCAATATCTTACTCTTGAGTTATTGATACAAAAGCAATAATACATAGGGCTATAGTCGACTAAAGAAATTATTAGTTGACTAAACGCTTCCTGCAAAGCTCTCAAAACGACAAATCTCCTTGTATCCGACCCAAACTGCACCTACAAGACTGTATCTGGACATTATTATTTATGCAAAAAGTATATCTTTTGTATATATATATAGTATTTTATAAAAATACTAAGAAATGGTGTATCCTACAATCATGAGTGTAATCTTTCCTTTTACACATCTTCAGCTAACTCCTTCTCCTTTCGGTAGTTGTCCCATCTAAATTCTTGTCATCAAAATATGATGATTGGTCGACTAATACAGCTCTGGAAAAAAATAAGAGACCACTGCAAAATTATCAGTTTTTCTGATTTTACTACTTATAGTTATCTGTTTGGGCAAAAGGGACATTTTTGTTTGAGTCTATAAACTACTGACAAAATTTCCCCCAAATTCCAAATAAAAATATTATTGTTTAAAGCATTTATTTGCAGAAAATGACAAATGGTCAAAACAAACAAAAAAGATAAATGTTTTCAGACCTCAAACAACGCAAAGAAAAAAGATCAAATTCATTTTAAAACAACATAATACTAATGTTTACACTTAAGAAGAGTTCAGAAATCAATATTTGGTGCAATAACCCTTATTTTTAATCACAGCTTTCATGCGTCTTGGCATGTTCTCCACAAGTCTTTCACATTGTTCTTGGGTGACTTTATTCCACTCCTGGTGCAAGAACTGAAGTAGCTCAGCTTTGTGTTTGTGTTGGAATTCAACAGACGCTAGAATGGAATGGCTGTAATACATGAAGAGATGCTGATTTCAGAAAAAAATGCAGTGGTCTCTTATTTTTTTCCAGAGCTGTATACTTGACTACCTTTCATATCAATTGTACATTTTCTACTAGTGTCATCATGTCGTATTTTTGTAAGTAAATAGGTCTTTTACAGCAGGATCAGAAAATATGTGGGAACATTTGAGTTTTGTTGTATTGTTATACAGTGAACGCTCGCTGTATCGCGGTTCACTGTTCGCGGCCTCGCTGTTTCGCGGATTTTTTTTTCCAATTTTTTTTTTTTTTTATAGTGTAACTTTTTTTTACAGTGTAACATTCTGTCCTGCGCCCTGATTAGCTAAGAGACTAGACCAGGACTAAACCAGGTCTAAACCAGGTCTAAACCAGGACTAAACCAGGTCTAAACCAGGACTAAACCAGGTCTAGACCAGGGATGGTAGGGACAGAGTCTCTGATTTCCTTCACGAGAGCGCCTGGGTGACAGGAGGTGTGGCCTTTGTTTACTTGCACGAGCCATGGAAGAGAGTGCGAGCCGGACCATGGAAGAGCCAAGAATCAACATGGACGGGCCGGGGGAGCCGCAGCGGGAAGAGCCGCATTCGAGGGAGCCGCAGCGGGGGGAGGACACTCGCGCGCACAGAGGAGACAGTGGCTCTTCCCCGTCACGCCGAGAGGACGAACCCGACCCCGTCCTAGAGAGCTGTGGAGTATTGGCGACGCATTGATAGCGGTCTGATTTTGGACCCGGGGTGAAATGCAACCAACTCTTGTGAGCGCAGGTTGGTCTTACCTGGTCTTGTGGTGAGGACTGGTGCTCAGAGGCGTCTGTTAGCGGTTTGGCACTGTTAGCATTGGCTTGAGTCTTGCCCAAAATGATATCCAGGTCGCTTTCCACTCGACTTTCGCACATGGCATGGATATGTGGTACCAAAACAAACACACGTGTCCGCGCGCACGTGTCCGCGCACACGTGTCCGCGTGTCACGTGCCCCCCCCCCCCATATACTATTAATATATTTTAATGAAAATCTACAAAAGTTTGAGTGTTTAAACAAGAGAAAAATGTGAGAAAATGTTAATACCAGTCTCAGAAAGGTGTATAATGTGTCTGGTGAAGCGTTTTCAGCCTTAAAACATGTAGAATAATTGTAAAATATAAAATTGTCCTACTTCGCGGATTTCACTGATTGCGGGCTATTTCTGGAACCTAACCCCTGCGATAAACGAGGGTTCACTGTAGTTTTTTGTCAAATTTTCATTTTCAAATAACTGCATATTTGTATTTAGCTTTGTTTTACTTGAGAAATATTTTTTTTACTTCTCTTGCTTTAACACTACTCTGTTTTAAATGGTGTAAGATGACATGCCCTTTGGATCACAGTGAAGGGGCTGCCACTCCGTGAAGCATTATTACTGTCTGGATGTGTCCCACAGATATGGTCCAATAGAACGAAAACACCATGTACCTGACAAAGACCGACCTGGTTTGAACCATCCAGACACCCAGACGTCACCTGTTAACCTTTGTGAAACACCTTAATAGTTGAACAAATTCTGTAAAGGAAAAAATACAGAGTGTATCTCAAGAGAGTTTCACATATTATAGCTTTGAAGGAATTTGCTTGAAACAGGTAAGAAAGATTCAGATTCAAATGACTTAATACATCCAAGGGCAATTTGTTTGTGCAGTAAAAAAGGCAGTATTCATCGAGCAGAAATTCTAACCAAGAGGAGCTTTGAGATTCATAAATACAACCCCATAAAATATCATAAATGCACTTTCTTTCCAGCAATTTAAATGTAGAAAGCGAGTAACCGTAACATTTATGCAAACCGAGTATCCTGTTTTAGAATAGCTGTACAATATAATGATATTTTAAACTCTGTGGCAGCCTGAAGGCGACCTCAAAAATGCAGCATTTAAATATGACTTGATGAACAAAAGTAGTTGTCAAAATATTATTCATGCCAAAATCAATTGCTTGATTTTTGTTTTTTGGGGATTTGGATGTGGATGTATAATTACACAGAAATCATGGAACAATGTGCTAATTCTGGCATTTCAGTGTTCAGACACTTTTCCCCAGTACTAAAGCAGTAACAGTGCGCTTTTGTTATGAGCTTGATGGACAGTCTACACCGACAATGTCATACACGCGCCCAATAGGAGTAATTATGCTATGCCTCGTCAAATTTGGCTGAAGGTCTCCAGGCTTTTTTTCAGGAGAAACACAGGAAAGAGGCTCGTGGTGTCAAAATTAATTTCCGATGCCCTTTCAAAATAAGACGCTTCACTGTTTACTTAGGGACTGACTCATTATCAACTATGAAAAGTTTATAGTCGCGAGTGGTAACTATAATACACTTTACAATGCCAAACAGATCATTTAAAAGGACAACATAAGAAAAACATTGTAAAAAAAATCATCTAAATTAATATGTAAGCAATATAAAACAGTTCTGGTGTGAGAATATACAGGGGCTATTACTGAAGGGACGGTTTATGGCTCTGGTTTAAATTGGCACTTTTAAATACACGTTAAGGTGTTGCTGTAGCTCCAGGTGTAAATTCCAAGCTACTTCCATAAACTGATGCTCAGCTTGTTCTGTTAAATGTATTTCAGTTGTTGCGTGGGCTTTCACATTTAAGCTCTTTTTACCCTAAATTTCATCATTTCATATCAGGTGTTTCCAGCACTTTCTTCTGTGTACTGGTGCATCTATGACCTAATTGGAAATTATTTGTTGACTGTAGCAGGGTAACATTTGGATAGCCGACAGCTCCCACCAGTCAGCTGCAGTCATCGGAGTCTCTTCCTCTCTGCAGTCCCAGACACATTTTCAGCTCCAGCGGTTTCGGTGGAAAAGCAATTAGGATTTGGAATTAGTGATGAAATTAGAGGCGTATTAAAAAGGCTTTAAGATTAACCCTTTCTCTCCTGCCTATTATCTAATCATGGATCGAGAATCACTCATAGCCATCTGCAATGTCACTGATTATTTCTTTGTAATTTGTGTTTTGTTGTTTCTTTTTATTGCCAGTGCTTGAGTGGTTTGAAATAGAATAGGAGATCACTGTTATCCCATTCAAGCTCTAAGGGAGGCCTTGCTAGTGCCAGCAAGAACTCATTACAGCAATAGAGACACCCATGGCTGTGACAGTACATGAAGAAGTGCTAAATCCTGCTATACCTGAGAAATAGGCAGTTATGTTCTTATGTGGAAAGCAATGCTCATAAGTCATACCTACTAAATGAAAATGGTCTGTCTCTTACTACGTGTGAGCTGACTTAGCAAATGCTCTGTGAAACAATGCTATTCACTTACTCACTTTGGATTTATGCCAACAGTCAACTTAAGTGTAAAATTCTTGCAATTCTGCAACTTCAAAGACTAACAAACTTTGTTTGTTTTCACTTTTGCGTGAAAATGAATTTCCCCTTGGGGACAATAAGTCTAAGTCTAAAGTCTTGGACATTCCTTCTCATTCATTGCTTTTTTTCTATGATTACTACTTTCTACATTTTATATAAATACACAAGACAAGCAAATATATGCGGCAAGATACAACTACATTGCCAAAAGTATTCGCTCACCCATCCAAATAATCGAACACAGGTGTTCCAATCACTTCCATGGTCACAAGTGAATAAAATCAAGCACCTCGGCTTGCAGACTGTTTCTACAAACATTTGTGAAAGAATGGGTCTCTCTCAGAAGCTCAGTGAATTCCAGTGTGGTACTGTGATAGGATGCCACCTGTGCAACAAGTCCAGTCGTGAAATTTCCTCACTCCAAAATATTCCCCAGTTAACTGTAAGTGGTATTATAACAAAATGGAAGCGATTGGGAACGACAGCAACTTGTGAACTGACGGGGCGGAGTCAGTGGATGCTGAGGGACATAGTGAGCAGAGGTCACCAATTTTCTGCAGAGTCAACCGCTACAGACCTCCAAACTTCACGTGGCCTTCAGATTAGCTCATGAATAGTGCGTAGAGAGCTTCATGGAATGGGTTTCCATGGCTGAGCAGCTGCATCCAAGCCAAACATCACCAAGTGCAATGCAAAGCGTCAGATGCAGTGGTGTAAAGCACCGCCACTGGACTCTAGAGCAGTGGAGACACGTTCTCTGGAGTGACAAATTGCGCTTCTCCACTAGAACAGTACTTGTCTGACTGCATAGTGCCAAGTGTAAAGTGTGGTGGAGGGGGGATTATAGTGTGGGGTTGTTTTTCAGGAGCTGGACTTGACCCCTTAGTTCCAGTGAAAGGAACTCTGAATGTTTCAGCATACCAAGAGATTATGGACAATTCCATGAACTTGACTGGCCTGCACAGAGTTCTGACTTCAACCCGATAGAACACCATTGGGATGAATTAGAGCAGAGACTGAGAGCCAGGCCTTCTCGTCCAACATCAGTGTGTGACCTCACAAATTCCCATAAACACACTCCTAAACCCTGAGGACAGCCTTTTCGCAAGAGTTGAAGCTGTTAGAGCTGTAAAAGGAGGACTGACGTCATATTAAACCCTATGGATTAAGAACGGGATGTCACTATGGATGGGCGATACCAGTTATTTTTGTTTCGATACGATACCAAGTAATACCAGGGTTAGAATCGCGATATCGATACCGATACCGATACTTTCATACATTTTTTAATACTACAGAAAAACACTAACCTGGCTCTAACTAGATACCTTGGCTTCGCAAAGCTCCACCAGGGGGTTTAGCTCCACACATTCTAACACCAGATATCTGAAAAAAAATCTTTGATGAAATGAAAATGGCAATGCAGACATCAAATGTGACCACTAGACTTTTGTTTGTGCTGCTTGTATTGCACGTTGTATTTTTATGTATTTGCCTGCCTAGGGACTGCGGATGAAAACTAGCTTTGTAGCTAAAATTCGGCATATTTACATTTGTTTTATACTTATGTTCATTAATGTGCATTGTCCCTATCAAATAAATAAATAAATAAAATAAATAAATCTATTGTAAGTTGGGCACTTGCAGCCTATGAAAAAAGACAACAAATGAAGTATCACTATTCTCACTCTCACATACATACATTCTCCTCTCACATACACTACTCTTAGTCTTCTACATGGTTGATGGTTACCTGGATTCTCCCTCTCTCAAACGCCTCGGCAGCTGACCTCTGTCGTACTGCTGTTGCTGCTGTGCTGGAGGGAGCTGCCTGACTAGCCTCCTGTCGTCGTTTGGTCAGTAGCATTTCGTCATGCTGAGGTTTATGATTTATGATCAAGTGTTTATTTAAAATTTGTGATATTGCCACAATATCGGATAATTTTTTTGGCCCACACTGCACTTCGCAACATTGTCGTCCACGGTGTGGAAGTAACTCCACACCACACTTCACTCCTGGTCTCTCATGGCTCCCGCAGCCCCGCGCCGCTTTGACTGAAATCTCACAGCAGTGAGTCTATCGCGGGATGACATACTACCCCACGTTTGGTGAGAACGCGGAAGGAAAAGTAGTGCCTGACAAGTGGCAATGGTTGAATAATGAACAAAACACATATGAATTTGAACTAAATAAACTGAAATTTAAGTCAGTAAGAAAACATGACTTGGTATTGATATTTTAATACCAGGATCGATGCATATTCAATACCCCATCAGGATCGATATATCGATACTTTGGTATCGATCCTAGATCACTAGATGTCACTTAAGTTCGTCACTTAAGTTATGCAAATCAAGCATGTGAGCAAATACTTTTGGCAATATAGTGTATATGGAATTATGTATCAAAGAAAAAAAAAACTAAATATTTTAAAATTTTCAAAGTAGCCACACTTTGGTTTGCCGACAGCACTGCAAAACCTTGGCCTTCTCACAGTGAGCTTCCTGAAGTCACTTGAAATGGTTTTCACTTCACAGCTGTGCTATGTCAGAGTCAAGAAATGCCAAAAGTGTATTATTTTAATTGAGTTTTTATTGTTTTGGTTGTGATTATATTTTGTTTGCTGATTTTTAATGTGTCATTCATAGTTTTGATGCTTTCAGTGAGAATCTACAATGCCAATAAGCATGAAAATAAGAAGAAAAATTGAGTGTAAAAATGTTTTGACTGGTAGTGTATATTATATTATACATACAAGATTTTGGGTCAGATTTCGTCAAAAACAATATGGTTGCATTTTTTTTAATGATTTGACACATTAGAAGCCAGAATGAATGAACCATTTTCTAGACTGGGCATTCTAACAATCCCGATCAATGCCTTTCACAACCTATACATTTTTATTTCTTTTAGATTACAACTATGATTGTAACTATGACAGCTACCAGTACAAGATCTTTTCCCCTGTCATCAAATGTGAGCGTCTGTTTCCATTGCTCTCCGGGCTGCTCCTCATTTGCGAGTGCTGGGCTGCACTATGCGGGGAGCTGACATATTCACATGGCCACAGCAATGCTCTGTAAATGGCTGCCTGATGGAGAGTGACATTTTCGCTCAGCCCTGGGAGACTGGGGGGCCGATCGCTCCTCTTTCCAATACAAAGTGCTCCTAATTGCCCACACGCATTAGTGAGCCCCGCTGACAAACTTGCAGAATCAATACTGGTGCCGAGACTGGAGCAAGCGTGCATTGTTCTTCTTCTGCAATATACAAGACTAAAAAGGTGATATGAGATAAGAACAAAGTATTATTTTTAAATCTTAGCTTCAGTTTGGTTGTGGCGTACTTTCCTGCTTTTCACCATCAAACTGCTGAACTATAAGATGTAATCAGATGTAATGTACTCTTCTTTATTTGCAGCTATATATCTCACATACGTATGTCTTACATGTAATTTTATTTGTTCAGTTACATGTGTGTTGGGGGTTTTGTTAATAGCAAACCAATATTGTAGTATAAATTAGTTTGACTTTGACATTTTAAACATAATTTCAATGATCCGTTGTGTCACTATTCTAGCCCGCCACCTGCTCTTATCCATGGAGATATTATTACTTTGTCTGCAAAAAGTTACAGTGTACTTTTAAGGGTACTCCTTTTGCAAATATTCAAACTATTAACATTTTGGTTTTTGGATGCATACTAAATCAGTGGAAACTAAATACAATAGATAGTTTGAATGTTTTATTATTATTGCTTGTTGTATTTTAAATACGAAAAGTAATTATTTTTAATTGTAGTGAACCACAGCCACATGTATTCCACTAAAACCTCTTGATTCAAAGCCCAGATGTGTATATGAGTGTATGGCTCTTCTGCTCTCTCTGAACCTTTGAGCTGTCTGCCTTAAAGGTCTGTTTATCTGTGATTTTAAGACAAATAGGAGAGCGCACAGGAGCATTAAGGGCATCCACTGCGCACTGAAGGCTGAAATAATGGCTGCTGGAAATGGCACAGGACAGCTCATTACCAAATGGACTGTGTGACCAGAAAAACTCTGAAATTCTTTCCTCTGTACAACAGAAAAGATATCTGAAAAGTCAAGAATTTCAAACTTTGAAAGGAAAGTTTTAGACATTAAAGCAAAGACATGTTACTGTAGTTCCTGATTGAAAGAAAAAGGTCATTAGCAGAACCTTTGTTCAAACTGTTTGAATTTTTTAGTGGAAGACCGTGAAAGTATTTTATACAGAGTGTTCACAGGGATTTCACTTTAGGTCTGAACTTTTGGACTTTCTGGTTTGGTTTGAACCCAAGTCTCAAGTGTGACATTATGAGGAATGTGGTTTAGACCAAACAGCTGCTCTGTGGTCTATAATGAGGCGGCCTCGAGTCTGCGTGATTACAATATCCTGAGTTTGTTCTCATAAATGGTCAAATTATTAACCGTTGTGATCACAAAGCATGGCATTGTCATGACAACAGAAAACCAACAAGCCCAGAAAAATCAAGTGTGGAAAAAATAAAAATAGAGAACATAAAACAGATATTTATCATATCACAAGAAGTCTGAGTCCATGGGAGTCATGACCTCAATTCAAGATAAAAGGAGCGAGTTGGCATGGAGTGACTGATCAGCGCAGCCATCCTGCGACGTATATGCGCAGCCTGATGACCTCAAGACCTTTCATAACTGATTACATGTTTTTAAGTCATTTACCAAGACACTTAATTTCGATAATTATCAAATTGTACTAAAAAAAAGTCTAATTGTGTCAACATTGTTATGTGTATTTCATATTGAACTAAACTAGTAGCTGCTAATTTACCCCTCTGTGCTCCGCCCTCAGGCTCCTCTGTGATGCAGGTGACGGCTACTGATGCTGACGACTCCACCACAGCCAACGGCATGGTCCGCTACCGCATCCTGTCCCAGAGCCCCCACAGCCCCATCCCAAATATGTTCACCATCAACAGTGAGACGGGAGACATTGTCACGTTCGCAGCTGGCCTGGACAGAGAGGTCAGTATACTTGATAATGATCCTGGCAGCTGGGCACACACAACAAGGAATTGAAATTTATTTTTAAAAATAAAACTTAATACTTAATTAACCATTAGAATGAAAAGTAGTAGCAGAAATGCTTTTGGTTTTAAAGATTACAATTATTTACCAAAAACTGAACCATTTTAGAACCTATACCGTAATGGTTTTCGTTATCACATTGCTTATGTACTTATTTACATAACTTCAGACAGGTTTTATACATGTGCTGGCAGAGATCCCAAGCTGAAGAAAACTGTTAAACCCTCAAATTTCAAATAGTATCTCTTTAAAACAGGCTGGATAAATTTTCTTCAGCTTTTCCAATTGAATGTGTCTGTAATCTGGATACTGACAAGCAAAACATTGAGAGAAAACACCAGACAACTGCGATTTCGGATTACTGACATGACTTATTTCAGTTAATTTAATATGTTTAGTCCTCACACTTAGTGTCATAATATTGATATTGGCATTCTTTCATATTCACCCTAATACCAGAAAATAAAATGTAATTAATGAACTGGACATTTTTGTTGTGTTGTGACTCATGAGTTATAAAAGATGTCTTTTTTTTTGCTCCCATAATCAATTTGTTCCAACAGTTTTCTCAAGAGCCAGCAAATTAATTAGTCCGCAAATAAGCCTTTCCACTAATCAACTAAAGCTTGGCAATCCATGTTCAATAACAAGTGTTTTTATTTTAATAACAACAGACACGGTGCATCATTTTAATTTGAAATAGTGAATATGTGATGTAGGGTATATCAAATAGTAATAATAGAGTGACAACCTCCTGCTCTCTCTGGTTATATTCAGAGCAGGTAAATTCTATCTCCAATTGTTTTGTAGCATATAATAATAAACCACTTTACCATCTGCACATTTTAATGTTATTTGAAATTTTATCCCTAACTTATTTTTTTCCACATTAATAACTACACCTTAATTAGTTTAAATATACAAAGAATTACTTCATAATGAAAAACAAAATGTCTTAAGAATAATTCAAGTTTAGTAAATACTTATTTTAATTGTTAGGATTATGAGTTAGAGTTAAGATATTTACTTAGCTTAAATCATGAAACTGTTTTTTCACCATTGAATTTCTTGCTTTACTAAGGCTATTAAAACTCTAGTTATTCTGAAGTTAACATTTTGTTGTGTAGTTTTTGGTATTACTGGTCTATTTTTTATGTGTTTGTAATCGTTATAACTACTTTATTTTTATTAATATTGGATTGTTATTTTGAAATTTCTTATAAGTACTAAATATGTTCACTCTTCCCACCTCTATTTATTGTGCTGTTTGTATGAGTGTGCATGTGGGCTGGCTGCCATCCCACACAGTGCATATGTGTGAGTATTTTCCAGATTGTATATTCAGCTAATAAGCGAGGTCATGCAGGGTCAGCATTTGTTGATTCCCAGCTTCTTCAGGTGACTGTGGGCAGTAATGTTTTATGGCATGCTGCAAGTTGGCCAACCTACATTCAGGATAAACACACAAGTATTCCATCTGGCTGCAGGGTAAGGAGAAAGAGGGGAAAGAAATGTTGGATTTCTTGTACAAAGTCTTGTTAATTGCTTGCTTTTTTGTTGAGTTATGTTTCACAGCCTGCCCCAAATAACTAACACATACACTGCTGATTTTTTTGAATTCTCACACTAGTTACGCAGAGGTGGGACAAAGTCATTGCTGGGCAAGTCCCAAGTAAGTCTAAGTCTTTTGCACTCAAGTCCGAGTGAAGTCCCGAGTCAAGAGTATCCAAGTCCGAAGTCAAAGCTCACAAGTCTAGTCCAAAGTCGTGAAAGTCGAGTCCTAGCATTTTAGTTTCTAGTCATTGCGAGTCCCCTTTACAAAGAAATACAATTTCTACAAATCATATAATGTCTGCAAGATCTGGCGCGTGGATGCTTGTTTCCGCATCATTTGTTGTGCAATTTGCCTTGGATGCGGTCGAATGAAAGCAACGTAGATCTACTGTGATTGGATGTTGTGCAATACATTTTCGCAGATTCACAAGTACGAGTGCGGTCCTTATCAACATACTTTTAGAGTTTTTTTTTTTCATTGGACGTAGCAAGTCATCACAAGTCAAAAAGCCTAAGTCCAAGTGAAGTCACGAGTTATTGATATTGAAGTCCAAGTCGAGTTGCAAGTGTTTGTACATTTTGTCGAGTCGAGTCTAAAGTTATCAAATTCGTGACTCGAGTCTGACTCGAGTCGAAGTCACATAACTCGAGTCCACACCTCTGCTAGTTAGTACCAGATTTTTTTAATTTTCACGTGAAAAGGGTTAAAATTACCAGGTCCAAGGTGTGTCTAAAGTATTCATCGAAACTAAAACTAAACCCAGACAGTGCTGCCTATAAAGACAAGCCTGCCTTTGTCTGAATGTATTAAATATTTGACCTTTTTACATAGGACACACTTTATTTAGGTCATTGTAGTATAATTCGTTAGTGCTAGACTTGCTAGATTGGCAACCCTTTTTCTAACTTTAACCAAATCCTAATTAACTTTTTGGTTGGGGGTTCATCATCTACTTGTTTCTATGGATATGACATTGCTCTGCCTGGAATGTCCCACAGTATGACATTAAACAGTTCTGCCTTACATTTATTACAATACTTACAAAAGCAGGCATTCTCCCTGTGAGCAGTGTCGCCTCCACAGATCTGACCTGTGACTTGGTCTGAAGATTGAAAAGTTTAATGCCATACTGTGGAGCTTTCAAGACAAAGCAATCACATCTCCATGGAAAAAATAAAATGACAGACTCTCCACCAGAAAAGTTACACAGTGCACCTTTAACCATTTCCTAATCCTAACTTGAACCACAAACATAGCCTTATTTATAACCCTATTATATACAGCTCTGAAAGAAGAAAATAAGAGACCACTGGATTTTTTTCTGCAATCAGCATCTCTGCATGTATTACAGCCATTCCATTCCAGCGTCTGTTGAATTCCAACACAAACACAAAGCTGAGCTACTTCAGTTCTTGCACCAGGAGTGGAATAAAGTCACCCAAGAACAATGTGAAAGACTTGTGGAGGGCATGCCAAGACGCATGAAAGCTGTGATTAAAAATAAGGGTTATTGCACCAAATATTGATTTCTGAACTCTTCTTAAGTGTAAACATTAGTATTATGTTATTTTAAAATGAATTTGATCTATGTCATTTTCTGCAAATAAATGCTCTAAATTATAATATTTTTATTTGGAATTTGGGGGAAATGTTGTCAGTAGTTTATAGACTCAAACAAAAATGTTTCTTTTGCCCAAACATACCTATAAGTAGTAAAATCAGAAAAACTGAAAAAACGTTGCAGTGGTGTCTTATTTTTTTCCAAAGCTGTATGCTGTGTGCTTATGGCTACTGGTTTTCCTAAGATAGTAGTATTTAATGTATTTATGTTAGTATCACAGTGAACATATTTAATGGATATGACTACTGCTGTTGGATGTGAAGCAAACTGCAGGAGCAAGTTCACACTTCACTAAAATACACTATCCACATATCGCTCCAAACACACATACCACTGCATAGTACCCCACAATGCTTTTGTATTCACAGAGCTCTGGAGAGGAGCCCATGTATTGTGAGTGTGCTGGGTGCAGGCCTGGCCCCATAGCAGCCACTGAAGAGAGCAGGGGACAGCTCATTAATCTGGACGACTGAGCCAGCCCGGTCCCACCTGCGTCTGATCGTCCCACTAAAACTGGGACACACCTGGGAGCTCACCCACCTGCAGCTGCGCGGACAACCACACACATGCACACACGCAGGCACGCACACACAAATCTGCCACAACACGGTATGAGAGAGGGCTGTCCATTTGCAGCTGTTTACACACACGTTATAATGTGCATAAATAACCGTGCCGTGTTCGGTTTTAGGGACTTAAAGGAGAATTAACATTTTTTACAATCTGATTATTTCGTATTTCGGTAATAAAACAAGTTGTTTTACTCACCCATAGCACTTTGGTGTCATATGGAGCACTTCCGGAGATGTTTTAGATTAGCGATATCCGTAACGTGAGTTCTCGGGGCATATATTTGCGGTCTCTAAATAACACAAACTTTAGCACTTTTCAAATCATAGAACCTCAATGTCTTAAGTCTACACTTTCCTTTGAGTCAAAAGTGGCCTGTAATCCGAGATTTATCCATAATTTACAGCTTTGCGTTTCATGTTTGGGTCCCGAGAGCTGAGAGCGAAATAAGCTGTGACTCCGCACATGCGCACTGGCGTCCTCATCTACTCGAAACTATGGCTAAATCTCGGATTACAGGCCACTTTTGACTCAAACGAAAGCGTACACTAAGACATTGAGCTTCTATGATTTGAAAAGGGCTAAAGTTTGTGTTATTTGGAGACCGCAAACATTTGCCCCGAGAACTCACATTACGGAGATCACTAATCTAAAACATCTCCGGAAATGCTCCATTATGACACCAAAGTGCTATGGGTGAGTAAAACAACTTGTTTTATTACCGAAATAAGGCTCAGATTGTAAAAAACATTAATTCTCCTTTAAAGAGTCAAAGCTGCCCTTAAGAATATATTTTCACTTTAAGCATCCAATCCAAAAGTGCACTAATCTACTAAAATAAGCCTTTTCTGAGCTTCTAACCATGTCATAAATCTGCTGCTTTATACAGCGTATGAATCTGACCAGTGTTTGCAAGTGTGGATATAGGAGACAATGAGAATCACTCAAGGGTTAGCAGAGTCAACTCCGTCAGCGCCATCCTTCAAAATGTAGAAACATCTCTGAAATCTGTATTTTCAAGAAATAATAAAAGACCCAAACACGCACTCCATCTTAGATAAACACTGAGTGGATAAATGTGTCTTTGGCCTAGTTGCCTAAAAGCAGTTTAGTTCCATCCACAATTTCGTCAATACACCTCATTCAGGCTCTCCAACCCCCCTCCCTCCACGCTTTGATCTAATACAACTTTAGCCCTATTCAGGATTCTGCAGCCTCTCTTTATCCCATGTCCTTGTTACAACCCAGGCAGCGCATCCTAATCGATGGCTCACCCAGTACAATGCTAAGTTGGCCGGAATCTTGGCCCATTGGAGCATTCCAGAGCAGTGCCTCATGGGAGATGGACGCAGCCTGAGGTAATGAAAGACAAGAGCGCTGCCTGCCAGACACTCAGGGAGAAGGGACTGAGGAGGACACCCACAGCCTAGTTCAACTGTCATGGACCAGCCACTCCAATTTCCACTGATGTACATTGGTTTGATCCATTTCAGTGGGGCAAGTGTCAAATACAGCTGAAGCCTTACTGTTGTGTTGATGCTAGTACACATTTTCAAGAGGTGAGTAGAGTAGCAAAGAAATAAAAAAATACCACTCGAGAAGTACAAAATCTAATCCAAGTCCAGTCCAAGAAATTACTCTAATAAAAATACTGTAAGGGTAGATGTCCTACAATCTCATTTACAGGACAAAACATTAAATAATGCAAAATCTGATATTTTCAAATGAGACAAAGTTGAAAAGTGAATAACTAAATCATATCTGAAGGGCAAGAAACATACATGTTGGATTATTGGCAACATAAAGTTTCTGTCACTTAAAGACCTACTCTACAGCTCTGGGAAAAAAATAAGAGACCACTGCATTTTTTCCTGAAATCAGCATCTCTACATGTATTACAGCCATTCCATTCCAGCGTCTGTTGAATCCCAACACAAACACAAAGCTGAGCTACTTCAGTTCTTGCACCAGGAGTGGAATAAAGTCACCCAAGAACAATGTGAAAGACTTGTGGAGAGCATGCCAAGACACATGAAAACTGTGATTAAAAATAAGGGTTATTGCACCAAATATTGATTTCTGAACTCTTTAAGGGATATGCCACCCCCAGGTCAAATTTGGGCATCTCCCCACAGTCCAGAGACTAAAATAAGTGATGAAAAGCGTTTTCCTGCTCACCCAGCCATTGTCCGAGTCTGTCGCCACTGACCGCCGCGCGAGCTGCTGCTCCTCCGCCTTAGACTGGAGTCTAACGTCGCCAGAGAAAGATTTCGGCCAAAAGGAATTAATTTGCTCGATGCGTTTCCCAATTACTTTCTGTGTAGTGCGCATTCATATCGAGTGCAAATAAATGTGCAAATCAACACGGAGAGCTTGACTTGGTCATTTTGGGTGGGAACTATTTTCCAGTGCGGAAGAATATAGCCGAATCACGCAGCACGCTGCCAGGGGAATCCCAGTTACGCACCGGGAAGGGAGTTCCCCTGTTGCACAACGTGGTGCGTGATTTGCACATTTATTTGCACTCGATATGAATGCGCACTACACAGAAAGTAATTGGGAAACGCATCGAGCAAATTAATTCCTTTTGGCCGAAATCTTTCTCTGGCGACGTTAGACTCCAGTCTAAGGCGGAGGAGCTGCAGATACCGCGGCGGTCAGTGGCGACAGACTCGGACAATGGCTGGGTGAACAGGAAAACGCTTTTCATCACTTATTTTAGTCTCTGGACTGTGGGGAGATGCCCAAATTTGACCTGGGGGTGGCATATCCCTTTAACATTAGTATTATGTTGTTTTAAATGAATTTGATCTTGTTTTTTGCATTGTTTGAGGTCTGAAAACATGTATCTTTTTTGTTATTTTGACCGTTTGTCATTTTCTGCAAATAAATGCTCTAAACGATAATATTTTATTTGGAATTTGGGGGAAATGTTCTCAGTAGTTTATAGACTCAAAAAAAAAAATTGGCCAACAGCAAAAATGTTCCTTTTAGCCAAACACATACCCATAAATAGTAAAATCTGAAAAACTGATAATTTTGCAGTGGTCTCTTATTTTTTTCCAGAGCTGTATAAGAAGACTACGGTAACTACTTTTACTCAAGTGATGTTTATGTGAAAACTATTAGGTACATGTTACTCAAGCAAATGATTAAATGTAGAGAACTGCCCATTTTCAGTGATATCCAGTCCTGTCTAATCACAATCCAACCATATGTCTACTACATTACTTGTACTTGTACGTGTAATGTAGTAGACATATGGTTGGGTTGTGATTAGACAACCATATGTCTACTACATTATTTGTACTTGTACTTGTACTACATTAAAGGGCCCATAGTACACCATATTCTGATGTATGTTATTATGTTGTTTCCTCATCACAAACATACCTGAAGCTGTGTTTTGTTTCATTCAAACATGTTTAACACACAAACCCTGCATATTTAGGCTCTTTTCCACCTTGTAATTTCATGTGGTAATACAGGAAGTGCTCCACTGTGTATTTAAACTCAATACACTTTCACTAGAATCATTTTTGGATAATTTCAGCCCTGGAATTGCCGATCTCTACTGAACTAAAGGTAAAAGGTTGCTGTTAACTTCAATACTACCACTACATGACATCACAAGGTGGAATCGAGCATTCTGAGCTTTGGCTATGTAAACAGACTAAAAAAAGATTAGAAAAATATATGTGAATGAAACAAAACACAACTCTATGTATGTTTTTGATGAGGTAACAACATTATAACATGGCTTAAAGCTCACAAGAGTAAAGTTTTCATTATATAGGACATTTACCACATCTCTGGTTTATCATTTTAAAAAGCATCTTGCCTATACTTCTACATCCCTTACTACCTCCTGATGCAGAAGCCAGACAGATGCCTTAAAAGCGCCTGATGTTTTGTGTGCAGGCGGACGTCCCTGTTGGGCTGGGGGCGTGCGAGTTGAAGCTGAGACAGGCTCGACAGACTGTGGGTAAAAAGTCTAATTGGTATTCCAACGTGTCACAGGCAAAGGCAGCAGGTTCTAACCTCTGGTCTCCTCCACACCACAGGTCCACCTCACCTCTTAATTAGTGCATGAATATTGTAATTGGAGTGCGATGAGCCAAAAGGGGAGAGAAAAGCGAGAAGAGAATAAGCAGGAGAATTATTAAAAGGCATGATTACTGTCCTGGTTTTGGAATTGTGTTTTGTAAATCCAGCTTCAAGATGTGTTAACCCGTCTTAATATACAGGATATTTATTACCAACGTTCCCTCTAAGCTGCGCGTCTGTGCAATTGCGCACTGCTCGCACATTCTCAGCGCACAAGAAAACCTATGCAGCGCAGAGATGAAAGAGTTCCGCTTTTTTTTTCAGCCGCGGGGTCATCTGAATACGGGGGAATCGTCCCGTATTCAGAAACAAAAGTACGTGTCTCGTATTAAACTTCTACCGGTGTGCGAGGAGCACGTGCAGCTCTTTCGCAACAGCGTGTACCGGGGGTGCATGTCGGATGTCGCGCACAGGGGTCCAAGGAGCGCTCAGGGAGTTAGTGTGTTTGCTCAGACACATAAAACATTAGAGGGAACATTGTTTATTACACAGAATTAAAAAAAAAAAACAAATCAATCGATCATTTGATAGAAATGCACAAGAGCCCACTTTGGACATCACAGTGTTGGTAGTATACTTAAAATAATATATGTACAGTATGTATGTATTGAGAATATCTGCAGGTCACTATGCTTTAGACCAGCATCTGCTAATGTCATGAAACAGAAGGAGAGTTGATTAATGGAGGTAATTTGAGCTCTGAAATGATCATAACAAGTTTAGTGAAGATGTATGGACAATATAAAGACAAAAGAGCTTCATGGATTAAGACAGAATTACTCATGCGCAAATGGAGAAAAACACAACCTCGGGAATGTTTTTGATGTGGAAACATTAAATGTTTTCACATGTTTCCAAGCCTTTTTCTGAGCTTCTAACCATGTCAGAAATTTTCTGAATGTGATGTCACCCATAACCTTTGGCTCCAGTCAAATGAAGCTCACGATGCCAGCGATTATAGGAGCAAATTTGGAGTTCCATATTAGGAATAGGAATTTACTTACAAACAAAATAGCAAAGTAAAAACATCAGGATCATGTAAAGCGGGTTAATACGAACATTTTAAGATCAAAATGATGAGGCTCACAGCAGCACTTACAGAGGAAGGCAACAATTTTTCAATGTAAAGTCAATTCGAATTGGAGTCGATGGAGACAGAAGTGCCCCCATGTTCACTTTCTATTTGAACATGGCTGCTAGCGGGTTAGCTCTGTTCATTTATATATACAGTCTATGCTCAGATTGCTAAGGCACAGATGAATTAATGTCATCTAAGATAAAACACTGAACACCTAAACACTGAAATGGTGCAAATAGTGAGCATAATAGCACCAGGCATTATGTTGGAGTAGAGCAGAAGTGGGTTCTCGCCTGGGGGGGTAAATCAGTGTAGGATTTCCACTGCACTCACTCAAGAATATTGGATTATATCACACTAAAGCTCTTTTACTTCAAGTTTACAAAGCACGGACTGTTAATTGCCACTATAATTGATCAGGAACATTGGAAATAGCTCCTAGCCAACTTATTAACAGAGCCATGGACTCAGAAATACTGTACAATTATGTTATGTGAATGGAAACTTGTATGGAATTGTCTGCCGGTAAACAAGTTCCCAGATTTACTAAATGAAAAAAAACTTACTGACAATGTTCATTTTGACATTTTAATTTAATATTTTATTCTATTTTAAAAGCAGATCATTCTTATTTGTCTATAGCTATGTTCAGACTGCAGCCTGAAGTGACCTAGATCTGATTTTTTTGCCTCTATTCGACCTGTATTTGATCTTTTAATGACCGTTTGACCGACACAGATACCATTTTTTTTCAGGCCACTTGGATATGTAGTACTAAAACCGATACATATCCAAACTTTTGACATGCGACTTCAGTCTGAACGACCAGATCACATTCATCCGACCTACACGTCATCAACAAACAACAAACGTCACTATTCTGCGCTGAAGTAGGCAGAAACTGAACAGAACTGGACCATGTTTTAGGAGACAAGCCCAACATTGAGCCGATGAACAGCTGGGTTACAGCTGGGAACCCACAAAACGCCATGGCCAAAAACCTTGCCCTTCACCTTCTCAATCTCCTCCCTAAAACAAAGAAGTTGTAGATGTTCTGGCTCTGGTACAACAGCAGGTGCTCAATGCTAGTATCTATTGTTTAGGCTACTTCCGTAAACACTGAGTACACTCGCTGCGTGACGTCGTCGTGTCCTTCAGTGCACATGCGGGACACTTTGGGGACGTTTAAAGTTTAATTGGAAATGTGAATGACCTTGCAAAAAAATCGGATTTCACAAAAAAATCTGAATTGTGCATTAAGCCCTGCAGTCTGAACTTGGCCTATGTCGTCTTGTCCATACAGACCACAGGCACAGCTCTGCACACGTCGCCTGTGATGGAGGAAGCTTATGTGTGATTCAGCTGCTTTATTCAGCAGGACATGACGGGGCTGCTGGCATAAACGCAGAGGAGGATTTAATGACTATGTTTAGCTTACCTGTTATTAAAAAAGCACTGCAAAAAATCACTGCTTCCGTGCATTGATGTTTGACGATTAAAAGTTTGAGTATTAAAAGAAGGGTAGAAAAAGATTGATCGTTTACAAATTGAAAGTTACGCAAGGACAGGCATAATTTACATAGTGCGTGTGTGTGTACTTTTTTCCATGTCTACTGCAGTTTCATTTTGGGCGAGGTTACCCTTGAAAAACAAATTTCTTATTATTTATGGCAGGGGTGCTCAACCTTTTTTTTAATCGAGATCTACTTTTGAGGTTGATGGTGTGCTGAGATATACCAAGAGCGGGGGGCCTGGGGGGGGGGGGGTTTAGATGTGATTTCCTGCACTCTAGTCTATTTTAGAATGACCTGTTAGACATGGCAAATATGGGCTTTTGGAGTCGCATAGGGGCAAAAAAATCGGATTTGGGTCACTTCAGGCTGCAGTGTGAACGTAGCCCAAGATATGTGCTCCTAAAACCAATACATATCCGATCTTTTGGTATGCGACTTCAGTCTGAACGGCCAGGTCGCATTCATCCGATCTGGACGTGTTTCCTCCAGCGAGAGTGGAGCTCACAAATGTACACAAACGTTCTTCTCGTCATGCGAAAATAGTATATGCACTCCATTTCAGTGAAGCCGCGAAGCACATAGCAATCTCACCACTCTTAGCTGCGGCTCTGCACCAACACGTTCATTTCTACTGACAATGCTGCCACTGCCCCACAAAACGCTGTCTCCTCCTTAAAACAAATAACTAAAAACAAATATACTTCTGTAAACATTGAGCACGCTCACTGCACGTGACCTCGTCGTGTCCTCCAAGGCGCATGGACACTTTTGGGGCGTTAAAAGTTCACACTGGAGATCACATTAATTGGGATTGTGAACGACCTCGCAAAAAAAACGGATTTCACAAAAAAATCGGAATTGAGCATTAAGCCCTGCAGTCTGAACGTAGCCATAGACGCACATTTCTCGCGATCGACTGGTAGACCGCGATCGACTGGTTGGGAACCCTGATTTATGGTATATTATGACATTAATGTATTACTAGTAAATAAGGCTGTTTGGCCTAGCTGGGAGACATCTAGGCTGATTTTACCATATTGTATTGTCAAGTAAATTTGTATTAGTCTTGTTTTTTCTGTATCTAGGCTATAAATGCCAATATTCACAGTGGGTGGATTATTAGAAGCAATTATTCAAACATATATTTCAACAACTTGTGGCTCTCTCTTGTGGCTTATTGATCACACATCCAACTGTGTCCAAATGCCTTGTCTTTCTTACACACATTCTTATGAGGGAATGTGGTGTATTCCTACACCTTGAACTGCAGTACTTTTTCTGATTAATATTATAGCTTAGACTTAGACAAGACTTCCACAAGATCAACAAAGGAAATTCTTTTGGGTACAGTAGCTCACTCATCAAATATAATATATAACAGAGGGTAAAAAAAAGTAGATGGAGATGAAAAAAAAAAAAAAAGATGGAATAGCAACCAAAGAGCAATAAACCAGTGTCAGATGAGACATAATTATATACATAAAAATAATGATAATATATGTACAAATCCGATTTAAATAGAAAGTAGTAGTCAAGTATAAAATACAATATCAAATAAGATGTACAATACCAGCTGTATACATCATGATGCTGTAAAGAGTGAGTTGAAGAGACAGAGTTCAGCTCAGTTGCATTAGTTGGACCGTTGCAGTGACAAAAGCTGTTTACTTAAAATGTTAATGTAAAATTCCTCGTTACCAAAAATGTGAAGATGCTGCTACTTTATAAGTGTGCATTGTTGTTGTGTCACGATGATCATGACCAAACTTAATTATAATTATACATTTAGAAATATCATGGAAAAATACTCAAATGGCTACTATATGCATTAAAAAACCCTGAATAATACTAACCATATTATGGAAATGTACTTGTATAAGCAAAAACATTATTGATCTACAAGAGAACACCGTGGATATGTTGCACAAACTGGTGCCATAATGTTTATTGTCCTGTTTGTATTACTGAATACATTGTAGGCCTGTCACGATAATTACTATATCGACTTATCATTAAATATATGAAATTTGGAACATATTTAGCAGTTCAGTATTTATTGTCTGTACAGTTTTGTTTTTTTTTCCCCCACTTTTTTGTTATTTTTTGGCTATATGATTTGACTCATTACAGATGCAAACTAAGTACTAAAGTGTAATTCTGCTATTTATTTATTGCAGCTCGTGGTTTTTGGCCTATGTACTAGTTATGTTGTTAGTTGGGTTAATATTGTCATTTATGCATTACATCATAACAACAACAATGGAGTGTTTTTCTGAAATGATTAATTGAAATTAATAAGAGTAGACTGATGTGAAGGGGTTTTTGACAGTTCAGTACTTCCCACATTAGAATAAAGTGTTGTGCGATTACAGAATGGCACCACCAGAGAATACAGAATTTCTATTAAACCACAGTGTTTTTAACAAGAGAACAATATTACAACATTTCACATTCCCATCACACCTCACACACCTCACAAATCCAACACTGCCTTGGCGAGACAACGAGAGAAGCTTCACCGAATTATGAGCACATACTCCAAATATGATCTGCATAAAAGGATTTGCCCTTTACTAGATCAGCGCAATATTTTAACCTGTTTTAGCCTATTTTAATCTGTGAAATTAGCCATTGAGTGCTGAAAAAAAAAAAAAACATCCATTCAACGCTGCAAAACTAAAGGGAAAGCTGCAGTAAGGAGCACATTAGCCCAGACAGATTGTAAGTGACAAGCTAATGACTGTAGCCGCTCGGACCCTGCCAGGACACTTCGCCGTACACAACCAAGTGCTACAGCCCATTTTAGCCCATGGTGTTGACAGGCCCAGTCAGCCCAGCCTGGATTAATTCACTACATGACTTCATTGACTTGTTTGACATGTCCTTACCACTTACTCCTGCTACTTTTTACTCTTGGTGGAGCAAACACCCATTGGTTAGAAATCGCTGGCTGCATTGAGGTCTCTTGTGCTTGTCCTGTGACTTGTTCTGTCTAGATAGTCTCCAGCTGTTTTCTCTCCTCAACTTTTGGATTGTGAAGCAGCTAATTTTGAGAGAAAACTGGCTTTGGCTGCAGTTGTGGTACAGGTGTTAGCAGGCAGGGTGTTTTAGATCACACATCTGGCCTTGGGAGTGCAGTTGGACTGAAGCGTCGGGTGTTTGTGGCCAGTTTGGAGTCTAATCACAACATGACTTTTAATGGAAATTATACTTTGCTTGTTTGTGCTGTTTGGGATGGTTGCTATTAGAGCTGTCAAAAACACACATTAACAGGATAAAATAGGACCTTTCATGAAAAGTGTTAGAATGGACATGATTTATATCAGAACTACTTTAAAGGCGCATTGTGTAACTTTTCTGGTGGAAGGTCTTTCACCTGCTTGTCTCCATGGAGATGTAATTGCTTTGCCTTGAATGTTATACAGTATGGAAATAAAAGTTACTGATCAAATAGAGAAGCAAGCCTGCATATTGCTCAAATCATGTTTTTCAAGTCATTTTTGAGCTATAAAACCCCTGTAACTGAATACATGCAAGTCAGATAAGTTTAATTCCCTACTGTGGAATATTCCAGGCAAAGGAATAACATCTCCATGGAGACAAGCAAGTAGCCAACCCTTAGAAGTTACACAATAGACCTTTAAGACCACACAAACACTTTTACATTTACATTTTCTCATGACTGTAGTCTCTTGTCTGGCCTGCCTCACGTTTTTACAATATTTTACAATAACATCTGTGTCTGGAACAGTATCTTGCCACCGTGGATTCCAGTGCCCAATGGTCCACAAACTGGCAACTTACGGGTAACGATGAGTAAAATAACCTGGAGGATGCAGAAACAGCACAGATTTTTCACACATTCAAACTATTATCCTCCTCTAGATTACATCTTTGTACTGACATATTGGGTGGACAGATTTCCTGCAGACATTCTAAGACACATTCTGGTTAAGATGTTCATTTCTGTCTCAAATTTCTGTCCTGTGTTCTGTGTTATGCAAAATTGACTCTTGTGTGGTTTTAGCCATGTTAGAATGCTGTTATTTTGAGCTCTGGAGAGCATTGTAATTTGTAGTGTCTTGAAGCGGTAGTTTTCAAGTTAATAGCTACCTTTTACTTTTTGGTAAGTAGAGTTTGACAATTTCAGACCTGAAATTATATATTATTCTAGTGAAGGTGTAGTGAAGGTGTATGGAATTTAAAAACACAGTATTTCCTGTAAGTGAAACAGAGTGAATTCTGTATGAGAAAAGAAAGATTTGTGTGTGAATGAAACAAAACAAATTAATTAATTACACTGCAAATTAATGCGTTATAAAAATTAACGCAATTAATTATGAGTGGTAATTCAATTAAGTTTGCCGTGCGGCGAGCAAATTGCTGCCAGGACCTTTGAACGGCAAGTTTATTTATTAAAAGAACGAAGACGGGACAATCAACAAGAACGCGGTGATTTGTAGCTTTTGTAAAAAGAATTTTCCGATCACCGAAGCTGCTCCAGCCTCACGGATCATTTGAACAATAAACACGTCCGGACAAGTTCCATCGTTACCAGTGATAGTGCGCACCTTACCAAACCATCAAACTACCAAACCACCAAACCACCAAACCACGCTTGCAGAATTTGGGAAATGAATGAGCAAAGCGACCGCAGAAAAACTGACAAACTCAATCGCAAAGTGGGTTCGTTTGCTCACTCACTCACTCACTCACAATCCCCCTCTCTCTCTCTCTCTATCTCTCCCTCAATCTTCCTTTCTCCCTCAATCTCTCTCTCCTTCAATCTCTCTTTCTCCCTCAATCTCTCTCTCTCAATCTCTTCCTCCCTCAATCTCTCCCTCAGTCTCTCTCTCCTTCAGTCTCTCCCTCCTTCTATCTCTCTCTCTCTTCTTCAATCTCTCTCTCAATCTCTCTCTCCTTCAATCTCTCCTTCAATTTCTCTTTCTCCCTCAATCTCTCTCTTTCAATCTCTCCCTCCCTCAATCTCTCCCTCAGTCTCTCTCTCCTTCAATCTCTCCCTCCTTCTATCTCTCTCTCTTCTTCAATCTCTCTCTCAATCTCTCTCTCAATCTCTCCCTCTTTTTATCTCTCTCTTCTTCAATCTCTCTCTCAATCTCTCTCTCCTTCAATCTCTCCCTCTTTTTATCTCTTTCTCCCTCAATCTCTCTCTCCTTCAATCTCTCCCTCCCTCAAAGTCTCTCTCTCAGTCTCTCTCCCTCAGTCTCTTGCTTGATCGTTCTATCTCTCCCTCTCTCAATCTATCTCCCTCTCTCTCTCAATCTCTCTCTCCCTCACTCGCGCTCTCTCACTCTTAAAATGTGATTCATTAGATTAATTAATTGCAAATCCTGTAATTAATTAGATTCATGTTTTTAATCGCCTGCCAGCACTACATTATAGATCAGAAAACAGCGTAATATGGGCCCTTTAATTCACATTCCATGCTGAAACTGAACTGAAACTGAAATGTCTGCAGTGAACCAAACTGGGAAAACCAACCTGCAAACTACTTCTATCAGCTCACCACATGCTGTCCTGGTTTACCCTCAACTAGTCTTTCTATCTACTGCTTTTTTGCCCAGTGTAAATGAGACTGCAGGGAGAGGTATTGAATGGAGAATTAGCAAGCTACTGTTATCTAATGATATCTTTATAAGTCGATTAAAGGCCAGCCCATATTGACTTTTCATTAATAAACATTTGAGGTGCAGATTAACTTGTCTCAGCTCTCCACAACGACTCCACGGGTGTGTTGTAAACGGCCTCCATGCTGCGGGCTCTTTGAACAGCATGCCTCTGCCTCGAGAGCCACAGAGACAGAAAAGTCCTGCAGACAGAGCGATGTACACAGTGGTAGACAGTGAAAAGAGATATTATGAGCGAGGTAGAACTAGATCAAAAGAGGCTCAGTGGGCGAGGGTACAATAAGCTGCCTGGAGAGAGGAGAGAGAGAGAGAGATGCTAAAGCAACAGCTCAAGCCAATCAAAAAGCAAAAGCAGGAAGCCCAGGAAGCAATAAGGGCCTCTCTACCTGAAAGATCTCTGTCACGGCTGTCCTTGGTGACTGCGCTGACGAGTGGAGAGAGTTAGCAGGCAACAGACTCACAGTTGGATGAGGCAGTTACACTAGCTATTCATTTTCAATTTCAGAATGAGGTCTTTTTACTTGTACTGCGCTATTGATTTGATGTACCTTTTTAGTGGAGGATCATCCATTTGCTTGTCTCCTTGTGGATGTTATTACTGTGTATAATAATATTTCACAGTATGAAAAAAAAAACAAATCTATCTAATCTTTATCATAGATTTAGGTAATTTAAGGTGTTTTCATTGCTCCAAAAAAACCAACAACTGTGTGTTGTTGTTTTTTTTTTAAAAAACTATCCTTTATTTATCCCTGTAGGGAAATTATTTCTCTGCATTTGACCCATCCTTTCAGGAGCAGTGGGCAGCTCATCTTTCAGGTACCCAGGGGGGTCAGTGTGGGTCTTGCCCAAGGACCCACACTGGCTTGTTCATTGCCGGGGGGGATTTGAACCCAGGTAGATAAGATAAAATAAGACTTTATTGATCTCACACAGGAGAGATTCACTTGCCACATTAGCTCCAGGCAGGTTAGTGCAAAGAGAGTTAGAACCAAAAACTTACTTACTTACATTTAATATCATACTGGGGAACATTTCAGGTGAAACAAGAATACACCTCTGGAAAAAAAATAAGAGACCACTGCATTTTTTTCTGAAATCAGCATCTCTACATGTATCACAGCCATTCCATTCCAGCGTCTGTTGAATTCCAACACAAACACAAAGCTGAGCTACTTCAGTTCTTGCACCAGGAGTGGAATAAAGTCACCCAAGAACAATGTGAAAGACTTGTGGAGAGCATGCCAAGACGCATGAAATTTGTGATTAAAATTAAGGGTTATTGCACAAAATATTGATTTCTGAACCCTTCTTAAGTGTAAACATTAGTATTATGTTGTTTTAAATGAATTTGATCTTGTTTTTTGCATTGTTTGAGGTTTAAAAACATGTATCTTTTTTTGTTATTTTGACCATTTGTCATGTTCTGCCAATAAATGCTTTAAACGATAATATTTTTATTTTGAATTTAGGGGAAATGTTGTCAGTAGTTTATAGACTCAAACAAAAATGTTCCTTTTGCCCAAACACATACCTATAAGTAGTAAAATCAGAAAAACTGATAATTTTGCAGTGGTCTCTTTTTCCAGAGGAAAGAGAAGCAGGTGGACAAGCAGGTGGTGAACCTGAACACAATGCACCTTTAAATTATTTTTTGGCTCTATTCATTCTTAGGCTTAGGCAAACTTTATTGATCCACAAGGGAAATTATTAGGACACAATAGCTCACTCATCACATTATATTATAATAACAGACAACACATTTTAATGGTAATAATACATTCAAAATAAGTTATAACAAAAAATATAAAAATAACAAGCTGTCAAATAAGGCATAATTATATAGATGTATAAGAAAAAATAAAAGAAATAGAAATATAGTCATACAAAGGCTAATTAACTATGTGGAAATTAATATTCATAACCCAACAAAGTCCAAAAAACATGTTTTATTAACTGTGCAGTTTATAAGGTTTCAGAAACAGATTTTGAATAAAATTACAGGTCTTAAGATCATCAGTTACTACATAGCTGATTATCCCCAAGCAAACTTTCAATATTAATTTGTTTCAGAAAGTCTATTTTTAAAAAAAAAAGTCACTGTGGAGCTCAATGCTCTGAGTGAGTGACAGGTGGATTTTACCAATTGCAAAGTGTGAAATTCCAAAGAAGCAGATGACTTTAGTTGCCTCTTCAATGCAATATAATTTTTAAGTGTACATGAATTAAGATAAAATTTAAATTAAAATTTGCATGTCTTCAGAAATTTCGGATTAATTAGATTAGATTAAAGATTAATTAGATTAAAGATCCCATGACATGGTACTTCTTGATGCTTTTATATGGCTCCTTAATGGTTCCCTCAAAATCAACACTCAGTGCATGAGAAACAGAGATAAGATGAGAAAGTATTTTTTCTCTCTCTGTTGCTTGAATGCAAATGAGGAGAAAAGAGCTGGCCAATAGTAGAGGGTGGGGGCGTGGCCAAACTCTCCGCTCTCGCTCTGAGCCTCAGCTGATCCATTTCCTTGCTTTTGCACGGGGGAGAGATTTGAAGCGTTCCATTGAAAAATAAACACATTTCCACAGAAAATAAAATTAAACCACTGCTGTTCAAAGGTCCAGAGGCTCAGATAAAGGACTTCCGAGCCTAGAAACACTCGGACGTGCCTCCAGGCAAATAAAAAAACGCATTTCGCATTGCCTAGCGCATTCGCAGTCCAAACTCTCTGGGCGTGATTTACAGAGACGCTGAGTTCAGACAGACGGGGGTGGAACTGCATTTGCATTCCTTTTTTCGATCTGACGTCAATAAGGTGCCTTGTTCAAAATCGCCCGTTTGAGCTCCGATTTTTTGTAATGCAGAAAAGGATCGTAAATGCTCAGTTTAGACATTTCACAACTTTTAACGATGGGGGGGGCTCACATTAACGTTCAAAAACCTCAGAAAGTGAAAATTTCATGCCATGGGACCTTTAATAAGTGGATAAAACAACATTGATTTACAACATGTGAAGCACTAAGTATTTTTATGTTACCATGAGATGTTATACTAGCTCTGATAAAGCTCAAATGACGCTAAAATTTGTTTTATATTACTCAGCTGTACTGTTGAAGAGGTGGGTAGGAGAAACAGTGCTAAGATGAACGTGTGAAGGTTTTCTATTACATCAGTGTGAGTTGTTGTACAGTTGTATGGAGTATGATATGAATGTAGTCCTGTATCTTAATTTTGCTATTCTATGTAGGTACGTGAAAAGTCCCTCAGTCGTCCAGGTACAATCCATGATCAAAGGAGAAGTTCAATTTGTCAACTGGACAAAGTTTGTTTGGTTGAAAACGTTTCGCCGCTCATCCGAGAGGCTTCGTCAGCTCTGGCCCTCATGCTGGTTCGACCCTGTTTATATCTAGCTGCAAGGGAGGAGCTAGCTACCCTGAACAAAGCTCTGAACCTATCCCCGCTACTCTCTTTTGTTTTACGAATTCCTCTGACGTCTTGTATTAGCATATCTATCAGCCCTAGGCGGCGCTCACTACACTGAAATAGCTCTGAAACTATCAACTAATCCGTCTCTTTGTATTTCAAATTTCTCTGGCGTCCAATTCCCTATTCAAGACAACGACCCTCTCCACCCCTCTGCAATGGCTTGTCTGTCCTAATGATTCTTTGTTTGAGAATCGAATTATAGATGGGAGACAAGTTGTGTCTAACTCCCCCATTTCTGTTTAACGACGGATTCTCTTTTTTGACAAAAATAGCCTCTTTAACTCCCCTCTCAAACCAGTTCTTTTCCCTGGCTAAGATCTGAACCTCACTGTCCTCAAAAGAATGGCCCGCGGCTTCTAGGTGAAGATGAACAGCAGATGACGGTCCACTCTGGCCCGCCCGTCTGTGTTGGTACATCCTCTTGTGAAGTGGCTGTTTATTTTCCCCAATGTAGCGCTCACTGCAGTCTTCACTACACTGAATGGAGTAGACCACATTACTTTGTTTGTGGCTCGGTGTTTTGTCCTTTGGGTGGACGAGTTTTTGTCTTAAAGTGTTTGTGGGTTTGAAATAAACTGGAATTTCATATTGTCTGAAAATCCTCTGTAGTTTTTCCGAAACGCCGGCCAGGTACGGAATCACTACCCCTTTCCTCCTGGGTTCGGATTCTCTGTTGTCTCATATTGTCTGAAGGTATATTAATCATTAATCATTAGGTAGGTATATTAATCATTATCACATTCAAACCCATTAACACACAAAATTACAAATACATTGTAGCTTAACTCTGCCACTTGAATCCTTGTCAGTGTATTCTTTGCAATAACATGCCATAGTCACATAATCCGTAATTCCTCATTAAAAAGCATTGTACATTGGGTTACTGGTTACAGGTGCCTTCGATGTTTAAACAGTAAAAAGACATTGTGTTCTGTAAATGACTGAATGCACTGAACATTGGCCTGTCCTTGACACCCATCCCCTGTTTCTGTGCCTCCCTAAACACGGCCATAATGAGACAAGTGGATTAGGAGCCAGTGAGAGGTTTACATTGTTAGCATGAATGAACACATAGACACACTGGATTAAGCTCTGTCCAAAGTGTCTGGGTAAAAGCTATAAGATAAAAACAAAATCAAGGACATCATCGGTTAACCAACCATTGCAACAAAACTGTGTGGGAGACAGGGAGGCATCAGATGTTATTTCTGTTTACAATTTAACAGACAAGTTGAAATATTATTACATGTGAAAAATCAATACTGCCAAGTAGAAAGGACTAACTCGTTTGACTGGAATGTGCGATTAGGTTGAGATAAAGGCTCTAACACTTGTGTCTGTGGAAAGCATAGTCCTGAACTATTTCCATAGACCTAGTAACTTTGCAGGTGGAGGGTATGCCACCTGCTTGCATGGAAATATACTGCTTTGCCTAGAACAGGGGTCGGCAACCCGTGGCTCTTTGATCCCTCTGATACGGCTCAGTACAGTGGTCCCTCGTTTATCACGGGGGTTACATTCTAAACATAAACCCCGCTAACCCCCGCAGCTTTATATTTTACAATTATTCTACATGTTTTAAGGCTGTAAACACCTCATCACACACTTTATACACTTTTCTCAGACTGGAATTAACATTTTCTTACATTTCTCTCTTGTTTAAACACTCGAACTTTTGTAGATTTTCAACAAAAAAAGCACAGTATTATAGAATGAAACCAAAGATCCAAACCTGTTTTTAGGCCCTAAACGTGTATTTCACAGTTCCTCTGACCGAGCCTCTTCATCCTTAACCTCTTCATCTTTAAAAAAAAAACAAACAAAAAAAAAACGTCTGGTTAGCTCAACTGGTAAGTCACTGACTTACCCTCCGGGGGTTGTGGGTTCAAATCCCCCCCGGGAAATGAGCTAACCGGTGTGGGTCCTTGGGCAAGACCCTTCACGGTACTGCCCCCTGGGCACCGAAAAAGATGGCTGCTCACTGCTCCTGAAAAAGGATGGGTCAAATACAGAAGTCAAATTTCTCCCATGTGTCACTGTGTGTCATTGTGTGTGAGACCAAATAAAGGCTTAATCTAATCCTGGCGCCGCTCGGCTGTTGCGGGTTTTGTTGGGGACAAAACTTGCAAACATACAGCACTTCAGAGTCACACTGCTCGCGATCAAAGTTTTATATAAATCTAGCAAAGCTGAATGCATTTTGTACTGACACGGAGGAGAATGACTGACAAATCGGCAAAGGTCTACAGTCCCTTAACCAATCAGGAAGCACAAATGTGCGTTGATACACTTTTTAAAAAAACCCGTTATATGGAGTGTTATTTCATTTTAAATTTCAAAAGGGTTTTGTGGCTCCCAGTGTTTTCTTTACTGTGTGAAACGGGTCCAAATGGCTCTTTGAGTGGTAAAGGTTGCCGACCCCTGGCCTAGAATGTTCCACAGTAAGACATTAAAACATCTATTTCAAATTTATCCATGTACAAATTTATCCATGTTGTATATCCATGTGTTTTTATTGCTATAAAACCATGAAAAACATGCACCTTTACTGTGGGAACGCCTTTCCACTGCTCTGACTTTGGAGATGAATTGGTTTATTGCCATAATGTGGAACATTCGAGAATTAGCAGGTGGTGGACCCTCCATCAGAAAACGTACATGTATTCATCTTTAAGGAAAATGTGTCACTGTTTTACATATCAAATCTCTCCATGCAACACATTTTGCTGCAGTTATAAGGCTTCAAGGTGCTCACACCAATGACACAACATATTTTAGTGGACATGTGTAAGATTTGTGTGGATGGTAACACTCTGCAGTATACAGTGTATATGCTCTTATTTGGTGTACCCACTATTCCCTCCAGGAACTGTCCACTGTCTATTATTAGCTAAGGGTCAACAGTCTAGTGAGTAAGAGACACAATTTTCAATGTGAATACATAGTCACATCCTCTCTCTCTATCTGCTATAGTATAAACAGAGGAAAAGTCCTTTATAACACAAAATTGACTCTTGTGCTCAAGTTATAATGTTGTTCTCTCAAGAGTTGTGTTCTGTTACATTCACACATGTTTGAGTAATCCTTTATTATTACTCTGTCTACTTTTCCAGCATTCAGAATGTTCCATTCCACTTTGTGATGTCATGTAGTGGTAGCTTTGAAGTTAACGGATACCTTTTACCTTTTTGTTTTGTAGAAATTTGCAATTGTAGGTCATCCAAATGATTCTAGTGAAGGTGTGTGGAGTTTAAAAACATATTGGAGCACTTCCTGTATTACCACATGACATCACAAGGTGGAACAGAGTGTTTTGAGAAAAGAACACAATGAATATGCAGGATTTGTTAAACATGTGTGAATTAAACAAAACACCGCTCCACGTATGTTTTTGATGAGCAAACAACATAGATCAGAAAATATATGCCCTTTAAAGCTCCTTGATATGTATTTCTGAGGTGACTTCTCAATACATCTGGACTAAATAAGGCTTGTATGTTGAAAAGATTTGACACAGCACTCGCATAAGAAAATAATTCTGATCTGGCCAAGATTTTAAAACTTATATCAAGTTATTCATCTTGTTTTCAGATTTATTATCGACTTACTAGCTCTGAGACTGTTTAATACTAGTCTAGAGGTTATTTTAAGATAGCTTGTCAAGTAAAATTATCTTGCTGCATGGACAATTTTGGCCAAGCTTTTTTGCAGAATGCACTTTAATGATTGATCATCTTTAACTAAAATATTTCTTTTCCACTTCAGTTGTATTACAATTTCAGCTGCGAATACTGCACATATTTACAGTGCGTCAACATGTATTCTGTTTTTGTATCTCTTGACAGAAAGTGTCCCAGTACACTATCATCGTCCAGGCCACAGACATGGAGGGGAACCTGAACTTTGGTTTGTCAAACACTGCAACAGCTCTCATCTCTATCACAGACATCAATGATAACCCCCCAGAGCTAACCGCCAGAACTGTAAGTATTTTGTACTAAACACTTTACTGGTGTTATAATATTGTGCATGTGCAGAAAAGATATTTTATATATTTGAACCCTAACAGCTGATTCTTAGACTATATCTTGCAAAAGACAATGGGCACAAAGAATAGAGTCACAAAGTTTGTACTGTATTAAAATTTTGAAATAAGTAGAGGTAAATGGCTAAAATGTAAGAGATAAGATAAGATTTTATTGATCTCACACAGGAGAAATTCACTTGCCACATTAGCTCCAGACAGTTTAGTGCAAAGAAAGTTAGAACAAGAAAGTAAGTATATTGTAAAGAAAGTATATTGTAATGACTCCAGGCTTCTCTTATTCTCCAATGAACTTTATTAAACAGAAGTTCAGACTCACTCAACATTAACACCCACACCTGTCTCACACATGCGCCCAACAGCCAACCCCTTAAAGGCACAGACACCATTAACCCAGGTCATTACAATATTATTTATTGACGTTGCATGAAAGTTGCTGCACTTGCTCACCTTTTGGCACCAGAAATATTTGCCATGTATTAGTGGAATGGTGTAAATGAGCTTTCCAATGAATGTTACATAATGTGGGAATGGGGGTCTTGTGTTGTTTACAGTGGAGACAAAGAGAGTGAGTGAAAAACTTAGACTTAAAGATCCCATGACATGGTACTTCTTGATGCTTTTATATGGCTCCTTAATGGTTCCCTAATACTGTAAATGAATCCTTCTTCAAAATCAACACTTAGTGCATGGGAAAGACACATGTACAGAGTCAGAGTCAAAAAATAACTCTCTGAACGACTCATTCTGGGCCTTGTTGACAGATTGGTAAGAGGAAGGGGGTTGGGGCGGGCAAATGCGCCGCTGGTTCCTTGTTTTAGCGGTGCGCTGTGCCTGGCCCCACTTCCGCGTGTGTAAGCACGAAGGAGGAGAGGACAGCCTTTTCAATGAAAAAAACACATTTGTACAGAAAATAAAATTAAATCACTGCTGTTTCAGAGGTCCAAAGGGTCGGGTAAAGGACTTCCAAGCCTAGAAACACTCGCATGTGCCTCCAGGCAAATAAAAAAACGCATTTCGCATTGCGTAGCTCCTCCGCGGTCCAAACTCTCTGGGCATGATTTCCAGAGACAGGGGGTGGAGATCCAGACGATGGTGGAACTGCATTTGCATTTCTTTTTTCGATCTGACGTGAATAAGGTGCCTTGTCCAGAATCGCCCATTTGAGCTGTGTTTTTTTTCAAACGCAGAAAAGGATCGCAAATGCTCAGTTTAGACATTTCGCAACTTTTAGCCATTGGGGGGGGGGGGGGGGTATACAGGGTAGGGAAGCTCACATTAACGTTCAAAAACCTCAGAAAGTGAAAATTTCATGCCATGGGACCTTTAAAGGGGAAGTCTGCAGTCTTTTCACTGTACCACTATAAATCACACGTTTGACACCTTTTTTGCACTGTGGGAGAGCACAATAAACCACCTAAAAAATATATTTTAAAAATGCGATTAATTAGATTAATTAATTACAAATCCTGTAATTAATTAGATAAATTTTTTTAATCGCCTGACAGCACTAATAATAATAATAATAATAATAATAATAATAATAATAATAATAATAATAAGTAAATAGTAGAAAATCTGCATGCTTAAACTACATAGTAGAGTTATACAGTCTGATGTATAAAAGTTTGTAAATTTGTAATTAAGTAAAAGTACACATGAAAATACTGCTTAAGTATTAGTACCAGTAAGTAAGTACTAGTTACTAGCTACTTTTTGAATTAAGTTGATCTAAACTGGAATCCTCAGATACGTAATTACAATTTAAGCTAGGCTAGATTTAAGTACATTTAAAAATCTCCAAAAAGTAACAAATATATATTCAGTTACATTAAAATGTGGATTTGTAATTAGTGCTTTCCACCCCTGAGATTTATTATGAGTTTTGTCTGGTATGGATGATGTTATCTTGGGAGCAAAGCAACCTTATTCTACAAAGAAGTGGTTACAGCACTCTCAGTATTCCGTACTTCTTTTCATGTTACGTTCAATGGGCTGTGTAAGGCGTTTGAGTGAGAGTTTTCAGATCATGTAAAACAAACTGTTAAAGACAACAATAGCTAGCAAAAAGTGAAACGAAGTGGAAGGTAGAAGTAGAAATATGTTGTGTACCTCTAAAGATAAGCAAGAAAATAAACTTTGAATGAGAATGAGAGGTGTGGTGATGTTTGGGACAGTGCCATGGCTCCATAGGGGTCCGGCAGGGTGCAGCTGGCCCACTTTCCACCGTGCGGCATGTGTGTCTGGAATCTCAAATGCAGTCTTTTATGTGGGATGTTATTGGGAACTGCTTTGAAAGGGGCCCTCTCCTTTATGTCCTGGAGTGTGAGTAGCAAGCGGTCCGTATGATGTAATTTGATGGGCAACCATGTCTTCTTTCTCCAGTCCAAGTACAGTAGGACAGCTCAAAAACTTTTGGAGTAGATACAATGTTTTGGGATGAGGCTGGGAATAGCTTTGATTTGTTTTTGTTTTTTTACATTCTCATCGTACCAAATTTACCTGAGAGTAATTTAGAGAATGCTACTTTAAATACTCTTTTTTATGTAAAGATGAGCTCAACCCCACACTTGGCACTAGCGGAGGTGTTGATTAGACATGTGACACATTTGAGGAAAATATAGAATAGAATGCCTTTTATTGTCAATTTACATCATACATATTCACAATGAGATTGAAAACATCTCACTTCAGTGCAGACCTTTAAATACGATATATACAACACAGCAGGATATTTACAACCCAGGATAGAAGGAAAAAAAATATATAGTGCAAAGAATTTGTGCAAAAAAGTCCTGTACTACACATTAGTTACCAGGTTATTGCAAGTCTTGCTCAGGTATTGCAGTAGGGGTGACATATACAACCATATATACATACACACACAGTTGAGAGTCTCTACATTGTCGAGGAAGATGTTTCACAGAACTCAGTTTAGCATATTGTACTGTATTAAATGTGGTCTACAAGCTGTAGCACAGTGTTAAAGGTACAGTGTGTAGGATTCGTGGCGCATAGGTGGTTAGTAGCTATTCCACTTCCTCTTTTGGCTATGGCAGACCTCGAGGGTCACCCGGGCGCGCCGTAGCGCCGACAGCTCGCGTGCCCGCGCACGAACCCCGCGCCGCTGTATACATAAAACGCGGTCCCCCGTTCACTTTTTTTTTTCTTTTCGCATGAAAACACACAATCCCGATCATGATTCATGACAATCTACACATCAAATGAAACCTTACAGTCTCCTCTTTCTGACTATGCAATTCATTTCCCTGCACAACAAACACTCCCCGAGCACATGGGGCTTTTATACAGAAAAGCACAAAACGAGGTTAGCTTACCTTAGAATGCTTTGCACAGGTCAAACTCTGTATTTCACCATAAACTTGGTCTCAATCTGTCCATAAGGATCCAGCGAATAAAATCCAGTAAAACAATTTAGTCCAAAATACGTGTTATATCCATTACGATGTGTGATACAGCAGCATGCTTGTTTACACGAGGCTCCCCCCTTCCCCCCTCCCCTTCTCTCCTTCGCTCCTTCGCTCCCATATGCAGCGCGGCTGAGCAGCTGCTAGCAGGAGCCTCGGCGAAGGATGAGCCCAAATGTCCTTCTGCGGCTCTCGTATTCAAAATGGCTGCCTCTATATGGGGAAGATCCCCCTTTTATGTGACTATATCTAAGTCCAAAAGAATACTTTGATTTCATGATGGAAGTGAAAAGGCTTGGAAAACAATGTATTTTTGAATGGGTATCTTCAATTTCAGTAATTAACAGGTAAAAATCTTACACACTGTCCCTTTAAGTATTGCATCACAAAATATTGCACTGTATTTAGGTATTGCACAACAACAGGTGGATATGCTACAAAACCCAGTTCAAGATATTACAAAGTAATAAATATTGCCCAGGTGGATATGCTATAAAAACTTTATTATTACACTGCAGTAAAAGAAAAAAGGATATTGCACATCTGGACTATATAGAAGAATTATACAGTCTGATGGCGGTGGGGATGAAGGATCTGCGGTAGCGCTCCTTCTTGCACTGGGGGTGCCTCAGTCGGCTGCTGAAGGAGCTGCTCAGCTCCTCTACAGTCTGATGCAGAGGGTGGGAGGTGTCGTCCATGATGGACGGGAATTTGGCCAGCACCCTCCTCTCAGCCACCTCGTCTACAGAGTCCAGAGGACAGTCCAGGGCAGAGCTGGTCCTCCTGACCAGCTTATTAAGTCTTTTCCTGTCCCGCTCTGTGCTGCTCGGGGCCCAGCAGACGACAGCGTAGAGGAGAGCAGAGGCCACCACAGAATCATAAAAAGTCTTGAGCAGAGGCCTGCACACTCCAAAGGACCTCAGTCTCCTCAGGAGGTGGAGGTGACTTTGGCGCTTCTTGTACAGGGCGTCGGTGTTGTGGGACCAGTCCAGTTTATTGTTGAGGTGAACACCCAGGTACTTGAAACTGAGTGAGGTAGTGGTCTCCTCCTGAAGTCGATCACCAGCTCCTTCGTCTTACTGGTGTTCAGGCTCAGGTTGTTGCGCCCACACCAGTCCACAAAGTCACTGATGACCGAGCGGTACTCCAGCTCGTTCCCCTCAGACACACAGCCCACAATGGCCGAGTCGTCAGAGAACTTCTGGAGATGGCAGCTGTCCTTGTTGTATGTGTCCGAGGTGTAGATGGTGAAGAGGAAGGGTGAGAGGACAGTTCCCTTAATTAATTGTAATGGATGTAGTGGAAAATAAGTTTGTTAAGGACAAATTAATTTAACAACTTATGCCTTGGTGGTGTAAAGGCAGTTTACACATCTAGTATGAATTGTTTACTTGTGGTCCTTTTCATCTAAAATACATAAAGTCAAATTAAATGGCATAATGGCAGGGAGTATGGTAAACATACTGAATTCACTTAAAACAATGCAAAGGAATTGTGCCATACAATTGTGAGGGTTTGCCTGCTGAAAATAATATGTAAGAGTAATATGTGTTTTTAATACTCGGCACCAGAAGTATCAGTTAAACCAAATACATTCAGTCAAAGTAAAGATTTTGAGGAGGCTCACATTTTTGTATACCAACTGTTGTAGGGGTTTCCAGAGATGATAAAAACAGAGAATCGAGCAACTATTTCAATAATTACAGCTAACGTCTATGCAAAATGTCTTACTCAAGATCATCATAGTTTCTGGTTAGCCACAAACTCAAATGACTGAAAAAAAAACGCTTTGGTAAAGTGATCTTTCATATATTTTTAATGTAGAACATTTTTTTCAGATTCCTTTGCCAGGAACCAAAGTATGCTAGCAGAACTATCTCCCTCTTTTAGTTTTGCAGTTCCACATAAAAAAAAACACATCCAAAAGAATCATATTTTCAGTTTTTCTGCAACATCCATGTTTAAAAAATGTGCAGAAAAGGCTTTGCTGTTTGTCAATCTCCTTGTTTTTGTTTTCGCTTCCCACACAAGCAAGTCGTCTCTGAGCAGTTCAGTAATTATTTGTGTATGACAGACTCGGGGATGCTCTCTATGGGAGGCATTCAGAAAACATAAGCGCGTTAATTAAGTGAAATTGCTTGCGGGGGCGTCAACCAACCTGATATACTGCTGCTAATTTGAAAAAAGGAGCTGCATGTTTTATTCATCCCCCCACATGGGCCCTAACGGGTAATGTTAGCTCTGTGTTTGTGCTTACGTGATAAACAGAAGGAGACAGGATGCAGTCTAACTCAACAAGAGCGCCTCTGCCGTGTCAGTGGCTTTTCAGTGATTTGTAGGGTTCCAGCTCAAATACAAGCTTCAGCACAGCCCTCTGCACTTACCTGTGGAGCTTCTAAAAGGCCTTCAGAACATGAAATTATCTCCACCACATCCATCACTTTAGATCCTTTTACCTCTCCGTCGATTTATAGAAGCAGCTAACTGGAGCTGCCGTAGGTCTTGTGTCTTCATCAGGCCTCCTCTTATCTTCATTGGGCAGGTTGTTTTCAATGCTTCAGTTGGTGCCGCACACACACACAGAAAAATATTGTTTCCCACACGTTGCCTAGATGTCTTATTTTTTTTTAAAGGTCCCATGGCATGAAATTTTCACTTTCTGAGGTTTTTGAACGTTAATGTGAGCTCCCCTACCCTGTTTAGGCCCCCATGGTTAAAAGCTGCGACATGTCTAAACTGAGCATTTGCGATCCTTTTCTGCCTTAGAAAAAATCAGAGCTCAAATGGCGATTTTGAACAAGGCACCTTGTTGATGTCAGATCGAAAAAAGAAATGCAAATGCAGTTCCACCCCCGTCTGTCTGTACTCAGCGTCTCTGTAAATCACGCCCAGAGAGTTTGGACTGCGAATGCGCTAGGCAATGCGAAATGCCTTTTTTTTATTTGCCTGGAGGCACTTCCGAGTGTTTCTAGGCTCGGAAGTCCTTTATCTGAGCCTCTGGACCTTTGAACAGCAGTGGTTTAATTTTATTTTATGTGGAAATGTGTTTATTTTTCAATGGAACGCTTCCCATCTCTCCCCCGTGCAAAAACACGGAAATGGATCAGCTGAGAGCTTAGAGCGGAGAGCGGAGAGTTTGGCCACATCCCCACCCTCTACTATAGGCCAGCTCTTTTTTCCTCATTTGCATTCAAGCAACAACGCCCATAATAGCCTGTTCAGAGAGAGAAAAAATACTCTTTCTCATCTTATCTCTGTTTCTCATGCACATGAGTGTTGATTTTGAAGAAGGATTCATTTACAGTATTACGGAACCATTAAGGAGCCATATAAAAGCATCAAGAAGTACCATGTCATGGGATCTTTAATCTTTTATTATAACAAGGTACACAATAATACACACTTCAGGTACATAAGAATACATATTTTAACACCACAATAACATTCGCAAAGCACTCAGAAGACACATCGGGGGGATGTGGGCACGGGAATAAACACCACTGGGCACAAGGGCTAAGAGAAACGGGGGATGTAGAGGACCAAAGGGATGCCCCAGGTGAAGAAAGGGGGCCTGGGGGAGAGCAAGGGCGATGCAGTGTCCAGGGAAGGTCCAGACGACAGGGTCCAGGTAGGACAGGATGCATGGAGTGGTGGGAGCCTCAACGCCAGCCACCGAGCGAGAAGGTCCAGTGCTCGAGTCCAGAACCGCGACAGGACACCGCGCGGCCAGATGGAGGAGGTCTCCACGCGCCTTACCGCGTACCAGACAGTCACAGCCGTACCTGTCAGAGTGTATTGCGTGCAACCTGGTGCAGGTGCAAATGATCCTGTGTTCCAACTTAAAGTCAAAATTACCGACTTGGGGTGAGGTGTACCAATCATATACGTGAGTCCAGATGGAGTTACTGTAATGTGTGGGAAATTCAGTTTCCTGAATGCACAGTACGGCCCAGGTAGTGTTGTGGATCACACGCTGCATCCGGACTCTTATTCATGTGTAAAAACATAAATTATTGCAGTTTAGGATTCTGAGAAGTGTTATTCTTAATTTGACTTGTGCCACCTGTTGCTTTTACTAAACCACACAGCAAACACATAATAATATTCCAGCTTTATTCTAAGTGGAAAGAACATTTTAAATATAATATAACATAATAATGATCACAGCTGTGTTTTCTTTTGAGTTTTGGATAAATAATTTAGGCTAGTAGTGCTAAATATTTTGTATATTTTTAGTTCAAAACATTTGAAAGGTAAAAACAAAAACGATTTTGGATTGCCTTTAGGAAGGTTTACTAAGAAAACAGCAACGGCAAGGCTCAGGTTTGAAGTATAAAAGATGAGACTGGAGATGAGTGCCTGGTGCCGATGGCTATAACTTTATTGCATCATAGAGAAAACATAAGAGCAGTGATAAGTGGACTGATGTCAGAACCACGGATGTATCCCGGCTCTGTTTAGGGACATATTCTGCCCAAAACGCTGCCGTCAGAATCTGCTGTTATGTCTGTGAATCTAATTTAGTTTCATTGAGGTGCACAATGTTCTCATTTGCCTTCAGTAACAAGGTGTTTATGCACATTTCTCCTGCTGTGGTGCTCAGTGTATCCACGTAACCGCATAATGGGTCTAAACTAATGAGAGCTACACTAGCTTATGAGGGTTTGAATAGACAGTGGCCTAATGTAACTTTATACGCAGATCTGATGAAGCGAATCCGGTCTTATATTTAAGCATGCGTGGCATATGTAATTTAATCAAGCTCTAGCACTGATATTTTTCATGGTGAATAACAGTCTCTTTAAGGAAGGCCACAGCAAACAGAAGTTCACAAGTTGCCCTCTCAATGATATAATGGAAGCATTATTTTAGTTTAATTACTTTATATTTTATTTATCACATTTGAACGGTGAAATAACCTGCATTCATGCATATAATGTAATCTGCTGCCTCCTCCATGCTCCTTGATGTTTATTTGAGGTTATTTGCATTTCTGTAATAATGTCTCATAGCTTTTAAATGGAAGTATGGTACGATTTATATATATAAGATTTAGAAACTGATTTAGAAACAGGCTGCTCTAATTTAAAATACACACAAAAATATATTCATTTCAACCTTTAAAGACTCTAGAACTTTAAAGACTGAAAATATTCGTATTAGTAAGCTTTATTGAGTTACTTTTTGGCGCTTCTCCAGCAGAAGACATTGCGATGAAGGGTGCGGAAGATTAGATGACTTTTAGGAGACATCTTCCCTGTCAGGGCCTGGACTCTGGAGGTGGTAAAGATGAGAGGATGAGGACAGTGAAGGGGATGAGGAGAGGATGATAGGATGGGGGGGGGGGTGGGGAGGAGGTGGGGGGCTGCACTAACTGAAGTGACCGAGCAACTGCTGAGGAGGTTTATATTGGGCAAACTGGGCACTGATTGGAAGAGAGGAGGAGCGGAGTGAGGAGGAGTAATGGAGTGAGCTGATGAAGGCTGAGAAGCAGATAAACTCTGGAGAAGCGGTGAGGTTTGGTTTTCTAGGCTGAATTTACAGTAGCTCCATGTGTGGAAAATTTGCACCTGTAAGTAAAGTCTACTAGTATAGAAGAAGAAGAAGAAGATGTGAACTTTATTGATCTCACACTGGAGAAATTCTTCTCTGCATTTTAACCCATCCTATATATATATATTTATTATATATTAGGAGCAGTGGGCAGCACACATTACTGCGCCCGGGGACCATCCACCCAGACACGGGGAGAACATGCAAACTCCACACAGAAAGGCTCGGGCGACCCGGGGACCGAACCCAGACCATGCATGCAAACTCCACACAGAACACACACAGAAAGGTCTGGGCGACCCGGGGATCGAACCCGGAACCTTCTTGCTGTGAAGCAAGAGCGCTAGCCACTCAGCTACCGTGCCGCCATATAGACCATATAAAGCAAACTAATGCACATTGTGATGCCTTTTCCCTCTTTTTGTTTACAATTGGTTTGCATTTAGCTATTCCTTACATACTTTCTAACCCCTAAATGCTTTGTAAAGTCTCTTGAGGCTTATCAATGAGTCCACATTGCATTTTAGAAAGGCTGTCCATTCACCTTCCCCTTACACCCACGGCCGTTGTCTACGCCCCCGGAGACAAGCATATCCCAGTGTGCCGTCTGACAACAAACATGGAAGGCTTGTGGCGGAAGCCTTGGGGTTTGCAAATGAAATAGAGCAGCCCACACACCAGAGACTATGGGAGAGAGTGCATATTTAATTTGTTCTGTGCTTATCAGGCTTGCTTGTATGGCTGGGGGATGAAAAGAGGGAAGGGATGGGCTGGGCTTTGGATCGTGCTTCAATCCAGCCGTGATGAAGCCATTAAAGAAAGCTGCAGCTGCCAGGAGCATGCCTCATAAACTGGATTATCATCTCAGGCCTGTGTGCACCTTTGAGTGGCCAGTCTGCATGTAGCTCAATACACCCTGCAAAACCTTATGTATTATGGAGTTAGCTTCTTCACTGGGAACTTGTTTGTCAAGTTAGATAATAAACATGTGGCATGTACCTGAAACAACAGGGATGGTTTGTGTGGTGATTGGTTAATGGTAACTGACAGAGACAGGCAGGTGACATGAGAGTTGGATGAGGAATACAGTTAAATTTACATACCATTTCATTTCAGCAGCAACTTAATGAAGTTCATTAGGCAAAAATAGTTGCTAATGCTGCCTTAATTAACAGTACTTATCTAATTGCATATTAAATCCCAGATATGAGGAATGAACAGAATTTAAATTAAATGGGTAAACACTTAATTGAACAAATCCATTAGTTGAGTTTCGTATGAACAGACATGCACTTGGGACTACATTAACATAATGGAAGATACAATCCTCTAATTTACAAAATACATTTTTCTTTGACTCCCTTTCCATTTAATGTAATAAGTGCAACCTCAGTGCAGTTTGTAATAATACGGACAATTATGTAAAATGCCAAATTATTGATTTAAGTTCAACATCTCCATAAATCAATTCATTGGAGGGCATTAGGCCAATTACTACGTCATTATCACTGGCCAATTCTCACCACACAATATTTCTTTCCTTATTTGTCATTGTGCAGTTCTCAGGAGAAGTGCCGGAGAACAGGGTGAATGTGGTAGTGACAAACCTGACTGTACTGGATCGGGATCAGCCCCACAGCCCAAACTGGAACGCTGTTTATCGCATCGTCAGCGGGGACCCAACTGGGCACTTCACCATCCGCACAAACCCTGTTACCAATGAGGGCATGCTTACTGTGGTAAAAGTAAGTAATAGCATCCATAAAGTTTATTTACCAACTCATTTGAAATAATGTGCCATAACTATTGGTTTCAGAATGATACAAACATTAGGATAGTTGCCATAACAATGAACTCTTTTTTGACAAAAATACATATGTTTGATATAACATGAAGTTAAAACCCATGAATAGTGAAAACATCATATTCATTTATCACTACTTTACACCTGTTGTAAAGAATTAAAAGAATGAGTCTTGGTAATGAATTTGAATACCTTTTATCCAGTGTTTGATTATACTGTCTCTCTGATTAAAACATGCTAATTATTTACATCAAATTTAATATAATTTGCATATCCATCTTAATAAAATTTAATCTTTTTTTTTTAATTAAACAATTTTCGGTTCAAGCCACATATAGTTATAAAACAACAGTAAATATACAATAAAAATAAAATGACATGAAATGAAGTTACAGTGTAGATACAGTCATGCACATAAATATCCTCATTTACTATTAATAATATTGCCATAAACTCACACAAAAATCATCTATATAAAAGACATTCATTTGAAACATAGGCTTGGATTGAATACCATTTGTCCATGAATAAATGTCATTTGTAGCCTTGCAGTTATTTGGTCCATATGATCTTTTATTTTACTTTTCCACTGAGTAATTGGGGGGGCAGCGGCCTGAGCCAGGAGACAGTTATAATTTTTTTACAGTAATATTTTCAAATCATGATAATTTGACGATATTATCTTCAACTGACCTTCTTCTCTCTAGCCAGTGGACTTTGAGATGAACCGTGGCTTCGTGCTGACAGTGGTAGTGTCCAACCAAGCCCATTTGGCTAGTGGTATCCAGTCTTCATTGCAGTCCACTGCAGGAGTGACCATCTCAGTGCAAGATGTGAATGAGCCTCCTGTGTTCCCCGTCAACCCCAAGATGATTCGGTTTGAGGAGGGCGTACCAGCTGGGACCACCCTCACAGTGTTCTCTGCACAGGACCCAGACCACTTTGTCCACCAGATTGTCAGGTAATGCAATGTATGATTTGATCTATGTACAGTAAATATACATACATTTTCAGCAGTGGGTCTATCACCTTCTTGTTTTTTTCATTATTGCTCTTTTTGGAATGTTCCACAGTATTACATTAAATATAGCTACCTTACATTTATTCAGTTACAGATATTTAAAGGTACAGTGTGTAGGATTCGTGGCGCATAGGTGGATGGTCGCTATTCCACTTCCTCTTTTGGCTACGGCAGACCTCGAGGGTCACCCGGGCGCGCCGTAACACAGACAGCTCGTGTTCCCGCGCGCACCCGGCGCTGCTCTCGCCAACAACTACGGTATAAATAAAACACGGTCTCGCGGTCACATTTTTTTTTTCTTTTCGCATGAAAACACACATTCCTGATCGTGTACCATGACACTCTACACATCAAATGAAACCTTACAGTCTCCTCTTTTTGACTATGCAATTCATTTTCCTGCACAACAATCACTCCCCGAGCACATGGGGCTTTTATACAGAAAAGCACAAAACGAGGTTTGTTACTTAGCTTACCTTTGAAGGCTCTGCACAGGTCAAACTCTGTATTTCACCATAAACTTGCTCTCAATTTGTCCGTAAGGATCCAGCGAATAAAATCCAGTAAAACAATTTAGTCCAAAACACGTGTTAGATCCATTACGACGTGTGATACAGCAGCTTGTCTTGTTTACCCAAAACCACAAGGCTCCCCCCTCCCCCCTCCCCTTCCCCGGCTCCGCTCTCCTTTTCTCCTCTCCCTCATGCAGCGCGGCCGAGCAGCTGCTAGCAGGAGCCTAGGCGAAGGATGAGCCCAAATGTCCTTCTGCGGCTCTCGTATTCAAAATGGCTGCCTCTATATGGGGAAGATCCCCCTTTTATGTGACTATATCTAAGTCCAAAAGAATACTTTGATTTCATGATGGAAGTGAAAAGGCTTGGAAAACAATGTATTTTTGAATGGGTATCTTCAATTTCAGTAATTAACGGGTAAAAATCTTACACACTGTCCCTTTAAGCTCAAAATACATAGAAAAACAGGAATTCTGACTGTGAGCAGGGTTGCCACTCCACAGATCTGACCTGTAACTTGGTCTGGTTTGGTCTCCATGAAGATATGTTTTAGTTTAAGTCATTGTGTTGTCTTGTACTTTTGCTCTGGGTATATGTGTTGTTTTAGTCATGGTGTTTATTGTCTTGTTTATCAGATGCTTTATGTTCACTGTGGGCCTAGGGAGCGCTGCAATTTCAAATCCTGTGTGTGCAACCTGTACATATGGTTTTTGACAATAAAACTGACTTTGAACTTTGAACTTTGAGAAATACCATACTGTGAAACATTTCTGACAAAGCAATAACTTTTCCAACTGAAAAGTTACACAAGGCACCTTTGTTGTTGTTTTGAAAAGTAGCTGAAAAGGAGTGTGTACAGATTTGTTAGAGATGTCAGAGATGTGTTGCAGATGTCAGGGTGATTAATGACAGAGGATGGGGTGAGGAGCAAAGGTAGCAACCTATGATTGGTTGACAAAGGCCGGTGATACATCTCATTTAAAAAATATTTCTTACTTTCAAGCAACTTATTTTTTGTGTCTGAACTCCATGCTCTTTTACTCTGGCATCAGTTTTTCTCATGTGCTCCCATATTGGGTTTTGACTGCTTATGTAAACTGCAGGAAACCAAAAACATGGCGGTTTTTTTGCTATAAAACAATTTTTAGGTAGGTTGAGCTTTCTGTCTGTGAAAATCGATAGAAAACCGTTTGATAGGCCCAGCATGACGCCAGCTCCATTGACATCCCTGGAATTACTGCATTGACTGCCCTGCAAAAAAACTGACAAGACTACCTCTACATTGTGAAGCTAGTATGCTTTCTTCTTTTCATCGTTTTAATAATAGGATTCTTTTCAACTTAAACATTTTAAAAAGTCTCATAATGACTGAAGTAGGCCTATGAACTGCTAAAAAGGATGGCTTGTTTTTGAACTAACCTCAAGTGGAGGAGCTCAAGTATCTCAGGGTTGTTCACGAGTGAAGGGAGGATGGAGCGTGAGATTGACAGACGGAACGGTGCAGCGTTGGCAGTGATGTGGTCGCTGTAACGGACCATTGTAGTGATGAGGGAGCTGAGCCAAAAGGCAAAGCTCTCAATTTACCGGTCAATCTACGTTCCTACCCTCACCTATGGTCATGAGCTTTGGGTAATAACCAAAAGGACAAGATCGCGGATACAAGCAGCCGAAATGAGTTTTCTCATTTCAGCTGCTGCCTTAGAGATAGAGTAAGGAACTCAGTCACACGGGAGGAGCTCGGAGTAGAACCGCTGCTCCTCCACATCAAGAGGAGCCAGCTGAGGCATCTGGCATCTGTTCCGGATGCCTCCTGGACACCTCCCTTGGGTCAGGGATGAAAGTGGCCAATCATGAAAAAAGCGTAAAGTCAAATTTAATTTCTGAAATTTGGATTTCTATATGCTATATGTTAGCAATAAAGTAAAACTGTACATAAAAGTACAAAAAAACCCACATTTTATTAACAGGTAGGCCTACTAGTAGTATATATTGGATTTGTTTTTGCTCTGCACTTCGTCTAATCAGAGGCATTGAGGAGGAGCTTATGCGCGCTAAAAGACGCAGGTGAAAAAGCGAGGAGCGATGCGTTAAGTGAGGCACGGGCAGGTAGGATGAGGTATAGGATGTTTTATAAAGTTTAACCTGTGTACACGCAATGGTACAGGCTGTTGCGAAAGAGCTGCGCTCGCTCGGTCCGCGGCTCCAGACACGGGCTCGCGCGGCCCGCAGTTTATAATACGAAGTTTAATACGAGATACACATAGGCTACTTTTGTTCTGAATACGGGACGATTCTGTTTTTCATGGGACGGTTGGCGACCCTAAACACAACTATACATATATATATATATACACACAAAATCTTTCTCAACGAATTTGCACAGATATTAAAAAAATAATAAAAATTACCCCGCGGCTGAAAAAAAAGCGCTAAAAGACGGAACTCTTTCATCCCTGCTTGGGTGTTCCGGGCATGTCCCACCTGGGAAGACCCAGGACACGCTGGAGGGACTATGTCTCTCGGCTGGCCTGGGAACCCCCGGAGGAGCTGAAGGAAGTGTCTGAAGTGAAAGAGTTGTGGGAGTCCCTGCTTAGACTGTTGCCCCCGCGACCAGGCCCTGGATAAGCAGTAGAAATGCATGGATGCATGGATGTTTGTGAAAAAAAAAATTCTGGTGCTTCAAAAACTGCAGCCTTTGTGTTTTCTATGTGCGTTTATTCAAATCTGCACTTTGATTCGACTCATGTTTCTGTCCTATTTCAGCCCTCTGGAGTGTACACGTTATCCCCAGTATTTAATCAGAATTTATCCCAACTGCATGGCATTCTCCAGAGACCCTCTCCTCCCACATTTCGCACCCAGTAATAAGTCGAATGCACGATGCCAGGCAGGAGTTGACCCCAAGTGCGACAGAGACTCCCACATGCCCTCCATGGTCCGGCAGGCTCGTCCCTCTACCAACCCAGCCATATTGATTTTCCTTAATGTCACCGACTGAGGATGCCACTGGAAATGTTAGTGAATTGATAGTGTGTTAAAGGTGGACTTGTATAGTCTACTGCGGGGTGAGCAATAGCTTTAACAGAGGTCTTGTCTCCCAAAGCAGTTGTTGGGTCACTAAAGATTTTTGGAGGTTACTGAGCAATTTGGAAACAAAAATATCCAGTATGTCTGAAAATTACTCTCTTCACTTTCAGCTCATACTTTAACCATGTGCTTAGAGAAAATATGGTTTAATGCTTCTAGGAAAATTATTAAGTTTATTTTGTAGTAAATATACTGGTATGGGCAGACATCTTTAGGTATTCAAGTCTTTTGTGTTTGTGATGTTCAGTTTAGAAGTACTTTTAGAAGTACAGTTAGGCCATACTGGTTCAAACTTTTGAATTATATAATTTTGAAGTTACTTGCTTCTAGTTTAGTCCAGGATTCTGATTTATGCCCAATTTATGGGCTTCTGCATCCTGTTATATGCAACATTTTGAGAGCTTTTTATTTTATATTTTAAGTTATTCATAAATTCTGAAAGTTCATAAATCTGAAACCCATGGATACCAGCTTTGGGACATTTTGGATGAATTTGTTGAATTTTAATGTCAACTTAAAGGGACAGTGTGTAAGATTTTTACCCGTTAATTACTGAAATTGAAGATACCCATTCAAAAATACATTGTTTTCCAAGCCTTTTCACTTCCATCATGAAATCAAAGTATTCTTTTGGACTTAGATATAGTCACATAAAAGGGGGATCTTCCCCATGCAGAGGCAACCATTTTGAGTACGAGAGCCGCAGAAGGACATTTGGGCTCCGCCTTCGCCTTCGGCAAGGCTCGTGGTTTTGGGTAAACAACACAAGCATGCTGCCGGATCAGACGTCGTAATGGATCTAACACGTGTTTTGGACTAAATTGTTTTACTGGATTTTATTCGCTGGATCCTTACGGACAAATTGAGAGCAAGTTTATGGTGAAATACAGAGTTTGACCTGTGCAAAGCATTCTAAGGTAAGCTAACCTCGTTTTGTGCTTTTCTGTATAAAAGCCCCATGTGCTCGGGGAGTGTTTGTTGTGCAGGGCAATGAATTGCATAGTCAAAAAGAGGAGACTGTAAGGTTTCATTTGATGTGTAGAGTGTCATGGTACATGATCGGGAATGTGTGTTTTCATGAGAAAAAAAAAAAAAAAACGGGCTCGTGCGCGCGCCCGGGTGACCCTCGAGGTCTGCCGTAGCTAAAACAGAAAGTGCAATAGCACCATCCACCTATGCGCCACGAATCCTACACACTGGGGCTTTAATGCCCAGAGTAGTGTGCTATTTTTTGCAGCACCACTAGTTGGGGGTAATGAGCTGAGATTGTGCTTTGTATGAATCACTTATAATTTTCCCTCTTCTCCTGATTTCTATCATGATGTGATGTAATGCTTCTATTAAAAAAATCCATGAAAAGAAAACAAGATCTGCAGTATGCCTCTGTGGGCGTGAGCTGAGTGCCACGCCTCAGACATGGTCACTTTCTTCAATTTTTTAGTAAGACTGTGTTATTGATCTTAGCTCAGAGCCTTTCAGACAGCTCCATGCCTGCTTTGGTGACCCCGTCTGAACTCTGCGTCTGCTCAGACACACAGCAGCAGCAGAGAGTGGGTAGGCAACCAGCAACGTTTCCTCTCATTTCTCTCTCTCTTTTTTTTAAATTTACTTTTTGCTGTCTCTGGAGAAAGAGAAGAGAAAGGCAGATCTGAGAGCTAGTCTGGTTGACAGGAGACTTTGCTATTTGATGGGATTAAAGCGGTGAATTTATGGAAGTGTTTGGAGAATTCAAAACAGTTCTGTGATGTCGGGTCATGTCTCGTAAGCCTTTGTTTTTGCTAAGACCTAAGCAATACATAAAAGTGAGATTCTGGGAGGGCAAAATGATACCACTTTGATATCTTTATGTAAAGTAGGAGCCCAAATATATTAAGGAAAGGTTCAGTCTATGGCAAATATTGCTGCTAATAAACAGTCTGAAATTTATAGGCTGAAATAGCAGATCGTTTTCAGTGGCACACATGGTGGCAATGTGCATATGTGAGGTCAGGAATTTGATACCATAGTAACAGGGACAGGCTGCCAATCTGTTCACTGTCACTAAATGACAAACTGTCTAAGCCGCTCAGATGGCATACATTTATCAAATCAATATATGTAGAGTCCTTGGATACCCTTAAAGGGATATGCCACCCCCAGGACAAACTTGGGCATCTCCCCACAGTCCAGAGACTAAAATAAGTGGTGGAAAGCGTTTTTCTGGTGACGCAGCCATTGTCCAGCACTTCACTGTCAGCACTGACTGCCACGCGCAGCTGCAGCTCCTCCGCGTTAGACTGGAGTCTAACGTCGCCAGAGAAAGATTTCAGCCAAAAGGAATTAATTTGCTCGATGCGTTTCCCAATTACTTTCTGTGTAGTGCGCATTCATATCGAGTGCAAATAAATGTGCAAATCAACACGGAGAACTTGCCTTGGTCATTTTGGGTGGGAACTATTTTTCAGTGTGGAAAAAGACAGCCGAAGCACGCACCACGCTGCGTAACAGGGGAATCCCAGTTACGCACCAGGAAGGGAGTTCCCCTGTTACGCAGCGTGGTGTGTGCTTCGTCTGTGTTTTTCCGCACTGAAAAATAGTTCCCACCCAAAATGACCAAGTCAAGCTCTCCGTGTTGATATATATTTATTTGCACTCGATATGAATGCGCACTACACAGAAAGTAATTGGGAAACACATCGAGCAAATTAATTCCTTTTGGCCGAAATCTTTCTCTGGCGACGTTAGACTCCAGTCTAACGCGGAGTAGCTGCAGATACCGTGGCGGTCAGTGCTGACAGATCTGGACAATGGCTGCGTCACCAGAAAAACGCTTTCCACCACTTATTTTAGTCTCTGGACTGTGGGGAGATGCCCAAGTTTGACCTGGGGGTGGAATATCCCTTTAAAGGAATTGTATGTAAGATTTTTAATTTAATAAACGTATCCTATCTCTATTCCCAGATAAACATCACATCAAAACATTTACTGATAAGAACTCTGATGTTGATTCATTCATAACGTCCTATTTATTTATGTTAAAATGAACAGATGATCCAATCAGAAAGGAGAAAGAGCCTCGGATGAGTCTCTGGTGTGAGTCCTTGCCTGAGTGTCTCATTTGGTTTGCAAGTTCCAAGGATGAAATTCTGTTGTTTTAGACCAGGGGTCGGCAACCCGCGGCTCCAGAGCCGCATGTGGCTCTTTGATCCCTCTGATGCGGCTCAGTACATTGGTTCCTCATTTATCGTGGGGGTTACATTGTAAAAATGTAACCCCCCTGTTGCGGGTTTTGTTGTAGTGAGAACGCATCAGTGCGCTCTCAGGACTGGTTCCACCGCCTGGACTCCAGGTTCCACCAGTTCGTTCTGCAGAAACACTGCCGCTACTTCCCGATGCGCATTAACCACCCGGAGAAGTGTGCGCGCGGACATGTGCACCTGCTCATTGTGGTCAAATCCGTGACAGAGCATGACCGGTGCGACCGGCCCCAGGTGAGACGCACGACCCTTCTGACATGTGCCCAAATGCCAGACCGCTCAGTCCGTCACTGCTTCAGAGTCACACTGCTCATGATCAAACATTTAAATAAATTTGACAAACGCATTCTGTACCGTATAGGAGACACGGCACAGAGGAGAATGACTGACAAAGGTCTACAGTCCCTTAGCCAATCAGGATGCAGAACACAATGCACGTTGATACACTATACATTTTTTTTTTAAATCAGTGAAACAGCGAGGGACCACTGTATTTAATTAAAATATATTTTATTTTACTTCGTTCATTTTCAAAATGTAATTCTATGGCACAAAGGTAAAAAAAAATGTTATATGCAGTGTTATTTCATTTTAAATTTCAAAAGGGTTTTGTGGCTCCCAGTGTTTTCTTTACTGTGTGAAACGGGTCCAAATGGCTCTTTGAGTGGTAAAGGTTGCCGACCCCTGTTTTAGACCTAAAAGGACTCTCTGATCTGAATCCCCACTACCTAAACCCCAGTACTCACATCATTAATCAGTGTTAGTGCCTCTAATCAGTAATCAGCCTCTGCAGCACAGTGACAGAATTCTGGAAGGTCTGAGAGCTTTCACATGAGGCATGGCCATTCCATATACTGAGAAAGCACTTATGGGTACTCCGTCTACAGCTTTGGGCACTGGCAACCCAACATCAATTGTGATTGTAGTAACTTTTTTAAAACACGGCAGGCTACATACATTTCCTTTTAAAGGGATATGCCACCCCCAGGTCAAATTTGGGCATCTCCCCACAGTCCAGAGACTAAAATAAGTGGTGGAAAGCGTTTTCCTGCTCACCCAGCCATTGTCCGAGTCTGTCGCCACTGACCGCCGCGGCATCTGCAGCTCCTCCGCCTTAGACTGGAGTCTAACGTCGCCAGAGAAAGATTTCGGCCAAAAGGAATTAATTTGCTCGATGCTTTTCCCAATTACTTTCTGTGTAGTGCGCATTCATATCGAGTGCAAATAAATGTGCAAATCAACACGGAGAGCTTGCCTTGGTCATTTTGGGTGGGAACTATTTTCCAGTGCGGAAGAATACAGCCGAATCACGCAGCACGCTGCCAGGGGAATCCCAGTTACGCACCGGGAAGGGAGTTCCCCTGTTGCACAACGTGGTGCGTGATTCGGCTGTATTCTTCCGCACTGGAAAATAGTTCCCACCCAAAATGACCAAGGCAAGCTCTCCGTGTTGATTTGCACATTTATTTGCACTCGATATGAATGCGCACTACACAGAAAGTAATTGGGAAATGCATCGAGCAAATTAATTCCTTTTGGCCGAAATCTTTCTCTGGCGCCGTTAGACTCCAGTCTAAGGCGGAGGAGCTGCAGATACCGCGGCGGTCAGTGGCGACAGACTCGGACAATGGCTGGGTGAGCAGGAAAACGCTTTCCACCACTTATTTTAGTCTCTGGACTGTGGGGAGATGCCCAAATTTGACCTGGGGGTGGCATATCCCTTTAAGGTTAGTGGATTCTTTATTAATATGGCTTTTAGAATTACTGCTTCACAATCTATAATTATGATTATATGGTTAAAGCTAGAAATAAAATATGGAAAAAGTCAATTACTGTACATAAAGAAAATACTGATGTATGGACTTGTGTTTTACAGGTACTCCAAACTGTCAGATCCCGCTAACTGGCTAAGAATCAATCGCACCAATGGTCAGATCACCACTATGGCCATGCTGGACCGCGAGTCTGTACATGTGAAGAACAACGTGTACGAAGCTACATTTTTGGCGTTCGACAATGGTAAGTCTGGTAAGTCAGTAATCCTGCTGATGTTTTGGTGTTGCCTCTCACATAGCCCCATTTTATCAGCACATCAGCATTCTCAGCTTTTCTTTGACATCCAATAAGTTTCATTACTTGTGCAACTGTAACTCTAGACAAACATCTGAGTATCTGCGGTTTATTTTACATTGCGTAATGCACCCTGTGTACATCTCGGAAGCAAGTTTTGTGTTTGTTATAGTTCCCGATAGAACAGTATAAGGTTGCAAAACATAAAATAATCCATTATCCATTACCTTTAGATGCTCCGGAAAAACCATGGGGGATGTCAGGTTAGCCTGTGTTATGTAATATAGCATAAGTTATTGCCATCTGCAAACTTGGTTTAATCAATGTATGATTAACCATTAACAAGACAAGTTTAATTTTGAAGTCAAGTAGTATTGGCACAAACCTAGTCATGGAGGTGGAGGACAGGTGGATTAACTAGTCAGAAAAATGTATGTCAAAAAACATGGTGGCTTACAGATATTAAGTACCACTTACTTAATGCTGTTCTGCAATAAGATTAATAACTGTTAAGTAAAGTAAGCATTATACCTCAAGGTCCTTTTCCTACAATAATGCAGCTGTGTGTCTATCAGCAGCACATTACCCTCAGCTGCTCCAATCATGTACAGGGCTAAAGAATAAAGTGCACAAATGGAGGTGCTTACACTCTTGTATAAGTCGACAGGACCCAGGTGTCTTTAGCCTCTGCGAATGAGGCGAGTGTTGACTACATATTGATTGCAAATCCCACTGTCAACACTGGAACTGGATTGAAATTCTCTTTACTTATTCTACTCAAGCCGAGCGTAAACGAAAGGCAACAAAGCACCCAGCACTATCATAACCGACAAGACGGTCGATGGGCCTTGGGACGCGGGGTTAGCAGAGCTGTGTGTGTGTGTGTGTGTGTTTGTGTGTGGAAGTTAGTGGGAGATGGGAAAAACAGTTCAGGTGTATAGAAGCAGTGTGAAGCCTATCTCCACTGTACTGCACCAGTAATTTAGTTTATCCTACTGACTCTGACAGCAAGCTGAGGGTGTCAGCTGAATATCAAGGCCGCCATACATCACTGTAGCAAAGCAGCATACCATTCTATAATGGTTCTGTAGGAGCCAGGTTTCTTGTTTTTAGTTCCTCACTCGTAGATTAGACTATTTTACATATTTTATGATTTATGCGGAGAAGCCCACACTGAACACCCTCCACAGTCTGTATCAGCTCCTTTTTGATTAATAGGAACAGTGTTAACTCATATGTGACCCTGCAAACACATGTACATGTACAATATGAACAAACCTCATGATGAGTTGAGTCTGCAGTGTTCTTACTGAGGTAATTAATTAATTCATATCATTACGGTTTATGAAGGGAAAATTCTGGTGCTGAAAAACAATGCTATGGAATTCCTTGTGTCATTCATCTGCAGGAGGTTTGATGTGGGATTAAAATGGCCAAACACCTACATTATTGTGTAATAAGAATTTTGTCATCATCCTAGATACCACACTAATGTAATGCACATGTTCTTGTATCCATATAGACCAAAAGAAACAAGCGCATTCACTCTTCAAACCCCTGCCAGCATCCAGTCAGTATTTGCAGTCAATTAAACATAGTAGCTGTTTATGTAACCTCAGCCTAGAACTTAAGTTTTTAATTAGTTCCAAAAGTATTTCTGTTGTGCCTTCTTGAGGTGACAAGCTGAAGGGCAGAAGAATGTGACAAAGTATTTAAAGCTGCCAAACATGAAACTTTTAGAGTTACAGCAGTGTCAATGGTCTTTGCTTTGTGGAACCACTGTCAGTGCTACATTAAGCTAAACACAACGGTGTTAATACCCACTGGGCCTTCAGCATAAAATTGTCTTACCTCTCTTGGATGATAGATTGCCTTTAAAGACAAATAGTTTACCAATACATATTCAGGTTTATGAGGGAACTGCTTATAGTACATTCAAGAATAACAAAACATTTTTATTAGTTTATTCTTGTTTATGGGTTAGTGAAACCTGTTTAAGCCTGCAAAAGGGAATACAGGGAAGGTCAGAGGAAACAAGGCCCAGGGAACAGATTTATCTTATTTATGTTTTGATCATGTGGGAGTAAAACACAGACCACACATTACCATCACAAAACACAAGGTTCCAATCAAATTTAGCTAAACTTTTACTACAACAGATACTACAAATATTTACTACTAGTACTCTGAATGATGCCCATACAAGTTTGATTTTGCTCCTTACACTTTGCAGGCACAAACCAGACACCAACATTCTAAATATGACTTGCCTAAAGCTTTCATTTCAATGTCTCCTGTTATGACATACCCATATTTTTCAGTGCAGCCCTGAGCTCAGTGCCGTTAATTGCATTTTGTTGCTGCTACTTGAGACAACAAAAGTGGTTGTTGTTTAAAGATGCAGAGGCACTTAGGAAACAATAAACTAGGAAGTGACAGGGAACAAACAGTTTAAAATGCAGTTGTGTACCAAAGTGGTGCATAATCACAGAACATTACCTGTTAAAGAATACTGCATTTAACATCCAACATCTCCTATACAAACTCAAGGTAGGCGTATTAGCAGACGAGGATAGTTTTATCTCACTTCCGAGTGGGCTTATTAGATAATCTGTATAAAATTGGAGAGTGCAATTAAACACATTCTGTGATTGGATCCAGTGTGCGAAATTTCCATCAATATTCGGGTGGTCTCCATCTCTGAATTGTTGAGCAATACAGATATACATTTTCAATATGCAGTATCCTATGCAAAGTTGTGCATTACAATGCAGGAAACGACTGAATAAATGTTTAGGTTTCAACACACAGTCAGTGCACTTGTCAAGGACTAGGGAGACTTAGAGTGCAATACATATTTGAATGTATTTATTTATTTACGTTTTACAGATAGAAACTTAAATCAACATGGCTAATTTGCATAAAGAATAAGGACATCTTCAGTCAGACTGAACAGGACGTGTGTGCGTGTGTGTGTGTGTGTGCGTGTGTGTGAGAGAGAGAGAGACTTGCTATAAAAGACACCACCACTGTCTAATCGTATTCTCTAGATCAGGGGTCGGTAACCTTCAATACTCAGAGAGCCATATGGAGCGTCTCCCATAGAAAAGAAAAGACCTGCAGCTAAAACCCTTTTGACATGCTCTGTATAAAAAACTACAGTTGTGTTGCATTTATGAAATCAATGAAATGCTACAGAGAATATGTCCATTCATATATACGCCTATGCTACTGCAGACGTATAATCTCTGAAAAGTTTAACATGAACCATCTCCAACGTGATATACGCACAGAACAGACTCACCATCAGCAGCACATCCCTCTGTCACAGGAAGAACACTCATATTCCACTGAGTCCTGATGCACTCTGTAGCTTTTGCTTGCTAGCCATTTTGACAGTACTTTATTTTCTAAGTTGCTGGGCTGGTCTTTCTAGTGTTTAGCGCACACATGGCTCATTTGCATACATGCAGAGATTGGCTGACTCCACTTGGCAAATAATATTTTGTGAATATTGAATCTGAATATATATATATATATATATATATATATATATATATATATATATATATATATATATATATATATACTCAACAAAAATATAAACGCAACACTTTTGTTTTTGCTCCCATTTTTCCTGAGATGGACCCAAAGATCCAAAATTCACTCCAGATACACAACACTACCATTTCTCTCAAACATTGTTCACAAATCTGTCCAAATGTGTGACAGCGAGCACCTCTGCCCCGCCGAGACAATCCACCCCACCTCACAGGTGCGCCACATCAAGATGCCGATCCGACATCATGACCAGTGCACAGGTGCGCCCCAGACTGCCCACAATAAAAGGCCACCCCGAAATGTGCATTTTTTTTGCTTTATTGGGGGTCTGGGGACTCAGAACCAGTCAGTATCTGGTGTGACCACCATTTGCCTCATGCAGTGCAACACATCTTCTTCGCATAGAGTTTATCAGATTGTCAATTGCCTGTGGAATGTTGGTTCACTCCTCTTCAATGGCTGTGCGAAGTTGCTGGATATTAGTGGGAGCTGGTACACGCTGTCGTATACGCCGGTCAAGCACATCCCAAACATGCTCAATGGGTGACATGTCCGGTGAGTATGCTGGCCATGCAAGAACTGGGACATTTTCAGCTTCCAAGTATTGTGTACAGATCCTTGCAACATGGGGTCGTGCATTATCTTGCTGAAACATGAGGTGATGTTCATGGATGTATGGCACAACAATGGGCCTCAGGATCTCATCACGGTATCTCTGTGCATTCAAAATGCCATCAATAAAATGCACCTGTGTTCTTCGTCCATAACAGCCTTTGAAGAGGAGTGGACCAACATTCCACAGGCCACAATTGACAATCTGATAAACTCTATGCGAAGAAGATGTGTTGCACTGCATGAGGCAAATGGTGGTCACACCAGATACTGACTGGTTCTGAGTCCCCAGACCCCCAATAAAGCAAAAAAAAATGCACATTTCGGGGTGGCCTTTTATTGTGGGCAGTCTGGGGCACACCTGTGCACTGGTCATGATGTCGGATCGGCATCTTGATGTGGCGCACCTGTGAGGTGGGGTGGATTGTCTCGGCGGGGCAGAGGTGCTCGCTGTCACACATTTGGACAGATTTGTGAACAATGTTTGAGAGAAATGGTAGTGTTGTGTATCTGGAGTGAATTTTGGATCTTTGGGTCCATCTCAGGAAAAATGGGAGCAAAAACAAAAGTGTTGCGTTTATATTTTTGTTGAGTATATATAAGACAATATAAAATTGTTATAGATAAATATTGTGAAAATTTATAGCGTAATGTAGTGTAAATGCACCCTCAGAGGATCAGAAGCGGGCACAATCTGTACTACATTCACAATATTTAAAAAAAATTACAGGCTTCAACTGAATTATTCCTGAAAGAAGAAGAGTTTTACACAAATGGCTTTGAAAATGTCTTTTCTGCCACTGAGTTAAACACAGTAAGAATGTGCTCACACTGTTATCAGTCTTTAGTAATGGCTACATTTTTTGCACTAGATTTCTTAGCTCAGGATGTAACAGTGCAGCAGGGGTTAAAACCCAGTGCCCTGTTCTACTGTATGATTTGACCTATGATTTGAACTATTTGTCAAGGGTTTGCTACCTTCCTTAAAGGTTCACTGTGCAACTTTTTGGTTGGGGTCCATCACCTGCTTGGATCTATGTACGTATATGATGGATATGTCATTGCTCTGCCTGGAATTTCCCACAGTATGACACTAAACAGCTCTATTTTACATGTATTAAATTGCAGGCGTTTTATAGCTAAAAAAATAGACATTCTGACGGTGAATGGGCTGCCTCTCCACAGATCTGACCTATAAACATCTCCATTGAAAAAAGCCTTTGACAGACCCTCCACCAGAAAAGTTAGACAATGAACCTATAAAATCATGCATTGAGTTGACTTCGTATGACCCACTCCAACATATACCAAATGGATAATGCCCCGTGCTTTATAAATATATTTTAATTTGCCCTCTCTATATGTCATTACAGTTAATTCTTATTTTTTTTTACAATAGCTTTAATGACACAGAACACTGACTCGTCCTGTGTCCTCAGGTTCTCCTCAGGCCAGTGGCACAGGAACCCTTCAGATCTACCTGATAGATGTTAATGACAACCCTCCCGTGCTGCTCCCACGAGAGGCACAGATCTGTGAGCACGGCCGGCCCAACTCCAGGATCAACATCACAGCCTCGGACGCTGACGCAGACCCCAATGTGGGACCCTTTGTGTTCGAACTGCCCACCTTCCCAGCCATCGTCCGCCGCAACTGGACCATCTCCAGACTCAGTGGTGAGTCTAGTCCATCTGATATGAAGGAATCTGAACCAGCTGATGGGGGGAGGTTAGAAAGATGTATGAAAAAGAAAAAAACATTTGACACTTGAAAAGTTTAAAGATCCTATATTTAGACTTATTTGAGTATTTTGTTGTTGTTGAATTGTTAATTGTTGTCGAAACTGATCTATATTTTAATCACTCTGATACCCACTGATACTTACAGCTGTCCCAATAGAGTCACAAATAGATTTTGTACTTTTCATAATTTTGTATTTTGTTGTTGGAACAGCAAACCAGTATTAGGTGTGCACTATATTAGGTGTATGCTATTTTTAAATCTGTTTGACTTAACTGTGATGAGAAAAAATTGACAAAGCTTTGGGTACATACCACTCATGAAAAAAATGTTTGGGAAAAGTTCACCTCTAACTTCAGAAATCCAATTACTTTGATGTAAAGAAAAATGCTGTTGGAGAGAGGAGACGTTCCCAACTGAGAGAAAGCATGTTCACAGATGGGAGACCCCTTTCCTTGAACAACTGCTGGGGCGGTTGTGAGCTGTGAGCGAAGTCGAACAAAACGCTTGACAAAGCCCGCGGTGAGAGACACCACTGCTATCCCAGTGTAGACGCACCATCTACGACTCGTGACAAATGAAACCCATTCATCTACACTCCCCCTGGCAGGCACCCTGTCACCTGATCGGTCCAGATGGATGCTTCGCAGCAGCTTTCTTCTTGAGGACAAATCTGATGCCATACCTTGATCCTGCTCCCACCGAGCCTGTTGTTCAAACTTGACTAAATGATTGATGGAGAAGGTTATAGTTATTGTTGTTTTTATCTTAAATGCCTACATTTGTACATATTTGTCAGGATGATTGCTACGTCAACGATTTCTTACAATTGCTGGTGAACAACGGTGTCTTAAATATACAAAGTATAGAAATGCACTTTTACTACAGTAATTGCAGCATCCTTTAATACAATCTTTAAGCAGCTGGCACAACCGGTTGTAGAACTGGAGTTGAATCAAGACCATTCTTATTTGTGAGAGGTGACAAAAGCCTGTTTTTTCAGCTGGTTCCTGTACAGTTGTTCAAAAATGCTGCACAGGCTTAAGCTTTACACGTGTGTGATACATTTAGTTTGACATATTTTTGAATGAAGAATCTGATTACTGAAATAGCTGTCATCTTTACTTCCAGGAAACTATGCTCAGTTGAAGCTGAAGATCCCATACCTGGAGGCTGGTGTCTATGAGATCCCTGTAATCGTGTCAGACTCGGGGAACCCTCCTCTGTCCAATCGCTCCATGCTCCGGATCAAAGTGTGTCCGTGTGACGACAGTGGGGACTGCAGTGCCACTGGAGCTGTGGCAGCAGCAGGGCTGGGCACAGGGGCCATCATTGCCATCCTCATCTGCATCATCATCCTGCTCAGTGAGTGCAGCACATTTAAGACCAACTAGCTGGTTTCACCTACTACCGACTTACTTTAGAGTTAACTAAACTGAAGGGCTTGCTGCTATTCTTCACCTTGTAAAATTTAGTCACCCAAAATTCATTGATGCAATAGATCACACAAAAAAGGGATTTGTCTTCAATAAACCTTGCTCTAATTGTTAAACCTACATGATAGTCATTATCTGTCTATGCAAATCTTACTTCCTACACATGTGTCCCTGTGTCCCAGGCATGGTGCTGCTGTTTGTGGTCTGGATGAAACGCAGGGAGAAGGAGCGACAGGCCAAGCCACTACTCATTGATCCTGAGGATGACGTTCGAGACAACATCCTGAAATATGATGAGGAGGGGGGAGGGGAGGAAGACCAGGTACGCAACAGGCTGAGGCCCCAAGCCTTTTACAAATTACAAAATCCTAGATTTAGTTTCATCTGTATCACGACATGTGGACTGTCTTAGGGTGCACTCACACTAGGACTAAAGGACCCTAAAGCGCGGTACCTTTGTCCAGTGTGAGCGCAAATAAACCGTGCCCAGGCACGGCAGGTTTGGGACTTTGGCCTGGTTGGAGGAGGTGGGCCAAAGCACGGCACGGTTGCTTATAAGATAAGATAAGATAAGATATGCCTTTATTAGTCCCTCAGTGGGGAAATTCCAGTGTTGCAACGCACAGATCAAGAACGTGCACATGCACGACTTCACTATACAAACCCTGTTAGGTGCGCTTATGTTACTCATACAAGGAAAAATGGTGAATAAACTGCGCTCCAAAATATACAGCGAATCCACGCTTACCTTCAATAAGGACTGTGGATGGTGACAGACGTTTTTCAGCCTCTTGTCTCCAGCTGTCCTCACTCCTCTTCCTGTCCTCACTCCTCCTGTCCTCAGTCCTCCTCCTGTCCTCACTCCTCTTGTCCTCACTCCTCCTGCTGTCCTCACTCCTCCTGCTGTCCTCAGTCCTCCTCCTGTCCTCACTCCTCCTGTCCTCACTCCTCCTGTCCTCACTCCTCCTGTCCTCAGTCCTCCTCCTGTCCTCACTCCTCCTGTCCTCACTCCTCTTGTCCTCACTCCTCACTCCTCCTCCTGTCCTCACTCCTCCTGTCCTCACTCCTCCTCCTGTCCTCACTCCTCCTGTCCTCACTCCTCCTGCTGTCCTCACTCCTCCTCCTGTCCTCACTCCTCCTCCTGTCCTCACTCCTCTTGTCCTCACTCCTCCTGCTGTCCTCACTCCTCCTCCTGTCCTCACTCCTCCTGTCCTCAGTCCTCCTCCTGTCCTCAGTCCTCCTCCTGTCCTCACTCCTCTTGTCCTCACTCCTCCTGCTGTCCTCACTCCTCCTCCTGTCCTCACTCCTCCTGTCCTCAGTCCTCCTCCTGTCCTCAGCCCTCTTGTCCTCACTCCTCCTGCTGTCCTCACTCCTCCTCCTGTCCTCACTCCTCCTCCTGTCCTCACTCCTCCTGTCCTCAGTCCTCCTCCTGTCCTCACTCCTCCTGTCCTCAGCCCTCCTCCTGTCCTCACTCCTCTTGTCCTCACTCCTCCTGCTGTCCTCACTCCTCCTCCTGTCCCCACTCCTCCTGCTGTCCTCAGTCCTCCTCCTGTCCTCACTCCTCCTGTCCTCACTCCTCTTGTCCTCACTCCTCCTCCTGTCCTCACTCCTCCTCCTGTCCTCACTCCTCCTGCTGTCCTCACTCCTCCTCCTGTCCTCACTCCTCCTGTCCTCACTCCTCTCACTCCTCATCCTGTCCTCATTCCTCGCACTCCTGTCCTCACTCCTCTCACTCCTGTCCTCACTCCTCTCACTCCTGTCCTCACTCCTCCTCCTGTCCTCACTCCTCCTGTCCTCACTCCTCCTGTCCTCACTCCTCCTCCTGTCCTCACTCCTCCTGTCCTCACTCCTCCTCCTGTCCTCACTCCTCCTCCTGTCCTCACTCCTCCTCCTGTCCTCACTCCTCCTGTCCTCACTCCTCCTGCTGTCCTCACTCCTCCTGCTGTCCTCACTCCTCCTGTACTCACTCCTCCTGCTGTCCTCACTCCTCCTCCTGTCCTCACTCCTCCTCCTGTCCTCACTCCTCCTGCTGTCCTCACTCCTCCTCCTGTCCTCACTCCTCCTGTCCTCACTCCTCCTCCTGTCCTCACTCCTCCTGTCCTCACTGCTTCTCACTGTTTTTATATCTATAAATTCACAGAGGAGCGCGTATCGCAGCAGGACTCATATCTGCCTCACTATTTAAGACATATTTCATGCTACTGGACTTATTTTCTCCGCCAAAATCGTTAGCTCTGCTGTGCAACATGTAAACAAACAGCGCCGTGTGATGACGTCATTCGATCGTGGCCCGGTTCGGTTGTACCGGTGTGAGTGCGGCTATAAAAAAAAAAGTCATGCTTGAGAATGGCACAGTTCAAAAATCCTGAGTGTGAGTGCACCCTTAGAAAATAAACATAACTACAGACATAACATAAATTCACGTAATATTTGATATTTGATAAAATACCCTTGTGAATTTACCACTTTCTAAATGATAATGAATGTTGACTCTATAGAATTATACTGTCAAAATTTTCTTACTTAGCATAGCTTTTCTTTTCTTGATAATATTATACCATAGTGAACTTTTGATGTTTCCTTGGAGCTATCATTTTGAGTAGGGTGCCAGGGCCCACTACAAAACCCCATCTCAGATTTATTATTCATAACAGAGTTAGGTTTGACTAGAAGTTGTATTTAGTTAGAGAAAGTTGAGGTGAAATAATGTTGTGTAGGGAAAACAAGAGGCATTCATTAAAGTCCAATGTGGATCCTTGCAGGACTATGACCTGAGCCAGCTGCAGCAGCCTGAGTCACTGGAGCACATCATGAATAAACCTGCAGGGGTGCGGCGTGTGGACGAGAGGCCGGTGATCACAGCTGAGTCCCAGTACCCTGTGCGCCCCAACCTGCCCCACCCTGGAGACATTGGGGACTTTATTAACGATGTAAGTTCATTTTAACTACTGATGTTAATCCTTATCTGCCAGGGAAACAGCTCTCACATTTTGAAGCAGCATCATTCAGTTTTATTCATGAACCTCTGATGTCACCATTATTATTGTGTTTGTAAGATTGTGCATTGGTCTACTCATGTGAATAAGTGTTGTTGATTAGTTGCACATGAACATTTTACACAAATCAAGCTACTGGATATAACATTTTAGCTAAGAGACATTTCTCTAATTCTTCATTGAAAAAAGTGTGTGGTGTGGACAAGGTGATTAATCAGTGGAATCTGGATGACTGAGGAATTACACAGAGCAAGTAGTGCTATGCTCATGTATCAATTTATTACAGATAGACTTAGACTTAGACAAATTTTATTGATCCACTAGGGAAATTGTTTTGGGTACGGTAGCTCACTCATCAAATATAATATATGATATATAACAAAGGTTAAAAGAAAAAAAAATAGATGGAATAGCAACCAAGATCTCCAGTAACTTACTGCACACCTGAGCTTTCTCAGGAAGTAGAGTCCGCTCATGCTCTTCTTGTACACAGCATTACAGTTGTGACTCCAGTCCAGCCTGAACACCCAGGTATTTGTAGCAGTCCACGATCTCCACCTCGTGACCCTTGATGGTAATAGGCTCCACAGGTGACCTCATTCTCCTGAAGTCAGTCACCTGTTCCTTGGTCTTGTCCAAGTTCAGGAGCAGATGGTTTGCCTGGGACCACTCCACAAAATTTGCAATCAGCGTCCTGTACTCCATCTCCTAATAGACAGCAAAGCATTTTAAGGGTACACATTCAAAGTTAGTTTCACTGATCTTTTTTAATAAACTTGGAGTTTACTTCCCTCTGAATCTTTCACCCACTCATCCACTTATTCTGCAAAGTGTTATATTTCTTCATCAGATTCACTTCAATTGTTCAAACTCATCAAAGAATCTGGACATCCTTTTTTTATATATTTTTTTTTATTTTGTTTATACAATATTTACAAATCACATCATTTTTCTTCCTTTTACATTTTTTTTTTAATTTTCAAAACAAAACAAACAAAACAAACAAAAAACATCTTAATAATTGTCAAATCCAAAGATTGTCAAAAATTAAATAAAAGCAAACAGTTAAAAGAGAGAGAAATTTCCGATAGGCGAGATTTTGAATAATGAACTCTGTATAATACTTTAAATTGAATAAGCTGCAGTCTTGCAGAGGGTGTACTAGAACGGATGGTTGATACTGCTCTATCCCATTGCTAGTCTGAAAAAGATAGTCCTAGTTCCTGTTCCCAAGCTCTTCTGATCTTTGTAAACTGAGCATTTGCGATCCTTTTCTGCGTTTGAAAAAAAGAACAAGGGAACTTTCTGACGTCACATTCAGGGAAAGGTTTCCACCCCCCGTCTGGATGTCTACCCACCGTCTCTGGAAATCACGCCCAGAGAACTTGGACCGCAAACGAGCTATAGAATGCAAGATGCATTTTTTTATTTGCCCGGAGACACGTGAAAGTGTTTCCAGGCTCGGATGTCCTTTATCCGACCCTCTGAACCTCTGAAACAGCAGTGGTTTAATTTTACTTTCTGTGGAAATGTGTTTTTTTAATGCAACTCGTCTCATATCTTCCTCCGTGCTTACACAGACGGAAGTGGGGCCAGCGCACATCTCACCGCTAAAACAAGGAACCAGCGGAGAGCTTCAGGAAGCTCCTTAAACATCCCATGACATGGTACTTCTTGATGCTTTTATATGGCGCCTTAATGGTTCCCTAATATTGTAAATTACCGTATTGGCCCGAATATAAGACGACCCTGATTATAAGACGACACCCTCTTTTTCAAGACTCAAGTTTGAAAAAAGACTTTTTGAACACCAAATTTAATTTTTGTACAGAAAATAATTACAGTACATCTGAAACAAATGATTATAACAATATATTCGAGAGAAAAAAAACATGTTATTTTGCCTCACTCAAATCATGCAAAAACTGTCTATCACATCTTAATATCTGAACATTTAAATATGTAAACTAAAGTGCAATCACATTTGTAAATGAATGGCTTCTGGTTTAAATAAACAACAAACAACAAAAACAACAAAACAAAACAACAAAATTGCAATAACTGCATTAACCATCAAAGTGAAAGTCTAAGTGAAGTCAGCTGCGATCTGACGAGATGGGAGGGAGCAGAGGATAGACTGGTGTGTGTGTCTGTCTGCCTGTGAGTCCACGCGGTTCTCAACTCCACCCCGCTCCTCTCTGCCTGTGTCTCTCTGTCTCTTTCTCTGAACGGGGAAAGAGAGAAAACGGCGCAATTATTTTTTCCCCCTCCCGCGATCTTGGAGCCTCTGATCACCAAAAAAAAACTCGGTAGATTTGTCGCTAGTCGCTTTTGTCTAATTTTCTCGCTAGGGGGGTCCAGAAAGTAGCTAAAAATAGCGACAAAGTCGCTAAGTTGGCAACACTGCCGCTAGCAGCATTCGCTTTAAAGATATCTGGCGCCATCTAGCGTTGGAATGGCTAGACCTCGAATCTAAGACGACCCCCGCTTTTTCAGTGTTCTTTCAATGGAAAAAACATCGTCTTATATTCGGGCCAATACGGTAATCCTTCTCCAAAATCAAGCCTCAGTGCATGAGAGAGCCTCATGAAGACAGTCAGTCATAAAAATGTCTCTGAAACGCTTTATTCTGGGCGTTGTTGCTTGAATGCAAATGAGGAGGACAGAGACAGGCCAGTGCAGCGGGTGGGTTGTGGCCAAATATGCCGCTGTTTCCTGGATTAGCGGTGCGCTGTGCGCTGTCCTTACTTCTGTGTTTTAAGCGTGGAGGAAGATATGAGACGCGTTCCATTAAAAAAAAAACATTTCCACAGAAAATAAAATTAAACCACTGCTGTTTCAGAGGTTCGGAGGCTCGGATAAAGGACATCCGAGCCTGGAGAGGCTCTCATGTCTCTCCAGGAAAAAAAAAAAAAACGTAGCTCGCATTTCGTAGCTCGTTTGCAGTCCAAATTCTCTGGGCGTGATTTCCAGAGACGGGGTGGACATCCAGACTGTGGGTGGAAACCTTTCCGCGAGTGTGACGGGGGGGCTAAACAGGGTAACGGAGCTCACATTAACGTTCAAAAACCTCAGAAAGTGAAAATTTCATGCCATGGGACCTTTAATGTCTGCTCATTTTCATCCTGAAGGGGGCTTGTGTCTTCTGTATCCTCCAGAAGAACTTGCTTTAAAATCACAGCCTCTGCAACTTGTCCCTCTATGTGGTCTTCTGTGTCACTGGACGGCGCCCCCACCTGGCTGTCCACAAACTGGATATATTGTGGAGACGCTGTGGGATCAGTTGGTGTGTTACTAGGCTGCATCTCCAACAACATCAAATGGACAATTAAAAAACACTTGGCTATGGCAAATCAAACTCTGTTATTATGAACAAACAGCACTTAGTATCTTAGGCTTTCAAATGTAGAACTACGTGCAGCTCAGTGTAATATTGGGATAGTTACCCATTGAAATTAATTTCTAGCTCTTGCCATGCTGAACATTCTTGTTGGGGTTGAATCTTCACTGCCATTTCTCAGCATTAGTTGTTTAAATCTGAAAATAGTACATATATTTACCACACATAAAGTCATGTTGCAGTGGATTGGGGTCACATGACATTACATTTTCTAATGTAACTAACGGAGACTAACTGATGGGGGAAAATATAGTATAGATATAGTAGTATAAATTCTCTATACATTTTCTCAAAGAAGTGTCAAATAATAATCTCAATAGACCTATAACTTCTCTCACCTCACCATCACATCCAAGAGCAGATCCTTTTTTTTCTGCTTGGTGTTTCAGCTTGACAAGAATGCCTTGAGGTACCTCATTTTACAGATTTTCGGGCTGCGGTCTTAATGATACTTGGAGATAAACAAAAATTACAATGACATGTCTCATTTCCAACAACATACTGTATAAACGATGGCCAGAGTAAAGAGATTGGGACTGGGATCAAAAATTGAGCATTAGTGTGTTGAAAGTAGCAATCATATGTTATTTTATAAATACATTCATCACACTGGTCTCACAATATGTTTGTGTTAAGAGACTAAGTCTGGTCACTGTTGAATCTTCCAGTTTCCAGATGGTTATTAGTGAGATTTAATGCACAAGTAGACCGGCAATGGTTAAACTGCATTCTACATCACTCCTCTGCTACCATCACATGACATCACTGTAAACAAATGCTCAACTGCTCTGAGTAGAATGTAGGGACTAGCTTCATTTAAAGCACTGAAATAACATTTGAGGCATTTACAGACAGGCTCCAAAGTAGGAATGTTTGTACCTGTTTGGGTTGCACACCCTCTTGTCCTAGCTCATCAGAAAGGGACCAACTGTCTTCACTGTCATCCTGGAGACTTGCGTCTCCAGTGTCTTCCTCTGTGTGGTCCTCTGTGTCACTGGACAGTGCCTCCACCCCACTGTCCTCAGTTGCACATAGCAGCCCCTGTATATGTTCAAATGGTGTATCTTCAGGCTGCAGCATCAAATGCACAAATAAAAAGGTTATAAATAATTAAGATGCTCTAGTAAAAACTGAATTTCAGTAGCCAGTAGCAAAAATATTTATGTTTACAGAAATGTTGTTATAATATTTTCCTGACTCACTTTCTGTTTGGTAGAAAGCAAAAATTCTTACTTTCAAAAGTCCTTACCATGTTTGCCATCACAACTTCTTGCTGCTGGTTGTCCTCAGTAGAGTTTTGTCACAACAGTTAACTACTGGAATTGACCTGAATTCTGAAGAAGAAGAAGAAGAAGCAACTTTATTGATCTCACACTGGAGAAATTCTTCTCCATTTAACCCATCCTGTTATTAGGAGCAGTGGGCAGCACATTACGGCACATATTACATCTCCATGATCTTCTTGCTTCGGCTTGGTCAGGAGGAAACCCACCCAGACACGGGGGAGAACATGCAAACTCCACACAGAAAGGCCCGGGCGACCCGGGGACCGAACCCAGACCATGCATGCAAACTCCACACAGAACACACACAGAAAGGCCTGGGCGACCCGGGGATCGAACCCGGAACCTTCTTGCTGTAAGGCATGAGCGCTAGCCACTCAGCCACTGTGCCGGTGAATATTATTTAATAATATTCTATTAGTATTCATGATACTGCACTGGTCCATAGACCTATTTTATGCAGATATGCAGATGAATAACATGTCAAGATAATTGATACATATTTAAACAACATATTTTCAGGAGACTGTGATCAGTATGTGTCTTGATGGTCCTGTTAAGGTGATAATGCTAGCTAGCTTGTGACAGTAAAGTTATTTGGGAAGGACTTGTTTAACAGCACATATCAACAGCACATATCATCTCACCATCTAGTTTCAGTTAAATCACTTCTTTCTGGTCAGATTAGCATCACTGTCCCAGGGAATGCTGATTAAATCAGCTGCAAAGTATCAATACATGGTGCCTGCATGGTCAAAAACATTAATATTCTATTTATTTCAAATTTTAGTTTGAACTACATGAGCCCACAGTAGACAGAACACATTTAGCCAGGTCTACTTAAAAAAGAGTTAAATTAGTTAAGTACAGTGGAGTTTTTCTGCTTTTTACTTCTCGCTCTTTCTAGACATTCCAGTGGTCTTTTGTATTGAGGACTGTAATCTGAAAAAAGCCCTTTGTTTTGACTCCTAATACATTTATCACTCACAGAACATCATCAGTAACAACTGTCTCCCAAACAGTTTCAGTAGTGACATGCTATCCCGTTTGACCTCACGTTGTGTTTTGTCTGTTCAGGGTTTGCGGGCGGCGGACAATGACCCCACGGCCCCGCCCTACGACTCCCTGCTCGTGTTCGACTACGAGGGCAGCGGCTCTACGGCAGGCTCGGTCAGCTCGCTCAACTCCAGCAGCTCAGGTGACCAGGACTACGACTACCTCAATGACTGGGGCCCCCGCTTCAAGAAGCTGGCAGATCTGTACGGAGGAGGGCAGGAGGACTGAGAGCAGTGCTGGGACAGGCTGAAGAGGGGCAGCCAAGGACTACACTTCACTTCTGGGACCACGATGACCCAGGAAGGACCCTTCACATGGGCTGTTACCGGGCTCGCCTTTTCCAGCCTGTGTGTGTAGGAATTTTGCTGCAATTGTATTCTGGCTTTATACATTTCTTAGTGGCAAATTTGTAGTGTTTTTTTCTTTTTTTTGTCTCACCGTGCTGGACCCTCCGGGGATAAATCGATGCGGTCACAAGAGACACCGGTAGTGACGTATTTGCTTTCACTGCAAATAGAGAAGTCTACAGTGGTTGATGTTGCTTAAATTAGAATATTATGTCACTGAATCTACAGTTTTTTTTTCCTTGGGTTTGGCTCTAGAGTATGTGGTTGTTTTTATGTTCCATGCAGAACACCTTGTGATGGCAATCCTCAAGGTTTATAGAATCAGAAAGGAAAGGGAAATAGGTTTATTTACATGCTAGACCTACATTTTACTTTGTTTCGACATACTGTATCCTTCACTGGGGATGAGATTAAATTGTTTAAAAAATACTTTACTAAATACTTTATGTATGAATGTCAACACAACATTCAATATTGACTTCTGGATGGGAGCCAGAAGCTTCAAACCTCTTTTCAGATTGCTACCTTTGAAACTTTTGTTACTATGAACCACTTACGTGAATGAGGGACAACATAACAACATGGGATGCATGGATGAATGAAGGACTTTATCAACAAATTCAGAATTTAAGCAATTTCAACAACTGTAGACATTCCTGCAGTGTTGTTATTGATTGTGCGGACCACTTTCTGCTTTAGTCTCAAACTGAAGAGAATGTTTTCAAATGGACTCCTCGATCTCTTTCACTATGTCGACTTGAATTTCCTTACAAACAGAAGCACTGTCGTTTTATAAAGTGCCTTTTGTGGTGTGTTTTTTGTATCCTGCTCTTCTCAGGATCGGTTACCATGTCTTAGCCCCTTTCGCGCTCTCGGCTCTTCTCGGACTTGTGCTAACCCCAGGTGCTTCATCAGTGGGTACGGACAAAACCTGGGGGTCAAAATGACATCTGGCCAGCCTGTGCTGATAGGGGCATCAACCCTCTACTATGGACCTGTTCCATCATGCAACGCTTGGCTACATTTTTATAACATTCAAGTCTTTTCTTTCTTCTTTTTCTAATTTTGTGGAGAATGGCGTTTCCTACATGGACTTTTTGAAGCCATCGTGAAGAGACTTGCCTGAACATTTATCTCCATGTGTTATGTAGGCATGATCTGACTATAGCCAGAGGTTAGGAGGAATATGGACGCCTTTAATTGAACATTCCCATTTTTTATAATCGGCCACAAAACTATTAAAAAGGTGCATGATTTTGTTTTTCCTCAAACTGTTTTAACACTTGTTACTATGTGGTGAGAATGTGAAACTAGTCCGCGGGAACCATATGAATATACTCTGTACAAAGACACTGGGTAAATAAAAATACTGTAAGATACCTATTTTTTGAAGTATTGATGACATAAACATTGACACTCTTTTTTTCTGCCACTCCGTTGCATTACCACAGGGTTACTTTAATTCACTGCATTTTATAGTTTTTATTTGTTGTTATTTTTAACCATTTTTTTCTTCTCACATTCTTACATTTATCCCTGACATGTCCTGCGAGAGTGAGTTTGTACTGCCTGATAACAGTACAGTTATTACATTGTTATTAGTGTAAAGAAACAATTTTAATCATTCTTCTAGAAACTGGATGTGCAGTTTAAAAAAATAAACAAGACCACTCTGACCTCATGCATTTTTTTTATTCTAGAAAAGAGCCACAGGGGGATTGTTAAGAAGACCTATTGCACTTGTGTCTGTGAAATAGTTATATTCTATGACCTTTTGCACCTTTTAAATCCCAATATTCATCTCAAAAGACTACGGTACCCAACGGGAGCTGAGGTTGCTGTACAACAAAGAGCCATGTCGCTGTCAGCATCTCCTATGAACAGCTGCAGATCGCACTAGCAAGAAGCAGATATTTTTTTCATTTGTACTAAAATGACAATGCTGCCGAATCCTACGTGTATCATTGAGAATATAAAATTGAAGAACTCGGTAAGTAAGCAGTGGGCATATGCCGAAAATGGAGATTGACTGTCAATATGGTGTCTTGAAAATAAGCAATTAAAGATAACTCAAACATGCACAAATCACTCCAAATACAACTTTGAGAGGGTAAATAAGGAAGTGGAAACAGCTATATCATTGTTAAAAGTTCTGAAATGTTGATATTGCTTATTTGCATAATAGGTTTGCGTTAATATTTTCCTCTACCTCTTCAGTATATGTTGTCATGTCAGATTTTCAGAATATTCAGTAGTACCCAATTGGTAACTGAAGTATTTCCTGTTACAACTTTCTTATAAGCTTAACATCAAACTGCAGTGTTGGCATACTCAAAAAGGATTCCTGAAAATGTTAACTGCAGGCCCATGGTATGACTATTATGTATGTCCATCTACTACAAATCTACTAAGTAATGTGAGTCTCTAAATTGAGGCAGTTATTTGTTATTATTGTACGTATACATACAGTATATTCAATTCCCCAATTTCCCAATTGTTCTGTTTTAAAGCTACTAGCATCAGAGAGCGCTCAGATGAGTTGACGACTTGATTAGACATTCACTTTGGCTAGTTACAGTGGTACCTCACCTTACGAAATTAATTCATTCCAGAAGTGGTTTCGTAACGTGAATTTTTCTTAAAGGGACAGTGTGTAGGATTCGTGGCGCATAGGTGGTTACTAGCTATTCCACTTCCTCTTTTGGCTATGGCAGACCTCGAGGGTCACCCGGGCGCGACGTACTGCCGAGATCGCGCGTGCCCGCGCACGAACCGCGCACCGCTGTATACATAAAGCGCGGTCCCCCGTTCACTTTTTTTTTTTCTTTTCGCATGAAAACACACAATCCCGATCATGATTCATGACAATCTACACATCAAATGAAACCTTACAGTCTCCTCTTTTTGACTATGCAATTCATTTCCCTGCAAAACAATCACTCCCCGAGCACATGGGGCTTTTATACGGAAAAGCACAAAACTTAGCTTACTTAGCTTACCTTTGAAGGCTCTGCACAGGTCAAACTCTGTATTTCATCATAAACTTGGTCTCAATCTGTCCATAAGGATCCAGCGAATAAAATCCAGTAAAACAATTTAGTCCAAAATACGTGTTGTATCCATTACGATGTGTGATCCGGCAGCATGCTTCTTTACACAGGCTCCCCCCTTCCCCCCTCCCCTTCCCCTTCTCTCCTTCTGTCCTTCACTCCCAAACGCAGCGCGGCTAAGCAGCTGTTAGCAGGAGCCGAGGCGAAGGATGAGCCCAAATGTCCTTCTGTGGCTCTCGTATTCAAAATGGCTGCCTCTATATGGGGAAGATCCCCCTTTTATGTGACTATATCTAAGTCCAAAAGAATACTTTGATTTCATGATGGAAGTGAAAAGGCTAGGAAAACAATGTATTTTTGAATGGGTATCTTCAATTTCAGTAATTAACAGGTAAAAATCTTACACACTGTCCCTTTAAGTTGAGTAGCTATTTCAATGGAAAAGGCCTGATTCGTTCCAAGGTTTTTTTTTTTATAGTGTAACTTTTTTTTTTTATAGTGTAACATTGGTTCTGCGTCCTGATTGGCTAAGAGACTAGACCAGGTCTAGACCAGAACTAAACCAGGTCTAGACCAGGTCTAAACCTGGACTGGACCTGGACTAAACCAGAACGGGACCAGGATTAAACTACCACGTGCCGCTCTTTGCTGGTTTCGTGCGGCTGGTTTGTGGCTCAGGCTCCAGAGGACGCGGTCCGGGCGCCACGGTTCTATCTCGTCCTCGCAGCCCCGGTGCCGGTCGTGCAGACCAGGACTAGGGGTGCTCCTCGCGCGGTGCGGTGCGTGCTCCTCGCACCGGCTGGTTTGTGGCCCGAGCCACAAACCAGCCGGTGCAGGCTCCTCGCCGCGCGGTGCCGTGCTCCTCGCCGCGCGGTGCCGTGCTCCTCGCCGCGCGGTGCCGTGCTCCTCGCCGCGCGGTGGCGTGCTGCTTCCGGAGTCGTGTCTCCCCCACGCTTCACTATTTAATACATTTTGTTGAAAATCTTGCGTGTTCGGCGCTAGAGCTAAGAGGCTGCGAAAGGTGCTCTTTGAGCGGGGATAACAGCGGGGCGTGCATCTGAGCGCGCATTATTCGAATTTTTGAGATTTCGCGTTTCGTAACTCGAATTTTCTTTTGTATCTAGAGACCAAAATTTAACGTGAGGGCGTTTCGTAACTTGGATTTTTCGTATGTAGGGTCTTTCGTAAGGTGAGGTACCACTGTATTCATAATCCTTTTTGCATGTTTGGTATTTTTGAACATTTTAATAATAAAATGTACAATTGTGGGATATAGATGAGATTGGCAAAATGCAATAGAGAAGGAAATTGTTTTGGCAAACTCGGCTGCACCGTTTGTCAGAACTCAAGATGGAGACATGGACACAGTGTGATGCTACCTGAAGACTGAGGGATTACACAGGCATTTCAGTAAGGAATTAAAAAGGTGGGTTCCCAAGAAGGGACATATATGCAAAGCAACTTCTATTGCTTACAAACAGCACATTGCTGCCTGCCTGACATCCTTAAACTTTGTGTTTATCCTACTATTTGAACAATAGTGCAGACTTGTTGTGGTCCGATGTAACAATCACATTCAAACTAATCACAAATTACTGAAAGTTATTCTAAAAGAAACAAAAACAACAACAGTTTTTGCTACTGTCTTTCTTGCACAGTAGGACATAGAGACTAAGACTTGTTTTTATTAATATCATTTTTGGCCAACCATAAATCTTGTTAATCCAACTGCATGTGCTGCTTACAGTTTCTTTTCAATCTTTGGCATATCCCTCTATTGAATCTCCCAAAGGCAGATTTCACCATCAAAACTCTCAGACTTGGTTGTGTTTTTCTATGATCTTTCATTCATTTGACAACTTTGCAGCTGTGAATCCTTAGTCCTGCTCTCAGTGACCACAGAGACTCACTGGGTTGGGCAGTCTGCAAAGGAGTTCACTCTTGATCTATACATCTCTGGAAAAGAAATAAGAGACCACTGCATTTTTTTCTGAAATCAGCATCTCTACATGTATTACAGGGCTCTCAAGTTTTGAGCGGGGTCGTGCGTGTGACTCTAATTTCCGAGGCCGGGGGGGGGGGTCGAATTGCGTGTTGAGAGCCCTGTTTGTCTAAAGAGCAAACTTAAACTACAAAGCAACTAATGAGAGTTATATAAATGAAGTTATTACCTGATGGTTCTCAGTTTGTTTTATCATCACTGCACTTTGTCAGTGCGCGCTGAGAGGGGCGGGGAGGAGGGAGCGGGGCGGGGGGGGGGGGGGGGGCGGGACATTTTTAACGGGTTCATGTAAGGAACTGGTTAATGCACCGGGCCCCCGTCTCACCGCCTCTCACCACGGGCAGTTCGGCTCTAGGCCGCGCGTATTCCGCGCGTAAGCCGTCGGGGGGGACACGTTACGCACAGACGGAGACACGGGGACCGGAGTCGGTGCGTCTCAGAGGAGACGTGGCACCGGGACTGAGGCTCAGGACGTGCCCGGGGGACGGCGCGTCTGCTCCGGCCTCCGCTCGGACCGCACGGTCGGGAGCAGACGCGCCGTCCCCCCCCCCCCGCTCCCCCGGAGCTCCCCCGGAGCAGGGGGAGGGGGCGGCGCTGAAAACGCGCGGAGCCTGCATAAACTAAGCCACACAGACCGATTTTCTGGGCACAAAAAAATAAAAAAAATAACACAAATCAGCGTGAGAAATGCCATGCGTGTGTCACACTCTCAAGCGTGAGCCTTGAGAGCCCTGCTAATTACAGCCATTCCATTCCAGCGTCTGTTGAATTCCAACACAAACACAAAGCTGAACTACTTCAGTTCTTGCACCAGGAGTGGAATAAAGTCACCCAAGAACAATGTGAAAGACTTGTGGAGAGCATGCCAAGACGCATGAAAGCTGTGTGTTAAAAATAAGGGTTATTGCACCAAATATTGATTTCTGAACTCTTCTTCAGTGTAAACATTAGTATTATGTTGTTTTAAAATGAATTTGATCTTATTTCTTTGCATCGTTTGAGGCCTGAAAACATGTATATTTTTTGTTAATTTGACCATTTGTCATTTTCTGCAAATAAATGCTCTAAACGATAATATTTTTATTTGGAATTTGGGGGAAATGTTGTCAGTAGTTTATAGACTCAAACACAAATGTTCCTTTTGCCCAAACACATACCTATATTAAGTAGTATAAAATCAGAAAAACTTTGCAGTGGTCTCTTATTTGTTTCCAGAGCTGTATATATGAACTCTTGATGAATTTGTGTCTTTTTTTGTCTGAAACCTGTCTAATATATGCTGAAGAAAACTGACGATAGAATAGCAAATACACCCAGACTACTTTTGTAATGCATGTGCTCATTACATAAAATCAAAAGACACTTACAGCTTGCTGAAAAAACTGTATGCAGTACATCTCCACATTAGCCTTTTATGCTGAGGCCTTTATCCCTGTTTGGTGTGAAATCCTTTCCTGTTAGATTTTAGGAGCTCACAAATTGTAGTTTTTTGCTGTTATGTTTGAGTTTCTACATTGAAAGTGACAGTTTGGGCCACCATCCTTTGTCACATGAGAACGGGTCTTTAGACTTGAACAAACAAGTGAATTCAGTGATCATGTCTTTGAATGAGAGCTGAGTACAATTCCAGACTTCTTGGTATGCAAATAACCTAAACTGACTCCATTCCTGCAATCAACACATTAAAAGTGTTGTCAAAGCCTCCTTCCTATGGATGTTTCTCAAATGCTTGTGTAGTGCTTGGTGTTCTTAATCTGAATAATTGCCTTTCCTCCTCTTCAACAGCCTAATCAGACTTCTGTGGATATAAGTCTCTTCAGGGATTGAAGCGGTTAATCTTTGACCTTACTGTTTGCGTATAACTTCATTTTCTTCTTGAAATTGAGTATGCGTTTGGGTCTCGTAGCAATATGCAGTCTCTTCCTGAGATTTCAATTAGTCAGCAGGAGAGCCACTGGGGACTTAATAGGGACTTAATCCACTCCGCCTGTGTGTCTATCAATTAACTACACCATTAATCCCTGTGGCGTAATCTGGCCTTTATTGAGATGCCCGAGAGCAGGCTGTGGCAAGAAAAATGTGGCTATTGTAAAATGCAGGTTGGACATAGCCACAGCAGGGATAGGGCAAAAACATTAGAAAACTCTCTCCAAGGGTTATCTACAAAGAAGACATCTGAACGTAGTGAGATTTCATACAGATACTTTTATTTAGTTACAAAAGCTGTAATTTTTACTGTTAATCAACGCAGAATGTCCCACCGTAACGAGAATATCCAAACCTTAAACCTTAGTTAACCTTTAGTCCAGTAATGAGCTCCGGTGTGGACTTGGCACCACCGTAGAGCCGTGTTAATAAAGGAAATCATCAGCAGCGCCAGGCTCCACAGCTGAAATAATCATGTGTGTGGTGAAAAGCCATCGTGGTCAGAGGCAGGCTGCACGTAACCACATTAGCTTCATGGAGGAAGACTTTGGCTCTAATTGGAATGGACCCAGTTAGCGGTGCGCTGCGGTGAGCAGAATGTGGTGTTAACAGCAGAGTTGCTATTTTTTATTGTTGATTTTTATTCATTAATTTTATTGTGCTCATTGTCTCAGGGGGTGGAGGGTACTGGAGTCATCAGAATAACCATGTGCCCCACCGGATCCACCACAGCAGGGAGTTAAAGGTGGATTGTGTAACATTAAACAGCTCTACCTTACATTTATTTAATTATAGTGGTTTTATGGCTCAAAACTATCTAGAAAAACAGACATTCTGACTGTGAGTTTGACCTGTAATTTGGTCTGGTTTGACCTGAAGATAGGTGTAATACCAGACTGTGAAACATTCCAGACAAAGCAATAAAATCTCCTTAGAGAAAAGCATTTGAAGGACCCTTCACCAGAAAAGTTAGACAATGCACTTTTAAAGGCCCTGAGCCCACGCAGATGCCTATAGATTATATAGACGACAATTCCATCTAATCAGTAACATTGCGGGGGGGCATGATTATAAGTGTATACTCACAACCCCACAGCAGGCAAGAGGGTCAGCCCATGTGTTTTATTATGAAAAAGTTGAATAGTTCTGCAGCAATTGAACCCATGTGGATAATGTAACTCCATGGACCATTTTGGCTTTATTTATAACCAGAACGGCTGTGTGTTAGGAAATTTCATTTGAAGCATACAGAATGAGGCTGCGTCCCATTTCTCTGTCTTACCTAACCCTTCGTCTTACCACTTGGTTTTGCGCGTTCATGTGAGGGCAAGGGGTGTCCTGATTCTAATTTTGATCAAGGGCTAGGGCCACGACCGGTGGCTGAGTGGGTAGCACTCATGCTTCACAGCAAGAAGGTTCTGGGTTCGATCCCCGGGTCACCCGAGCCTTTCTGTGTGGAGTTTGCATGTTCTCCCCGTGTCTGGGTGGGTTTCCTCCGGGCACTCCGGTTTCCCCCACCAACCCAAAACATGCACCATAGGTACCTCCAGCTTTGGTCCTGACCAAGCCGAAGCAAGAAGATCATAGAGATGGTCCCCGGGCGCAGTAATGTGCTGCTCACTGCTCCTGATAACAGGATGGGTTAAATGCAGAACTGGAATTTCCCCACTGTGGGACTAATAAAGGCATAGCTTTCTTTCTTCTTTCTTTCTACATACCCCTTGAAACAAAGTAAGCTCTCAACCAGACTTGGACCAAAGGGGTACGCCTACAAGCTCAGGCAGGTTTTGGGATCAGGATGGCAGCGTCACATCGACCAGCCAAGGAGTCTCATAAATGTATTTTCAGCAGTTGTAATTATCGATTAACAGTTTAGCATGGTTTACAATTATGACGATTATGTTCTGTGTTACTTTTAGTGAACTGCTGTTGTGGTTTTAATTGTAGTGATGTCTGTTTAGCCGATCGTTTTCATCGAACTTTCATGTATAAACGAGCTAGTTTTTTTGTCGAGCAGAGGTACCCGATAATCCTTGACATTTGTTTACGTTTGTTTGCGTCAATTGTTGTCGCCTCTGTAGACGTAGCAGCCAGGTAGAGGCAAGGGATGATGACACAAACGGTAATCGAGTGGTGTTCCATTTCTTAGGGGAACGTTCGTAACCCTAGCCCTCTCAGCTCGTTATCGAGGGGCAAGACATAGACAAGACAAGACAAGATGTAGATAAAGGGGTAGGGGAAGGGAACGTGAATAATATTTCTAATATCTGAAATCAAAACTATGAAGCTGTGGGATGTCTCAGGACAGGTGTCAAACTGAAGAGTAAAAAAGGAGTATATGTCTGAACTGTGTACCCTTTGCAAGTTCTTTTTCTAAAGATGCCGTACACAGAGTTTTGCAGAGGGGTCTTGACCCTGTGAGAATCATTTGCTGCTTTTATCATTATTGTATTGAACTACATTCTGATTCAAACTCTGGGTCATAGTAGGGTTCAAGAGGTTACGTTGCCATTTTTCAACAATAAAAACACAGGGATTATAAATTCTGCATTAGTAGATAAATATACACAATGTCAAATAATGATCTACATAGTCTGTTATAGATAAATACCAAACAAGCATAAAAAGGTGCACTGCATAACTTTACTGGTAAAGGATCCACCACCTATGTCTATCATGTCAATGTTAAAGTTTTGTGCTCTAATATTCTAGTACAGTATGGAAATCAATTTATGAATCTCCATGGAGACATCAGCAGGCCAGTTTATAGGTAAGATCTGTGTAGACAACCCCAGCAGCAGTGAGAATCCATGTCTTCAAGGTGTCGTTTCAATTAAAAGACGTGTAATGAAATAAATACCTAATATTTTAATGCTATACTGTGTAGCATTTTAGCCAAAGCAACATCACCATGGCAACAAACCAAAAAAGGTACAAAGTGCACTTTTAATTAATCAGATTTGTTATGTGGTCCCTCTAAAGTGATAGCATGAGTGATAAATGACTCAGAAGATAACTAGCTTAATTAAAATGTATTTATTTGACTTATTCTTAGATCGTTTGCATTCAGTATAAATTTCAGTGATAATAGTGCTTCATTGATTTCTTCTTCCATCACAACCAGTTTCTATTGGCACTGCTCTCTTCAACAGATCAACATAAATCCCAGTCTTTGTCTTTGATAAATGGCATTTGGACTCGGGGTGTGTTGCTGCCATGTGTATAGTAAGTAAAGTTCCGTTTTCAAACATGTCCTGGCTGTGCTATTTTCATTTCCTCTCTGTATCTCTGTAACGAGTCTACCTGGGCCCATGCTGAGACTCTAATATGAAATACACTAGTTGCGATGCCCACTGCGTGATCACATAGTTGAGTATTAGGGTTTTCTTTCTGAGCCTGGACTATACAGCTTTTGTGCTGACACCACTCGGAGCCTATTGCATGCTATTTCAGGAGCTGTCGAAAAATGAGAACAAAGCCAGCGGGGTAAATAAATGTCCCCGGGAGCACTCTGGGGAGAGAGGATGCACTGTTTAACGACCAGCCATTTGCGATATGGATGAGTGGCCTATGGAAGGAGCTGTGCAATTACCATGACACAGGATTCATCAGCAGTGGGCAGTCAGTGTAGTCAGGGGGGAGCTGGCTCACTGCATCGCTCACTAAAGCAATATAGTCTATATTTGAATATCTTTAGTGGGACTTGTTTCTTTAACTATTATGCAATGCAAAAGCACAAGGTCAAACCAGAACTCAGGCCCGTAGAGAGAAATTTCAGAGCCTGGGGGAAAATTTGGGGGCCCAGATGTCTACATGTCTCTGAAAAAGATTAGAATAATACAGCTATCTGAGAGTGGAGAGAGGGGTGGGATGAGGGAGGTCATTTTCTTTCATTTTCTTTCTTTCTTTTTTCGTGATGTATCATTTTAAAATTGAAAACCTGCAGTACAGAAACAATTATTTGACTTAAAGGTGCACTGTGTAACTTTTCTAGTGGCGATATCTACTGTCTATTTTCCTGAATGTTCCATTGTAAAGCTTTAAATGTATCTACTTAACATTTATTTCATTACGGGTGTTGTTTTTGCGGTAAATTAGCTTGAAAAATAGGTATTCTTGTTGTGAACAAGGTCGCCTCTTCACTGATCTGACCAGTAACCAGTAACGCCTGGTGACAACACTGGCCTCATAGAGATATACAAGTTGACTGCAGTACTGTGGGACATTCTTGGCAACAAGCAGGTGAAGTTACAGAAAAGTGCAAATTTAGGATGATTTAATGAAATGTTCCACTGTACTGCATGAAGCATATCACTGTGAACCTTTCAACGTTCATATTTTAACCTATACTTCAATAACAAATGACTATAAAGAAGAAAAAAGAGTGACCAAATAAAACATTGCTGCATTTCACTTCAGACACGTTCATCTTTTATAACTTAATTATCTCCCTCATAACAATATATTGTATGTTCTTCTTAAGTAGTTTTTTTTATGTGTGTTTACTTAATAATTTATGTTCCTTCATAACAGCAAAACGTCGCCATAATGTTTGTCATGAGCCACTTTAAAGCAGCATCAGAAATTTATGAGGCTCCAAATGGCCATGCAGGGAGTCTCATTAATCGCACTTACATACACTTTATTCTGCCACATGAACTTGGGGCTTGTTTTTGCTTGACATGGTGCTTTGTGTCACCAGTGTCACCTAAACATTTCATGCTTTTTGACAAGTACGAGTAAATCTGAACTATTCTTGCAGCATGCTAAAGTGTATTTATAAGTGTGTTTTCTTCTTCTCTGCTTTAGCTCCCATGGTCTCAAAATGATTTAATGCCAGAGTGCAAGTAGGGTATCCTAGTTGCTCCCTCCAGCATTGAAGTTTAATCAGCGGCATATAATTCCTTACCTTGGTTAAGCCTTCCCTAGGACACTGTGCTATGAGAAGCTTCTGTCTCTCCTAAACCACTCGCAGTGTCCTACAGGCACAGCAGCTCTGTTTACTATGCATAAGGCTTGTTATGAATAAATAATTACTCAGTCAGCACACATGTAGGGAAATAAAACAGTAATAGGTGTGTCATAGGAATAGCTTATATATATACTTATATTAATAAATAATAACATAGTGTGTCTGGTTTGCTGTTTGTTTGATTGGAGGTTCAGAAGAATCAGCTGTATCTATGAAGCTTCTTATCACTAGCAGATAAAAGCTTTTAACCAAGTTTTCCTCATCATTATCTTACTGTGAATTGTATTTTGATTGATTTGTAAGTGCTGCATTTGAGGTGTGAGTGCTCTGAAAATGTCCATTTTCATCTATCCTCCACTCACCCACTGCCTCTATACTCACTTGCAAAACTTTTATCTCAACCTGTAGAGGTCCTGCATTACACAACATGTTCTCTTGTGAGCTTTTAGCCATGTTACCATGTTGTTACTTCCACAAAAGCATACCTTCAGTTGTGTTTCGTTTCATTCACACATGTTTGAGTAACCCCTTTATTATTAGTCTGTCTGTATCCCCAAAGCTCAAAATGCTCTGTCCACCTTGTGATGTCATGAAGCTGTAGTTCCTTTTACCTTTAATTCAATAGAGATTGGTGATTCCTGGGCTGAAATGGTCCAAATTATTCTAGTGCAACTGTATGGAGTTTAAAAACACAGTGGAACATTTCCTGTATTACTACATGACATCACAAGGTGGAACAGAGCTGTTGTTGTTTTTTAAATTATCCTTTATTTATCCAGGGGCGGCAGTAGCTCGGTCATTCATCCACTGATCAAAAGGTTGGCGGTTTGAACCCCACTCTTGACATAACATCATTGGTTGAGCGGTCAGATCCACTGACCCACAGGTTGGTGGTACGATTCCAGCTCCCACAGATGAATGCTGCCTTTGTGTCCTTGGGCAAGCCACTTAACCCCACCTCACCCCCAGTGTCTGCGTACATGACACAAGTACATCAAGGCCAGTTGTGTCAGTGACGTGGGGCCGTCCTCCTGTGGACTGCTGTGTTTGGACTGCTGCCCACGCGACCCGAAGTTTTGGAAGAAGTGGAAGAAAATGAATGAATAAATGAACGACAGACAAAAAAAAAAAACTTCATTCATCCCTGTAGGGATATATTTCTTTGCATTTGACCCATGCTTTTTCAGGAGCAGGGCAGTACACCTTTCAGGCCCATCTCCATCATCTTGTTGCTACGCTTGGTCAAGACCTCAGCTGGAGGATTGATGGGGGAAACCGGAGTGCCTGGAGGAAACCCACCCAGACACGGGAAGAACATGCATACTCCACACAGAGCAACCCAGGGATCGAACCCCGAACCTTCTGCTGTGAGGTGTGAGTGCCAGCCACTCAGCCACCTGTGTGTTAAACATGTGTGAATGAAACAAAACACAACTTCAGTTAGGTTTTTGATGTGGAAACAACATTATAACATAGATCAGAGTGTAATATAGTGTAATATAGGTTATGTCTGTGAAATGCCTCAGTCTTCCAGGTATGGGTTTGTTGTAAAATTATGCATTAAAAGAGAGCAGGATAAGAGACTGATAATCACCTCTGTTCCGACTCAAATCTACAGAGTCGAGGCGAGCTTTATATTTTTGTTCATGGATGATTTTCGTATTGGATCGCCAGTTGGTATTTTGGTACATTCTAAAGATGCTCCAGCATATTTAGACTTTGGTCTGTCTTTATATACAAGACTTATTTACAAATGTACCTGCCGGTGTCCTGCCTTCTGAAATTGCCTTCTGTTGGGCTCCATTAAAGAGGGCAACAGACTATTAACCCCTGTGTCAATACCTTGGCCGCTCAGCCAGGCTTACAACACCATTTCTACTGCCATGACAAACACACAGCCAGGCCTTAGTTCAGCCTCTGTCTCACCACATATTCCTCCACTCACCCAGGTCCTACCACTGTCAGCACTAACCCCCGCCGGGACAAGGACACAGCGTCCAAATGGAGCTGTGAAAAGTTGAGGAGTAATAAAGGGACGTCGCAAGGGAGCAAATCAGTCTTTTGTTTCAACATAAAAGTGAGCTGGTGCTTTTTAATGGGTTGTAAAAGGCAGTGACTAAAACGTAGCGTGCACACATCGCTACATCCAAATCCCACTCCCAGTCTCATCCCTCTGAGGACTCATTCGTTCAGAAGCGCAGGGCCTTAATCAACAATATGCAAAGAGGCGTAGAAAGGGATCAAATTAATTAACGGACTTTTTAGTATTGCGTTTGTCTCACAGCGGGAATAGGGAGCCTGGGTTTCTACCAGTTTTGTGAAGTAATATCAGAAACATGTGGCTGACTTATTTTTCATATTGCTCTATTGATATCCAGTCTTGTTCAATAAACAATTTCAGAGTGTGTTGGAAGAACGAGATACAGAAATAACTTGCTGTCTACATGTTGTAAAATTGATTTGGCATTTTTTTATCGAGTCTATAGAAATTGAATTTTACAGTTCAAATGACATCACAGCTTTCTGGAATTCCTATAGATTCAAAATTAGCTAGGGGGCAGGTTTATGGTTTTCATTATATTATTGGGCCTGTCCACTTGAAAACAATGGACCTAAATAAATGTCCTAACAGCACAAATGAACTCATAAGGTACTTAAAGGGCCCATACGCTTTTTCTGATCTATGTTACAATCCTACAATCAGCATACCTGGTGTTGTGTTTCATTCACACACAGGCCTGGACTGGTAATCGGGCACACCGGGCATTTTCCCGGTGGGCCGACAGTCCTAGGGGCTGATGCCCTTCTTTCTTTTTTTTTTTTTTTTCTTAGAGACCGGCCCACAATTTAGGACTGAACCAGGACTAAACCAGGACTAAACCAGGACTACATCAGGTCTGAACCAGGACTAAATCAGGTTTGAACCAGGACTAAACCAGGACTAATTACATCTAAATCAGGTCTAAATCAGGACTAAATCAGGTCTGAACCAGGACTAAACCAGGACTAAATCAGGACTGAACCAGGACTAAACCAGGACTAAACCAGGACTACATCAGGTCTGAACCAGGACTAAATCAGGTTTGAACCAGGACTAAACCAGGACTAAATCAGGACTAAACCAGGACTAAATCAGGTTTGAACCAGGACTAAACCAGGACTAATTACATCTAAATCAGGTCTAAATCAGGACTAAATCAGGTCTGAACCAGGACTAAACCAGGACTAAATCAGGACTGAACCAGGACTAAACCAGGACTAATTACATCTAAATCAGGTCTAAATCAGGACTAAATCAGGTCTGAACCAGGACTAAACCAGGACTAAATCAGGACTGAACCAAGACTAAACCAGGACTAATCAGGTCTAAATCAGGACTAAAACAGGTCTGAACCAGGACTAAACCAGGACTAAATCAGGACTGAACTAGGACTAAACCAGGACTAAATCAGGATTGAACCAGGACTAAACCAGGACTGAACCAGGACTAAACCAGGACTAATCAGGTCTAAATCAGGACTAAAACAGGTCTGAACCAGGACTAAACCAGGACTGAACCAGAACTAAACCAGGACTAATCAGGTCTAAATCAGGACTAAAACAGATCTGAACCAGGACTAAACCAGGACTAAATCAGGACTGAACTAGGACTAAACCAGGACTAATTACATCTAAATCAGGACTAAAACAAGTCAGAACCAGGACTAAACCAGGACTAAATCAGGATTGAACCAGGACTAAACCAGGACTAAACCAGGACTAATCAAGTCTAAATCAGGACTAAAAGAGGTCTGAACCAGGACTAAATCAGGATTGAACTAGGACTAAACCAGGACTAATTACATCTAAATCAGGACTAAAACAGGTCTGAACCAGGACTAAACCAGGACTAAATCAGGTTTGAACTAGGACTAAACCAGGACTCATCAGGTCTAAATCAGGACTAAACCAGGACTAATTATGAGGGGCCGGTCTAAGCCAAAAATGCCAGGGCCGTTTTTTTGTCCCAGTCCAGACGTGTTCACACATGTTTAACACACAAGCCCTACATATTTAGGCTGAGTTCTCTCAAACGGAAAACACTCCACATGACATCCATGTGGTGCTTTCATGTGGTAATACATGAAGTGCCCCACTGTATTTTTAACTTTCATACACCTTCACGAGAATCATTTTGGTAATTTCAGCCCTCGATTCGCCAATTTCTACTGAACTAAATGTAAAAGCCAGCTGTTAACTTGAAAACTACTGCTTGATGACATCACAAGGTGGAACAGTGCATTTAGAGCTTTGGAGATGTAGACAGATGAATAATGCAGGATTACTCAAACGTGTGAATGAAACAAAACACAACTCCAGGTATATTTTTAGTGAGGGAACAACATTCTAGCATGGCTAAAACATGGCTTAACTTTCTGTAATATAGGACTTTTAAATATCACTATAATAAGGAGGTCCTTTCCATCTTCCTTCATTGCCACATGCATGTTTTGGCAATAATTCATATGATATAACATATGATCTAAATCAGGGGTCACCAAACTTTTTTTCTCTGGGGGCCACATTATCTCCTGACTGTGGTGGTGGGGGCTGGGGTCAGGTCGGCCGTATAACAGAATTGTTATCATTATAGTAGAAATGACTAGTACAGCCATCCACAATACTTGCCTGGTGTACACCAGACCATATCACAAGTGATATATGGTCTGGGAGCCACCTACTAAATATCTCGTAGCGGAGGTGTGGTTTACGATCGCCAACAGCCATTTATTTTGGGGCGTTACGAATGTCTATCATTTGGCGTATACGTAGCCCACAGCCAATCATGTCAGTTATCAGTTCAAACTACAAGCTTCCCTTTGTCACGTAGTACGCGTCACCATCTTTCCGGCCCTCCCCGCTCTCTGATTGGCTCCCAAAATCAGGAGAGCTCGCTTAGCCTAGTTGCCAGGCTGTCTTTCAGATCGGAACGAACGAAAGCAGTTACCACAATACTGTATCAACACATCATTCCTGGCACATCATTCCTGGCACATATTTGTTTAGCGTTACTAGTGGTTTGCAAAAGTAGTGAGTACTTCACACTTTGTTTTAATTTGAAATACCACAGATATTCCATTTATTTATTTTCTTATAACAATAATATCAAATATAATTATTTAAATATAAATATAAACATAATTTTTTTTATTGAAAACCAAAAAAAATCAACAATACAAATAAAAGATGCAGATATGTTATTATTGCCAAAAAGTAATAAAAAAAATGGGGCTGTCAGTTTAGCGCATTAATTAGATTAATTAATTACACTGCAAATTAATATGTTATAAAAATTAATGCAATTAATTATCAGTGACAATTCAATGCGCACACATTTTAAATTTGGTGTGCTGCGAGCAAATCGCTGCCAGGGCCTTTGATCGGCAAGTTTATTTATAAAAAGAATGAAGACGGGACAAACAACAAGAATGCCGTGATTTGTAGCTTTTGTCAAAAAGAATTTTCTGATCACCGAAGCTGCTCCAGCCTGACGGATCATTTGAATGATGAACACGTCCGACCAAGTTCAATTGATACTGGTGATAGTGCGAGCGTGAGCACACTTCAACAAACCACTAAAACACGCTCACAGAATTTGGGAAACGATTGAGCAAAGCGACCGCAGAAAAACTCGCAAAGTGGGTACGCTCGCTCGCTCACTCTCACACAACTCACACACTCTTAAAATGTGATTAATTAGATTAATTAATTACAAATCCTACAATTAATTATATATATACTCAACAAAAATATAAACGCAACACTTTTGTTTTTCCTCCCATTTTTCCTGAGATGGACCCAACGATCCAAAATTCACTCCAGATACACAACACTACCATTTCTCTCAAACATTGTTCACAAATCTGTCCAAATGTGTGACAGCGAGCACCTCTGCCCCGCCGAGACAATCCACCCCACCTCACAGATGCGCCACATCAAGATGCCGATCCGACATCATGACCAGTGCACAGGTGTGCCCCAGACTGCCCACAATAAAAGGCCACCCCGAAATGTGCATTTTTTTTAAATATATTTTTTTCTTTATTGGGGGTCTGGGGACTCAGAACCAGTCAGTATCTGGTGGGACCACCATTTGCCTCATGCAGTGCAACACATCTTCGCATAGAGTTTATCAGATTGTCAATTGTGGCCTGTGGAATGTTGGTCCACTCCCCTTCAATGGCTGTGCGAAGTTGCTGGATATTAGTGGGAGCTGATACACGCTGTCGTATACGCCGGTCAAGCACATCCCAAACATGCTCAATGGGTGACATGTCCGGTGAGTATGCTGGCCATGCAAGAATTGGGACATTTTCAGCTTCCAAGAATTGTGTACAGATCCTTGCAACATGGGGCCGTGCATTATCTTGCTGAAACATGAGGTGATGTTCATGGATGTATAGCACAACAATGGGCCTCAGGATCTCATCACGGTATCTCTGTGCATTCAAAATGCCATCACTAAAATGCACCTGTGTTCTTCGTCCATAACAGCCTTTGAAGAGGAGTGGACCAACATTCCACAGGCCACAAATGACAATCTGATAAACTCTATGCGAAGAAGATGTGTTGCACTGCATGAGGCAAATGGTGGTCACACCAGATACTGACTGGTTCTGAGTCCCCAGACCCCCAATAAAGCAAAAAAAAAAATGCACATTTCGGGGTGGCCTTTTATTGTGGGCAGTCTGGGGCGCAGCTGTGCACTGGTCATGATGTCGGATCGGCATCTTGATGTGGCGCACCTGTGAGGTGGGGTGGATTGTCTCGGCGGGGCAGAGGTGCTCGCTGTCACACATTTGGACAGATTTGTGAACAATGTTTGAGAGAAATGGTAGTGTTGTGTATCTGGAGTGAATTTTGGATCTTTGGGTCCATCTCAGGAAAAATGGGAGCAAAAACAAAAGTGTTGCGTTTATATTTTTGTTGAGTGTATATATTTTTTAAAATCACCTGACAGCACTAAAATAAAAAAAATAAAAAAAATAGGCCATGACAACTAGGGATGTCCCAATCAGGTTTTTTGGCCCTCCGATCCGATTCCGATCATTTGATTTTGAGTATCTGCCGATACCCAGTCCTGATCCGATACTTACATAATACATAAAAAAGTACACTTATATATTTATTATTATTATTATTATTATTATTATTATTATTATTATTATTATTATTATTATTATTATTATTATTATTATTATTTAAGTACACTTATTACTTATTATTTATCTTTCTGGGTGTCACGGATGAACTCCAAATGTCTGTGGTGAACGAAACATGGGGTACATCTGATAACAGGACATGTAGTTTGTCAGAAATCTTCTTATAACGAGCTGCAGAGCTTTCTTGGTGAAATAGTGGCGAGATGGCACTTCAAATTGAGGTTCGACGTGCTCCATAAGCATAAGAAATCCACGGTTCTCTACAAAGGCGAATGGTAGGTCACTCATTGCGATCGTTTGTGCTATCCTGGCTGTGGTCTCCTGGGCCTTCACGCTGTCAAGGGGCATTTTTCTCTCCTTTTCAAACTCTCCTGCAGTGTGAGCTGACTCGTCTTTGGCTGGATTGTGTCGGGTGTTTGTTTTTGAGGTTTGTTGTTGTTTTTGAGGTTTGTTGTGTTAAATGTAGCCCTTTCCTTTCCACCCCTTGCAATCCCAAGTTTACATATCCCGCTGTTTGCTATGACAATGTTGTTGTCATCAACTTTATAGTATTTCCAGACCCAGACGTACTCGCCAAACATTATAGCGTACTCCTCTTCTTACCTCCTCTCTGTACTCACACTTTGTGCTTCGAGCTACCTGCTTCCGTGCATTTAACCAACAGCGTGTCATGCTGCACGCGTTGATGTTTCTGTGTGAAGTCTCACTCTGTGCCATAACCATAGATCTCATCTAGGGTATGTTAAAAAATAATAAGAATATATATATATCCGATACTGATCGGGAGGTAAAGTCCGATTCCGATCGAGTCCGAAACCACGTGATCGGGGCCGATTTCCGATCACGTGATCGGATCGGGACATCCCTAATGACAACTTTTGTGGATTGCCTCATAGGGCCAGTTCAAGTGATGGGGGCCCCTGATCTAAATAATAAATGTTAAATAATGTACAGTATATTATAAAAAGAAGACATATTTCAGTTAGTAACTGCTTAGGGGGAACAGGTGTATAGTTGAGTTTTTGCCTATGCAGGACAAAATGAGACTGTGTGGCTGCCGTGATTTTTAACTTAATGAGAAACACTGGCATTATGTAAACTCACCTCGGGCCCCAGCACACGTACAACACAGAATGTCACAAATTAATAGGCACTCTTTTAATAGTATGGTGTAAAAGTGTGATGCTGCTCCCCCCGGCAGGCTCATAGTATTTACCCATCAACCCTCAGGTGCACTGAGCTGAGGTGTCGCCATGGCAACCTGCTTCACCGACCCTCCCGTTCTGTTGTTGTCGCTCTGCCGCTGGCACTCAAGTGGGAGCTTACGTGGACTTAACGGTGAAAGAGCAGCAGTGTTGAGGAGTGGAAGGGGGGGATTACCAACAAAAATATTAGATCTGGAAACAGCACAAGGAGGTGAGGCCAAACCTTCATCCACATACTCCGACAGGAAATGTTGGATATTCTCTGGTTTATATTGACCGTTACTCCTGCAGGCTTACATGAGCCAAGTAATATCACGGTGTGAACTGTGCAGTGCAGGTACAAGACTGTAAGCCAAGTAATGAAGTGTGAGCTGTGAACAACATTACCATTAACACCTATAATGGAATGTATCCTAACCTATGGTACAGCCAAACAGTCACACACCAGATATCACACACATGTCCTGATGCACGGATATCCCTTAAAACTTATGTTAATGTTTACTTAATTTATGTTATGTCTTATTAGGTACAATAACAAAATGCACTGGAACAACACATTCATAATGCCTTTAATATATTAATACTTATGAATATGAATAAGTAGCCTTGGCAGCAGACTGTATAATATAAACTGTATATCTCTACAGTTTATATTACATGATACACATCTCTGTATTCATACACAGTTCTTAATATTACTACACATTACTGTATTCATATTTTGCCCAGCCCTAATGCCTACCAAAGCAAGAAGGGTCCAAGAACTGCATAACTGGTGACCACAATCTCTGGCATAAAATGATGTCCCTTCTTGATCTCAAGACTTTCAACATGCAAAAAGCTGAATTAACTTTTACGATGATCATCTCTTTTTTCAGAACCCCCAGGATTTCGCGGGAATTTTTTGTGATTGTTGCGGGCTAAAATGCCTGAATTTGCGGGAGCTTTTCCAAAAAGTTGCGATGAAAGTTGTGGTGCTTTTAAAGCCCCAGTGTGTAGGATTCGTGGCGCATAGGTGGATGGTGCTATTGCACTTTCTGTTTTAGCTACGGCAGACCTCGAGGGTCACCCGGGCGCGCTCTCGTACCCGCGCACGAGCCGCGCGCCGCTACTGTATAAATAAAATGCTTTTTTTTTTTCTTTTCTCATGAAAACACACATTCCCGATCATGTACCATGACACTCTACACATCAAATGAAACCTTACAGTCTCCTCTTTTTGACTATGCAATTCATTTATTTCCCTGCACAACAAACACTCCCCGAGCACATGGGCCTTGTATACGGAAAAGCACAAAACAAGGTTAGCTTACCTTAGAATGCTTTGCACAGGTCAAACTCTGTATTTCACCATAAACTTGCTCTCAATTTGTCCGTAAGGATCCAGCGAATAAAATCCAGTAAAACAATTTAGTCCAAAACACGTGTTAGATCCATTACGAGTCTGATCCGGCAGCATGCTTGTGTTGTTTACCCAAAACCACGAGCCTTGCCGAAGGCGGAGCCCAAATGTCCTGCGGCTCTCGTATTCAAAATGGCTGCCTCAACATGGGGAAGATCCTTTTATGCGTGAAGAGTCCCTCAGTCGTCCAGGGAGAATCCATGATAAAAGGAGAAGTTCAATTTGTCAACTGGACAAAGTTTGTTTGGTTGAAAATGTTTCGCCGCTCATGACGAAGCCTCTCGGATGAGCGGCGAAACGTTTTCAACCAAACAAACTTTGCCCAGTTGACAAATTGAACTTCTCCTTTTATCAAAGATCCTTTTATGTGTCCCCCTTTTATGTGACTATATCTAAGTCCAAAAGAATACTTTGATTTCATGATGGAAGTGAAAAGGCTTGGAAAACAATGTATTTTTGAATGGGTATCTTCAATTTCAGTAATTAACGGGTAAAAAATTTACACACTGTCCCTTTAAGGTTTTTGTTGCGATTTTGTTGCGGGAGGAAGTGAAAGTTGCGATAAATAGTTGCGATTTTCGCTTTTTGTAATTAAAATTGAATATTTTGAATACTGAGTTATTACTGACAAAGAATAATACAAAGCCACAGAGATCACAGATATGGTCCTAAAACAACCTTACCAATATCGAAAATAAATTACTACTAGGAGGGGAACTGTTTCGCCCGGTCTTTTTAGTGGGCAAATGGCGCCGCAGACATGTTTTTTTGCCATTACAAGCCGTGTCCCAGTTCCCAGAGCGTGGCCCGAAGGGCATGTGCGTCACACATTTCGACAGTACACCGGCGCGACGACTGCTGTCCCACTTCTTTTTTGTCCCATGTGCAGTTAACACGCGGTCCGAAGACCGCAGTCGTTAAGCGGTCCGCGGACTGCAGTCGGGGCTGAGCAAGTGTGCACCTCCTTGACTGCAGTCTGAGCCCCCTTCGGGCCGCGCTCCGAGCTGTGCGCTCTGGGAACTGGGACATGGCCGCAGTTTTGTTTAGCCACACGGAAGTAAAGCAGAATGTTGCGGCTTCCAAACTCAAACCTTTTAGCCGCCGAGAATATGAGGTTGGGTCCTATGGCTCGCAGATTTGTGACGCGCAAAGAGGAGGCTATGGTGACAGATACACTGAGATCCAGATATGTTTTGTGCATTTATTACAAAAAGAGCGCACACAGCTATGACAGCAGGATGAAATGGAACTCATGAAAACAAGCAGGATGAACAGATTAACGTGAAAGATGAATGAATGGTTTGCGTTCAACAAAAAATACGGCTACACCCCAACCCTGACTCTCTCCTCTGTGTGACAGGTGAGCGCGCGCTTTTACACACACACACTTCCGTACGTACACACACCCACACTCACGTGACCCACCGCCTCTGCCGCACACACACACAAACGCACTGTGCACCTCATCTCAGTTATATCTCCTACACAGAAGGAAGTTGGTCGGCGTTCAATACGTCGCCGATGACTGGTCAAAATTAGTAAAAAATGCGGGAAAGTTGCGGTGATTGGTCAAAATTGCAACACCGCCCTGAATTCGTGGGGATTGGCTGAAGTTGCGTTGAAGTTGCAAATCGCAACATTGCGAATTCCTGGAGGGTCTGTTTTTTCCTGTGTCATATGGCCGGAACCTTTCAAGTGCATCAGGGCAGCTCCACAAACTTGTTTAACCCAAAAACAACGTGTGGCATAATATCCTATTAATATCGATAATTAGCTTGCAAAAAGCTTTGTCAAAAACATGCAGTCTTACAGCAGGGTCACCTCTTCACAGTTCTGACGTTTAATGCCATAGTGTGTAACCAGTGGTGAAAGTAGTTTTCATTTCTTACAGGTGCTATAATGTCCAATGCATCACTTTACCGTTTGTTTTTTTTAACACTTGTTTTACCCGTTTTTGTTTTTTTTTATGTTTTACACCTTTTTCATAGATAAATAACTTTTTAAATATACTTAATTATTTCATATTTTTGTGGGCCTACGTAAATGGTGCTGCCTACCTAGGCAAAAAAGGTATGTGGAAAAAAGCAGCATAAACATGCAAACTCCACTCAGAAAGGCCTGGGCGACCCAGGGATCGAACCCGGAACCATCTTACTGTAAAACATGAGTACTAGCCACTCAGCCACCGTGCCACCTAGGTTATTTTTATGGCTACAGTCAGATAAGTTTTGACAATCCTTGCTTAACAGACTGCAGATATCTCTGCACGAGAGTTTCGGGTAGTTTTCAGTTATTCTCGAATGGCATAGTGTGGTTGTTTGTGTTTTCTACTTAAATAGCGCACCTTACTTTTTTTTTTCAAATGTGGGTTTTGGCCATCATTAACCATATTCTCTTAGCAGTGCTGCGTACCGGCTGTGAATTTTATACCGGTGCTGCGTTCCGGTGCGCACCGCTTTACTTTCACCACTGTGTGTAACATTCAACACCACACAAACTATCTCCATAGTGTCATTTCCATAGTGACAAGCAGAAAAGTTATATTCTGCTCCTTTTAAGAGGTTTTGAGTTGACAGTTCTTCGCAAAAATACCAAAAGTGTATGTTATAGCCCATATAACCACCACCGCACACTTTGACAAAACTTCACAAAGACGAGGAGATCTGGAACTGTTTCTGCCTGATTTTACAGAGCAGACAGGATAACAGACACATGAACCAATCGGAGAGATGATAAATGCCAAAACGGCTGCTTACACATAAAAAAAGAGAGAGAAAAAACTACACGACTGAGAACAGCATGGATTTTGTCAGATCAACGATCGAAGCACCAAACTATCTCAGGCAAAAGAAGTTATATATTTTTGTCAAGAGGAGATGTCTTCTGCATTTGAGAGACACCTGCTACAAATTATCGGCTGTGGTTGGACCGCCTCAAGAGGTTTTCCGCGCTCTATGGTCCGATTCCAGACTCTTCTGCAGGGCTCTCAAGTTTTGGGGTCGTGCGTGAGACTTGAATTGCGTGAGAAATGCCGTGTGAGCGTGTGAACACGTCGAATTGCGTGTTGAGAGCCCTGTTTGTCTAAAGAGCAAACTTAAACTACAAAGCAACTAATGAGAGTTATATAAATGAAGTTATTACCTGATGGTTCTCAGTTTGTTTTATCATCACCTCACTTTGTCAGTGCGCGCTGAGAGGGGCGGGGAGGAGGGAGCAGGGCGGGGGGGAGCGGGACATTTTTAACGGATTCATGTAAGAGTCTGGTTAATGCACCGGGCCCGCGTCTCACCACGGCTCACCGCGGGCAGTTCGGCTCTGGGCCGCGCGTATTCAGCGCGTAAGCCGTCGGGGGGACATGTTACGCACAGACGGAGACACCGGGACTGGAGTCGGTGCGTCTCAGAGGAGACGTGGCACCGGGACTGAGGCTCAGGACGTGCCCGGGGGACGGCGCGTCTGCTCCGGCCTCCGCTCGGACCGTGCGCCCGGAGCAAGGGGAGGTTTTTTTTCGCTGAAAACGCGCAGAGCCTGCATAAACTAAGCCACACTGACTGATTTTCTGGGCACAAAAAAAAAGAAAAATAAAGAATAGAAATAAGCGTGAGAAATGCCATGTGTGGCGTGTGAGCGTGTGAACACATCGAATTGCGTGTGTCACACTCTCAATGCGTGAGACTTGATGGATTCGAACAGAATGTAACAGAATGCAACCTTCACCCAGCCTCTGCTTAATATCTGATTCAAGTGATTATGATTAAATGAGATGCTGCCACCTAGAGGTTCCCAAAACAACTGCATACTAGTGCAAAACGGTCTTTTATTTTGTCTGCTGCTGCTGAAAGTTCCCATTTGCTGTGCACATAAAAGCTGCTCCCAAACATCCCGCAGACAGCCCGGCCTGATTGAATCGTGCTCTAGTGGAAGGAGACTTAACAGCTGATCTGCCAGATGTGGCCAATTCTCCATGTGTCGTTATCATTATGGAAAAGGCTGGTGAAGGGATTTAGCGCTGTTCTGCTCTCAGGCTCCACACAGAACTGAATGCATTTGCTATTAGACAATAAACGAAGATTAATTTGTGTTGTGCAAATGAAGGAATAAAGAGTTAAGATCTCCTGCAACTTTGAGAACGCTTCATCCGTTTTGTCACTTGCACTTTAATGTCTTCCACTAACTATGCAATGCTGCCCCCCAGTGGATTGTTACAAATACAAACGTGTACAATAGAAAGACTTTTAAGGAGCAAATGATGGGATATAATTAGCAATAGTGTTTGTGACATTATAAATATAAGCAACAGTCTTTAAGAAATGAGTCAACATTATATCAAAATAAAAGGATCCAGTTCCTATAGCACTATAACATCTGTATGTGAAATATGTTATGTCAGTAGAAACAAATGGATTAAAATGTGATTTATTTTGTGACTGTTTGTTTCAGCACAATTAGCAGTATTGGTACTGATACTGAAACTGCCCCATTTTGTTAACAATGTGTTGCACACCTCAAGTTTCCACTTTCATTTGTAAATATGTTTGTGTGTTGTGGTCTCTGCTGTTTAGAAACAGGCTCAACAAGTAAAAAATGTTGCACTTTCAATACCAATATCAATGATATACCAATAAAAGGTCATTCCTGATTAGTTATAAGTTAAAATATTTCAATGACAGTCAGTTGAATTAAATGTCTGTAGTAATTTTTGTTTAAAAAAAAAAGAAATCTGTATTTATTCAATGTTATAATAGAGAAAATGCTATGATTTTTCCCTGTGGGTTAAATTCTCAATACTATACAAATTTGTGTAAAACTTTAGGTAACATTTACAAATGTACAAGAAACTCAGTCAAAACCTAAAAAGTTCAGTAGCACACCAGAATATAAGCAAGTAAGAGTAATTGGATGTACAAATGTTTTCAAAAGTAAAAATATGAGGGTGGCAAGCTAGAAAAATAGAACAGTTTTAGTTAGAGTTTGAAGTGATAAATAATAAAGGGTACAAGTCATGTGAAATATTTCGGCAATAAAATGTGTCAAACTACAATTTCTTACAAACATGATTAATTGCTGCAAAGAAAAAGTAAAGACATCTTTTCTGATATAACGTCTGAAAACCCACAACACAATACAAAAGATGTAAATGATTAGAAAATCATAGGGCAACAATGGGCAGTATATTGGAACAACACTGAGCTGAAAACTTCAAGATTATCAAAGTATTTTGTCCAAAATATTATTAAGTAGCCATGACTATAGTAAAATTTAAAAATGACTGTTATGCAAACACAGGATAACATATCAATTATGTTTTACTGTTAAATTTAAAATGAAATTAAAGTAATAATTATTGGAACAATCAAAATTATGCTGCAAATGAAGCCTTTCCATACTTGCAATGTCTTGATTGTTTTTCACTCAGTGTGAGCCTAATACCAAATCAAACAGTGACTGTTACATGTCAATAAATAACTAAACATTAATTTAAGCCCATGTTTAGTAAATAAATACAAGAAAACAATCAAGTAAAGTAACCAGAGATGACATAGCAAAGCACAGCACAAGCTACTGTTTCTTAGTTACAGCAGGGTTAATTGCTTAAGGGGGGGACTATATGGCTTCTTCATAGTTAGGAAGGCAACTCAGTAGGTTACACAGTCTAATTAACAATAAAATGTTAACAGAATTAAAAAATGTCATAATTTTTTCATTAAAAGATATCTTGTTTTTCTTAAACTTGTGCATAAAAATGATCAGAAAATAAACTGTAGTTGTTACAGTGCATAATTATACAATAAGTCACTTATTCATACAAATTTTGTAAAAACATAGAATCTATTTTAGCACTTGGAAACAAGATGCAAATCACTGAAAATAAAGGGAAGTGTCTGCGGAGCGAGGAGGGTGATGGGCTATCTCCAATTACTGAGTACGGTTTGCACTCTCCTCCTTGTCATTTAAGAGTCACTTTGTGCTCTTCACTTCCCCCTCTCTCTGGGTCCTGTCTGACATTAAGTCTATTTGAGAAAGCCCTTGTAGAGGAAATGGGAGCGACTGGTAAATCTCTCATTCTCCAAACAGAAGAGCAGGTCCCTGAGATTGACGCGTGTGATGCGCTGCCGCGTGGGTCTGGAGCCTGATGCAGAAGCCCCTCCAGACATAGACGAGGCTGTTCCAGAGCCCTGCAATGCATTATGGGGAAAACAGACCACAAGTGAGCGCAGGTAATATTTAACAGGCACTTTGTTGTGTTATTCTTGCCAAATATTTAATTTTACAATGGATCAGTGATCTACGAAAATATAATTGCGAGTCATTTTCTCAGAGTAGTAGTAGTACAATATGACTAGCCTATTGATTATGCAAACAAAATCTAAAATTGTGAAGTAGGTTTATTGACAAAGTCCTGACAAAAGTGAATAGTTGACAAAAGTGCAAAAGTGGACAAAATAACTGATCTAGGCTATATTTTGTCTATTAATAATAGTAAGTAAATAAGTAACCATCAGCTAAAAATCACAGAGTGCTTTACAGAGAGCAGTTACACCAAATTATAATAACAATGGATTAGATTTATACAAGGTAAAGGTACAGTTTATTATCCCTATTTGGAAATTTGTACTAACCACTCAGCAACTACGCAGATTTTCAGACACCCAAAGCTCTTTACAATGCATTATCCATTCACACCACACTCATAGTGGTAAGCTTCTATTATTCTATCCGAGGGAGGGGAGCCAATCTGTGCCATCAGCCATTCCGATTATTCACAAACACATCACATTCTTACTAGATGACCCTGGTCTTACCTCAGAGGCAGAAGAGGAGGAAGAAAAGTCCCCGATCTTCCTCTTCTTCCTGGGACCGATGGCTGCCAGAGCTGTCAGGTTGGCCTCTCTCTGCCTCATCTGTGCAAGCTCTTGCTGCTGCATCTGGACCATTTAAACAAAAAGAAGATGCATTTAAATAACTGTGTGCAGTTACAGGATAATATAATTAGATATTACAGTGAAACTTTACCTCTTTCGCTTTCTGTTTTAATCGTAGTTGCTCTGGGTCTTCTTGCCGAGCTCGAGACTATAATTTCAAACATGACACAGTGACGTACAGACAACAATGGTATCATAGGATAAGTGCATTTTAAATCTCTGGGCCAGAGGGGACCTAATGTTTTAGTTCTTTAGAAGCCATTTATAAATGAATATGTGTTAGACATTTATAGAATTTATGTGACTTGGTAAGAAATATGTCTGCATTACTTTACCTTAGCTGCCTTTAAGAGTATCTCTCTCTCCTGTTCCTCCTTCCGTTGCTTTTCTAACTGGTCCAGCTGCTCAAAGAACTTGAGCTGAGCACGAACATCACTGTTTTGCTCATAGTTATCATTGTCCTACCAACAGAAGGAGGAATTGCCTTACTGTAATAAGAGGCACATGGATATAGCTAACCTAATTAACAATACTAACCTTAATGCTGATGTTTTTCTGCTGAGCTACTTGTGTAACCTTTTCCATCAAATTCTGGAGGTGCTGCTGAGTGGCATGAGACACCAGCTTCACTACATCTGCACCAAAATCTGTCACCCCATGTCTCCTCCCTAAAGAAGAGAAGCACAGTCTTCAAGTCTGAAAGGGAGAGCACTACACAATGTGAAAAGAGCCACTCAATCGCACCGATCTCCAACATCCTCCGCTGTAGTAAAGCACAGGAGAGAAACGCCTCATCTTCACAAGAATGTGTTACAGACCCCACCAGACTTGAATTAGTCGCTAGGATATTAGCGCTTTCTTCAGTTAGGTTTACTCCAGCCATAGATGCCACGTCATTGATGTCATCATCATCTCTGGGAAGAATATGGACAAAACAAAAAGTTATGTCATTCACTTCAAGAAGGTTTGAAGGGGGGTGGACAGGTGTAGACTTATGTGTTAAAGATTGGACAAGTACAATAAGTTTTACATATCCTTCTTTTACAGGGATATATATTTCTGATTTTTTTGTGAGATCTCAGAAATGTAAATGTAAAATAGCAACTTACTTGAACGTGCCTCCCGCCTCTTTCAGCTTGTTTCTTTGAGCCAGAGTCAGTGCTGTAGGAGAGAGATGTTTAAACATCTCCACTACAGCCAGTGTCTCATTTTTCTAGAGAAATAATCAGGCCATTCCTTTCCCGTTTACATACAAATTGCATGTTTTGTATTTAGTGAAATTTAATTTGTAACCTTGACATCATGTTTTATGTATGCCTTTTATCATATAGAAGTTGAATGCTTTTCCAAGCTTAATAGGAGTATACCATTTACTCTATACAACAATGTACAAAGTGCAATATACAAAGTACACTATCAAGGCTCAGATTAGTCCTCAGCATCTCACCTGGCTGCAGCTCTTTAAGCTGGACCTGTTGTTGTCCCAGCATGATTCGGCTTGGAGCATGATTCCTGAGCGTTACCATGGAGGCTGTGGGTAGGGTTACCTGAGGTCTCACCATGGCTCTCTGCTGGGAAGTTTGGAGAACCTGCGGCCATTGAAATTAGGATTAAGTCCAGTGCTTTCTTAAAATAAGCGCACTATATATATAGTTTTACATGAATTTAAAACTTCCATAAGAAAAATGGTAACAAACACTATATGAATATAGCCCTTTACCAGAGAGGGGGACTGTCCTGGTTTGGTGACTCCTGGCTGGAGGAGGGGTCTGGTGATGGACGGAGTGACCCGAGGCCCAGTGCTGCTGAGGATCACTGTGGAGGTGGTGGATGCTGGACCTGAACTGGACTGAGGAAGCTGGCCCTGCTGGATGAAGGCTGCAGAGTCTGGAGTGAGCTGTCTCAAAGCCGGGAGACTCCTCTGCACACAGCACAATATAAGCATGCACTAGATCAATTCTCTGCTCACTTCTCTTCTTGTGCTCATGACATTCTAGAATATAATGTCCATAATGTCTTTCAGAGGGCAAGGGCCTAAATAATTCTTTGGCATTTCACTGACAAAAAAAATGAAAATATAGATAGGGTCCACAACTTTTCCATATTATATTTGGTTTATGATTGAATACATTTATTTGTTCTGACATTTTTTTGCTTCATGCAGTAATTAGATATATTAAGCATGAACAAGGACAAACATTTTCATTTTACAATTAAAAGACAAATAGTCCCACAGAATTCTGACTTGCTTTCCTACTCAATTTTAAAATATGACCAGTTTAGACTCTTGTGATGCCACAGCCTACTGAGAAAACAACAGGCTGTACCTTCAGGAAAGGCACTAGGTAAGGTTGTGGTGATGAGTTCAGCTCTTTGTATAGTCTGCTGGTGAATTCCTCAGCTTCCAGTCTGCCCTCCTAGGATGACAAAAAGTACATAGGCTGCAGTTTTTGTTTTTTTTGTATTTTTATTATTAATTTTGTAATATATAACATAAACCCATATAGCATTACTGTTCTTTATGTAAGCCTCTTTGTGAATACACTCACCAGTAGGTCCTTTACCAGTTCTCTGACACATGCTGCCGTCTCAGTTGACTGTTTCCCAGTAGATGCCAATTTTATTAATGTAGACAGGAAATTCTTACATTTGTTCACATTTTCCATTGTCTCCTGGCATGAGAAGAATTAACAAATACCAATAAATATTGCACAATTATACCTTTTGGCACACTCTGAAAGACACTTTGCAACTCACTTTACTGTATGTTAGTGAGGTAACTGTGGGACCACTTGGTCTGGGGGGCATTCCAGGCACTGCAGAGCCAACTGCACTCTTCAGAAAAAGAAGGGGAACACATGTGATCTTTTAAAGCAGGCCCTCAGAGAAAGACTGAATAACAACACAACAGAATGCATCAAGTAAGTGGAATCAAAAATCTAAATAGGGTGTTTTTACACTTATATATACACTTATATACACAAATACCTCTTTAAAATTGTGACTAAACTGGGACTAAACCCGGAACTAAACCTGGACTAGACCAGAATTAAACTAGGACTACAACAGCAGCACACAGAGTTTACATCAGAATTAGAATGAGCTGAAACCAAGACAAAACAATTAAAAGTCCCATGGCATGAAATTTTCACTTTCTGAGGTTTTTGAACGTTAATGTGAGCTCCCCTACCCTGTTTAGCCCCCCCCCCCATGGCTAAAAGTTGCGAAATGTCTAAATTGAGCATTTGCGGTCCTTTTCTGCGTTACACAAAACCAGTGTTGAAACGGGCGAGTTCGGACAAGGCACCTTTTTGACGTCAGATCGGCAAATGCAGCTCCAGCCCCTCCCTCTGTCTCCGCTCAGCGTCCCTGTATATCCCGCACATAGAGTTTGGACTGTGAATGCGCTACAATGCGAAATGCGTTTTTTTATTTGCCTGGAGGCACGTCCGAGTGTTTCTAGGCTCGCAAGTCCCTTACCCGACACTCTGGACCTCAGAAATACCACTAGTTTAATTTTATTTTCTGTGTAAATATGCTTTTTTTCATTGCAAAGTCTCCCATCTGTCTTCCTGTGTTAAACACGGAAGCGAGCAGACAGCGGTGCAGAGCTGCGCTTCCAGCGGGGGAAACCCGCCCCCCCGCTCCTTAGCCAATCTCTCTGTCCTTCTCATTTGCACTGAAGCAGCAACACCCAGAATAAAGCATTTTAGACACATATCTAGCCTCATGAAGACTGTCAGAGTCATATCTCATGCAGTGAGTGTTGATTTTGAAGAAGGATTCATTTACAGTATTAGGGAACCATTAAGGAGCCATATAAAAGCATCAAGAAGTACCATGTCATGGGACCTTTAAAAGTGTGAACGCACACATGAATTTGCAAAAATAGAGAAGTGATTAAAGAAAGTAACAGTTGAGTCTCTGTCACTGTAGGAGTAAGTCTCTTTCAGGACATGTTACCTGAAGAATAGGGGGTCTATGAAGTGTGGTGGTTTTTGGAAGAGTGGTTGGCACTGGGCCTCCTGGTCTGATGACGGTGCTGGGGGTCACTGCTCGACTGATGACAGCATTTCCTGGGGCCTGTGTGAACAATATATACAGTAAGTACAAACTCTTTTGCTTTTGTACTTAAAGAATAAAAAACAAAAGTATTTCACTCAGATTTTGAGCTCTAATGATGCTTAAAATGAAGTAAGATTTGAGGTGAATTTTGTTCAGTAGAAACAATTAAATCAATTGTTTTTTCCTAGCCGTTGTTTTTTTTGTTTGTGTGTTTGCTCAAACTACAAATGCATTAAAAATAAACCCTTAGCCATTTCAGCAGGTTTCAAACATTAATAAAAACTACTTTTACTTTTCAGTCTAGTTTAAAAATGTAGTGGAGTAGAAGTACAAATACAAGCTCTCAAATGTAGTGAAGTGAAAGTAAAAAGTATCCACTTTAAAATTGACTTAAGTAAAGTACAAATACCTAAAATGTATACTTAAGTACAGCACTACTTTTACTTTGTTACCTTCTACCACTGAACATATGTGCATAATACCAGGCTTTACCAACTGATCTAAAACAATAAGAATGTCAAGGTGCATACAAATTAGTTCTTAATTTTTTGCTTTGTAAAAAAAAATGCAAAGAAGCAATTATTCCAATGCAGGTCTGCTAGTCTTCACTTTACTTTCACTTCAGGAGGAGACAGCGAGAATGGAATATTTAGGGATAGACCAGATAGGCTGCCACAGGTGTCACTTGTCACTCTCCGCAGGTGGTGTCTACCTGTACAGGAGTTTGCATGTTTGTTGGAGTGGCTGCCCGCGGTGCCAAGCCTCCCTGAGCCTGGGCCTGCATCTGGGCAAGAGCCTGCTGAGGAATCATCAGCAGCTGTCCACTCTCACTGCGCACAAGCACCATCCCTGGAGCATGTTAAACACAAAGAACTGTTAAAATACATTGCAGTATTGTAGTGTTATACCTAGATACCATCACATTTGAATAACTAATGTAACTTTAAGATGGTTGTATTATTAAGAGGTAGGTTCTATCATAAATGGGTTGTAAAACCAAATAAATATTATATACTACTTCATTAGTTTTATGCACACAGAAAGAAGAAAGCATTACATATAAATAAATGCATATTTTGTAATTAAATTCTGTATGCAAAATTGTTATAATGCCACTTGTGAGTGAACATTTTGTAATACCTTTGTAACGTGTGCATGCATTAATAATTCACAATAACCATAAAACACTGTATAATAAACTGTCAGTACACTGAAACTTAAAACAATGTAAATGGAGTGATAATATAATGATTTGCATTGTAAAAAAAAAATTAATGTAAAACCTGACAAGGTGCCTGACAATAACAAATAAAAAATAAATTTCCATTTAAGTCGAACACTGAAGCAATGTTTCCAACTGAAGTGCATGGTTAAACAGTAACAGCAATAGTACCATTACACCTCAAATATTTTATAATAAAGTCAATAATTAATTTTACATGCATTAATTGTCAATTAACACAGGGATAACTGATCCTTAAAGAGGTCATAAGCCTTAATCAAATGTCCATTACAATATCATTAATGAAAGTATCTAAAACATTTCCTCACCTGGAGGAAGTTGGATGTTATGCACGCTGGGCTGTCCAGGAGCAGGCTGGGGCAGTCTTGGTGCTAACATCTGGGGAGTCAGAGTTCGAACACCACCTGGACTGGCAGAAAGAGAAACAGGGGTCCTGGGACTGACTGCCTGCTGAGGTGGGGACTGTATTATCGTTGTGGTAGGCTCCTGCTTGATAACATTTGAGCCTGTGCTGACAGAGTTGGGATCCGGGTTGTTGTTTACTTGAGGAGCCGGTATGCTGATACCTGTTGAAGTGACAGCTGCAGGACTGCCATTGTTGTTGCCATTGAGAGCTACCATGTGCATAGGTGGTCTAACAAGTGTCACAGTGGCTCCTGCTGCCTGGCTCCCAGCTTGCGTGTGAGAGTTCAATGGAGACGTCTGAATAACGCTATTGGAAGAAGGCAGCACTTTTGTCAACACTGGCCCGCTGTTGACAGATGTACTATTGGTGTTGCTGTTTCCTGGGCCACTTGTCCCTGCAGTCCCCAGTAGAGGGGCTGCGCTTCCTGAATTGTGAGAATTCATAGTTTGGCTCCCATTCAAAGTCTGCACTGACAATGTGTCGACTTTCCCCTGGGTAGCGGGCAGAGAAGTTACACCGCCACTGACAACAAGTGGTTTGCCAGGGTCGTGTCCAGAGGAGTCCGAGCTGCTCGTCGGTGCGTCCATAGTTTAACCATTGGGGACTGGTTATTAACAGCCCCCCTGCACTTTAAGTTGGCTAGAAGGAGTAGAGACGTGTTGAATAGGCAATAGTCCGCCGATACTTTCTGTCAATTCTGGTGCTTGTTGCTCGTACTTAAGAGAAAAAAATGCAGAGGAAAACATCATCAGTAGTAGTTACAGATCGTACCTGCTTTAGCAATCACAAAGTCTCAGCTGGACATTAGCTCGCATTACCCCTTGTCCCGGAACTATAACTATGTAATAACCGGTTGCCTCGTTAACAAGGCATTACTCTTGCACAAGAACAACAGTTGTGACTCTACAGACTGCAGCTGATGATATGCTACATCTTTATTCACCTCGGAAAGTAAAAAAAAGCTTATCCATCGAGCCAGAGCCAACCGCCATCTTCACACTTCTGCGAGCTTGTTTGAAGTGAGGTACTTACCGCCTGACGTGCGCATGCGCACAGCAGCCCGCCCCCTCCCGTGGAGCAGCTCTGCGCGCTCTGATTGGCTGAGCCGCGCTGTAAAAGGCGGTACCAATGGCTCCAGCTGTCATTCCACGGGATGCCTGAGACGGAACAACATCGTGTCGGAGATTAACTTTTTTCGTCAAAGTTCTCAGCTCTTTTGACGTATTGACGCACGATCAATAGACGAATAGTTCTGAAATGTATATGCGAATATTTTTTTGGAGTCAGAACTTAGTTTACGTCAAGCGAATCATCAAATTTTACAGTTTAGTTGCTGTCTATAAGCTGGGCAAGATGGCTGCAGTGTTTTGGCCACCAAGTGAAGTTGTTGTAAAGAGGCGATTGAGGGCGCCACACCCTCCGTTTACACAGCAATAAGTCTATTAGGCCTACTAAGCCACTCGTGACCAAGTGTACACTTAATATTATTCCACCAATAGTGCCACCATTTCTATAAGAATATACAGCAATAGCACATAACACAATAAGGATAACTGTGGAAATAATGCCAAACTAACCTAACGCTATCATCGAGTAATTACAATAATGCATTAGACGTATAGCCTATCACTTACACAGGTCTACAAGCAAAATGCTTCCGGAACAAAGTAGTGCAATTTTTCTTGGTTTAGGTCACTAATAAAGAAAAAGTAAGTCAGAAGTGCTGATTGACTATAGTTTCCAAGATATAGTATTGGGTCAAAATAGGAAATTTATGCAAAATAAGGCAAAAACTCTGAAAGCCTGTCTGCACATTCCAATACATTCATGTTAATATGTCTAGAGTTTTAACATATAGGCCTATCAATATAATATATATATTATTATTATATCATTGCATATCTTGAATACATACAGTTGAATAATACAGTTATCAATTGATTTTCAGTTCATCTTATCAATATAAATGAGCCAGGAGCAGATCGAGTCCAAAAATGTGTAGACCAGTGTTATCAGGCACTCATAGTTGTTTTACAATTAGGGGCATTATTTACTACATTGTGGTGAGCTTGTAGACACGGCTGCCCTGGTGTAGGCCATGGTGATGGGAGACCGACTGAAGTGTTTAAGGGCCTCCCATCCAAACTAACTAGGCCCAGCCCTAACTTTTTTAATTCGTGTTTATTTTTTTAATACATAAACAATCATAATAAAGGAGAGATAAAGATGTTCTGTGTCACATTCAGTCAGTCACGTTCATCAGTTTTAAAGTCTTTGCTATAGGCCTACGTACGCACTGTATAGGCCTACTATATTTTGAAAAGAAAAAAATAAGCCTGCACAAATCCTCTTAAAAATGTAAGAAAGAAAACGTTCTATAGGCCTAATAATAATAAATATTATAATATCTATTATAACATAATCTTTTTACCTTTTTGGACACTCACGCACACATAGGTCTACATTTCATAGGAAATATGGAGAAAGTGTGCCAGGACATAACAATACTTTTATTATTGCACTACTTTTATACTACTTTTCGCGCACACTCTGTTACCGTGGAGATGTTGCGCAGCTGAGTCAGATTACGGTGTCAGCGATAAATCGCGCAGGTGTGCTTTAATTGCGCACGTTGTTGCTCATTTTTTGCGGATCATTCGGCGCTCCAAGGTTAGCATCTTTGTAGCAAATAGAAACCGATTTCTTTTTCAGAGCCATGAGTGGCGGAGGAACTCCGTACATTGGCAGCAAAATAAGTTTAATATCAAAGGCACAAATCCGTTATGAGGGCATATTGTCTTCGGTGGACACGGACAGGTCCACGGTTGCTTTAGCTAAAGGTAGGCTGTCCCCCTGCATTCTGATACAGACACGTTCCCAAAGTGTATTGCTCAAATGTTTTCTTCTGTAGTAAAATCGTACGGAACAGAAGATCGACACACTGACAGACCAGTGCCCCCCAAAGATGAGGTCTATGAATTTATCATCTTCAGAGGAAGCGATATCAAAGATATCACCGTCTCTGAACCTCCCAAACAGCACCATGGACTGCCTCGTGATCCTGCAATTCTACAGGTAACCTGCATGGTTATGAGTAGGCTGTAGTTTGGCTTTGGCACAATGGACATGGTGCCACTTACAGTAGGATTGCCTTGCTATGTGCTTGTATTTACAGTAACAATTATGAAGAATTTGCATATTTTGGGGCACAGTTGACACTGACAGCTGTTATTGTTTCTGAAGTCATCCCTTGGGAGCTCTTCCGGGTACCACCCTCGCTGGAGCCCATACAGGGACATGATGCCCGGCTACAACCAGCTTGCTGCTAGCACCTTACTGAACCAACAGTACAATGCAGCTCTGGGACTAGGTAACTTCACTCACACTCAATGTGTAGTTTATACCAGGTCTATTTATTCAGGAAGCTCTATTGTGCAGAAATATCTTTTTGGAGGTAGCATTTTTTAAAGAGAAGATTTGCATTGGTGAACATTTTCTTGTAACATTTATACTTTCTTTCCTGAGGTCTTCATGGCTTTCCGACCAGAAGAGCACCCATGGTTGAACAGGCTGTGCAGACAGTTCCTCTGGCTTCTGCAGGTCAGAAGAAAGGGAAGACCCCAGCACAGCCACAGAGCAGACAGCCTGTCCGCCCCAGCCAGCGCACCAACCAGGACACCTCTCAAGCTCAGAAAGAAAACGTGCCATCCAGTAAGTACACTTTAGCCTATCTGTTGAAGGCTACTGTAGATGATAATGTCTCACCTCCTCAGATCGGTCTTCATCTCAACCAAGTGCACCTAAAGTTCAAACCCAAGCAGATGGCCAGAAGCGTCGTCAGAAACAAGGTAGTCTGTACATCCATGCTTGTCCATCGCTTCTTTAGACTGATGGCAATGATCTTAATGGTTTGATTTTACTTTGAATTAAAAACTTAATTGTGCCCCTTTTAATCTACCTTAGCCAACCGCAGGTCCAGAAACCGAAGTAAAGGACAACTTTTGGTAAAGAACTCAAAGGCCACAACCTTACAGTTTGACTCAGACTTTGATTTTGAAACTGCAAATGCTCAGTTTAAGGATGATCTCACTAAAGAGGTTGAAGGCATGTATCCAGTTTTTCCTTTGGCTTGGCTTTAAGATTATATTAAATGACAATTTTTTTTCTTTACAGTTGAGAAGGTGGAATCGGGAGAGGCTGAAGGCTGCCCAACTATTCAAGAAAAGGAAAGTTTGGGAGATAAATACTATGACAAGACAAAGTGCTTCTTTGACAATATTTCCTCAGATCTCAAGCCCAGGTAAAGTCTATGGATTTATTTATTGTAATATGAACATGCAATGAGTTGTATCACTGTGCAGGAGAACCACTTGGGCTGAGGAGAAGAAGCTGAACATTGAAACGTTTGGTGTGCCTGGGCGCTTCTTGCGGGGAAGAGGCTTCCGAGGCAGAGGACGCAGAGGCCAGAGCAACGCTGAGCAGAGGCCCCTCCCAAAAATTGGTAGTGGGAGGGTGTAATTTTTGTTTTGTAAATAACTAAATTCTAGTTTTGTACTTATTAAATAAGTGCTTCCTTTTTTCCATTGAAATGCTAAATTAAACATGCCTTTTTCTTGTATTCTTGTAAATTTGTATTGGAAAACATTTTCTTTACAACTGCGTTTGTCCGCTAGGTGGATTAGTAGTTTGTTAGAAGCATGCTTTTGTGGTTTTATCCTTAACCAGCATGCTTGTTTTTGTTTGTCTACTGACTCATTTTCTCTACTGTAAAGATGTCTAGACAGAGCATCTTTGTTGTATGAAATGTGGAGTGTTTGATTTCAACATTTAACTCTTGTAAATTCTGTCTCAAAGGTGCCAATTAAATTGCCTCAAACTACAATGTACTGTGATTAATCTTGACACACAAAATGGTTGTATAACTTTACACACATGCATAAATACAAAGTGGTTGCGTATTGTTCCTAAAATTGCAGGTCCATTTAACATTTTAGATGCATGCTGCTAATGTAAGCCAAGTTGCTGAATTCTGGGCTGAGGTTCTGCAGAACATTGTGAAAAGAGCCCGTCTCTGGGATGGAAATGCTCTCCAGCTCTATGGGGCCGTCCTCGTCTCCCTCCTCTGTGTATAAATGAGGCTCATAGTCCAGCAGCTCGTCCTCCATCTCCCAGAGCGAAGTTAACCTCTGTGGACATGGTGTGGTCATTATGCACCAGTAAACTGCACATGTAAAGCGTAGTTACTAAACTTACCTGTTGAAGCAATGCCTGGACTGTTTCATTCCACACACTTTCTGAGTTTGAGCTGTGCATAAAATGTGTTTTTCTGGACTCCTGCACAATAAACATTTACACATGTCAACAAAAATATTACTCTTAAATATACGCAATATAAACAAACCCATATTAAGGGTAAGGAGTGTATAATTGCAAACTGTTTTCCACATTTCAGTTAATTTATTCACTTGTGTTCTATGCATATAAATGTTTGAGACTGGGTACTCGTTTTCTATTTGTTTAATTTCTGTGTTCTCTGAGAGTTTAATTCATATGAAGCCGGCGTTTCATCAAAGTTTGGTATAGTGGAACTTTGATTTAAGGGTGCTCAAGAATAAATTTTGAGTTTAGTCTTTCTTTAGCTGCCTTTACTCCCAAACTTTTACCCCCTTTTTTAAAAGGCTGTGAAATACTTTCCCTCTATTTTCTGTCAATCTTTTTTTTTTGTAAGCACTTTCCACTTTGGTTTTGTGGCAATGCAACATGTTAAAATATCAAACATCTGTGGGTGTTATAATTTGCACACATCTTGACTGTCACTTGTATCCCCACAGCTGTAGCGATCGAAGCAGCGAGAAGGAGATTACTACAGGATTCCAAGCTATAAGAGAGAACCAGACTTTCACCTGACCAAATCTGCCAACTGCTGGAAATTTGTCTAAATACCACCTATTTCCAGTTCAGAGGGAACTTCTACAGGCAAATCTATGGCTGTGCGATGGGCTCACCGGTCTCCCCTATCATGGCTAATTTATACATGGAACAATTTGAACAGAGTGCCTTAGCTTCATATCCAGGCACTCCGCCCACACACTGGTATCGTTATGTGGATGATAATTTTTCAAAAATAAAAATTCAAGATTTGGAACCTTTTACTGCACATATCAATTCTGTAGATCCTAATATCAAATTCACCCGTGAAGATGCCAAGGATAACACCTTGGCATTCTTAGATTGTGCAGTAACGATAGGAGGAGACCGGCCACTCCAAGTAGAAGTCTTCAGGAAGCCCACACACACAGACCAATATCTGCTTTTTGATTCACACCACCCACTGCAGCACAAACTGGGTGTTATTCGGACATTACAACACAGGGCCCAAGTGGTTCCCACAAGCACAGAGGGTAAGGAGAAAGAAGAACAACATGTGCAGGAAGCCCTCTCTGTTTGTGGTTTATTTCAAACCCACAAACACTTTAAGACAAAAACTCGTCCACCCAAAGGACAAAACACCGAGCCACAAACAAAGCAATGTGGTCTACTCCATTCAGTGTAGTGAAGACTGCAGTGAGCGCTACATTGGAGAAACTAAACAGCCACTTCACAAGAGGATGTTCCAACACAGACGGGCGTGCCAGAGTGGACCGTCATCGGCTGTACATCTTCACCTAGAAGCCACGGGCCATTCTTTTGAGGACAGTGAGGTTCAGATCTTGGCCAGGGAAAAGAATTGGTTTGAGAGGGGAGTTAAAGAGGCAATTTTTGTCAAAAAAGAGAACCCTTCTCTTAACAGAAATGGTGGAGTCAGACATTATTTGTCTCCCATCTATAATTCCATTCTTAAACCTAGATCAAACAAACAAAAGAAACAGCCAGCCAGGTCAGGGCCAGAGGTGTGAAAAACAGTCGTGTAGGGATGAATAGGCATGCTAATCTAGATGCCAGAGAAACAATAGGCGAGATAGTTTCGGAAAGTAGTTAGCTAGTTAGCTCCTCCCTGGAGCGAGATATAAGCAGCGTCTTACCAGCACTCTAACCAGAACTGACGAAGCCTCTCAGATGAGCGGCGAAACGTTTTTAATCAAACAAACCTTGTCCAGTTGACAAATTTGAATTTCTTCTTTTATCATCTTGACTGTAGTTCATCCAACCATTCACTCAACCATACAAAACTTAAAATATTACACTACCTGTTTGTAAAGATGTTCTCCTATGGATTTATCTGAATATTGTATCCACTAGAAGAAAAGTAACAAGTTTTATGTTTATGTCAGAAACAGATGTTTGCAGAAATAAAAATAAAACGCATCTTACCTGATTCCTGTGGTGGTGGTGGCGTTGGTGAAAATGCTGGGAAAATTGTTCACTAAGTTCTGTATAGTGTGAGTTCAGTTTGTTTTGCATCATATTCTATTGGATTACAAACAGAACAAATATAGTTTTTAATAATAGTTTGTTTTTAATAATTGACAAGGTGACAGTTATTTTATACCGTTTTGGTAGAAATAAAATGCTGGGCTCTATCATGCAGTTTTGAAGTTTGTTCATCAGTCAAACCAGTGTGCACATTTATAGGTACCTATACAAAAATGATCAAATTCACACATCGTGTATTTTAATCATCAACCAACAGACAACTAAAGAAGAGTGTAAAGTGTTTGCTGTACCATGCAGTCTGTCCCTGGCCCCTCCATGTCTGAAGCCAGTGTTGTTCCCTCTGAATCTGGAAACTGAATGTGAGTGAACTGTTTCTTACAGGTAACAAACAGAGCCAGCAACAATCCAGCTGCATAACACAAAACAAATGACGCAGAATGTCATGGTCGAGGGAGTAAATTAACATGATGTTCCTGTACTGTTCTTGTAACTTGTATTTCAATGTGATATTAAGTACTGCAATAGTGTAAACAGAAGTGAAGCAGGACTCTATAGTGGTCTGATTTTTTAATATTTAAGTTAGAACACTGATTCTGTTTTTAAATATTTTATGAAGACATTTCCAAGGCTGCACTGTTCAAGCCATTTTTTGCCCCACATTATAATTCCCCTCATACCTCTGACTTTTACTCAACCTGATGATGAAGCACACACACACAAAAGATGAAGTTGTGCGTCTCTTACCAAGGAGTAGTAGAAGTGCAAAAAACACAAGGCCAACTGCCCTTGAAGATGTTGCGATGGTGTTTTCTCTACGGATTCGACATTTTGGTTCAAGAGAACAGTCACAAACAATCACACTAAGGCTGTAGACGCTGAACTGTCCCTGCAAGTCCAAGACCTTCACACTGACTGTGTGTGAACCCACAAACACTCCAGATTCCTTCACCAGGCCAGCGGTGTAACCTGCACAAAAAATAGAGGAACCTTCCTTAAACAAAGTAATTTACTGTTGCAGACAAGTGTGTACAATGTTAATGAATGATTAAATGCTATTTTATACTATTTACAATAACATCACTAACAGCAATTTCCCTTTCATTGATTCTGATTTTCACAATGGAAGGAGAGCTAATTAATTGGGCTGCAGCTCTAACCATAAGAGGGGTTGAGTCTCCATTTGTCTTGTACATCTCCAAGCAGCTCGAATGTAAAAGGGCCTCCAAAGGGGTTCTCATCCAAGTCAAAAGCAGTAATGTTGGTTGTGGTGATGTCATCTGACACACACATGTCCACAGTGTCCACCTCCAGTTGTGGTACATTGTCATTCTGGTCTGCTATATGTATGTTCACTGTAGCAGTACCTGTCATTGGTGGCTCTCCTTATCAAACAAATACACGTCATGTTATTTAATTATTTAGTAAATGTGAAAAATATGTGAAAGTATAAGTAGTACCATTGTCTACTGCATAAATAAGCACTGTGTAGATGCCATTGACAACATGAGATGATTCACGATCAACAACTTTAACAGTTGTGATGTCACCTGTTTTGGGGTCTACCTTTATCCACCCAGCTGCATCATCACCAACTTTGTACCTGCACAAAGAAAAAAAAAACAGTGCATGCCAAATTAAAACTTTAGGGCAACATATTTTTGAGGAGTGAACAGTGTTAATCAAAAACTCCATGGCTATGGATAATAATTAAATTCTGGCCAGCTACTAACTCAAGCCACAAGGGGGTACCAATTACACGTAAAAATATAATTTTATCATCCCACAGCTACTAAACAAATGTTTCGTCAGTGCGCTCCAGGGTTCCTTCTGCACCGCCGGGTCTTCACCAGTTTGTTTTAGGATGTTTGGGAAAGCATCCTATGCAAACCCATCAATACACAGACAAAAATAAACAAACTCAACATGTGTTATGATGATGGGAAGATGAGGTAAAGTCTTATTTGTGAACCGGTAAATGCTTTTATTACTCTTATAGGATCTTATTATATGATTATATATCATCTATATAACTTACACAAAATCCCTTGAGTGCCTGGAGTCAGGGTCATGTGCTGTCACATTCCCCACCCAGGTACCAACAGGTGAGTTCTCCTCCAAAATGACCTCTTTCACTGTCACTAGGAATGCTGGTGGATCATTCACATCTTCAACTTCAATGGTGACGTTTACAGTCTGAAAAGAAACCGTTTCTTCACCTCTACCCATGTCTACTGCCCATAAGCCAGAGACTACTTTCTCCTTTACTGTGCAGTGGAAAAATGGTGCCTCATTCTCCACCATGATTGTAAGGTCTTTTTTAGTCATCTCTTCATAGTCCAGCGGCTGAAATGAAAAGCATCATGGATGTATTACTGACAAAAATCATACACGTATAACAAAATATTTATCTTCACTATAAAAAAACATGACAACAATAAAAGGAAAAATAACAAAAACAGGACAAACAAGTAAAAAGGACCAACTTACAAAACAGACAGACACAGTCAGCACACACGGAGCAGTGAGAACTCAGACAGGACCTGGTGTGACAGACCAGACTCATGCAAATACACAACAAGACAAACAAGCCAGGTCAAGATGAGCACCTTGAAGTTCTTGTACTAACCACAAGTTTCCTATTAAAAGTTCAAAGTTGTTGCTCGCAGAATATGTAGAATGTGTTTAAATATAATCATGAGTTGTTAATATTCTAGAATCAGTCCCATTTTAATCGTTTGGAATGTAAAAGTAAATTATTATTTGTAGCTATAATTTTTCAGTTTTAAATTGTAAATTTAAATTTATTTTTAAAGTGTACCAAACATAGTTCAATCATTTTAATGTCTTTATAAATGGCAATTTTTCCTATTAAAATAATGGTGTTTACTAATTTTGATGAGATATTATTCAGCATATCAGCGTATCAATTATATTTATGGGACTAATATCTTACTTGTGCTCTAGTGTGTACTCCTAAATACTGCACACTCTTACTAAAGTCCATAGACCAAAGACACAAACGACAAAACTGAACACACAGAAATCACAATAGGAATAGATTCTATAGACAGCCACAGAAGCATTAAAACCCACAGTGTAAAAGACTTCTGTAGTAAAAACCTTCTATAATGCTACAAAACACAGATTTGAATATTTTTTTTTTTTGGTTTCCTAAAATTTAGGACCTAAGTGATTGTGTAATATTTTCAGTGTTGTATAGTAACAAAGTAATAATACTTCACTACTGTACTTAAGTACATTTTGGGAGACTTTGTACTTTACTTGAGTTTTTAAAAAATTGATAACTTTTACTTTTACTTCACTACATTTCCGAATTTAATTGCATACTTTTACTCCGTTACATTTTCAATGTGCCGTTTAGTTACTCGTTACAAAAAACCCCTCTACTGATGCAAGGAAGGATGTGCCTGGGCTTGTTCGCTACTTGCGCATGACAATCAGCCTACACCTGCTGGTTTCATGCAGCTAGTTTAATCAATCAACATCCCTGATGGAAGAGGAGACAGCATCCACGTCGGCTACAAATGAAGGGGGACCTGATGATGAGCATCCCTGGCCGTACTTAAACACAATATTCTCTTACGCTGATATGAAGGATTCGTCCTATCGAATGAAGTGCCTCTTGTGCCTTCCAAGAAACGTGGAAATTCTATCTTACAGAAACTCCCTGTCCAACCTCAAGAAACACATCGAGGTAAGTTCTAGATTAATGAAATTGTTAGCGTCTATATTCCAATTTCAGTAACAATAGCATGGACATTCTAGACACTGTTGTGAAACCTTGAGCATAAAATGAAGAAATTAACTTTGACATTGTTTCGGTTGCACAAAGCGTATTTGACAATGTTGGAGCTAACAGGCTACCTAGCTTTTTCGGCTCAAGGGAAGGCATAGCTGTAGGCTATTCAGATATAAATTCAGACTGCCTTTGCTTGATACTTTTACTTGTACTTTTAATTACATTACTTGAGTACATTTATTTTTACATTACTTGTCATACTTAAGTACAAGAAGTTCCAGATACTTTAAGACTTTTACTCAAGTAACATTTCAGTCAGTGACTTCGACTTTTACCAAAGTCATTTTTGGGAGGGGTACCTATACTTTTACTTGAGTTTGATTTTCCAGTACTTTATACAACACTGAATATTTTACACACATACAAGATATGCCTTACTCTCAAACCAACAGACACAGTGGGATTCTGGCCCTACCGGACTGACTCCCTCACACTACACGTCTAAAAGTATCATAGGATTTTTCCACTAGTATCTGGATGATGGTTAGATGAGCATATAAATCTGATAAGTGTTGTTTTCACAAAGTTTATTCAAACATTGTGAATTTTTTGTGCCTTGAGTATATAGTTTAGCAAATTGTGCAAAAGATTGGTCAGATCTATAAAAAGTTTCAGAAAATGTGCTTAACCAGCTGAACCCCCCTGAAAAAACTGTATCACACTATTTTGCAGATAGATGTCTATATAATCCCTCAGGGTCCAGGTATATGTCCTATAGCAAAAGAAAAAGGTATTCTGTCAACTGGACAAAAGTTTTAGTTTGACAGCAATTATGTGTTAGTTCTTAGTTCTTTGGTTCTTTTAGATACGCACTACTGCACTTTTCACAGAATACTTAATGTTAGTAATAACATCACCCAAAAATGTGTTATTCATAAATAATAAAATAAATGCAGGTAATGATATAGCATGCAACGGAATTAGTGGGAGGAGCTGTAATGTCAGGCATGCACACACACGCGCGCACACACACACACACACACACACACACACACACACACGCACACACACACACACACACACACGCACACACACAGGCACTTACAGTCAGCACCGTGAGAATGCCGTCATTAGTCTCTGGGTCTGTCTCCATCTTAAAGTGCTTGGCGTCCTCTCCTGTGACGGTGTATTTGACTCTCCATGCAGGGCTGTTTGGGGTGTCCTTGTCTGTCACGTGTATCCTCAAAGGGGACGTCCCAGTCTCCCCTTCCTTTACTTTGGCACTTCCCTATAATATTAACAGTCTGCAGTGAATGTATAGGAAAAACAAAGAAATATTGCAGTACACACCCTGTGTGCTGAGGGCTAATTACCCTGTAACTCCATTCTGACAGGCAACATATAATTATAGTAAACACTTAAGGAGGTAAGAATTCAAAATCATACTCACTGCCTATATATTTTATAGTCTAAAGAAATGAGTCAGTAGACTAAAAGAGTTTTCACTAAATCACAAATCCCTTGATCATCAACAAAACAAATTACACTGAGCCGACTGAATAAACAAATGTTGTATTTCAGAAACTTGGATTATTGAACAATTAAAGTAATAGTAAATAATTGTCATTCAGAGAGCCTTAAATAAATGGAATCTAAAAATGAATCTGCTGCATATTTCCCAAAGGTAAATCTTTGGTGTCAGTACAGACTCTGAGACTGTCTTGTGAATGAGAGGTTGTAATCCAACATGAACCTGGACACAGGACTGAAGTAATCTCAGATAATATGGTATAACTGTTACCGTTTGGCCACTGATTATTGGCAGGTGGTTGTTTCCATCTTGGATGTTGATGACCACTGTGGTTGAACTGGACAGACTTATAACATCACCGTGGTCCTTGGCCTCTACTAACAGTGTAAACTTATCAGCCACCTTGAGTTATACACATGGACAAACACGGTTTAACATAATCAGTATGGGAAAAAATGAAAACTTCAATAAAAGGTGCACTTTGTAACTTTTCCCTGGTATGTTCTACTGTAGTATGGCACCTTATCTATCTGGACAGTACCAGATGATGCAACCACACCAAGTTATATGTCAGGTCTGTGGAGAGGTGACCCAAGTAAATGCAAAAATGCCTTTTTAAATTTTTTTAAATTTTTATTATTATTATTTAATTTTTATTTTTTTAGAAAATTTTTGGCAATAAATTGAATAAATGAAAAATATGTCACACTGTGGATCATTTCAGGCAATCCAACAATATTTTCATGGAGACAAACTGGGGAAATTTACATAATGCACCTTTAAATTCACATGTTAGTCATATTCTTGAGACATAGTGCACCAGATTCTACATTTTCCTTCATATATGTATAGCTACAGGCAAAGCATGCCATATCTTGTTACCATATAACAAGCTTCTGGAAGGCATGAGAAAGTACTCGCCTCATGGTCCAAACATCCCTTGAATGAGATTTTTCCAGTCTCCTTGTCCACAAAGAACTGTACATTTTCAGTTTGTGGAGACACAGACTTGAGTTCGTAGTGAAATGTTGAATTGGGTGAGCCCCTCTGATCTCGGTCATGGGCTAACACAGCCAGCAATAAGGACCCTGGAAAACAGCTGGTCATCATAAAACCACTCTGCACATGTAGCTTGTGGTGTGTGAATGTTTAACATTACCTTGAGCTGTATCTTCTTGTGTGGTTATTTCATACAAACTCCTTTGGAAGAGAGGTGGATTGTCATTGATGTCAGTTATTGTGATCTGAATGCCTAATTTTGTATCTAAAGAGAAGTCTGATTTTTTTGCCTCAAATTTCAGCTGTAGAAATAAGAATAAAATAATAGTCATACATGTAACAAATAATACAGTAATTATTTAGATGCATGCATGTTGTTTGGAGCAGAATTTGGACTGCAGAGGAGGAAATTGGGCTTTGTAATAAATTGCACTGTCATGTTTATGTCAATGACATCAGTGTTTAAAGCATTAAAGCAATATAATAATTTAGAAAAAAATGTGATTGATTATAAAAATTATATTTGTTTCAACTTTGATATCAGTTCTTAGTTCCCTACCGTCAGCAACTCCTTCTCCTCGTAGTCCAGTGGTTTGTGCACATAGATGATGCCATTTTCCCTGTCAATGGAGAGGACCTCTTTCGGCTCCTCGTCCACTCCTTCTCCATAGAGTTCAAAGTGAACCCGATAGGCTCTTTCAATGTCAATCTGTAATCAATCCAGGATACATAATTTATTTTAGAGTCTTAAAGCATACTTGTATTATCAATGCTCACTTTTCCCAGCTCATAGGGGAACGGCCCAGGTCGGCCCTCTTCTATGGAGAAGGACTCTATGATCCAAGTTCTTTTGTGACGACTCTGTACCTGCAAACAGGCTGCCCCTGATAGAAGGTAAACCTGAAAATGACATTTGGTCTTAACAATGTCGTCTGGGTCTAAATATGCAAAGCAGGAGTTTCTGCCTTGGGTCATCCTCGAGACATAAGTAGTTAAAAATTATAGACTTGGCTATTAGTTTCAACATGTTTGCGCTCAACAGATCAGTTATTAAAGAGCTGAAGCACACGGGTGACTATGAGTATGTTTTGGTACTATGCCACAACGTTTTACAATGTATTTTACACAATCTCAAAGATTATTGCGCAAAACTCTAAATCTGCTAAGCAATCTGTATCTTTAACACTCTCAACTCATCAAAGGTCAGCATAGTACTTTCACTGTCTTGTTGAAATTTATTTAAGATCCCCGATGAGGACTTGATAAATTATACATACATATATATAGGTTATATTTTCTACCTAATTTTCTACACAATTAAAAGTAATTATTAATTGAGTACATACAGAGAACATTATTTGAAATTGCATTTGTTCAGACAAAAATAAGTTGCATTGGTACTTACAGTAATGATAAAGCAGAGCATCGTCGGATGTATTCAGTAATATGTGTGCCTGTCAAAAGTGTTCCTCATATAATATAGGCTAAACCATAGGCTCCACCCCCACCCACACACCCCATCCCACTATTCACACTAATAACAGGGTGAACAGTGCGCCACAACTGAACCTTTTGCAATAGTCTTCATATATATTTACTGAGTAATGTCACATAAACCTATACAAACCAGATGGACAAGTTAGTATAGATGTGTCACTTTTCTGATCAACTTTGAAGTATTTTTAAGCCAATTATTTATGATATGCCATAAATTAAAACAATGAAATAAGTTGAATTTCCACCTGAACTGAGATGGAAGTGTGCCAGTACGTAGTACTTTTTCCACTATAAAGTTGTTGTGCTTGTATAATTGTGTAATGTACATGGTAGTGCTTGTTACACTTCATACTTGTGCAGTTCATGCAAAAAAAAAACACCTTTTCTTGTTACATTGTTCAAAATGTTGACATTGTACTTGATTTCTTTAAAGCAGCACTTCATGCTTTACTTGAAACAGCATATTTCAAAATTACACATCAAAATGCAATATTTACTCTAACAGAAGAAACCGGATGTGGAGGTTAGACGTGTCCAGTTTTACAGCCCAGGGAAAGGTCAAAGCCAAATTAAAATCTGTGTGCACTGCTCTTAGCTACATTATGATTGTGGATATCCCAAATGGGCTTTCAACAAAACTAAGAGAGACAAGGACAAGAAACAAGACAACAGAGAATCAGAACCCAGGAGAAAGGGTGTAACTATTCCTTACCTGGCCGGCGTTTCTGAAAAACTACAGAGGATTTTCTGACAACATGAAATTCCAGTCCATTTCAAACCCACAAACACTTTAAGACAGAAACTCGTCCGCCCAAAGGACAAAACACCAAGCCACAAACAAAGCAATGTGGTCTACTCCATTCAGTGTAGTGAAGACTGCAGTGAGCGCTACATTGGAGAAACAAAACAGCCACTTCACAAGAGGATGTACCAACAGAGACGGACGAGCCAGAGTGGACCTTCATCTGTCGTTCATCTCCACCTAAAAGCCACGGGTCACTTCTTTGAGGACAGTGAGGTACAGATCTTGGCCAGAGAAAAGAACTGGTTTGAGAGGGGAGTTAAAGAGGCTATTTTTGTCAAGAAAGAGAATCCTTCCTTGAACAGAAATGGAGGTCTCAGACATCATTTGTCTCCCATCTATAACTCTATCCTCAAACCTAAATCAAAACAAACAAAGAAAACAATAGGGCAGCAGGTCAGGTCCAGAGGTGTGAAAACACCCATTATGGCCCTGAATGGTTCTGCTAACCAGACCCCACACTCCACTCCCACTGCATATTTAATATTTAATAGGCCAACCTAACTAACAGAAACTGTAAACAAACTGGTGTGATAGTTTCATAGTAATTTCATTGTAGTTAGCTCCTCCCTTCGGGCAGATATAGGCAGTGTCCACCAGCGTCTGACCAGAACTGAAGAAGCAGCTTGGATGAGCTGCAAAACGTATTCAACCAAATAAACTTTTGTCCAGTTGACAAATTGAATTTCTCCTTTTGCCATTATGATACATACAAAAGCATTTTAATGGAAGTCAAATGCACCAAACAGACTGGACCTCAACCCCCAACTACTGCGTAACATTTTTTATTAATAGTATTCGTTTTATAAGTATAAGTATCTTTACTCATTATTCTTACACAGCCAAACCTTGTGCCAAATCCAAAATGATCCGCTTCTGTTTAGAAAATTCATTTTGTCTTCTTATTAGATAGAAACTTTGTGTTTTCTTCAAATAAGACAACTTTGTTAAATGCTAAATAGCTTATTTATCTGACATGTTTTGATGGTATCTTCATCAGAAGTGTCAGCTGACTGGTGTGATGTGTCTCTTATCAGCTGTTGTTCTTAGGTGTGGTTTGCGTGATCTGGCTGATCAGACTGATCACGTCTACCATAGCGTGGCGGTCTCTCGAGCAGTGAAATCCCATGTGTGAGCCAAGGTAAACGCCCCTCGTCTCTGTTGATGGTCTGTACACCCCACTTCCTGATTTCAGTAGACTCCGGTGAGGCCAGAGGCTGTTGAAATCTGGTGATGACCTCTGAATCACCTCTGATGAAGGCAGACATGCTACTGTCGAAACATGTCAGGTAAATAAGCTATTTAGCTTTTTTACAAAGTTGTCTTATTAGAAGAAAACACAAAGTTCCTAATCCACTTCTGAACAATAAAAATATTTCGAATACTGTGCAAAAAACACAAAACAAATATTAAAAATTTGTTTAATTATTATGTGTACATTTCCTCAATTTAAAACAATTATAATACATGTATGTACATGTAGTAATGTTACGGTATGCAAAAAAAATCAATTGTTGAAATAATAAAAAAGTGATGTTCATGTATTTTATTAAGTAAAATATAAATTGCTTGAATTAAACATCTGACTTGCTCTGAGTCCTCTCTATTCGTTTGAGTTTTTTATTGATACTGTACAGTTTCCTAAAATAACATCCTTTAAAAACATGCTGCTGCTATAATTAAAATGTCAGAACCCAAGCTAAATATTTTATTTACATAGAATCAGCCCACACCTTTTTACGCAATGTGATCTATCAGTGAAATGCTTACAAAAATAAAAACACAACAGTTCAGGTGAGGACAGACTTTAAGTCCACTGGAGCTTGCCACTCTCTCCAGTAACTCACAATGCTCCCTTTTCTGTGGGCTTGGACCTCCTCTTTAGTGTCCCACTCTTCTCATGCTCCTCATCATCAGAGCCTTCTGTGGGCGAGTGCGTCCCATCATCAGAACCTTCTGTGGGTGACTGCGTCCTGTTGGCGTTCATGTTCTGGCTGTCCCCCGAGGACAAAGAAGATGTGGAGGACATTCGGGACTTGGAATCGAGGCCCTCCAGAACATGCTGGAAGAGCCCATTGCTGAAGACCTCTTCATTGTTATTGTTGCCTTGCACTGATTAGAATAAAACAATGATTGACAAATGTATAACTCACTTTATATACAGTGGTACCTCACCTTACGAAAGACCCAACAAACGAAAATTCCAAGTTACGAAACGCCTTCACGTTAAATTTTGGTCTCTAAATACGAAAGAAAATTCAAGTTACGAAACGCGAAATCTCAAAAATTCAAAGAATGCGCGCTCAGCCACACACATTATACGCTTTTCTCACACTGGATTAAACTTTTCTCACATTTCTCTCTCGTTTAAACACTCAAACTTTCATAGATTTTCAACAAAATGTATTAATAGTGAAGTGTGGGGGGAGGGGGGAGGGGGGAGAAGACTGCGCGTGGACACGTGTGTGATAGCGCAGCATGACCCGGTGTACTCATGAGACCCGTGCTCAAAGGACCAAATCAAATCAAATCAAACAATATTTATAAAGCGCTTTTCATACAAAATTGTAGCACAAAGCTACAAGCAGGTCTAAACCAGATCTAAACCAGGATTAAACCAGGATTAAACCACCGCGGCTCTTGCAGGCATTCGTTCATGCGCTCAGACTGCCTGCGGTCCCGAGAGAAGGCACATCCCTCCCCTCCTCGCTGCTCGCCTCAGCCGTGGCTCGTGAGGTACACCGGTGCTGCTGCTAATAGCAGAGCTAGCACGAAACCAGGAAATAGACCCGCACACGGTGGTTTAATCCTGGTGTCCAGTCCTGGTTTAGTCCAGATTTAGTCCTGGTCCAGTCCAGGTAACTACCTTCTTTAGACCTGGTTTAGTCCACGTTTAGTCCTGGGTCTACAGTCTCTTAGCCAATCAGGACGCAGAACACAGTGTTACACTATAAAAAAAAAGTTACACTATAAAAAAAAAACTTGGAACGGGGCATTGGAACGAATCAGGCTTTTTCCATTGAAATAGCTACTCAATTTACAAAAAATTCACGTTACGAAACCACTTCTGGAACAAATTAATTTCGTAAGGTGAGGTACCACTGTAATATGTGTATTTAGTGGTTAACATACCTGGCACAGGGGCGGTAAGAACAGCTTCCTCACTTGAGCTAAAGAACACATCTAAAGAGTCTTGGTCAGAAATGTCAATCAGCTCCATCTGGTCAAGCAAGTCCACATTAACTTCCATAGATGAGATGCTGCCAATCGGTGCTGCAAAATGATGGGAAACTGTTTGGCACTAATAAAATCATGAATATTTGACAGCACAAATGAGAGATTAAGTGTGCTTACGACAAAAAAAACACAAATGAATGTAAAATATATATATAATGTATGTAAGAATGTAATATATGAATAATGTAATGTAAGACCAATAAATGTAATACCAACTAAACATGCCCAAAAAGTTCATATATTAAAAGCAGAACAAAATACAACCACTACAATTTCACAGAGTTACCAAAATATTCTGGCTCAGAGTATGGTACTGGGTGCTATTAGCCTGTAGAGGTCAGTCTCTACCAAAAGAGGCAGGGTCCCAGTGATCACAGCTTTCACCCACCCACCCAAAACAAACCGATTCTATTGGTTCGAAAGCAAATATGAGGAAAATTTAAAGAATGATTTATGTCAAATTGTCTTAAAGATGGTGCAAAAAGATTTATTCACTTTTGATATGAGAGTTAAGTCAAATTGTGTTGTCAACAGATCTCCAAACTCACGTCTTTTGTAGTCTCTAATGCTCAAATGGGCCGATGACAGGTACACATCCACATCATGCTGGAAGACCTCTTCAAAGAAGCGCTGTCTCTCTCTAAATTTGAGCTGTTGAGCTGCATCCATGTCTGACACCATCCTCTGACTGCGCTCTGCGTCTGCTGGAAGAGAACAGGCCAATTTAGTCATAACTATGTTTATTATAATGATATTGTTATCTAGAAAGTACATTGAGTTTTATGCATGTAATGTTTTTGTCGGATACAAAATTTGATAAGACAAAGCACTATTATTCAAGTGGTGCGTATGTGTGGTTATTGTAGTGGCTATTTGCTAATCTTGTATAAGACATCACTCAATCCAATTTTCCCACTCGTCAGCATCAGTGAGATAATGGCTATGAATTACCGGAACAAAACATCAGTAAGGTCTTAAAGGTCTTAAAGAAGACTTTTATATGCAAATACACTGGAATACATGAACATTACACAGTTTCCCATAATATGTGCTATACAATTGAAAATCTTTAGCCTACAGTAATGCTTTTACCAGCAGAAGTGAGCTAATTGGATAATGTCACCGAGCTGGGTCTACACCGGGAATAGCGTAGATTAAGAGAAGGAGCAGAAGTCAGCGCATCTAAAAATACACCTGCCTGTTGGAGAGCAGGGACTCAGCTGTTTACATTAGGTACATTCCTGGGATTCTCCACTGCTGATACAATACATTTCTCAAACAATACATAACCAGTGTGGCCCATCACCATAAGATCAAATTTTAGTGTTGAAAAAAGCAGTTCAAGGTTGTGTCTGCTCAACAAAGAGCCTGGTGCTCTGTGTTTGACAGCCTTCCTCTTAGGCATAGGGCACTGTCACAGAGGGTTCAAAGAAGGAGGAGGGACAGAGGGTTAAGATGGGTAAGATGGGTTATCCTTTATTTCTCCTCATTTATACTTCTCTTATTCATTATCATATTGTTTATTTTAGCAGACCTTATATGCCATCGGCTGAGCTGGATTCTAAAAATGGTATCAGACATTCAAAAATTGGTTGATCAATTCTTTATAGCTACCGTTTGTATCGTATGTAGTTAAATGAAACACTAAGCCAGCCGAGGCTGATATCTGATATTTGGCTTGCCGTGCTGTGACCAATATTTGATGATAAAAAGATTTATATCCAAATACAAATGTATCTTTTAACTTTTGTAAAAAAAAAAAACAAAAAAAACAACACATTTATTTATCTGGGATATACAATAATTTGTTTACATGTTTGTGTAATCATACATTAATATTTTAGCCAGGTAGCGCTTCTATTTTGATTTTCATTTGTCTTTAAAATGACAATTCTGATGCACTGGGGACAGTCTGGGAATGACGCGGGCACACAAAGACTCCAATACTACCAGTATTGGAACATATAATCAAAGACATTTATTGTGCAACGTTCCTGTGCCTTTTAACCTTACAGTGTTGTGTTTTTTAGTTGATTGTACATACTTATTATTATTATTTATCTTAATTTTGATGCATGCTCATATTTTCCTACTCTTTCTGAAACTTCTGTTGTGACACTGCAATTTCGCCATTGTGGGACAAATAAAGGATTATCTTATCTTATCTTATCTTATAAAGTATATCGCCCATACTAAACCTCTATTCACCTCATTCACCCACTGAATAAGGGATATTGCAGTCAATAAAAAAACAAGTCAAACATGTGTGGTATGTGCATCTACTCTACATATTATGCAGCCTTGTTTTGTTATTATTATATAATTGCAATATTGTCCAAAATCAGGAGGACTGAAGGGTGCAGTGCTGACAGCGCAGCATGTGTTAGAAGTCAGCATCTTGGTGTATTTTTCAGTAATAGTAAGGCTGCTTTTGATTGTGATCATTTGCAAACAGCACAATAATGCAAATATAGAAAGGTTTAGATAGAGAAGTAAAAAAAAAAAGTTGAGTGCTTAACTAATGTTTTTTTATGCACTGTTAATGATAATTGATTGTAACATTGATTGTTACCACTTAAACCTTGAGGTCTGTAGAGAGCCAAAGGTTATCCAGTTATTGATTTGTCTTCCCTATCCAGTTCTGTTTCCATTAAAGAGTTTTCATCAATGCGGATTTCCCTGCCCTCACAACCTGTTTAGTAACAGCATCACCAAAGCCCCTGGTCCCCAGACAGACACCAGAGAGCTGGGGCAGGTAAAATCATTTCACTACACACTAAATGGAAAACATAAAACCAAACAACGGAGAAAATATGTGCTTTTGGATTACTATTTGTGACACGATTGTTCCTATGAATAATCTGCCTAAGATGGTCCAGACTAAACGCATATTGTCACACCGTCCTTGACAAAAGGAGAAATTCAATTTGTCAACTGGACAAAAGTTTATTTAGTCAAATATGTTTCATATTGCTACGGATTCTACCTGGATGACTGAGGGATTCTACACACTCGTCCTGGAATTAGGGCAATTAGGGTTGTACAGCAAAAAATAAATAAAAAAATTTACAATCCAATTTTTAAAAAATCTTATTATATTTACATACTGTAGACTTCTTAGTTAAAAAGCACCAATTCTACCAGTCAAATGTAAGTACTAAAAAAATACCAATCCCTAAATGCAATATACAAGCAAATAAAAACATCCAAGAGCAAGAAAAGATGTCTGTGATGTACAGTGTAGAATACCTATAGCACAGATTTGAGCCAGTACAGCCTTGAGAATGTAATGGTCATTGTCCAGATGAGAAAAGCAGATGGCCTTATAATGAGTAAAACAGACTGATAGAGACCGGACATGTCTGTGTGCCATTCTGCCCCCTCCCCACAGATGGTCAGACCCAGCCTCCTCTGTCCCTGGGCAAGCACAGAGAGAGTCCATTCACAGAGGCACAAAGACAAGATGTAAAAGATTGGGACTAATGCCAGTTTAAGGAAAATACCATGAATGAGACAGAGCCAGAATGCATCTAAATTTACCCCGAGATTAACAGGAAACAGGAACACATCAAAATCGGGGGAATTCCAACATTTTCCATGATCAAATTTTGCCCCATTATATGTACACGTATTCGTATTAGTGGGAAAAATCTATAAAAATGAACAGCATCAACAACATTTCCAATCATGACATAGAGAAAGTCTTAAAATGAGATACAGTGAAATGCTCCTTTACTTTAACTGTAAGCAAAAAAAAAAAAAAAAAACCATGATTATTATAGTATTAGTATCCATCCAGCAGTCTAAAAAGGGACTCTCAGACTTCCTTCACCCCGGACAGTTCCTCTATCTCCTTCGGGGGGACCCCAAGGCGTTCCCAGGCCAGCCAAGAGCTGTAGTCTCTCCAGCATGTCCTGGGTCTTCCCTGTCCCTGACCCAAAGGCTCAGGTGACCCGACACATGGCAGCTGAGCTGTAGGGCAATGAGAAGGCCCACACTAGCCCGCTGTCACTCCCTGTGGGCAATGCCAGAGAAATGGAGAGTCCAGCCCCTCTCAAGGAGTTGGGTTCTAGAGCCCAAGCTGTACGTGGAGGTGTGGCCGACTATATCTAGTCAGTAACGCTCAACCTCCCGCACCAGCTCAGACTCCATTATTATTATTATTATTATTATTATTATTATTATTATGTCTGGAGATCCATTCGTCGAGGCTCTCGCCTTTGACTGCCGCCCAGATCTCTTCACATCGGCCCCTTACGGATCCTCCTACAGTGGTGGGTCCATGGGAGGACAGCCCTATGTCACTCGTTCGGGCTGTGCCCAGCCGGACTCTGTGGGGGCTTCTGAACCGCTCTTAGTCTGACCTGTCCCTTAGGACCTGTTTGTCTCGGGTGACCCTATGAGGAACATAAACCCCCCGACAGTATAGCTCCCGGTATCATTCGGGCACTCAAACCCCTTCACCACGTTAAGGTGACGGTACAATACAGAATAAAAAAATAGCTGTGTTACTGTACAAATGCTATTCTATATAACTTAGATTTGAAAGTGCCTACAGAGTACTTAAGTACCTTTGACCAAACCATGTACAGTAGATATCAAAAGTTAACCAACTACATTTTGGCATAACTTGAGTAGCCTACCAATGATTTTTGAGAAGGCATCTTATGTAATGCCATATTTTGAAGGTCTGCTCACAAAAATTCAGTATTGTAACACAGCGGCACATTGATCTGTTGTGTAAATGCTACAGACAGTGTTACCCACAGCTTCATTTGCCCAACAGTCCTTGGTGAAATCGTGAGCTTGAGAGGGCTGCTCTGTGACTGTGAAGGACTGCATTTTAACTACCTTTCCAGAGAATCTCCTTTTAACAAATGTAAAATGCCAGAGGTCTCAGTCTTTGGCAAATACAGTGAAACAGAATTCTCATGAGAACCAGCACAGTGATTAATATGGAGCTGAATGTTGGACTAATTTAGGGCATGCCAAGCCCTTTTCTAAGAATCACTGTCCTTGTGTAAATGGATGAGATCACTCATTTGAAAACAGCCCTGGTGCCAGTAGTGAGGGAGGTGTCCAAACAGGTTTGAAATAAGAGACTCCCCCAAAGGCAGCATGAAGAACCATGGTAATGAGACAAGTGGAGACAAGTGCTCTCTGCTTTGAAAACAGTTTAAGAATGAAGTGAAATAATTTGGGGGGAAAAAATAATTTAATCTTGAATTGAAATTGCATTACAACAACAGCTAATGTAGGCCTAAATTTGTCTTCTTGCATACCAAAAAATATATTAAAATCAACAAAAATGTATCCAGTTTTAAATCAATTCTGGTGTCTTTGTGTCTGATTAGGAAAGTTCCTTACTCTGAAGTCGGACCCACAATTGCTTTTGCCCATTCCAGAAAAATATATTGTTGAGCTTGTTCTCAAACAGGGTCCTACAACTCTGCTGAAATTGTGATACAGAGATACAGAATGTAGTCACATTCATACCATACTCCAGCTATACATCCAACTGTACAACAACTCTTATAAACTTATGTCATGTCAGTGAGTATTTCATCTTTGCACCATTTTCTCCTTACGACCTTTTGTATAGTATTGCTGAGATATATATTTGTATTACTATGTTTTTTTTTATTTTTACTACATGTATATATTCTAATTATGTGTTATTTGATTTTTTTTCTTTTATTATCATTTAAATTTTTGCTTTTTGTTATTATATTTTGTTATTATAATATAATATTATTATATATAGTAATTGTAATGTGTGAGTTACTCTGTCCAGGTTCCCTTGTGGATCAATAAAGTTTGTCTAAATCTAAGTAAGTCTAATGTAAGGAGAATCTATGCCGGCCTGTATGCTTTAAACCCATTCAAGTTGTGTATCAAAAGCTGCTGCCACCAGGCAACAGCGAGTGGCATGAAAGCTTTTACACTTGTTTGAGCTGAGGCGTGGAGAATAGACTGGATGGCTCTTTTCAGCCTCTGTGCTACGATTTGTCAGAGCTGAGTTTTTATTTCACATGGACAAGCTGCCAGCCATGACATGGGAGAGGAGAGAGACTGGCGAGGCTTACGTTGGACTATAAATTGCATTTTACTGCGCCAATAGAAAAAGGTTTTACAGTACAAGTGGAACTAAAGATGAAATTTGCTTTTTTTTTCCACCACTAAACTATGTTTAAGTGTTCTAATAGCATTCTCTACTGTTCTAATTATTTTATTATCCTGAACCCAGGTTTATTTTGTAACTTTTGTGTCCATGTATGTGTTTTGAGTTTTGCTTTTTGTCATATCGATTCTTCCTCTGTGTGTGCACATATACACTGCGTTCTCTTTTGCCCTTTGTTGGTCCATTATCAGTGTCATGTCTTGTAAGTTTCTGTTTTGGATGTTTGTGTTTGTTTACTTCTGGTCTCGATTAAAGTTTCCATCAAACAATTTTTCAAGTGCAGTCTTGCATTTTTGCTCTCTTTAAAATGTGACAGGAAACTAGGTCAATTTAAAACGCCTACATTTCCAGTAATTGGTGACATCACAAAAGACTGGCCTGTTCTTGTACCTCCAGACCCCGCCCGTCCTCTCTCTCGCTCTCTTCTTTAGGTCACATGCACTGCACCTCAGTTTAGCAGCTCTTTTTGAAATGCGATTGTGGGTGGAGTTTAGCTGTTTCGTCCTACTTTAAATACAATCTACATATAATATTACAGGGCAGGAAGAAGACAAAAAATATCTTCAGGTTACTCCAAGTCTCAAAGAAAGCTCACAGGTTTAAGCACAAATTTCCCAAAAGGGACAAAATTGTATCATAATATTAACTTCAAAAAAGCAGTTACCCCTCAAGAAATTTGTGTTGCATACCAATGTCTGATATGAATTATTGAACATGAATAAAACCCTCTTTACAGGCTTGGTACTGGCACAATCAAACAAACTCAGGTTCAGGTTTTAGCATAACAAAGACAGTGCTCAAACACAACAACAATCAACAATAACATAATAAAATCCAGCTTACACTTTAAGCATTGTAGTTATATATCATACACTTTTATCTAGGCCGCAATCTGGTCATGAATGATGTTATGAATGAGATTAAATTACAGCTCTGGAAAAAAAATAAGAGACCACTGCAAAATTATCAGCTTTTCTGATTTTACTACTTATAGGTATGTGTTTGGGCAAAAGGAACATTTTTGTTTGAGTCTATAAACTACTCACAACATTTCCCCAAAATTCCAAATAAAAAATTATCGTTTAGAGCAGGGGTCTTCAACGTTTTTCAGGCCAGGGACCCCCAAACAGATGGCGAACTGGGCCAGGGACCCCCTACTATATATACGGCATAACTGTGTTTTATATTAAATTGAGCTTAGTGTCATGTATAAACATTGCTGTTATGGTACATCCAATACAAGGAAATAATACACAGGTCAATACTGTATTTTACACTATAAAATATAAAATTATATTATTTTAAAGTGAAATCAAAAGATTTCGCGACCCCCTGCAGTACCTCCGCGACCCCCCTAGGAGTCGCGACCCCCCTGTTGAAGACCTCTGGTTTAGAGCATTGATTTGCAGAAAATGAAAAAAATGGTCAAAATAACAAAGAGATACATGTTTTCAGACCTCAAACAATGCAAAGAAACAAGATCAAATTCATTTTAAAACAACATAATACTAATGTTTACACTTAAGAAGAGTTCAGAAATCAATATTTGGTGCAATAACCCTTAATTTTAATCACAGCTTTCATGTGTCTTAGCATGCTCTCCACAAGTCTTTCACATTGTTCTTGGGTGACTTTCTTCCACTCATGGTGCAAGAACTGAAGTAGCTCAGCTTTGTGTTTGTGTTGGAATTCAACAGACGCTGGAATGGAACGGCTGTAATACATGTAGAGATGCTGATTTCAGAAAAAAAATGCAGTGGTCTCTTATTTTTTTCCAATTTAATGCATGGCAAACTCAAGATTTTCTCTGTGGACAATAATTGTAGTGTATAAACCATGCCGTACAGAGACATTTAGCTTTCATACATACATACATAAGAGTATAATGGAGCGACTGAATCTCCCACACCGTGTGAACATAGCACAGGGGAGGGTCTCATTAGGTAGAAAGCCTATCTTGTTATTTTATCTTTGCTCCCAACTGAAGATCGACCCCAGCCTCCTTCCAGCAGGCTGTTAAGAGTTTGCAGCTCTTGTGGTAATTAATACTGTGTCTATGGCTTTGAGGAATGGTACTGTAATTGGCCAGATAATGAAGATGCTAGTTAAAGCACACTGAAGATGTTTAAGCCTTCAATCTTAAAAGCGGTCCTCCATGTCTTTTTTTTCAAAGGGCTCTAAATAGAGAATTGCCCAGGTTAAGTGAACAGACAGGTGGTCCCACTGTGTCACTTTTATTTTAGGATTTCTCACAGCTATAATTTTCACATCCAAAACATTGTGTCTGTAAAGTCAGTAAATTTGTGTACAACATATTTTTTAAAAAAAGAAAAAAAAAAGAAAAAGAAAGAAAGTATCAGTAATAGAGATGAAACACTATTTCCACAAATGAGACAAGATACGAGATTGGGTCTAAAGAATGTGACAAGATGAGATTGTAACATAATTTCTAATATATAAATTTCACAATTCAGTTTCCTCACTTTTTTTTTATTTCATATTTTTGTTTCCGTTCTAGTACTGCTTTTTGGAAGTGAGAGATGTAACCATCACGTAACTCTTTTTTGTTTAATTCAAATCTAAACACATCTCACGTGATATTTTTTCTCATTTGTGCATAATCTTATAGCAATTTTGTCTTTCGATATCTTGTGGCACGAGATATTGTGCCATCCCTACCGTCCGATAATTTCATTGTTTTCTAGACAGTCCATTTTCATCTCAGATTTCATCCAATACATTCATAGACACGTCTTGTTGAACATGGCAACGATTGGAGATACAAGAACAGTTTTCTCACAAAAGCTAAAGCCAGTTTTGAATAAACAGCCTGGAAAATGTATTAACTGGGGGATGCCTGCCTCCATACAGTCCCTTTGGAGCTGACCCAGATAATGATGAGGTGGTTTGTGCATTGTAAAAAACAGTTTACAGTGATCAATCCATGTTCCCTCTAAGGTTTGTCTCTGTGGACACAGCTGACTATTGCCTAAAGAGCCTGTCTCTGCTCATTTTACTAAATAGCTTAACAATTTCAGGATAATTTTCTATACTAAAACTAATTCCCAGTTACATAAAAAATATATATAAATATAATTATTTTTAAAAGAGATGCATCACAAATATATCATAACTTTACTTTTTTTTTTTTTAACTCTTACTGATTCTTATAGCTATAAGGCTGTGCAACTAATCCAGCATGCAGAGTTAGAATACGTTTACTGTTAAATTACACTGATAAGTCTATTTTGTTAATCATCAAGCAAAGTATATTACAACTTACATTAGTTTTTATTCTAAAAACAAAAATAAATAAATAAATAATAATAATAATAATAATAATTATTATTATTATTATTAGTAGTAGTAGTAGTAGTAGTAGTAGTAGTAATAATAATAATAATAATAATAATAATAATAATAATAATAATAATAATAATAATAATAATAATAGTTTTAAAGCATATTCAATCAATAAAGGAAAAAAAAAGATTTTCACCTAGCACTATTTTCTGTACAATCAGTTATCATACCACAATCCACAATTATTTAAATTGAGACATTTATCAAATTTTGTACAACACTAAATAGTAATGTTATTAATGTCTTCCTCTTATTAGTTATTACAGTATGGCAGCCCAGTGCCTTCATCTGCTTGCAGTTAGATCATCCACAGTCTAGTCTTTCCACAACAAGCAGCACCAGTGCCAGGCTCAGCAGCAGATGGGGTCAGTCGTGTTGAGGGCTAACAGCTGATCTGTATGAAATCACAAAGGGACTGACTCTATCCCCCTCCTGACTCTGAATGTGGGTTTGTGTGTCTGTGGGACACCTGGGAGCAGCGTCTGATTGGATAGAGAAGCACAATCTCATTAGAGGCAGCAGATTTTTGTCTGGAGTTGTGCAGTGGCCCTAATCCAACACAACGGGCTAAGAGCACTCGATATTAGAGGAGCATTAGTCAGCGTGATGATTCAACATTCCTGGATTGGATGTGGGCTGGAACAGCACTTTTTCATCCAAGAAGCATCCACACAACAACAGCTTTTTAACCTCACTCCACAAGTCACTCCACGGTCATCACAGTTAGAGGCTCACATGGAAAAAATAACAATGACACCCTTCTTGTGAAAGTAATCTGAGTCTAATGAGCATAGATTTTTGGTATGCTGGGATATTCCACTCGTGCTACTATTGGCCTATGGTGAAGGTGAGAGGGTCCACACAGGACAAGAGGACATTTGGCTGTTAATAAGCAAAATAATTGAGAAGCATTAACTAATATAAACAGTGTACAATGTGTTAATTCCATATTGAATAGTTACATCAACATATCAACATGCAATATACCAAAACCAATGCATATAACTATTTTTTCCTATAAAACAAAACAAAAACATTTAACTAAGATGGTCAAAACATATAAAAAACTTTATCAGTTGAAGCTATTTGAAAATAGGTTTTAGGGCCATCCAACACATGCCTCAGGACGTAGTGAGTCACTGTGAATGCAGAATTAAAGTTGGAAGCCACACAAATGACCTACAAGTGTCACCTTCTAGTTCCAAAATACATCAGAGAAAGAGCATGACCTAACACAAAAAATATTTGTTAGTAGTACTTTACACTTTACAGCAGCCTATATTAAGTATGAAGTGCAAATCAGCCGACTGTAGCTTTACAATAACAGAACATTTCACTTAATGTTAAAATTAAAATGACAGTTACTAAAAGGCATATTGATTGTTTGTCTCTAGAGTTTGTATCACTCTTGTGTATTATCTATTATCTAATATTTCTAGAGTCTAAAGGGATGTCAGCATTATCACATGGGCCAAGGGTCAAGAATGCAAGAAATTATATATAGAGGATCCATACACAATCATAGTGTGTTCAGTCAACATTTAAATAGCCTTGACCAAATAAGTTAAAACTGTTAATGGTTTAATGTTAATATTGTTTGTAAGTAGGGACTTTCCAGTCTCAGGTCATACTCACTTGGCGGGCGTGTACTGGAGCTCATGTTGTCAGAAGGTCACAGGAAAATCAGATAATCAATGAGTCAGACTGCACTGGTCATCTCTCCAGCTCTTCAGCGCAGCCTCTCCAAACTGCTCCTCCAAGTGGCTCCCTCAGCGCCTAACGAGGAGAGGAGAAGTTAGTGTCCAAGAGGAGCAGACAGTCTGACCAATGAGAGGGGGGACAGGGGAGGGGCTTATAAAACTGTGCAGCACAATACCTAGGAGAAGCAAACACATGGCTTTGTTATTTTTGTGGCATTACAAACTATGAGTGTGCCTTGAGTCTCCTGGAATTTTCATTTGAATGTATTTATTTATTTATTTATGCAATAAATAAAAACTTTCAAGCTAATAAACTAATCTGAGTGGTTGGGATAATAGCTAAGGCATTTCAAAACTAATTCTGCATTCTTTTTAATAGAGACCTAAATAAGTAGCTCATACTGGGTGGGTACCAGTCATTAAGCAAAAGATACCAGAGCTACCTTAACCTGTTTTAACCTATATCTGAACTTTAAATTATGGTGTTGATTTAAGTCATGGGTACCTAATTTTTTGTCCCCATAAGGAAGGAAGGTATCCATGATGCGATATACAGATCTTAGTCTCCACATTGTGATACACATTGTGCCTGTGTGTCATTAAGCAAGGCAATGTATAAACTAGAGGCGGGATTTATATTTTTTTAAACTCTCAGAACTTAAATAGGCCATTCCTCTGATGCAAAAAAGAATCTCAGTTAATAGGCTAGTTCCTGACAGTGATCGCTCCTGATGGGTTTACTCATCACGCTCAGGTCGCCCTCTGGTGGTCATACACACAACTACAGCTATGTCGGTTTGGCACGAAGAGGCCACTTGAGTTTGTAAGTTTGGCAAAAATGCCATCTAAAGCTCTGGAAAAAAATAAGAGACCACTGCACTTTTTTCTGAAATCAGCAGCTCTACATGTATTACAGCGTCTGTTGAATTCCTACGCAAACACAAAGCTGAGTTACTTCAGTTCTTGCACCAGGAGTGGAATAAAGTCACCCAAGAAGAACAATGTGAAAGACTTGTAGAGAGCATGAAAGCTGTGATTAAAAATAAGTGTTATTGCACCAAATATTGATTTCTGAACTCTTCTTAAGTGGAAACATTAGTATTATGTTATTTTAAAATTAATTTGATCTTGTTTTTTTGCATTGTTTGATGTCTGAAAACATGTGTTTTTATTATTTTGACCATTTGTCATTTTCTGCAAATAAATGCTCTAAACGATTTTTTTTTTTTTTTTTTTTTTTTTTGGGAATTTGGGGGAAATGTTGTCAGTAGTTTATAGACTCTAAACAAAACATGTTCCTTTTGCCTAAACACATACCTATAAGTAGTAAAATCAGAAAAACTGATCATTTTGCAGTGGTCTCTTATTTTTTTCCAGAGCTGTATGTTACAATGTTGTTTCCTCATCACAAACATACCTGGAGTTGTGTTTTGTTGGATTTGTACATGCTTAACACACAAATCCTGCATATTTATTACCTGGCCAGCCAAATGATATCTCTCTGTATTCCTATACACTTTGGTGAGGAGTTTATTATTATTGTTCTGTGAAACTACTTTTCTGAGTGTCTGACCTGTATGTTTCTAAGTACACTGTACGGTATTAAGATAAGAGATAAGATAAGATAAGACTTTATTGATCTCACACAGGAGAAATTTACTTGCCACAGTAGCTCCAGGACAGTTTGAACAAGAAAGAAAGTGCATGCAGGCAAGAATGGGGTAAAGTAAGTAATAATAAAAATTGTAATAATAATAATAATAATAATAATAATAATAATAATAATAATAATAATAATAATAATCATCATAGCTGCAAGCAGCAATGTGGGGCAAAGCACCGAAGGTTCATGTAGGCCTCAGCATGTAGGCCGCATGCAGGGTCTGACAGGGTCTAACAGAGTCTGACAGGGTCTAACAGGGTTTAACAGGGTCTAACAGGGTCTGACAGGGTCTACCAAGGTCTGACAGGGTCTAACAGTCTGACAGGGTCTAACAGAGTCTGACAGGGTCTGTTCTGACAGGGTTAGACCCTGTCAGAACAGACACATCAAAGACAGATCAAAGGTTGCTAGGTGCGTTGCTAGGCAATTGACAAATTCCTGCAACTTTGACCTGCTGGTGGCACTAGACGGTTGGGGCTGGGGGCCTATAAATCGCTGTGGGTAATGAGGAGACTGGCTGGAATGTGCATGCAAAATTTCACAACTTTTTACCAGACGGTTCTAGGGGTTGCCATAGACTCCCATGGTGAAAGGAATAAAGAATAATAATAACAATCAGGAGACCAGAACATCAAAGGAAAGATCAAAGGGTTGCTAGGCAACTTCGCTAGGCAACTTTGCTAGGCAACGCAAAGCAAACACTATTTTTTTTTAAATCTTTTAATATTATAAGATACACAAGCAAACACTATAGGGTGCCTAGCACCTTCGGTGCTTGTCCCCCTAACAGGAGACCAGAACATCAAAGGAAAGATCAAAGAGTTGCTAGGCAATGCCACCAGGCAACTCAAAGCAAACACTATAGTGTTTGCTTTGAGTTGCCTTTGGTGCTTGGCCCCCTAATAATAAGAATCAGGAGACCAGACACATCAAAGGAAAGATCAAAGGGTTGCTAGGCAACGTCACTAGGCAACGCAGAGCAAACACTATTTTTTTTTTTTATCTTTTAATATTACAAGGTACACACAATAATACACACTTCAGGTACATAGTAGTACATATTTCATCACCACAATAACATTCACAAAGCACTCAGAAGACTATAGGGTGCCTAACACCTACGGTGCTTGGCCCCTAATAAGAATCAGGAGACCAGACACATCAAAGGAAAGATCAAAGGGTTGCTAGGCAACGTCGCTAGGCAACGTCGCTAGGCAACGTCGCTAGGCAACGCAGAGCAAACACTATAGGGTGCCTAGCACCTCCAGTGCTTGTCCCCTAATAATAATAATAATAATAACAATACAAGCATCAACAAGGAGCGCATGGAAAAGAGGATATTGCACGTCTGGCCTATATAGTAGAGTTATAGAGTCTGATGGCGGTGGAGATGAAGGATCTGCGGTAGTGCTCCTTCTTGCACTGGGGGTGCCTCAGTCGACTACTGAAGGAGCTGCTCAGCTCCTCTATAGTCCGGTGCAGAGGGTGAGAGGTGTCGTCCATGATGGACATGAATTTGGCCAGCACCCTCCTCTCAGCCATCTCCTCTACAGAGTCCAGAGGACAGCCCAGGACAGAGCTGGCCCTCTTAACCAGCTTATTAAGTCTTTTTCTGTCCCGTTCTGTGCTGCTCGGGGCCCAGCAGATGACAGCGTAGAGGAGAGCAGAGGCCACCACAGAGTCATAAAAAGTCTTGAGCAGAGGCCTGCAGACTCCAAAGGACCTCAGTCTCCTCAGGAGGTGGAGGCGACTTTGGCCCTTCTTGTACAGGGCGTCGGTGTTGTGGGACCAGTCCAGTTTATTGTTGAGGTGAACACCCAGGTACTTGAAACTGTCCACAGTCTCTATGTCCTGCCCCTGGATGTTCACCGATGAGTGAGGTAGTGGTCTCCTCCTGAAGTCGATCACCAGCTCCCTTGTTTTACTGGTGTTAACACAGTTAACACACTGTGTGGGCACACCAGTCCACAAACTCACTGATGACCGAGCGGTACTCCAGCTCGTTCCCCTCAGACACACAGCCCACAATGGCCGAGTCGTCAGAGAACTTCTGGAGATGGCAGCTGTCTGTGTTGTAGGTGAAGTCCGAGGTGTAGATGGTAAAGAGGATGGGTGAGAGGACAGTACCCTGGGGGACTCCGGTGCTGCAGACTACCACCTCTGACTCATAGCCGCACAGCTGCAGGTACTGTGGACAGTCAGTGAGGTAGTCGATGGTCTAGGCAGTGAGATGTCCATCCACTCCCGCGTCCTCCAACTTTACAAGTAGGGGAAGCGATTTTTTTCATTTTTACCAATAGTTGAGTTACAAAAACATGTATAATTGAATTTAACTTTTCAGGCAAAAGTAACATCTCCATAGAAACAAGCAAGTGGTAACCTCCACCTGAAAAGTTATTTATTTTTATTTTATTTTATTTATTTATTTTCTTTTGGTGGGCAGTGCGACATTTCTGTTTTTAAGGCTACATACATTTTTCCAAAATATATTCTTTCTTTCTCATTCTTCCTAGTTTATTTTATTGTTTTGTTTTGTGCAGTTGTGCAAAAGTGCAACTGTGGCCAACTGTGCAGTGCAAACTTAGCCTGCTGTGAATGTGAATCCTGTGTGTTTTGTGTAGTACATAAGAGGCAGCCACCGAGATTGCGAGTGGGCAGAGGAAACACGAGATGACTCAATGTGAGAAATCCTCTCATGTGTGCTTCTCGGGGCTTTACCTGCTGAGGGCATAAAAAAAAATCAATGACCAACTCTAAGAAAATAAGCCAAGTTCATTTGTTCAGATGTAAAAAATACAAGAGACAACAGTTGAGAAAACAATATGCCCCAGGTCTCATAAGATATCTAAATTATCAGTACGAGGTTAATGTTGAACTGACCACTTTGAGTTAGATAAAGTTCAAATAGTTGAAACAAATAAAAATTCTGTTAGAATTCCCCTTAGTTGGCCATTTAAGTTGCTGCTAATGAAATGGCATTTTAAAGATATGAAGCAGCTGACTTTGCCTGGGGATCCTATGTTAGGATTTTTCACCAATCAGAGATCATAAGTTTTATTTTTTTTTTTTAGATTCAGATTAATTTTTTTCAGATTAATAATGTGAGATGCATTTCTATACAATACAGGGATAAGGCTGCGGCTACAGTCACACATATTTATTCACTCATCACACATCAGTGGATGCTCGGTGGCCATGGTACCTATGGTCAGTTCTGTATAACTTTTTACCCATACACGGAACACAAGGATAATATACAATGTTGGTTGGCTGCTAATCTTTAGATAAAGTGGAGAATTAGATTATTTGTGAAGTGGCATAGTTACCTTTTAAATATATATTATGCATGTAAGTACAATGCTTTAGTTGAGTTTGCCTACATCTTTAATAATGATACATATTTTTGTTTATGTCCAGACTGATCTTAAGGGTTTGCCCCTCTTGCTACACACGGCAAAGCACCAGAGCCATCAGGCAGTTGTACTGTACGCCTACCATCAACTGAGGAGTGGCACGGCAGTCTCATTTCTAATTATACTCCCAACTGTGGCGAGCTATAGAGAGGAGGAATATGAGTGGAGGAAGGTGATTTGAAATGAAGGAAAGGCTGAGAGCCCAGCAGCCATCATACAAGGTAAACAGGTTCAGATGTGAGCGACTTGCAGATAGAAGCAGCGAAGAAGAAAACAGAGATGTGAGCTGTGTCTCAGAAAGGTTAACAGGACTGTCTGAAGAGAGTGGGAGTGCAAAATGTAAAAAGCGAGTAGGAGGAAAGAGAGAGAGAGGTGTCTACTGAGCCTGTCTGGATGTTCATTCTGCTTATTTCACCTGCAAACAGGGAGCACAAGAACCAGACAGGTGTGCGGAGGAGCAGCTGTCTGCAGGAACATGTCTGAAGATGTCTGAATAGAAGAGACAAGAATGGATGGAGCAACCTGAATGCCTGCCAAAGTACTAGGTGAGAAATTACAAATGCTCTTTAATTTAGTTTGCTCAGATGTAATAACACCACCACAGATGACATTAGACAAACTAGACGAGAAACATATGCAAAAGTCCTTCACATGCAGTATACATTTAGTTTGCATAACATGAGCATGTAGTTAACAGATGACCTCATAAGGTGACAAGCCAGACATATCTGATCATACTGACTAAGGACCCAGATGGATAACATTTGAATGAATTTCCATGGATGTTATTATTAATAGACTTATAAAGCATCACTTTGAGAGTAAGCTTGGGAAGCTCAGCTCAGAATGGTGCAGTATATGGCAGCAAAAATCATCTCTCCAGGTAAGATGTGTATTTTAAGTAACTATTTTAGTTGTTACGTCTGTTGCATCTAATGACTGTAAAACCTGGTAGCTATGAGGGTTGCCTATATATAGCCCACTTTAGCATTGTGAGTCTTGTGTAAGTCTTATGAGGAGGTCAGCAGAACGGTGTTGCATCACTTATGTCCATCACTTACGTCCATCACTTATGTTCCAGAGGCCAGAGTAACTGGGAATAGAAATGTAACCTATGTAACTCAACACCCACCCTTGTCGTTTAGTTTTCCATATTCTTGCTTTGCTTCTCACCTCATCAGTTGTACTGAGCTGTACTTTGTTACCATAGCAACACTTTATCTTAGCCCCATCAACATCACTGAAGGCCTTAATTTATGGCATGTAGTGGAGCAAATGGTTCTACCGGCTACAAGAGCCACATTATTATCATTAGTCATATTATGACTCTAGCTGTGGGCTCATGGCATGATGCTTGTGTAGGTGTATGGTCTCAGGTGAGAGCAGTGCAACAATATTGTGTTGTATTTTGGGTTAGTGACCTGCAACATTCTGTAAAGCATATCTTCTCATTTTCAGGGGAATTAAAACTTCAGCGTTGCTGGAATCCTAAATGAATGCAGATTGAGTCCAGTGGAGCATCAGCGATATGAACTTCTCCTCATACCCTCCTCTGTTGTCTGATAGAGACAGCCTTCCTCTGAAGAAGAGGGACCAGAGACCAGACTCACCTCTCCACAATCCACAGTGTGACAGTGCCATCTTTAAAGCCCCCTATCCATATAAAAGACACAGCAGCCCCTTTCAGCCTGTCCCAAGATGGGTGCGGCCATTGCGCCATTCATGGACACACCACTCCAGCAGGATCAAACCAAACGGCCTGTCAGCATTCACAGACTATCAACATTGGACAGAGCTAAACAATGTGCATTCTCTGCAGTCATGGAGTCCATTCCACTTTGATCGGCTGCACCCTCACCTGTCTGGCTCCTCCAAATATGTACAGCCCACACCTGTGTCTCTGCAGAATGTTCCTCACTGGGAGAGGAAACTAGAACACACAGACAAGGAGATGAATGGAAGGAATAATGCCCTGTACATGGGCAGAAAAGACATCACATCTAACTTATCTACACTGGAGAACATAAAACTAACATCATGGAGTTCAAATGCACCTAAATATGTAAGTACAGTGTTTTATGTGTAAAAGCAGCCCTTACATAAAAGAAACATTAACTTGTATACCAATTACTTGTTTTTGAGTGCAGGAAAATACAGTATTAGCCTTCACTCACTTGTATTTTTTACATACTGTATAAGCCTTTGAGATTGTGTGTTTGCTTCTGTGCCCTCAGTTTTCCAAGCAAGCTAAGCCACCTCCATACCCCATTCTCAAAGTTCCCTTTAGCGAAAACTTGACAGTGAGAAGTATCCCTCCGCAGCCCTCCGGTCAGGCCCGGTCCTGTGCTCTCAGCCCTCTGCCCTGGCTGCTGCCACATTTTGAAGCAGGCTCTTTGGTGGAGCTACAGGACGGGCGTCTGGAGCGGGTGGAGAGGCTGCAGACAGAGGACTTCCTGCTGGGTGCTATGGCCTGTCCTGACCTGCGCCTCAGCTGTTGCACTGTACAGAGGATCTGCCCCTCAGAGCAGACCTGTGTGTGCCGCCTGCTCCTCCTCCTGCACCAGCCGCACTCTCAGGTGAGTAAACGTCACATCATCATCCCTGTAATAATTCAACTATTGGTCTATGTCTAAAGTAAACTGAAGAGATACTCCTCCTTTTGTTTTAGGCTTGTATTACTATTAGGACATAACATTCATTAAAGTTTTGTACTAGTGGTGAATAATAATAAGCCTAGTTAAAAAGTTAACATAGATTTTTTTTTAGACTTTGCTTCAATAGTTTGCTACAATTCAGCAAAGGCTCCTATGAAGGATTATTTCAAAGTCCATAAGCACATTAAGTATAAGATCATTTGTACTCCCCTGCAGGAATTGGTGGATGTACACCTGGAGTACCCCTTCTTTGTGCGGGGCCAGGGTTGGTCTTCATGTAGCCCCCAGGGGACAGCCCGTCTCTGTGGCCTGCAGTGTCGACAGCTCTGTGTGGGGGATGTCTGCCTGGTCCTCACCCCCCTCTCGGCTCCATGCCCCCCAGACTCAGCCTCCCAGGAGCCAGAGACCCCACCCGGCTGGAGAAACAGGTGTGAAAAACCATTGCTCCCCCCTGGCCTCCAGGCACCACCCTCTGGGGAGAGCAAAAGACCTGAGGAGGGGCGCAAAAGGCACTCTTCAGCCCCCAACTGATCACCGGGCTCCAAAGACATCTGACAAATGTTTGTCAAATGTAAAATTTACCATACAGTGTTTCTAAATGTCAGTGTGCAGCACATGCACATGTAAAAATCTTAGCACTTTATATCCATGCAACTGAAAGGTTGGACACAATCCATCACATAATATTGCTGAAGGAATGAAAATCAAGAAAGGTTGTGCCCCCATTGGCACAATCACTCTTACAACTTCTACACCAAATGAAATATATTGGAACTTTCTTTACTGTCTTATTCTTATTGATATTTTTTGTAATCTAAAATCTACCTGTTTTTCCTTTTTGCCAAGTTTGGTTTGTTGAAAAACAAATCTCTTTTTTTTTTTCTTTACCACAAACTGGCTGTACAGAAGGAGCAAATGTGTATTGGGGGGTGAAAATAATCCTGAAGCGATAAGTGATGTCTATTCTAAGAGAAGTCAGAGTGAATGACCTTGTAAACTTCTATTGATTGAGAGCGCATTACTTTGTATGCATTAATGCCTGAACCTCTTGTGCTGAGCATCCCAGACCTAGAGATAATAAAACAATGCCCTCAGGTTATAAAGCTTTTTCCATTTTTCTGATGTTCAAGCCCCCAAAACACACTTCTCTTCAATCACACAATTTTAAATAAGTTTAATGAAGTGGCAAAACATATCAGAAATTATGTTTGGAAAAAAATATGCAAAATATAAAAAGTAGTTTTATTAAACTTGTCTATGTTCAGCCCACATGGCTACACAGACCCCTGTACACAGTTACAGTAATATACTGTATATTTGCTCTTTCACTCTCGTCCCACACATTATCATTTAGTGCATGGATTATCATTTTTATAGAAGTCTTCAGTCTTTTTAATGCACACACTCATGAGCAAAGAACAGTATTTCTCTGGCCGCAAACTAAAACCTGCTGGATAAAAACTAGTCCTTGTCTTTGCTCATGTCTTGCAATGAATCTTCAACTTCTCCCCCTAGTGGAGAGAGTAGAGTGGGGTCAGTGGCAGCCACACGCCCGAACCACCATGTTGCGATACTTCTTGAGGATGACATTTGAGCTGTCATCAAAGTAAAGCACTGAGATGCCGTGCAGTTGGGTGGGTGCACAGCAAGGCTTGGGTACAGTCCCAGGGTTTATGAAGTGTACCTAGGGTTAGACAATTAAACATATAAATGAGTCAAAAAGTATGACTTCATTGTATTTCCTGTGTTAGATTAATGAATAGGGGAAAAAGATGATATTCCTATGTTTCTGATGACTTACCAAAGTTTGTACAATAGCGTGATTCGTGGCATTCATGTAGGAGTTGAGAGGGAAAGCGCATTCCCCATCACAGTAATATGCTGCATAGCCCTCTGGAGCAATGATCCAATCCTGATGCAAATAAATAAGATAATGATCAGTAAATAATTTGATTAGGAATTACAGAAATGGTCAATTAGAAATTGCTTCCTAAGAATCCCACACCTGCCATCCCAGATCTCGGAAGCTGACATATAACTCATGCTTCTGACATCCATTTTTAGAAAAGCCAAGTGTTTCTGAAATTCAACAAAATGCAAGAACATTTTAACAATGCACATGAGGCGAGGGACAATGTGAACATGTGACTATTCAGTTTCACATTTAGTCACTCAAAATGTGAGTCAGAAACCCCTAGAAATGAGTTCATATTACTGTTTCTGAAACCACCAACTACTCTTTTACGGATCATCGGTACTTGAATATTTGAAGGGAACCATTCTCAACACTCACCTGTTGCAGCCTCTACTGCCCTCAGAGCATCCTGAACTGTCCTCTGTGGTTTGTTGCGATGGGAGTGGCGCCCCCTGTGTGCTGATCTGACATTTCGCAGGCGCACTTCGTTGGCTTTGAAGAATGCGACCATGAAGGGCTGTTTGTCCTGGGACCCTCCACCAGTCACCAGCCCCGCCAGACTCGGGCTCCTCCTGTGGCCTGCATCAGAACAGAGAGTGGCGTGACCTCAGGGGCCTTACAACAAACATGTCTCGAGCATATTTTCATCTGCAGTCACCACTACTGAAAATTAGAGCAAGAAAAACCTCTTGAGCCATTCAAAGAACATGTGTGCTTTTTATTGTTGCTGCATTCATTTGTTATTTTATGGCCTGGAGACCTTGTAATGAAGGAAAAATATGTAAACTGACATGAGAAAAAAAAAACATACTATATCCCTTTACAATTGTGTAGACTTTTTTGTATGTGTTTATCCGTTTATCAATAAAGGTATTAAGCCTAAGAACTATATCCCAGAGGATAGGGGTAATGAGTTGTTGGGATTTATAAACCCTTTTTATTTATTTTTTTTACTGTCTATTAATAGTCACATTCGTCATCATTCTCCTACAGCTCCATTCAAACAGTGAGAGATACAAGACTATTTTCTTACCATACTCCATACAACTGTACAACAACTCACCCTTATGTAATGGACAACCCTATGAGATGCCAATCATAACCACCTCTTGTATATAGCTGAGATATATTTTGTATTACTATATTTCTATAGTTTTATTTTTACTTGCACTGATACAGCTCTGGAAAAAATAAGAGACCACTGCATTTTTTTCCTGAAATCAGCATCTCTACATGTATTGCAGCCAATCCATTCCAGCGTCTGTTGAATTCCAACACAAACACAAAGCTGAGCTACTTCAGTTCTTGCACCAGGAGTGGAATAAAGTCACCCAAGAACAATGTGAAAGACTTGTGGAGAGCATGCCAAGATGCATGAAAGATGTAATTAAAAATAAGGGTTACTGCACCAAATATTGATTTCTGAAGTGTAAACATTAGTATTATGTTGTTTTAAAATGTATTTGATCTTGTTTCTTTGCATTGTTTGAGGTCTGAAAACATGTATCTTTTTTGTTATTTTGACCATTTGTCATTTTCTGCAAATAAATGCTCAAAACGATAATGTTTCTATTTGGAATTTGGGGGAAATGTTGTCAGTAGTTTAAAGACTCAAACAAAAATGTTTCTTTTGCCCAAACACATACCTATAAGTAGTAAAATCAGAAAAACTGATAATTTTGCAGTGGTCTCTTATTTGTTCCAGAGCTGTATATTGATATAATTATGCCTTATTTGAGAGCAGTCTTTTTTTCACTATTTTTGCTACTTAAGTTGAATGTATTATTACCATTTATATCTTTGCTCTTTGTTACTATAATATATTGTAATGTGTGAGCTACTGTTTCCAAATATTTTATAATTGTGAATCAATAGTCATTTGTGTTAGTACTTCACAATTGCCCCTACTGACCGTGGCTGTCCTCCAGGACCAGGTGAAGTCCCAGGTTGTGTTCAGGATTGAGTAGCCACAGGTTACTTGAGGCTGTTAGGTCAAAAACCATCCATCCATCTTCACTGGCCCACATCTCTCTCTGCTCCAGCAGCAATAGCTCTCTCTGGCTGTGGAAAGAGAGAATTACAACAATTATCATAACCAACACTCACACTGAACTAGCAAAGTTTTAAATAACTCAGGAGATTCATGTCAGCTAGAAGTGGTCACCTGACACCCCACTTTCTGCTCCCCCCTTTGTCATAACATAAAAAATATTTAACCATTTTGAAGCAATTATTTTCATTCTTCCAAAATGAAAGGTATAAAAACATATGAATGTGTGTGGCATGTTTGGGAAGTGTCATGTGACTTAAAATATAGTTTAATAAGCAATCCAAAATAATATGTCCATTATCTGTGTGGTCCCATAATGGCAACGCTGTGGTCATGAGGGCAGTTTGTCTTTTTAGTTTTAAAATCATGAACTTTTAGAACGAGGGCCATTTAGCAGTATTTGAATGTCTGAAAAGTCTGAAAGGCTGTAACTGTCCTGTCTATGAATGACAATAGACCACTGTCCACACCCTACTTTCCAATTCAAATACTGTAAATAGCCATTGGTACTTAGCATTAAACTGGTGATGTGCAGTTAAACTTTATGGAGTTAGTGCATGGTATCGAACATGCCATGATTCATAATTGCAGATGAGATTTTCTGTTTTTTGAAAGAAATGTTCAAAGATCCACAAATGTTGAGCCTTATTTTGATTTGTTGCTGACAAACACACTGTAACAAACCCTTAAAGTGGTTTCAACTGGCATCTATTATGTTTTAGGGGTTGAATAATGACATTACTTTTTGAAACAGTTGTGAAAAACATATTTCATCTTATTTTGCTGTTTTGCCAAGCTATTGTGCACCCCACCCCAGGCCAGTAAATTCTGCTTCTGTTAGCTGGGACAATATTTAGGTCTATATAATTATACCAGCGCAGTGTGTTCTGCATCTATATATGATAGTGTACAACTATGACCTTTCAGGTGAAGTGTGAATGTATTATGTACCTGTTTGTTAACTTGGGCAGGACTTGGTAGATGCTAACAATGAAAGTTTCATTTTCATGTTGTTCATGAATAAAATCCTTATACACTCGGAATTCTGCGGTGGTGATGGCTTCTCCCTCTGGAATTCGGGACAAGTCAAATTTGAACTCTCTCTGAAGCTGCTGCTGGTAGTGACGATTGTTGTGTTCTACTGCAATGAAAAACAAAGTGGACATTTGATTAGATCTCATCACGATGGTGGCAAAGACAAATGTTTAGTAATTAGTTACGTTTGTTCACCCCAAAGTTTGCAGTGAGTACAATCAGATGTTGCCTTCATGATCTGTGGCACAACTCGGAAGCAATGTGGCCAAGAAAGGAGAAAACTTTGATTGAACTAAACATCACTTAAGCATATTCGGGCGTACGTTCATGCCAGTGTGGGAGAGAGGAAACCCACTCCTGGCTCCGTTTGGTTCCCTGTTTAAATTACACACATGTGCCGACCACAAGAAAAGGCCTGTTAAGGCACAGGCCGGAAAACCACAGCAGCCAGTGTACTTTTATAAACAGACTCATAGAACATATAGACGATCTCACAAATGCATGTGTGACTTAACTATAGTGGTGCCACCCACACCTCTGTAATCACTTTGCCAGGATCACTGCTTCAGGGCATTGACAGTAAAGTGAAGCACTAGCATTACACTCACCAATGAAATTGGCTAACAGAGCGATAAAAGTATAGAGATACTGTGGACTAAATTTGTATCTTCTTTACATGTTACTGGTCAAATTAAATGCATATGGATAATTACTTAATAGCATGGGTTAGACAGAGGTAAATGATTTACTGTGGAGCAAATCTGTCAATATATCCAACCTGTTTTATTACATGTGGTACATGGGATTATACAAACCTACTTTGGGAGGTTCAAGGATCATAACTTGGGATAAATAACGCTGAATGAGAAAAGAGGAAAGACAAGAAGAAACTGTGCCAAAGTGTGCTTATTAAAAAATAGAACCACCTCCAATCTAACATTTCAAGAGAACTTCCTACGATTTTGAGTTCACCCTTGAATGTCTTGAATTATTTGTCTGCTGGCACCCACAGTGACATGACTATGACATCACCTTTCACCCTCTCTGACAGCTTACTATTGTTTTATATACAGCCGCTTTCCAGCACCCACTCTGGAATAAGTCTTCTAAAAACATCTCCAAACCAAAAACACACTGTCGTTAGGAGCTCCACATTCTGAACCTTGCCAGTCATTTGTTTGACCGCAATTAAAGCCGGGAATGGGACCAGGAGTGTTTTTATGATCACTATAATTGCTTGTAAGGACTCGGCTTGTTTATGTTAGGGACCATTAGCTGCACTGATCAGACCTCAGATATGCAAACTTCCCTGTGGGAGGTGTTTCAACACTTCACAGTGCTCCGGAGACAACCAGGCCACACAGCCAGCATCCGCCATGCTGAAGTGGAACAGGAGGGTGGCATCACTCCACTACTCACATGAAAAAGTTTCACTAGAAAAGAATTTTACTATAATTATAAGATACAGTGTTGTTAGTCAGATTCTAACCAGAGAAAAAAGAAAGTGTATAAGGAAAAACTGAATAGACCAAATTTCGAAATACAGCATAGTTGTAGCTGCTATGCATATTAACACACGGAACATTTTGGTTAAGTATTACGCAGATAAATAGTATCATCAATTGTCAAATATGCCTTTGATTAGAGAAACACAGGCAAATGTATTATTGTCAACAGACTGATTGATGAGCACTGCAAGCAGTTGATCACAGATAAGATTGTTAAAAAAAGAATCAAAACGTTTACACATAGTTCAGGTATTTGCTGTAGGCCTTGGCTATGTTCCAGTTATGTATGTTCAAAACAGAAAAGGTTTTATGGCAATAATATGTTATATGGCAATAATTTGATTAATGTAAACAGTCTGGAAGCCTGTGGTATACATATTTAAAAAAAATAAAAATAAAAATCAGACCGTTATTCATAACCAACCCAGATCATCATATGGCCTCCACGTATTATAGCGACTTTTCTATTTAGCCTAATAAAGTTTCGCTTTTGAATTTCCATTCATAAAGCACCAAAAGTCCTTGATTGATTCATTTTAACCTAAGATTTTTGTTCAGAGTTAATAACCTCAAATATGCTTTACAAAATGTTGTTTCACTGTTTTCACAGTTTCTTTTGATGTGCACTTCACACAGACATACAGTAGAACTCACCCATATTGACAAAACTCATAACTGTGTCTGCCTCATCCAGAAAGTGACTATCTTGTAGAGAGAGCGCTGGGGGAGCCAGGGTCGCTGCAGGTTTGTTGTGCTCGAGTAGGTCCGTGGAGATGGTATTATAGAGATCCAACATGAACATGGGCGCTGCGTTTTGTTTGGTGTGGACAAGGGGCCGAGGGCGGTGCGGTAAACCCAGGATGGAGAGGATCTCCCGCTGGATCTCTCGGCGCTCCTGGCTCCGTAGCCTCCTCTGGATGAAGCTGGAGTGCACTTCGTTGTCCAATGAAAAGTTGGAGAAACCTACATGGGAGGAAGACGCACAGTGGAGCCAAGAGAACGCGCAGAGGGCCACGGCAAAAGCGTTTGACACCATTTCGGCACCAACTTTTACGCACGAACCTATGTTGTTCAAATACTTGGTTTGTAGCGCGTGTTCTATAACAACATGAACTAAAGAAAATGCACAACTCGGAAATGAGCCGTGTACGTCTCCTTAGAGCGCGGTGCTGGATTCCTGCTGTTATTGTTGCACGCGTTCCACTGAACGGCTGCATTTTTCTTGCGGGTTTTGACAGAGGATGGGGGTGGGAGGGGCGCAACAAGGACAGGTCCAGGCTGACTCAATTAAACGGATCAGTGTCCAATCATGAGGAGGGGACTTTGTAGAGATAATGTGAGAACTTGGTGTGGAATAAGTGCCTGTTTTACATATGTGTCCCGCTCTGGTCGTCGTGCCCACCTAAAGTTGCAGTAAAATATCAATAGAAAAGGGTTTCACTTTTTAACTAATTTGGAAACACGTAGGCTATATTAGTTTATGTCGTGTTTGACTCTTACAATCAATGCCAAATATGCTCAATTTTCGCTCTAGTGCGCATTCCATGTTTGGTTGCTGCAGTGTTAAATGACCAGCGGCTGGACAAAATTCTTTAAATGCAATTATAAGTATTGATTCTGATTTTTTGCCATATGCACTAAAATACAAGAGACACGTCTATTCAATGTACTCTTGGGTATTTGACCCGCTTCACGCACACTTTACAATTAGCTTATACAACTGCGGAAGCTTAAGCTAAAATGATTATAATAGGCCTAAAGAAATATGCTCTTTATTTGTCATTTCTCACCTGAAATGGAGGAGACACATTTATGACCATTCGCCCCCGAGTTTCTTTTACCAGCCTGCGTGCGTCCCTATCGTATCTGATGACTAAAACCTTATGTATTTGCTTCTTGTGATATATATAGGCTATAAAAAATGTCTAATAACGTGTTAATTACAAAAGAATGAAAAATATGAGGTGGGTGGTGTTTTCTAATCTATAACAAGTCTACAGCATTACTAACTGTGCAGGCATTGCTTAACAGAGATTATTGTGGCAGGCCAGGGCATCCCATTCAAAATCTGAAGCTTCATCACTATTTTAATTTCAAATTGGACTTGGAGATAGGGGAATGCATGACAAAAGACACGAATGAGCCTCTTGTTTGTGTAGCAGATCTGTCACAAACATAGACTGTATATGCTAAACTGAATAATTTATCATATAAACTCAGATCGATATAAAGTCTAAAGTCTTTCCGATCGATACACTCACCCAAAAAAGATGTTTCTCTGAAAGAAAGCTGCGGTTATCAGAAGTACAATCAGGCAATACACCCATTTTACACATTTCACCCACTGCTTTCACGTGACATTAAGCTAAAAACACACATAACATTAACATTAAATTCATCATTAACGCGCCCAATTTGGTAGAGAAGAGTTTTTAATTTGTTTAAGAAGCTCTTCAAGAAATAGAAAGAAAAGATTTTCACGCTCTTTCCTGCACTGCCCCCAGTGGCGAGTTTTGAGCGCTACAACTACGTCATCCATCTGCGACAACAAGAACAAGCGCCACATTTTGCTTCGCCAAAACATTTTTTCTTGGTATTTTCAAGCATATTTTATATTTCTTCATGTTTTTTATTTAGTGGTATGTATTTGCTAAAGAGGACTATCTTTATGTTTGTGTACATATTGTTTTGCGATTGTACCGTTTACAAAGAGGCTATCACTGACATTTAGCATTAGCTGAAATGTTATTTCAAACTAAAGCCGCCAAATAAGCACTGTTTATGGTGTACTAGGGGCCTTTGACATATCATTGGGTATATGATATTTTTATATAGTTGATCATGAGCAGGGAAAACTAAAATGAATCCAAGCTCTAGCGTCATTTACTGTCGAAACTGAATTGGCAGCAGCGGCTGTATCCGAAAATATTCATGTACATCAACATGTGCATATTTCGTGATCACTTGCTTCCTTTATAGACACGCCCGAGGAACTGTTGATGCACCATGAGTTTATTTGGGACAAACACCGGTTTTGGAACCGGGGGGACAGGGGTCTTTGGCAGCACAACGACAGACAGTCATAACCCTATGAAGGTACCATCTACCTTTGTTATAAAACAATGCAGCATAATGTATCACTTAAGTTATCAAAATACAAGCTTGACACAATGGGAGCTTAACACATTATTTTTATGTACTTGTAATTGCTTTTCCAAGCATGTGGTTTTAAACTTTGTTGCAGGATGTGGAAGTGTCTTCTCCCCCTGATGACAGCATTAGTTGCCTGGCCTTTAGTCCTCCTACTCTGCCTGGGAACTTCCTCATTGGAGGATCTTGGGCTAATGATGTGAGTCTTTTAGTCCTCTAATACAGTCAGAGAATATTTATCATGCACAATTAAAACAATGCACATATGCCAATCAAGCTTAATCATATGCAAATGCTTGAGAACGAGAAAGCTTAATACTTTCTATCTGACTTTAATTTACTTTCCATTTTTTTTCTCAGGTCCGCTGCTGGGAGGTGCAGGACAATGGCCAAACGGTCCCTAAAGCCCAACAGATGCACACAGGGCCTGTGCTGGATGCCTGTTGGAGTGATGTGAGTATTGTAGTGTAGTAACTGTGGTGCTTATACCTGTTGATAAACTATACAATTTATAATAATGTTTTTTTTAACAAAGGATGGTAGTAAAGTGTTTACAGCCTCATGCGACAAGACAGCCAAAATGTGGGATCTTAACAGCAATCAAGCCATGCAGATTGCACAGGTTCAGTAGCAACACAAGACTGCTCTTGATAAATTAAGAATATTTTTGTAACTTGTTACCTTTTGTGTACTTACAGCATGATGGTCCCATCAAAGCTATTCACTGGATTAAAGCTCCCAACTATAGTTGTATTATGACTGGCAGTTGGGACAAAACATTGAAGGTACACTAGCAGACTTTTTTCTAACATTGAACATCAATATAAAATTGACCATCTATTATCTTTTTCTCTTAAGTTCTGGGACACGCGCTCCCCCAATCCCATGATGTCATTGCAGATGCCAGAGAGATGTTACTGTGCAGATGTTGTAAGTATTTTATTTTATGGCCATACCGGCTTGTCAAAGCCTGATCCCGTCAGATCTCAAAAGCTAAGCAAGACCGGACCCTGGTTAGTACTTGGATGGAAGACCGCTGGGAATTCCAGGTGCCACAGTGGGGTGCCAGTGGCAAACACTGTCATTGTGTCCTTAGGCAAGGCTCTTCACCCACATTGCCTAGTATGAAAATGGTGTGAGTGTTGGTGGTGATCGGAGGGTCTGATGGCAGTCAGCCTCAAGGCAGATGTGGCTACAATAGTATCTTACCACCACCAAGTGTGGAGTCAATGAACAATGAATTGTGAAGTGATTTGTGTCTCTTGAAAGGCGCTATATAAATGCACTGATTAATTACTTTGAATTCCACATTTTGGAGTGATGCAACTATTACTTTCAGTTCAAATAATAATATGTTGTCTTCAAGTTTTGGTTAATGTCTGATATCAAGCAATACCAGAGCAGAAATTTGAACTAGATATTTCCTTAAAATGTGAACAAATTTTGTATTCTCAAAGTTCAAACAAAATGAGATGCTCTGGCTCAAAATCAGCCAGTACATCCAGTAAAAATGTGGGAATCATGGTATTACAATTTATGTTAAAGTACATGAATACTGGATAAAGTGATCCGGGCCTGTGGTTTTGGGGCAAAGATTTGAATTCAAGTGCTGTCAACAAAGCAAAGAGGAATTTTACTCTATAAAATATATTTGGTTACTTTTTTTAATAAATAATTCATGATTCATCTTGCATCACATTTAATTTCTCCAGTATTGTATCTACAAATAATAATTGTATAAGGTCTGTCCAGATTTTTGAGTGGTAGTGTAATTTTTATTTTGCTATTTTCTAATATTCCATATATTTTCTTTCATCCACCAGTCACATGCCGTCATTTAAAAAAAAAAAAATAATAATAATTTTGATTTTAAACTACTTTTTCTCTGCTTTAGGTGTATCCCATGGCTGTGGTGGCTACAGCTGAGAGAGGCCTCATTGTCTACCACCTGGAGAACCAGCCGTCTGAGTTTCGTCGCATTGATTCTCCTCTTAAACATCAGGTTATTTTCTCTTTAAATTTTAAATTGATGCCATTGAAATTCAAAGAAATGGCAAAAGGAGAAATTCAATTTGTCAACTGGACAGAAGTTTGTTTGGTTGAATACGTTTTGCAGCTCATCCAAGCTTGAATTTCTCCTTTTGCCATGGATTCTACCTGGATAACTGAGGGATTCTACACACAATTCAAAGAAATAATAATTTATGTTTATGAAGGATGTGTTAATGCAGTATAACCATACACCCACAATGTAACAGGACTTGCCAAAGCTATTGCCTTTACACAGCACTGACATTTGATCCGATTTTTAAAACTAAACTTGCATGCAAAATGATTGAAATGAAACTGGGTTTCCGTCTAGCATCGCTGTGTGGCCATTTTTAAAGACAAGCAGAACAAGCCAACAGGATTCGCTCTAGGAAGTATTGAGGGAAGAGTGGCCATTCACTACATTAATCCTCCAAACCCGTAAGCTTTAAATTTCTTATCTGATATTAATGTGTTCTATTTTTTTTACAAATTTACCCAAAATATTTTATTTGAAATTTGCAGCCTAATATTATTTTGAATTTTCTCTTTCAGAGCTAAAGACAACTTTACCTTCAAGTGCCACCGGTCCAATGGGACCAATACAACCACTCCACAGGATATTTATGCTGTATGTTTTCCCAACTTGGTTGTGATATGTTTGTATCCACAACATCTTGTACATATCCATTTCCTTGTGCAGGTTAATGCCATCTCCTTCCACCCTGTGCACGGCACTCTGGCCACTGTGGGTTCAGATGGACGCTTCAGTTTCTGGGACAAAGACGCTCGCACAAAGTTGAAGACCTCAGAGCAGCTTGACCAGCCTATCACTGCATGCTGCTTTAACCACAATGGGAACATCTTTGCATATGCTTCCAGTTATGACTGGTCCAAGGTACAGGATTCAAATATAATATAAATATAAATGTAGATGTGCTTTATATTCAGGAAATGAATAGTTAATATACAAATGCCACTGAGAATAAGAAACAACTTGTACATAAAAAACAGAAACACAGCACAGAATCTTATTTCTAAATGCTCACTAATGCTATATTCACGGTGACAGTGATTAGAGCAATTATTCACCACCCCAAAGGTTGCAGAATCGATTACCTACTCTATGTTCTTCACCCACCATGTTTCATATTTGGGTGATTGGTGATGGTAGGAGTGGCCATTGGTGTAGATTAGCAGCCTGGCGTCCGTCACTTTAGTTCAGGACAGCTGTAGCTACAGAAATACCTTACAGTGTAGAGTGAATGAATAATGACTACAGTCTAGAGCTTTCTTTAGGCTTTTTAGAGCCATTGGAGCAAAGTTCATTACAGGTGTAAGGTATTATTAGTATTAGTATTAGTATTAGTATTGAAAAATATTATACAATAAAACTGTCATAGGCTTTTAAACCAGCTATTATCTATGCTATTGTAAAAAGATATCACATTTCACACACACATTTCTGTCATTTCTGCTCTACATCAGCATGTTGTAATCCATAAGGCCCCAGATACCCTTCACCAGTGCTAGAATTAGCCCCACTTAGCAGTTAAGCATTAATACTGCAAGCAGCCATTGTTTATTACTTGATACAAATGGCTTCTATTATCACTGTGCAAGTATACACACATTTTGGGATACCAAAGCCCTGGAGGCATTTTAAAGTCACATCATTCTAAGTTATACTACAGGGAATTCCAAGGCTAACTTGAAAAAGTAAACCTGCCTGTGTAATGCATAATGCATTGGACCTTTTAAGATCAGACTGGAAAGAATTCAAATAAGCAACATTCTTAGAATAGTACACCTCACAGAAAAAGGAAATAAATGGCTGGTGCCTGAATGTGACTTGTTTATTAATAATCTTTTAAACCTCTACACTCTGTTCTAATGGCACCTTCTTGTTTTAGGGCCATGAGTACTACAACCCTCAAAAGAAGAACTATATCTTCTTAAGGAATGCTGCTGAGGAGCTGAAACCTCGAAACAAGAAATGGTGAGAGAAGGGCAGCCACACTTCCTAAAACTGGAGACTGAGGTCACTGGAAGAGGCTGCCCTACTTCCTCAAAGTCCTGAGACTCATGCTGAGCCTCATGTGCTCCTGACACACATGAGGCAAAACAGAATAGTGACTTAAGTCCGATTTTAGCACTGCTATTTAGGTTAGTCGTTTTGCTGTGAATGCTACACTAGTGTGGAATTGATAAGATTTTGTTTAGTTTTTGGGTGTGAAACTGCAGAATGTGCCTCTGACTGACTTAATAACACAATCATGTCAGTAGGCATTTTAATCGTAGTAACAGATTTATCCAGACGTATTATGATCTTGCCTTAATAAACATTGGTGTGACTTTATTTTTTAAATGTTGGTCAAACCCTTTAAGAATTACATACATTTTACAATGTTTTATTTATTTAATAATATTATGTAAATTTTAGATTAAAACTTGCTATCTTAAAACAAGCTATAAACAATTACCACCTTACAGTATTATTTATTTCTGCGAATGGCAAAGAGGCTATCATTTATTATCGTAACACAATATACTTGTGCTTAGATTTTTGTCTTCCATTTTTCCCCCTTTTGTGCACATATGATTTGAAATAAATCTAAAATGTAAAAACAATTCTTGTGACTGACTGCTTGCTCCTGTCTTTAGATTCGTCGCGTCAAGTCACATCTCTTGTGAAGAATTGCGGAAGACCTGCTGCTTTATTGTTTGTATACGCCCCAGACAGACTCCTTCCATTCAACATACGCACGGACCAATGCTGGGGTGCTGGGTACAGTGTATGGACCAATCAGAGGGGGCTACCCTGCTTGTTGTTAACAGATGTGTAACAGTTTGTCTCTGTGGTCATCACAAAAGGGAGAGATACTGTTGCACATGTCAGTGTTTCTGCATTATATTTTGTGTCCATCTTATTTTTTTACTGTTATCCAAAGACTTTTCTTATCATAGGCTGTTTATGATTTAGCTCTTAAATGGATCTGGATGTCAAATAAATAAGTGCATTCACTGTAAGCCCAAAAAGTATGTTGAATAAGTTTTTCTTTTTTTTGACTTGCCAGCAGGTGGAGCTCTACGAATTATGAATAAGACGTAGGAAACACCGTTTAAGGGGTTCAAATAAGATCAAAGCTGAATTGTCTTCCTGGGTTAGCATGTATTGGAGAAAACAGATGGGAACTGAGGATTTATGAGCAGGATATGAATGAGGTGCAGTGGGCCGCTACAAAGGCTTCATGTGTGAAAAGTGAAGCAGTTCATGAAGAAGACGTGTGAATTAAATGCCTTTTATTGAGGTCATTAGAGTGTCACCTCACCGTTAAACTCGCCTCTGATACTTAGCAGTGGAAGACCAGGCCCTGGAACTTAAGATGCGATGGCTGATGACGGTTGAACCAATTGTACCAGTTTTTTTATTTTGAATTGGAACATAGGCCTATATGTCTTGACATGAAAGTCCACTTGCCGGAAACTGCACATATTTGTGGGAAAAATACCTTTGCTTTCAGTAGTCCTTACACTAACAGCAAACTGTCTTTCAGGCATTTTAAAAGCACTGACTTATACTGTTTTTTTTTTTTGTTTTTTTCAAATGAGCTGCTTGGACCATAGACTGTCCTGGACTTATGAATAGTGAAATGTACAGGTCAGAAAGTTGTTGCTTATAATAAAGTAATTTAATCTTCAAACCCAAACAGTGTAGTATTAACCTCCTGAGACCCAGCCCATTCATTGTGTCCTTTATAGTGGACATTGAGTTAACCTGTCTATCTGTGTGTGTGTTTTGAGATAGTGCAGCCACAAACTAGCCTATGATTAAAAAATAAATAACAAATTAAAACGGACTCTAAAAACTTTTTGAGGCGACTGTAGAAGTTTGTCAGAGATGTTGGTCATCAAAAAAATAATAAAAATGCTTTTGTTGGGTTGTTAACGTCACATGGATTTAACGCCATTACAGTCCGTTACAGAGGACATGTTACAGAATTATGAATAAAAATAAAATTAACAAATGTAAACCTCCAAATAGAATATCACAAAAAAATAAAAAATATAATTAATAAATAATAATAAAAAATTGAAATATCCTTTTTTTTCTTTGGGTCCCAGGAGGTAGTACAAAGGCGTGTGTGGCAGTGCAGGGTCTTTAGCCTTCATCATAGTGTCTTTGTGCTGGACTAAACTAAGGAAGGACAAAAGCAGGTGCAGTTGGACAGTCTGAGGGGGGCGGAGTCAGAGGCTGTGGCGGTGTCCTCATTGGTCAAGAGTTTTGTGTGGGCGGGGCCACGGCTCCGGCAGATAAAACATCCCCGGCACATTTCAGCGTGACAACAGCGAGCAGGAGATCGGGGCTTTGCGGGGGATCCGAGGACTTCTAAACACGGCAGAAGACACGGGTGTGAGCCGCACTCAATAATTTTACGTTACAAGGTGAAACAAAGCTGACGTACAGGTCCTTTCTGATGTTGGGACGTTATTGACGTTATCGAGCACTTGTTCGAGTGTTTGTCTTGTGGTGTTGTGAACGGCGGACCAATGCTTCTGCATCAGTACATGAACGGAGCCCTGGAAGTCATGCCTCCCACACCGCTCCACAAAGACACGCGTTTGACCAAGATCTTCGTCGGTGGACTGCCGTACCACACGAACGACGCTTCGCTCAGAAAATACTTCGAAGCATTCGGAGAGATTGACGAGGCGGTCGTTATAACCGACAGACAAACGGGCAAATCGAGAGGCTACGGATTTGTAAGTAAAGTTGGCCTCCTTTTTTACTTTGCTGTGTCATCATGTGTCTAAATCTGTCAGCGCCAAAATGTACAAGCCCTAAACGTGGCCACAAAGAAAACCCTCGAGTTTTCTTTGTGGTCTTCTCCTTGTACATGTTCACCTATTGTTCAACAAGATAAGACCACATGCCTATGGTTACCCACTGGGGCATGTTAATTCATTGTACAGCATCCCTGGTCCCCCTTTTCTGCCTGACAGTTTTTGTTTTAATCTAATCAGGATGAAGGATCTCACGAGTTGATGGCTAACTAAGACGATTATATTTCAACATATGTCCCATGCCCCCCTTTTTAACCCCTCTATCGCCCCTGGCTTATAGCTCGTCCGGATAAGTGCCTGTGTGCTTGCTTTATATGGTTACTTTGCAGGAGTTGGGAGGATGACCTTGTACACTCTGCTCTCCATTGTCAAGGACTGCAGAAGTTGTTTGTATGAAGTGCAAGATTTACAAGAACTTGGCTGGCGTGAAAGAAATTCCCACCAACAATGAGTCTTTATGAACTTCCTTTGATATCAGCATGGAAACTAGTCAACACATTATGACGGCATTCACTATTATTGTGGTACCTTTTTGAAATGGTTGGTCACTATTTTTCATTTGTGCAGTGACCCTTGCTTATCGAGACTACAGCTGGATTACTACAACCGATCCCTAACCTCCTTATGCCGCATCATTGCCCGTAAAGGGAGATGATAACCAATTTCATTCACACAAAGAACAGAAGGAACTACAGACATGCAAATGTTTACCAGAAGTTTAGAAAGGCAGGCACAATGTTCTGTCAAACCAAAGAAGGAATGGAAAATGTGCATGTTTACTCGTAACAGCAGGACTTTAAGGCTATTGCCTGTTGACACACAAACTCTATAACGCTTGGTTAGTGTTACAGGTTTAACAGGCTGTCAGTGCACTGTGGGTGATGCCATGGGGTGAACACAAGCCTCCATGTGGTAACCTGCTAAAGTCAAAGAAATGGCAGAGGTGCTTTTTGAAAATATACTTCAGAGATGGAAAAGGGGAGGGGGGCTTTTTTCCACCAGGAAAAAAGGTGTAAAGATGTTTTGGATGCAGGTGTAAGTGGGATGATTATGGATGACATTTTCTGACATCAGTTAATGCAAAAATTGTGACATTAACTCTGGGTACAGGGTCAGTTGTTATAATTACTGATCAGATGTTTACATTAATTGGTATCAAAAATGTCATCTGTTAGATAATCATTATTTTTCAGCATGCATTCAACATTCAACATTTGTTGCTTTTCTGAATATTGTGCTATTGTGCTAACCCCAGCATATTTACATTGAAGCTCTCTGCTGACATGTTGATTAATATGCATTGTCCTAATTTAAATAAATAAATAAAAAATAAATAAGATATGGCATAAACCTGCTCCTGATTTTACACTCTTTGGTCATTGTGAGCTGGCCAGGCAGAACCTGGCAAAACAGACTAAATGGTCTAATGGGGGGAGGGAGAGAGGAGGAGTGTTGTGACGACAATCCCCTTAATATTTACTCCTAATTGGATAAGCTCTTCTCAGATTTGTATTTCAGCAACTTTGCCCAGTGCCAGCCTGTCCTCCACTTTTGAAATCTCATTATTTTGCTTGGCTTTTTAATCATAGCATCAACAGTGATGGAGACTGGACTATATTGTGATTATTCATATGAATTTAATCTTAATTAGTGATGCTGATGCTGGAAAAATGGCTGGGTCGGATATCGGTCCAAATATCGATCCACCCAATATCCTTGTTGGATATATAAATTAATGTAATAAGACTACATATTATAAGATAAGATAAGATAAGATATGCCTTTATTAGTCCCTCAGTGGGGAAATTCCAGTGTTGCACAGCACAAAAAAGTAACGTCCGCCTCTGCGCGTCCTTCGTAGCAGCTCCGCACATAGCAACGCACATAGCAACGGTGAAAAAGTCAAAATCCAGAGAAAATAGAGGTTGAAATGGAGCAGAAACATCATTATGTATACTTCTGTAGCTGTTACTATCTTTGAAACGACTACAGAATAAATAAATACATTTGCTGCAATTTTGTCGTATTTCTTTATAAATACTGTTTTTAGTCTGCACTGGTATTGGTTGATATCGGGTATCAACAGATACTTCTAGTACTGAATTTGATATTGGAACTGAAAAGCTGGATCAGTGCATTCCCTAATCTTAATTATGATTAATTAACCAATTATTTGTGTCTGAAGGTGACAATGACAGAAAGTGCAGCAGCAGAAAGAGCCTGTAAAGATCCAAACCCAATCATCGATGGAAGGAAAGCCAATGTGAACCTGGCCTACCTGGGAGCCAAGCCTCGCAGCATGCAGCCAGGTGAGAACTAGCCCCAAATTCTTAGTTTTGTAAATGGTAGTAGACCTAACCATGGTGTTTAATCAGTCTTGGCAGCTTACAGTTTTTGTCAAATGTGAATGAATCTAAAATGTGTCACTGCCAACCAACAGTTTTTGTTTTATTTTTTAAGATGAAACTGAATAGATTTAAAGGTAATATTCCTAATCAGACAGCCTGTAATGTCTATTCCCTTTTAAGTTAGTTTAGTTTCTGCCGATTTACAATAGTTGATAGCTTTCCCTTAATTTGTCATATATTTATTGTTTTGGATAAGATAAGACTTTATTGATCTCACACAGGAGAAATTCACTTGCCACATTAGAGAGTTAGAACAAAAAAAAGTGCATGCAGAATTCAAGTCTACATACATTAAATTTATGTATGGAATAATGTTCATAGAATATATTCAGTATGTATGACATTACAATCAAATCAAAAAATAAAATGAGTCTATAACAGGGTGTAGGCTGAATCTAAACCTTATTATGCCTACCCCTCTTGACATTGTGTAAAAAGATATTGTGATCCAATATCTTACAGTTGGTGTGTGTGTCTGCGTGTGTGTGTGTGTGTGTGTGTGTTCAGCCTCCTCAAACTGTTGTTGGACTCCACACAGACTTGGCCTGTTTTCTGTTGCCCTTCTGTGCATTGTTCTGTGGTCCGCCTCTGTACATGCAAATGTCTGACAGACTGCCTCCTGTCTTCCAGGCTTATCCATCGGAGTGCAGCCCCTTCACCCCGCTCTCATCCAGAGGCCGTACGGGTAAGTGAGCTCTACCAGTGTCACAACACCTCTTATTTTCCCTCTCTCTTTTCCCTGATGCCACAAGGACAGGCGTTTTCACTGAGAGACAGGGCCGCTGGACAGTACATGTCAGTTTCTGTGTCTGTGTGCAACTCCAGCACTACTCCATTAGCATATTTGAGCTGGTAGGGCCTGGAGATGGTTCACATATCTATGGTAATGGGGAGCATTCCAGGGGTGAAAGTCAGACTCACTTGTTAGCTTCTGTCAGGCACACTTGCCTCGTGCACCTGCCCCAACCGCTCTGTCACTGAGCAGCCTTCATCCAAACAACTGTGTTGTGGAAACCAATACAGCAGCGTCTTGTAGTCACAAACCACTGACCGTAAAGTTTATTTAAGTGTGCTAAAGACATCTCTACAGGTCTCCTATGCCCCCTGCTGCTGCTGCTGCTGCTGCTGCTGCTGCTGCTGCTGCGATAAACTGCTATTCACATTTGATACAGTCCGTGCCAGACCCAGAAGAAGTCCAGACGGCAATCACTTTGGCCTGTAAATTATTACACTACTTCTACAAGTTATAACGCAGTTACTTGGATCCAAGCAGAAATGATTAGCCAAACGTTTCATTCTGTAGTCTGTAGCAGTCACAAAATATTTACTCTTTGTGGACTAGTCTTTGGGAATCTTTTTGTTAATTATTAATGGAAATGATCACAAGACAAATTTGAGAAATCTGAGAACAGCCCAAATGAGAGCTGTGTTGAGAGAGAGTTACTAAAACCTTAAAGCTGGATACAGCAGTGTCAAGTTAAAGAGTATGCCTTATGTGCAAGGAGGGTTCAATGGGGACATGTCCAGTTGTGTTCCAGTCTACAGAGGAACACTGAATAGCCCCCCCGGTGTCTGTGCTGGGTCTGTAGTGTCAGTGAGAGGCTGGCAGCAGAGCTCCTTTGAGATGCGGAATACAGTGGTGCTTTGAGCATGTGTCTGACAGGTGTGGGCTCATATTACCGCCTTTTACACCCTCTTAATCTCCCATGACCCACACCCCAGAGACACAGGCCTGCCCGCGCACACAGCACCTGTTGGCTGGATTCGAGAGGCGGGTGACAAGCGCAGACCTCCCTGAGACGTACAAGTAGCATTTCTTTGTGCCTCCGACAGAGCCCTTGATAACATATGGTTCGAGTACATTAGAGGACGTGACAGAGCAGCAGCAGGCGGACTGATCCATGAACATTTGTTCGCTCGTTGCACATGTGTGCTCACATTCATTTGGGAGGCTTTTTGATTAATAACGGACATAAATCTATTTTATTGACCATTTTCTATAGACAAATGAGGTGGGCTGTGCGAGACAGAGGTCCATTATTGTTCCAATTATCTTTGTTTATCTTGCATTTTTATTGACACAGCCATTGAGCATGATCCTTATAAATCATGTCATGTTTCTGGTCTTACTTTATTACTTTTTATAAAAGAGTTGTAGTTTTCTTTTTTGATCTAATTTGTTCTTTAGACTTGCTTTACCTGATTTTTGTCCTATTGGAGCACCGTCACTATAGGACATGGAGACGGAAAGCTGACACCTGTGAGGAGGAGTGGGGGGTTGAAAGCAGATTTGGGGGGAGGCAGATCTGGGGGGACTAATGCTTAATGAGGCAGGGTGCTCCCTAGGAAACACACCTACAGGTGTCAAACAAACACCTTTTTTCTTTCTTGTGCTCAAAGATGACTCTAAACAAAGGGATAAACGGCTCATACACGTTTTTAGGTGTGACTCTCGTCCTTCTGTTTCACACTGGTGGAGTCACCAGATGAAGGCCATTTTGTCACCACTTTGGAACATGTAACACCTGGGAGCCATATCTGTGGGCTGGTGTCATTAGTTCTTTTTAGATCCACATAGTGGAGTGTTAAGTGTTTCTAATGCACAGTGCCATCCTGTCATCCTGCACAGACGGTCAGCACAAAAGCAGCTGACTGCTGGCTTCACCCGTCCTCCACTTTTCTCTCAGACTGGCATTTTGTGTCTCTGAGACTTAGATATGGGGACTCTGGTCCAAAAGACAGTATAACATTGCCCTTTTACAGTAAAGGGCAAAGACTGAAGATGAAGACAACTGTGATTTTAGTAATTTAAAGTAATTAACAAAAATTTGCATGTCATATCATAATTCCAGAACTGTACCTTCTGATCTGTTAATGTAATCCAGTGTTGTGTATACACTACGGTGACTGAGAAGGAGTATTTTGTTGTTTGCGGGGAACATTGTATCACCTAATTTATGTAATGGCAACAATTATAACTATTTTTATTATTTTTGGACAGCCTTAGACAACAGATTTTATTTACTTATTTATTTTTTGCATTATTCATTGCCTTCCATTTTCTATTGCACTTGCCCTAAACCTGACTGAATAGTGCACAGTGAACTGCCCAGGGCAAAAGTGTAGAGTAGGCCATCTCATTATACACATTGTGACTGAAGGCGCATATGCCCAGCAGCGTCAATGTATGTCCATCTCTGAAGGCTGGCGTCACACTGAATGCCTCTTTGTATGGGCTCAATGGCACAGTCAGGGCACAGTGTAGATGCGACCCGTGTGTGGGGGGTTGACTTCATTTTGCTTATGTCTCCACTGCCACTGTAACCTCCTGTAGTGTTTAGACCATTGACTCCATCCTCTTTCAATCATCCAGATCCCTGTTTGAAATGGTCCCCTTTTGTATCATTAGTGAAACAGTGATACAAGTTTTAATTATCAGAGAGAAAACACACATTTTCACCACTGTAACAAGCTATTAACATCATAAATGTAGAATACAGTCCTGCAAACTAATATGACTATAGATGGTTAAGAATGTTCTAGTAAAACTTAATTTTTGGCCCTGCTTTACCAGTTCCTCCATAATTCCTCATATCAAATCTACAGACGTGTCATTCCGACTTGGCTGCTGCCCCTGTTTGCTTGAGTGACAGTAGGTGTAGTTTTGCTGATGGTAATCCCAGCTCTTATCCTGTGTTTGCCAAGATGACCTCCCAGTGGCTCCAGTGAGGTCCTGAAGACACTCTAGCCTCCTCCTCTTCTTCCTCCTCCTCTTGTCCAGCAGCAGTGTCCAGGTGCAGAGGGCTTGAGAGTGCCGTGAGGTGCAGTGGTGTGCTGTGGTCAGATTGGAGTGCCTATCTATCTCTCCCTTGTTTGTTGTGTGAAGAGGTTGTGCTGATTGCAGTCTTGACTCTTTCTCCCTTTTGTGGCATGGTTTGGGGTTTGCAGTGGTAACCCGTGTGTGTTGGAGCAGGCAGGGGAGAGGGAGGCGTGTGGGGTCGAGGGGCATTGGAAAAGGTGGGCTGTGTGTGATGACGAGCCTTTTCCATGCATGCTTTTGCTGTGTTGCTGACTCACGGGTAGGACTGGGTGATATGGCAAAACAATCCATACTAATCAAAATATGCTCTTGCAGTTTTCTGGTGTTCAATACTTACAAATGTTTACCAGCCAACTTCCACTCATTTCTGTCTGTGGAGGGACAATACATCACAGTGACATACACAGATGGCTAACTTTTATCACTCCTCTAAACATGGACCCCCTCGAAAATGCGATGACACATCTCAAGGGGCTATCCAAAATAAACAAATTATCATGATCAATATTAATCACAATCAGTACGGCATCTTTAACAGCTGAAAATTAGAGTAGAACTTGTTTTTATTATTGTTGTGATTGTATCAGGTTGCAATAGCAGCAATTGTGTTATTGCTAAATGTTGCTGTTTGTCTCTTAAATAATTTAAATGTATAATAAATGCAAGATGGATAAGTTTAATGACATACTGTCAAACACTCCAGGCAAACCAATAACAAGTAGGTGGTGTACTTCCCACCAGAAAAGTTACATGGTGCACCCTTAAGGACCCTTAACAAAAGTGATACTCGTGGTTCCGTTGTGTGTATATAGTATATCACCCAATCTTACTCAGCCACCTCTTCTCACTGATATTTTCTTATGAGCATTCAGTAAACCTACATAAAATCCAGGTTGGAGAAAAGCTCTATCAGTGCCAAGAGCTGCGCTATGGTCAGTGACATGAAGTTTGGATTTAAGTTGTGTGTGTGTGTGTGTGTGTTTTTTTTTTTTCTCTCATGTATTTCTTTCTCAGGCAGAACAACAATGGTGTCAAATGTAGCTCTGTAAATATAAATATAGGAGAAAAAGCCCAAACATAAAATTGAATTGTATGTAGAGCATGGCCAGCCTGAACATGTTACAATCAGTCTAAAGCAGACAGCCACACTTCAATAAAAATAGCCTTCAAAAACAGAGACAAAGCAGTCCCCAGGCTTGGTCGCTCTAATCAGCTCCTTGTGACCTGCGAGACCCACCGCCCAGCCCTGATGAGCTCCCAGGCCACCACTCTGACCTCCTGTGGCTAACAACTGCTCCAGTGATAGTTCGCCGCACAGTTCCTTTTTTTAACAGTGCGAACTGTGAGATTGTGTGTGTTTGAGAGAGCCAGTGAAGAGCAGCAGCTGTTAAAATATGGGATGTCTGCGTTTGAAAACCTGCCAGTAACGGCTGACGCTACTACCCCCTCCTCCCCCTCACTCTCTACCCGCACCCCGTCGTTTATCCCAGGAGGCCCTACCCAACAGGTTGGGTGGGTTTGCCTAACCGACATACGGGCTGAGTCACCTTGGTCCTGCATTTGCCTTCAGTTCAGTTGTTTTATTTCTCTAGTTAGGTTCTAAAATATGAATGCAGTAGAAAATGTTTACATTGAAACCTGATATCGGTAGCAAAGTACTGAAGTTGTTGGGGGCACTTTTTATGTTGAGTTTAAAATGAAGAGTCCCATATGTCATTACTAGCAGTGTTGGTGTGTCATGTAGTTTAGAGGAACATGTGCGGACTGTGTACATTCAGAGTCTCTGCACACTGGGCCTTAGGGAGCGCTATGTAAACAATAGAATACAGAGGCGTTGGATATGCCCCCTTTGTAACCTTCTGTTTGCTCTGTCGCTCAGGTTGGCTCCGCCGTACATCTATCCTCAGACCTTTGTGCAGCCCAGCCTGGTGCTGCCCACTCAGATCTCCACATCTGTCAGCACCAGCCCTTACCTGGACTACAGCGCGGCATACACCCAGTATGCCCAGGCCGCCTTCGAGCAGCAGTACCCCTACGCTGCCTCTCCTGCTGCTGGTTACCTAGGTTACAGCTATGCCACCAGCCCCACAGCCACAGCTGCTGGGCCAGCGGCCGCCACCACGGCTCCGCCCACCGTCCACCCCAACCTGCCCTCGGCCAGCGGCCCCGCCACAGCCTTCCTATACGCCCCCCAGCAGCACATCCAGCCGGACCGGATGCAGTGATGCTCTGTAGTTGTCACGGATTCAGGGAAAAACAAACAGTTGGACTTTTGCACTAGATCCAAGTGGACCGTGCACTCAAGGCTTCAAAGGCAGAGAATTACTAGGACTGTTCCAGGTTCTGTTTGGGAAGCTTTTTACATATGTCTATGTCACCGCTTCAAAGTGCTTCCAAAGGCTGACGTCACTCTTTTTTATTGTTGTTATTATTATAATTATTAATAATTATTTTTATCATTTCTTGTTATTATATCTGTTATTGTCCAAGTGTACGCTATCCGTGTTTCGCTCAGAGGACATGAACGACCTGGAGTCACTGCTGCTTCAGGACTGACTGTTGGCTCTCAGTGCCCCCAGCATGGAGCATGACCAGAGCTGTGGCACATGCACTCTGAAAAGTCTGTTTTTATTTTGTTTGTTTGTTTTTTTGACTGAGGTCCAAGAAAAACAGATTTTCATCAAAGTAAAGAAGCCTTAAAATGTTGTGTTTTTTTGCCATAGACAACTGTTTTATTAAATACCCCAAGGCAAAGCAAAAATATGGATGTGGATAATCAGTCTATGGCCAACAGGAAGCAGGAATGTGGTGCCCACGATGGAAAAGCTGGCACTAATAGTATAGTTCACGTCCTTATATTTTATACTTGTCCTTCAAAGATTGTCTTTTTTCTTTATTTCAAAGGGACATTCATGTACAGCATTTTCAAATTACTTCATTTATACAGAACATTTACAATATTTATATGTAGGTATTTATAAGAGGTACTAAGTTAAAGTAGTTTTATGGTAACTGTGACTCATTGTGGCACTGATGTCGACTTTCTGCAGATTCACTGTTGTTGAATTCATTGTTCAGTCAAAATGTCATTAGCCCTGATGTACAGCAACTACACTAGTTGCTTATTTGTGGATGGTTGCATCAGAAATCGTAGATATTTTCAATAAATTGCCTTTTACAGTTTCTACAAAAAGCAATAAAAATTAATAAAATACAAATTTTTACTTAATTGTACTTGTCATTTATTGTCGCCAGCATTGTAGATATACAAAAAACTATCCCTGTAAACTGGCCAGTTTTAATTAACCTGATGAAAGTATTATGCCCTTGTTTTAGTATGAATTCAAATGTGTAGTCCATAAACTTCACAAATCATTGTTGTCAAGATACTGATTCTGGGAGTAGTAGCAGTAGTAGTAGTAGTAGTAGTAGTAGTAGTAGTAGTAGTAGTGGTAGTAGTATATATTTGGTTAGTGCAGCCAAAACATGCAATTGCTGTTTGTAGACTTTTCCTCTGGCATCATGTCACTGAACTCCAAATGTGCTGACAATGTACTGATGCAATATCCCAAAACATCTTGTAGATCCACTTTTACAAAACATTTGGAAATCAAAAGCTTCACCTGTGACAAGAATGTCGTTATCCAAACACACACCGCACACCTTACATGTAGGAAAACCTCTTTCATTGTTCAAATTCCAACACGTTATCAGCGTTGTCAGTAGAGTGAACTGCACCATCACTGTTTTCAAAACAACTTTAAACGACTGTTGTTGGGACTATACTGAGAGGAGAGTATGTTTCTTATCACACCCTGGAGATCCTGTGTGGTGGGGGTAAGCAGAAGGGAACGAGAGGCCCAGACTTTATCAAACCACAACACCATTACCACCTGCCACTGCCGCTGTGTTCCTACTGCAAACACTCATATATTCACATGTTTGTTGGCCTTTTTGAGGTCATTTACCATGTAATTTACAAGATTTTTTGTGATACCTACGTAACATAACAGGACACAAAATGTATTTTTATTTCCATTTTTCCATTAACAACTTAACATAAAAAAGTACCCAAGTACAAACACTTAATATATAAGGGGGAACAACATACAATCTATTACAGACAGATGTAACAATATGTACCCTACTACAATTTCCCTTTTATTTATAGTTTTCTTTAGTGTATACTGTATTCCATGTGATTTAAACATATTAGTTAAACTTGTATTTCCTCAAATGAGCTCGGTAGCTTCCCCTGCTGTGTCTCTACATGTCCCATGTTACATCTACAGGCTTTGCTCAGCTCATTTCAAAGATGTGTCACTTGTAAAACTTGCTGTGCCCTAAAGAACAAAACAAAAAAGCCAAGGTTAGTAGAAACAACAACACATCCATTATGGCTTTTGTACTCTTGTTTGACAAAAGATCCTGTAATTTATCCATCCACAAATGATTTACAATACGGCACTGTTTTCAATAGGCTTTCCTGGACCGCTTTGTTTCAGGTGAAATCCATTTAGGCTATGTTTACAATGGAATCAGTGTTTTTTGTTTCCATCTTTTAATAGCTTGAATTTATCCTCTCTAGTTAAAATGGCTAGTATACCAAAGAATGCCAGGACGGGGGTGTGTGGGGGAAAGCTGCTAGTTTCTAGAAATTTCTGCCAGGTACACCAATTATAATTTTATCCACCTAAAGCAGGCACAAGTGCATAAGGTTTACTGTCCTTCCATCATTCAATGGGGCAGTCATAGTGCTGCTACCAGGGACGATGAGGAAATGCACACAGACATGTAGATAGCAATGCAAACTCCATTCAAAGCAAAGGAATTGAATGTGAGCTCAAAAACTGGAGCAAACAGCCCAGAGAAATGGGTCAAATGCAGTGGATAAAATTCTCATAGTTATTATTTCAATGTTATTTGTCATTACATTGATGCATGGGGCTTTCAATTAGATTTTTTTTTACATGTGTTGTCATGTTTTGTCTATTGGGAAATGTTGTTTTACCGTAAGGTGTGACTTTAGCAACATCTTGTTTTAAATGATAATCCAGTGACGGCATGAAGACAAGCTGTAGACAAGAGACTGGCAGCAGTGATGACAAGTTGCTCTCAAATCGCTGAATCATGACACAAAGTGTGAAACTCTGTAGCGTTGGACAGAACTGATGTCCTTGCTGTTTATTTCAGGCTCTGCTCATCTTTTCTGTCACTTTATCTTTCACTATCACACCCCTCTGCCCCTCCTGCCCCCTGCCCCCCTCTCCCTGCCCCAGCAGCTCTGTTCCCACTCACACCTTTATTGACTCAAACTTATCAGCTTGTCATTTACCCCCAACATTAGACAAAGCTTCCTTCACTCCCAAGTTCTATGCTAAAAAAACAGACACTTTTTCACACCCACTCCACTTATTGGTCATTCTCTGAGTGAGTGACAGGGTATTTTAACCAATCACACATCTATGAAGAGGTGACAAAGTAATTCACGTATAAAATGCACAAATTTAGCTTGAACAAATTTTGGTGGACCTATATATAGTTTCCACAATGTTATCTTCCCCAGGGCGGCAGTAGCTCAGCTGGTAAGGCTTGAATCCACTAATCTGAAGGTTGGTTGAGCGGTCAGATCCACTGACCTACAGGTTGGAGGTGTGATTCCAGCTATTACAGATGAATGCTGTCGTTGTGTCCTTGGGCTAAACACTCAACCTGCCTCGCCCCTAGTGTCTGCGTGCACTGGTGCGTGAGTGTGAATGGGCTTGTTGTAAAGCGCTTTCAGTGACTTGAAGGTGGAAAAAGTGCTATATAAAAATGTGACCATGACCATTTACCATCACAGGTAAATACATTTGGTTACTTTAGAGACAAGAGTACAACAGTGGTAAAAACAACAGAATTCTACTATTCAACCAGGGAAGTGAAGTCCCTCTGAGAACATTACATGTACAGAAAAAGAAAATACAAAGTCCACACTGGGCCTTGCAGAGGAGAGCGTCAGTCTGTTGAACGAGGTCACACTGCCCAGCCACCCCTGTACTGCTGAGTCACCTCCAGGTCGTACTTTCACATGCACATACAAAGTGGATCTCACTCCCCAAACAATTTTCACTGCTCTATGCAAACCTGACGTCAAGGGATTCCTCAGAAGAGTCCCACCTTAACCGAGCACAGTACTTACTGTATATACAGCTTATAGAAATACTACACTGATAACAGCAGGATTTTGGCAGTTGGCTTCTGTTGTGGTAGAAATAGGGATTTTGTTATTTATTTGTTTCATTGCATCCAACATAAAGGAAACAAAAGAATATATAGTTTTCCCCTATGTATGGCAGTAGGACATTTTTCATTGTTGTTTACAGACAAGCAAAAACAAACCAGACTCCTCCCACCTGTGTGAATATTGCACTCATACCACAGCTCTAGAATGCAGATAAAATTTGATGGTGCATAAATAAATTGTGCATGTAAATAGGAATATGAAAGCAATGGATTCAAAATAATTACCGTGAAACAAACTCTGGGTCATTATTTGATTAACCTTGTCATATATCTGCAAAATGTCCACCAACATGTACAATTATTCATATTTCTTTTATCTAATATCAAGTAATTACTGCCACAGCATCAAATGGAAATTGTATATCAAAACGTATACAGTGTTACAAGAAATGATGAACCTCAAAATCATGCTAAGCCAGTGTTAGTCATGCACAAAGTTTGAAGTCTTACGTCTGAGTAAAGCCACTTCCACTTGACTGTCGCTGCTGCTCTGCTCTCTGTCAGCATCACAGTGTCAGATAACTCTCACTATATTTACCAAGGTTCTTAAAGCAAATAGCAAATCTCTTTCCATCCCCCCAGGGCCCTGTAATACACAACTGCCACTCTGATAATGGATTTGTCTTCGCAAAGTTACACTCACAACGCACAAGACCCAGTCCCCCAGAACAGGACATAACACATATAACGGCTCTGACCTTTCAGGTATAACTCACACGGATAACAAAGTGTCAGAATAGCTCAACTGCCAAATTGATTGTTCAAGTTGCAGAACCTGAAATATTTCCCAAATTCAACCGGTCTGACCAGGATGTCAAATACAAATCATCGTATTTCGTGTGTAAACCTTCTCTGTTTTTGTTAAAATCGAGTTGTATTCTTGTCCCAAATACCTTCTACACTAAAAATGTTATGATTTGGTGAATATTTTAGGTTTATATGAGCAGAGCGCTTTTACACTATACTACACAAATCAAAAGTAGGTAGTATTATTATTGTTATTATTAAAGTCCCATTTCCCCATTCCATTGTGTTATATCACAAATTCAGAAATTCAGATCTAAATATCTCAAATTCAAACCTAAATATCTCAAAAGTACCCAGAACACAGTTAGAAATTTACCTATAGACCCATTCAAAAATTGGAAACAAAAACATTCCAAATTATGGAATGGATGCAACTGGAGGCAACAGTGAAGCAGAACACAATGGGATTTCAATGGGGAAACTGGGATTAACTTCAGAATATCACAAAATATTAAAAAAAAAAAAAAATCCAGGGAAATTTAACAAATGAAAACCACTCAGACACATGTGTGAGTGATATGAGAGCCTGGTAAAAAAAAAAAAATACAATTGTGTTTTATGCCATTTGTAAATATAAGAAGAGATTATGACAGACATTCCAGATTTTTTTTTTTTTTTAAACATTTGACTGGACAAATCCTTACAGAAAAGACTTAGACTTAGACTTAGACAAACTTTATTGATCCACAAGGGAAATTGTTTTGGGTACAGTAGCTCACTCATCAAATATAATATACAATAGAGCAGTGTTTCCCAACCAGGGGTACAAGTACCCCTAGGGGTACGCAAGCACACTGCAGGAGGTACTTGGCAGTGTCGCTGCCAGGCACAGGGGGAGATTTTTTGGAATTTTAAAATTCTAATTCAAGTAAATTTGAGTTAAAGAAAAGAGAGAAAATGCCTGATAATTAAATTTTCTAATTAAGGAGATGAAATAAAATGATTTTCATTTAATAATCTGTTGTGTCATGTTCTACTTTTGGAGAATTATCAACACATATGAGTGAGGGGGTACTCGAGGTATGACAAAAAGGCTCAGGGGGTACACAAGACAAAAAAGGTTGGGAAACTGTAATAGAGGGTAACAAAAAATAGATGGAATAGCAACTAAAGAGCAATAGACCAGTGTCAGATGAGACATAATTATAAAAATAAAAAATAAAAAAAATAAATGTATATGTACAAATCTGCATTAAATAGAAAAGTAAGAAAAAAAACATTATAAAATACAATGTTAAATAAGATGTCAAATTCCAGCTATATACAAAGGTTGAGCCCACTACAGATTATTTGTGTTTACAGTGTCATAAATTTTACTTTTTTTCCCCATTCTTCTTAACAGAGAAGCAAAAATAATTCATATGTACACCTTGGAAATTCAAATTATTTATTTTTTGTTATAGAACTTTGAAGATTCTGATGACATAGGATTTAAAATGGGATGAAATTGTCTGAATTTGTGAGACAATATTTGAATGCTACTGCAATACCCACAGATATATAAGGTTTAGTATAATCAGGGCGCTGCTCTGTGTCCCATCTGACAGTCTACATGGCTCCCTCACACCTACAGCGTCGCCTGCCTCTTCTGCACTGGTGAGAGTGACACAAGACAGACATGGACCACTAAAATACTTGGAGACACTTAATGCTCTTATCCTTCACATGGGTGGAAATGTCCCACTCAAACTAAATCTTGCAGCTTGCATAGCATTCAGGTTAGACACTCTAGAGCTTATTATTAGCTTATTATTAATACATATTCATTTTGTTCAATTTAACTTTAAGTATTTTAAGATACAGGCTTCTTCCTTTAAGCACAATTGATACTTGGCAGCTTGTCATCAATATTTCCTGGCATAAAGCTAACTTAGACTTAGACAAACTTTATTGATCCACAAGGGAAATTATTTGAACACAGTAGCTCACTCATCACAATATAATATAATAACAATAAATTATAATAATAAATTCTAAATGTGTAACAAAAAAAATAGCAAGAGACAGGTGTCAAATGAGGCATAATTGTGATAAAAGGAGAAATTCAATTTCTCAACTGGACAAAGTTTGTTTGGTCGAAAACGTTTCGCCGCTCATCCGAGAGGCTTTGTCAGCTCTGGTTCTAGTGCTGGTTAGACCCTGTTTATATCTAGCTGGAGGGAGGAGCTCCCTACACTGAAATAGCTCTGAAACTATCTCCACTAATCTGTCTCTTTTGTATTAGGCATAATTATATAACAACATATTATACATATTATATAATATGTACAAGTCAAAATAAAATTTTAAAAAGTAATAAAAATATAAAAACACAGCTAAATACAAGAGACAAGAAAGACAGTGCAGTAATAACTGAAAGCACTTCTCTGTTAGAAGCTCTGTTACTGTTGTTATACTTATTATTATTGTTATTTTACAATCTGAGCCTTCTTTCGGTAATAAAACAAGTCGTTTGACTCACCCATATCACGTTCGTGTCATTTGGAGCTGTTTGAAGAAAGTTATGTTGTAGCGTATCCGTTAGCATTTGTATTCGGGGCATTACTTTGCGGTCTCCAAATAACACAAACTTTAGCACTTTTCAAATCATAGAAGCCCGATGTCTTAATGGAAGATTTCGTTTGAAGCAAAAGTGGCCTGTAATCCGAGGTTTATCCATAGTTTTCAGCTTTGCGTTTCATGTTTGGGTCCCGGAGCAGTCCGCGCATGCGCACTGGCATCCTCATCTACTCGAAACTATGGCTAAATCTCGGATTACAGGCCACTTTTGCTTCAAACGAAATTTTTCATTAAGACATCGGGCTTCTATGATTTGAAAAGTGCTAAAGTTTGTGTTATTTGGAGACCGCAAAGTAATGCCCCGAGCAAATGATACAGCACCATGTTAAGAATACGGGATCATTAGTAGAATAGAACGGCTCAACATAAGTTCTGCGATACTGCTCCAATTGACAGAAAAATGCTATGGGTGAGTAAAACTACTTGTTTTATTGCCGAAAGAAGGCTCAGATTGTAAAAAAACGTTAATTTGCCTTTAATCTGAGCTTTATTTTTCACACAGTCGGAGCAGACGAAGGTGACTTGGTTGGAACTACAACAGGTGAGCAAATTTTTGTGCTTAAAAAAAGTCCCTCACACATAAAATTACAGTCACAAACTAGTCGTTTTTCAGTTAGTCCCTTTCGCCTTGTTGAAAATCCAACACCTAAACAGGACCATAAACGCTCATATTGATCACAGGCTTCTGAAAATGTGTTGATTAAACAGATTTTTTCTTGAGTTTTTACCAAAACTTTGTTAGTATTTTTTATTGCTAAAGTGTGCATTCTGTCACCATGGTAAATAAAGAACTTTCGGCCATAGAACTACTTTGAAATACTTTTTAAAATTGTGATTGAAATGGAATGTATTGATGGAATGTTTTATAGTCACTATCGGTGTTAATGTCTGCTCCCTTTCATTCAATATTTTGTATTGCTATCACACTGATGATGTCTTTTTATACTTTATGAATTAAATAAAACAAACAAACAAACAAACAAATACACCCCTAGCATGATGTCAGTGCAAACCTAGGGTGACTAGATGTCTCTTTTTACTCAGGACAGTCCCAGTTTTGAGCCCTGTGTCCCATGTCCCTGCAGATTTATCCAAAACCATTAATTTGTCCCAGTTTAAGCCAAAAAATGACTACTCTGACACCTGCCAACAGTAAAGGGGGCAATACATAACCATTTGTTTGCTAGAACACACAATACAGTGCTTGAAAATGACCATAAGGCAAAAGAAATGCACTGACAGAAGTCCCTCAGATTACATACTGACCCACAAGTGAGCTGAGAATGGACAATGTCATGCACTCTTTACACAGTTTTATTCATACTAACCATCCCAACCCAGGTGTGTCCCAGTTTAGAATTTTAAAAACCTGGTCACACTATGCAAAGTATCAAAACCCATACCACAAATCACACAATTTTTCCAAGTAATAAAGTAACATTGATGCAAACTGGACATGACAAACCTAAAGTCATAATGTTCATAAAGTCATATTAGTGTTGGCTCAGTTTCTTTTGTAATTTGTGTGAAGGTTTTCAAACGTCACTGTGAACAGGCAGCGGCTGGAGGTGTGAAGACTGTAATTATTTGGCCAGACGGAGCTAAGTAGACATGCAGCCAGGTGGAGAAGGTAGCCCTGGTGATGCTGAAGTGCTGAACAGAGACTATGAGGAGATCTGTGGAAAAACCTGCATGCTCTTGTCTAATGCATAGCTGCGTTTGGGTGTGTTCATCAATGTGCCCATTATTAGCTGATCAACTTCATGTAATATGATCCCAGTTAGGTGTGCCTGCTCATATCAAATGCAAAAATAACTTAAGCGAAAACTTTGCCTCAGCCAGTCGAAAGCAAGCAGTAGATCAAGTGCCACTTTTTGTCACAGTCTGGGTTGTTGAAGTGAAGCATGCCAAGAGTGGGATGGAAACCTACATAAAGTTTTCTGAATAGCAACAAGGCTAAACAAGCTGTAAGCTGCTTCAGTGGTTCTGTCAACACTATATTTTGGTAAACTCTAAAATGAATGATGTCAGTAGCTCAGTTGGTAGAGCATTTGTCCACTGATCTGAAGGTTGGCGATTCGAATCCTGCTTCCACAGCTGAATACTGTGGTTGTGTCCTTTGGCAAGACACTTAACCCACCATGCACCTGTGTCTGGTGTCTGTTGTGTGAATGGGTGAGTGGTAACTTTATCTAAAACACTCTGAGTGCCTTGAAAGTGGGAAAGCGCTATATAAAAATGTGACCATTTATCATGATGTTGTGCAGTAATACAGTGGTTTCAGCAAGTTTTTAAATCCTATGGAATTAAGCTTTATGCTTTGTATGTCCCTAAAATTCAACAGTGATGATCAGGGTAGTTGATAAGTTGTGCAAGGGGCTCTGTGGTACCAGACCCTGGGTCTTAGAGGTCCAGAATTTGACCTTCTTCCTTTCATTTTATATTAAAGAGGCACCAGTGTGAGTTTTGTGTCCTTATTACTGATTGGTAATCCCACATAATCCCACAATTCTCAGTTTCAGTTAATCATTTCAAATGGTTAGCAGAAGAAAATTATGAGGTCCACGGAATCACTATGTAAACTTTATTGTAGAAAGTTCATAATAGACGAGGGTTGGTCCTCCTGTCTCAATTAACCACTTATGATTAATAGCCAACGTGTGTGAATTGTTTGCTCAGGGACACAACAGTATGTTCCTAAATAATGTTTCAACCACAGTTTAACTCAGATTTAGCCAAACTTTATTGATCTACAAGGAAAATGATTTGGACACAGTAGCTCCTATATCATGATAACCTTTAATATTAGAAAAGGTTGTATATGATTTTAACATGCAGAAATATTACTAGTCCTCCTGTTTCTCCATTAAGATGTGAGTTTGTGGTGCCCCGATGATCACTGAAAATAAATAAAACTATTGTTTTGTAAGCAAACCCAGTATTGGTCTTAGCCTCCTGTTTCCCCTGTTCACTTCACCCACCAGGCTAAACCAGTCTGGCAGCGTTGGCATGCATACACAACTCTCACATCAGAGTGGTTTGTTCTGTGTCATTGTGCATTTGAGCAGCTAATGTAGCATGGGTAACACTAGACAGGGAGCCTTCAGGAGGAGGCGAGGATCAGAGAGCTGTAGCCAAAACTACTGTAGATGCGAGGGTCATGAGAGGTCAGGACTGCTCGTCAATCTCACCAACTGTAGATTAGATCAGTGTTATGGGGAACTAATAGTTTCAGATTTTTAAAGAAGGTTTGACTAAATAGTACCGGTATTTGAATAAAATGTATCTTTGATGTAAATTTCACATCTTTAACAATGTTTTGGAGGATTTGGGGCATCATATCAATTAAAACAACTAAATATCAAAGTATGAAATGACAACATACCACTAATAGGAAACAAATGTATTTGCCTAGTACCTGTCTATATTTTAAAACTTCCCCAGATATGAAATTTGCATATATCAACAGCTCTACATTATATCTCTGTGCCATTTGCTATCCTAACCAATAACAAGACAATAAAGACTTTTCCAGGATACACTAGTCATGTACTCATACTGACTTCAAATAAATCACAAAATCAAAAAGTTTTTGGGTCAAAATTGCAGGAAAACCAACAAAAAATATTAGACTGTGAGATTAAAAACATACCATGGGATTTAGATATTGTTACACATTTAGGCAGCTGCTGCTACACACTACAACAGCTATTTTTTTGTTTTGTTGATGATCAAACTTCAAATTAATAGACTGATTTCCGTGTATCCCCAATCCACTCTCTTGTGGACATAAGTTTTGTTTTATGTTTCTCTGCTTCTGTGTGGGTTGCTCAGATGTAAAGTAGCTGTCTGCTGGTTCGGTGCCAGTTTCCTTATCTCGGCATAACATGCTCCTATTAACCAGAAGGGCGTCCAGCTAGACCGCAGATGCAGCAGGCAGCGGTCCCTGAGGGGGGATGGGGTGCAACAGGTTGAGTTTTGTAGAGGGACCCTGTGCTGACAGCCAGAGACAGCTGAACTTCCTGCCTCTGCTGGACCAGTATAACCACAAACTGACAATATGGAGACTGCCCTGTGGTGCTAACTTGTCTGAACACCTATAAAACTCTTTTCCTTGCACTGAGTAAAGACAATTATTTCTTCTTTATCTAATGTATGTACAGTATTGCTAATTAAAACACAATAAAGCAATAGTCACGTTCTCACATACGCCATGATGGATGGTACAACAGGTGTAGAAAGTGCAGGACAGGCAGTAAACCTTTTGTCCCTGGTTTGCCCTATGTACTTTTGAGCTGTCAACGGCAACAGATGACAACATTAGTCAAAAAAACAATTATGGAGTATGGTGAACCCACATATGGCTACATCTAAATCACAGTGCTATACACCCTTAAAATATTATGTCATCAGGGTCTTCAAAAGTCCAGATTGGAGGTAAAATGAAGCAGACCGTAACACATTTTCAACTGACATCATATCAAAGTGATAATGGCAACAAAAATAAGCAACAATCTTGAATTTCCAGGGTAGAAATATCCGCTTTCCTATTACAAAGAAGGAAAGATAAAACATGTATGTATTTATGTAATTGTAGCCCCACGAGGTATTTTTGAAGGGGGTCTACTTTCTACAATTTAAATGACATGTTTACAAACTCTTATAGGGTCTATAGGTGAGACAGTTGTTCATACGGATGACTTAAGGGGCTTTTGAGAGGCTGCTGATGTAATAGTGGGCGGTTACTTGAGGAGCAGTGGAGACAGGAATAAATCACATTCAACACTCCCAACGATGACATGCAGCTGTTGGATTGTTAATATGTCTTGAGAGGAACCAGGGAGTTTGTCTTTCTGGCACTACTGAGCCCCATCTTTGAAACTTATCTAGTCATGTGCTTTTTCTTTGCAAGAAAGTTGTCTAGATTTCTTAAAGTGTAGAGAAAAAAAACATCCTAGTGGCCGTGATAGACTAGAGGAGTAGTTCCCAGCCTTTTCTCCCAGCAGCCTTTATTTTACCGGTGAATACATTAGCAACCCTAACATCCTTCTACCTGATAAGCTACTGTCTAGTATAATATATAATAATTGTCTGGTTAATAAACATGTTATGGCACAGTAATAATTATAAAGTACTACATAAAGTTAGGATTGCAATACCTTCATTAAGATGAATCTATTTTGGAGCCCTTTCTAAGAACCCTTGGTTGGGAATGACTAGAATAGAGAGTAGTACTAAAGTGATGAATGAACTAATTATACAACTGTGGAACTGAACTTATACTCAGCTTCAAAATATTTCCATTTAACAAAGTAGACATGAACTACTTGCAATTTGTAATGCAATACATCAAGAGGTGGAGGTTAAATGCTAAACCAAACAGTCTAATATGAATGCATGCAGACAGCTGTGTCTCTATGGAGTTATAGCAACAGCATCTGTCAGACTTGAAGACAACTGCCTGTGGCGCTAGAGGAAAGTACAAAACACACACGCTCTCCTCTTATCAAAATCATACTAAAGATATGATCTGCGCCAAGTGCTGTCTATATAAAGTCTGGAGTCTTTTAAACAATCAGACCAAAAGTGTATGTGCAAAACCATGTGTCAAAACTTTAGGCAATTATCCTCAAACTACCTCCAATGATCCAAGGCATCTCCTTTTAGCAGAGGGCCAAGTGTGGCGCCTATCCTTCTATCTGCCAAAAGCTCTTACCAAAACTGAGAAGAGATTATCAAATTAGGCAAAAAGAGGCATCTTCAAACAAGCTGTAGATTTGTTCCCAGATATAAATTCAAATGCAAAATCCATCTTTGGGGATATTCTTGGATCAGGGAGGTTGGGGCTTATATATATATATATATCTCAATGGAATATACAAAGGAACTCCCCTCATAATCTTTTATTGCGCTGTTTCTCTTGGTAGTTCCCTCGGACTTCTCCTATTTTAGTATGTTCATCCCAACATTATTTAGATAGAGAGATGGAGAGATCGCTAGAAAGCAAGAGAGAGAGAGAGAGAGAGAGAGAGAGAGAGAGTGGTTGCTAAGCTCTCTCAAAACATAGTGCGATGTACTCCATCCTAAGGGGGCTGCAAAGGATTGTCCAGGCGGATCCACTCTCAACTCTTTATAAGGACTGGAGAAAAAAGCTGTGCTCACTCTATATTTAGACTCACTTTATTCAGACTGGAGTTTTCTCTCACTCCGTGCTCTGCTGCTGCTGTTAGGGGTCTCTCAACAGAACCATGTGGGCGGCCGTCCAGCTCTTCAGTACAGTGAGGGGAGGATGATAATGATCTGGCGATAGTAAGAGCAGAGGAAAGATGAGAGAAAGAGTGAGAAGTACTGAGCGAGTGTCATTGAACAGCAATTTTGCTTAAAGCTTAGTTGACTAAAATGTTACCGATGCACTAATATAAGTCTTCAATTAAACAATGGTGGTGATTTTGTAAAATATTTTGATAGACTAATAGACACAATAGCCAGGTAATAGTTATAACAACATTTACTTTTTTAATGGGCCCATATTACACTATTTTCTGATCTATGTTATAATCTTGTTTCCTCATCAAATATATACCTGGAGTTTTGATTTGTTTCATTCACATGTTTAACACTCAAATCCTGCATATTTAGACGTTCTATTCTCAAACAGAAAACACCCTGTTCCACCTTTAATGTCATGTGGTAATACAGGAAGTGCTCCACTCTGTTTTTAAACTCCATACACCCTCACAAGAATTATTTTGATCATTTCAGACCTAGAATTTCCCATCTCTACTAAAAAAAAGGTAAAACGTAGCTGTTAACTCGAAAACAACCTCAACATGACATCACAATGTGGAACAGAACATTTTGAGCTTTGGAGATGTAGACAGATTGATAATAAAGGGTTACTCAAACATGTGTGAATGAAACACAACTCCAGGTATGTTTTTGGGGACGTACAACATTATAACATGGCTTAATAATAATAATAATAATAATAATAGACAACAGTGATAGATATTCCTGGAAGAGTGCTGGTGGAACAAGCCCAAACAAACAAAAAAAAAAGCCCAAAAAAGTTTGAATGGCTGCCATCTCTTATCAAATGGTCATATTTACGTAAAAAAAATTTGACTGAAACTATTGTATTCTATGTAAACCGCATGGGGATGTGGTGGACAACTGGTGTTAGATTGCCTGGTTTACACCTGACCATATCACAAGTGATATATGGTCTGGAAGCCATCGAAATATCTCGTAGCGGAGGTGTGGTTTACGATCGCCAACGGCCGTTTATTGGGCGTTACGAATGTCTATCATTTGGCGTATACGTAGCCCATAGCCAATCATGTCAGTTGTCAGTTCAAACTACAAGCTTCCGTTTGTCACGTAGTACGCGTCACCGTTTTGCCACCCCTACCCGCTCTCTGATTGGCTCCCAGAATCGGGAGAGCTCGCTTGCCATAGTTGCCAGGCTGTGTTTCACATCGGAACGAACGAAAGCAGCCTGGGATTTCCCAGGTTAGGTATTAGAGCAAGCTGCAGCAGATTGTTTTTTATTATTTCTAGGCTTGTCACAATAACACATTTTGAAATATGATATACCGCTGAAGTAAATATAGACAATAAACGATTATATTGAAGCTAAGCCACTGACACAATAACCCAAAAGCAGATTTAAACCACAAAAACTATTCTAAAGCTACAATATTGTTAAAAAAAAAACATCAACTGCAATAAATAACTAGCAGAACTAGTCATAAATGTTAATTCAATCTTCTATGGCTTAAATCTTATTGTATAGCCAAAAAATAAAACATCTCCCAGTAGTGAAAAGAAAAAGTACAGACCATAAATACTGACGCCCAAAAAAATATTGTTCCAAATATTGAAGTCGATATAGTATAATTATCGTGACAAGCCTAATTATTTGTAAGATGTAATAGCAATAACAAAGTCTCCATCTGTCCCACTTACCACTGTGTCTGTTTCTCTTTAACATGTACAGTAATATGCACATATTTAAGAGCTCTGCATAGGTGTTCTAATTGTGCTATCAATCCTTATCTCCAAAGTCAAACATATTTCACAAGAGCTTTGACCTCTGTGTCCAAATTTACAGCCAATGACACACTGCATTCTTATCCACCTTTTCTGCCTCTCCATCTTATCTGTCCAGTGAAGGCCACGTGATTCAACAAAGTGTCCAAAGATAGTTTACAGGATAGTGCTACTGTTACCAGGGCAGTCCAGCTAAACAAATGTTTCTAAATCTTGATTTGATTTGGGAAAAGATGTTATGCAATATTCTGCATGTTCCAATACAAATATATGGTCTCTGTTAATACAATGTTTAGTCTAGTCACTAGTTTTACCTACAAAGATGGATATCCTGGCTTCAAATAACACAGTCAATCAGAGAAACAATGACTCCAGTGTTTCTAAAACAGCTTTTCCTTTCTTTTTTTGTCATTTGTTTATAAAGTAAAGTCTGTCATGCTATCTTTGCAGCCCAATTTCTGTATTACCATTGAATGTATATCTTATCACAAAGGCCTGAAGACACAAAAAGGGACCTGCAGAAACATGTGGTGACCTTGGTGGTGAGCAGACAGGTGAGGTGGGCAGAGAAAAAAAGCATGTCGATTTGCATAGGAGCTGCAGAGTTGGGAAGGAGCAAAAGAAGAGCTTCAACTGCCATGCAAATGAGAAGCAAATGGGATTCAAAGAGTCGGATTACAGCAGGGTATTTATTTACAATGTCTCCTTGGTCATTTTTGTTGGAAAATTAATGGTGGTAAAAATACTATACATAAACAAAATAGGGAAATTATGTTATTTGTTCACGTAAATTATCTTAAACAAATTACTATAGTCAGGTTTTGATTTTTATTTTCTCTTGACTATTATTTTCTAAGTATAATGAGTTAAAAATTCAACAGCATGTATTACTGAAAATTGTTAATTAGTAATTCCAAGAGGCTTATGCAGGGTGCATTATGCTGTACGTTATGTCAGTGTGGTTTTCAAAGTGACAACAGCACTGTTGGACAGACCATGACATCAGAAGAGGACACAGCCCTGAGGACAAAGGCTTTCTGTGGAGAACGAGTGACTAGGCGTGGTCTGGGAGGACAGAGGATCTTCTCAGCAGCTGTCCCAACCTCTGGACATTTCAAAACCACAAAGGCAATGGAATGGATGAAAAATTTTGATTTTATTTCATAAACTTGACCCATCCGTGTCCCCAGATAAGAGGTGAATAATCATCAATCATTTATGATTGGTTTATTCTAAATTACAAAAAAGATGGTCAAGTTGTTTAGATAATAATTTGGTGTTCTGGTTCTCAAGATGATATCCAATCATCAGAATGAGCCTCACATTTGTCACTTATTTGGGTTCCAGATGGTTTACAACTAAAAGGACCTAAACAAGAGCAACTGCAGCCAGTCATGAATCTGTGCTTGTGCAGCCTCTGCAGCTCAATGAGTGAATTCTGGCGTGTCTGAGCTTTCACCTGAGGCATGGTCTGTCCATGAGAAAAACATGTATGTCTGTTCTGTGCACTGGCAGCCGCAAGTTAGGACAGTAGTATCTTTTTAATCATACATACATTATTTTCATATATTAATACTTTAGAATATTATTATTTTGCAAAATTACAAACCCCGTAAATGTACAAAAAAGTGGCATGTGCATCTAAAGCATAAAGGCTGACAGAACACAATAATGTGAAGACCCTCCAGCTGAGGAACGCAGCGTGGAGGTGGTGTAGGAGGAGAACCGGAGCTCATACAAAACCGACAAAACAAAGAGCCAATGGAGAGAGAGGTTTGTGCAGTGTTCTCGTGTAAACACGTTTCTGTCCGCGCATGGTCTGCCTACACCATGGTAGTCCCGTATTCTGAATCATCTCAGTTTATAAACATGCTGTGTAGAATGGTAAGACATCCCGTGGACTCAGCCTACTGACATTTATTGAAATACAGAAAAAGTAACCTAACCTATAAAGATACTCGCCACACCCTTGAAGTTGAACTGCCAAAAGGCCTGGAGACACCTGGACCATAGACCTGCTCAGAGGATCAGTCTCCAGCGCATAACGGGATGTGCAAACAGATGATGAGCATCACTGAACATGTATGAGCTAAGTGCATACAAAACCCACCTGCCCTGAGTACAGCTCCAGAGACAACAAACCCAACAAAGGCGAGTGTGCTGCTCCCAGCCTGGAGGGGCCGCGCTGCTCCATTCAGCAGCGTTTACCTGGGAGCACTATTCAATAGGCCTGCGCTATTAAAAGCTTTTATACACAAGGTAGTCCATTATTTGTGTGCATGTTTAATCTGGTGATATGGGGTTTTCTGTCTCACAGGAGGAGTCCTGAACAACACCACATGAATGAATATCGGTCATTAATGCATCGCAACAGAAGCTGAACACACAAACCGTGTTGTAGTGGTCAATGATGAGTTACCATGTCCAGAGATCCCCTCCCAAGTAAATAGCCTATTAGGCTACAAAAAATGTAAAAGAATAAATAAATAAAAGTATATTATTTGTAAAGTAGGCCTTATTGATTTATATATTGTGGAAACTAAAATTGTGCACACAATATTTTAATGTAGCGGATCTTTATCAGGCTTAAGATATGCTGCCCTCTAGTTGTGAATTGATGCCACAACACCTCTACCACAATTGAAGGTCTGAATTAGAAAGAAAGAAAGAAAGCAAGCTATGCCTTTATTAGTCCCACAGTGGGGAAATTCCAGTTCTGCATTTATCCCATCCTGTTATCAGGAGCAGTGAGCAGCACATTACTGCGCCCGGGGACCATCTCCATGATCTTCTTGCTTCGGCTTGGTCAGGACCAAAGCTGGAGGTACCTATGGTGCATGTTTTGGGTTGGTGGGGGAAACCGGAGTGCCCGGAGGAAACCCACCCAGACACGGGGAGAACATGCAAACTCCACACAGAAAGGCTCGGGTGACCCGGGGATCGAACCCAGACCATGCATGCAAACTCCACACTTATGACAAAACATTAAAAGATTTAAAGATTTACTTTAGTTTTTAGTACCCGTCAAATTTGATTCCTAAACAGAAAATTAAATCCAATGATGAAGTGTGCACTGCTTAGCCTTATTTATATTAGGTTAGATGAAGGCGGATACTACTCTATCACAAAAAAACACAGTCTTTATTAAATGGCACATCTTTCATAGGACAATGAGAAACAATGAGAAAATCATAATCAACAAACAAATAGAAAAGGAAAATACAAATAGGTCTCTGCTTGTGGACATCATTAATGGGTTCTGTTTACTGATCACAAAACAACACTCATTAGTCTCTTGTTTTGTTCATCATGGAATCAAGTCACCACTCACAGACATGAGCTTTTTATCCATCAAGTAATTTCAAGATGCTTTCTCGCTCCTTCAGTGCCTTCCAGGCTTGGTCTTTCTCCTTCTTACTTGGAGTGCGTTTCTTTTGCCGAGCTGCCATGATTCGCCGAAATGCCTCCATGACCTCATTGTCCGCTACTCTTACTCGCTGCCTCAGCTCCTGTTTGCGCATCTCCTCCTTTGCTAACCTAGAATTAATAAAAAAATAAAGAGCAATATAATTACTTTAAATTCTGATGTGTCAAATGTGTTCATAGAATCAGACAAAATTGAGAAAGCACATAGAGGCTGTTCATGTTAATGAATCTGGGATTATTGCATGGGAACGTTTACTTTGATTATAGAGTCAAAGTGTTATTTTTCTTTTAACACAGTAACACAAACAACCCATCAGTCACCAGCTGTGCCCATGTGTAAAACGGTTTGTTTTTTGTTTTTAAATGCGTGAAAAGTCCCTCAGTCGTCCAGGTAGAATCCAGGCCAGAATCCAGGCCAGAGCTGACGAAGCCTCTCGGATGAGCGGCAAAACGTTTTCAACCAAACAAACTTTGTCCAGTTGACAAACTGAACTTCTCCTTTGATCTTGTTTTTAAATGAAAACCTTTGAAGACACAGCTGACAGCAATACCTACCGAAGCAACTCCTGTTTGCGCGCTCTGTTGTGAGCACTCAAAGCCTTGAGCTCAGTCTGTCTCTTCTGGAGCTCAGCCAGGACCTCGTCCTCAGAGTCTCCCGCAGGACCTGGTCTCTCCTCTGAGTCCAGCAGTCCCTGGGCCACCAGCTCCTCTTTGATCCTGGCCTCCAGTGAACGTGTGTGGGGCACACTGCACACAACCACAAGACTTTAGTTCCAATTTTTGTTCTTGCTCATCAGTGGTGGATTCTCACCATATGATTTACCCTGTTTACAGACTAAAGAGTTTTGACATCCTAGATTGTCTTAATTAAAAAGGATACTCCTGCACAAACTGCATATTTTTTAACATATAATATATATAATACATATAATATATAACATATATATATAACATAACAATATAACAACATATCATTTTGTATGAGCTCACCTGAAAGCTTTCCCTTGACTCCGAGGAGAAGTTCCCGCCCCATCATTAGCATCCTTGCCAGTAATGTCTGGGATGGGGGAATCCTCCATAGGGGATATAATGTTCTCCTAAAATAATCACAGGCTTGTTTGATCATGTTTTCCAAAATACAGTTTTAGAAGTGCATGTAATGACTTTACCTCGACGAGAGCCTGTAGAAGACGCTGTGTCAGAGGGCCAAAAGGACAGCCATCTTCAGGGGATTCATGCTGGGATTCAGACTTTTTTAGCAGCGAGTCAACATCTAAACAAATCAATAAGAAAAAAAAAAGGAATAGACTAGTCAATAACACACAACTGAAATGATAAAAACGTTCTCAGTCACTGTAAGTTTGTTTTACCCTTTGCATCAAGCTCAGACAGCGGTCCTCCCAGCATGTTTTTCTTTTTGTCATTGGCTCGTGCTCCTTCTCTCTGCTCCTCCAACAGATCCTCCTGAGCCCATCGCTGAGAATAGTGTTTTCCTAGGGCAGGAATCTAAACAGAAAATTCACAATGCTAAAGTAACACAAAAACTGAGAATTAATATGATCATTGTATAATTCTATGCCTTACTTTGAAATACTCTGCTTCGTCCTCTGGCGGTTTTAAAAGTTCCTCCAACAGTCTGATCTCTTCATTTGTTATATCAGCACAATAAGGCTCGACTGATGCCCAGAATCTATAAATAATGGCTTGATCACTGGAAGTCACTTTTAAGCAAACAAACCCTGTGTGAGCGTGGTATACCTGTTAGGGGCATCATTTTTGGGTACACGAGGAATGTCCTGTGGCTCTTCCGTGAACTCATACTCTTGAACCTTGGGCTGGATGTTTTTAGACTTGGGTCGACCTGGTCCAGGACCTGGTGCATGACTTCCTTTGCCATCCAACTTCTGCTTCTTTGGTTTATGGCGAGATGTGGCAGCAGGATCTAGGTCTTTACCAATCTTCAGAAACCGCTTGTCTCCTTTTTTGTCCTGCCAGTCTGTAAGGATCTGCAATACAGTGAGACAAGATCAATACCATACTTGTGAATACAGGGCTTCTTCTGTAAATAGTTAATGTCTGTGAGAGTAGACTACTGTAACTATAAATGTGCAAAAGGTTAAAAGGACCAAAATTGTGGAGTAGATCCTACCTGTCTCTGTTCTTCCAAAGCTCGGAGGCGACGGCTGGCTGAGGACAGGAGAGTCTCCAACTCCAGCTGCAGAGTGTCCAATTCTTCAATCCCGATACCATCATCCTCTGAGCGGCCGAGCACAGCCGTGTAGCGAGGACAAACCTTCACGTGCTCCACGGGCTTGAAGTCATAGTACTTGAGTGGGGGGCAGTCCTTGAGTTCACTCATGATGCAGACCGGCAGGCATAGGATGAGCAACAACACCTATGTGATCTGAATGGGACAAAGGTCAAATAATAGTCAATAATGTTAATCATGTGAAAATGATGATCCTATGACCACACACCCACATTCACGCACGCACGTAAACTCACGTACACGCCATTACTGCAGTGAGGGGCCACTCGGCCCCTAACCGCAACAAAGGCTTCTTATTCTTATATATGGCGCTATAATAGCCACAATGAAAGTATCACTAGTTTGCGAACCATATTCAATATGACAGTTATAAACTAGTAATAAAAGGGAAAACAATGTAATTTATAAATGTTAAGGAGAAACGATTTTACCGTCAGTGGATGGCGTCCATGATGGAATAAACCATTCCACTCATGAAGGGGGTCAAATATTTCTTTAAAGAGATATTTCGTTTAAATATAAAAATGAAAAGACAAACGACATAAAGATACAGTAAAGCACACATATAACCATTCAAAACAATAATTTTAACAGAAAAATTATTAAATCTATAAGAATGATAACACTTGATATGATATAACCGGAACAAACCATTAGGCTGTGCATTGCTGAAAAGGAAACAATGTTGCTTTTCAGTCAGTAACTCCACAATCACTTGCACCGTGTCTTTTAATGTACTCTTTTCCATAAATGGATGGTGTGGTCTATTTGCTGATATAGAACTATAGCTTGTGGTTGCTTTGTTTTGTACGCCGGGTACACTGTCTGGGCGGAGTGAAAATTGAAATACGAGGCAAATCGCTTCTTCAGACGAGTAGCGAAAAAAAACAAACGCACCCACGACGTAGGATTTACGGAAGAGGAGTCCCAGGCGTGGCAGTAGAACTTCCGTCTTCTACAGCTGCAAAATGGTAATGTATATCCACTACCTGCTCGTTTTCTCAATTTTTTTTATAGTTATACAGATCTTTCATAGCTGACTGTAAATTGTGAACAGCACCGTGTTGCTGCTTGGGAGGTTTTTAGGTGAGGTTGGGCGGTGATTGGCATCCCTGACTTGCACAGGAGCTCTCTGATGTTACAGTTGTCTTTCACTTACTCTTATGGAAGCATCTACACAGCTTTTCGTGATACATTTTAGCAGTGATGCTCAGATACTTCTAACATCTTTTGTTGTTATTCAAATAAGCAAGGAATGATGTTTGCAATTTATTCAATTAAAACCTTGTTAATAATATATGTGTAAACCCGTGTGCTTATAACCATGCATGTACCTGTCTAAAAAGGTTAGAAAGGGTATAAGATCGAATGGAACAGGTCAGAATAAATTGCTTTATGTGGCCATTTTACAAATTAAAATGTTTTAGAAATATATCCAAACAATTGAATATAAATCTATTGTAAAACTTGAAATACATGGACACTATTGATTGCTGTGTTTTGTGCAGACGGCGACTCTGCGTCCGTACTTGAATGCTGTGAGGGCCACTCTGCAGGCGGCCCTTTGCTTGGAGAACTTCTCTTCTCAGGTGGTGGAGCGCCACAACAAGCCTGAAGTGGAAGTCAGGTATGCCTCTCTAAGCACGCTCTTGTAGACCCCGTGGTTTGAGGCTGCTTGTAGAATAGCCTTGATGCATGTACAGACCTGTCCAAACTTGTGCAAGGAGTTTTAAAATATGATCCAAGTATGGGCAGAATACAGCGAGCAGATGTCATCCAGGGCAGTAAAACTCCATCTAATCTTACCCATAATTGCAGTTTTATTGTTTTTATATATGGAGCAAACATTATATCAGCATCAGTGAAGAAAGACAGCTCATCATTTTATGGCAAAAAGAGAAATTCACTTTGTCAACTGGACAAAGTTTATTTGGTCGAAGACATTTCGCAGCACATCCAAGCTACTTCTTCAGTTCTGATCAGTTCTAATCATTTTAGTAAATTTATCTTGTGATGCCTGATACTATTATTTATTTTTTTTGTTCTGACAATAGGAGCAGTAAGGAACTTTTACTCCAACCTGTAGTGATCAGCCGTAATGATAAGGAGAAGGTTCTTGTAGAAGGATCTATTAATTCTGTCCGAGTCAGCATTGCTGTCAAACAGGTAACTACATCTAGGTCCATACTTGTAAGCTTAATATCTATGTAAAATTTGCAATCTAACAATTATTCTGCCCCATCTGTTAGGCTGATGAGATTGAGAAGATCCTTTGCCATAAATTCATGCGCTTCATGATGATGAGAGCAGAAAACTTTTTTATTCTTCGGAGGAAGCCAGTTGAGGTAATGTATGAGGAAGTGAAATCTACTGAGCACAAATAATTTATTAATAATTGTTTGTACCTCTTTATATGCCTTTCAGGGGTATGACATCAGCTTTTTGATCACCAACTTCCACACAGAGCAGATGTACAAGCACAAGTTGGTGGACTTTGTCATCCACTTTATGGAGGAGATTGACAAGGAGATCAGTGAGATGAAACTGTCAGTCAATGCTCGAGCTCGTATTGTTGCAGAGGAATTCCTAAAGAATGTAAGATATTGTATTTGTAATATTTTATTAAAAACAAAGAATGGCCTGTACTTTTAGTTGTTACTATTTATATTCTTATAATCACAAAAGGAAAAAAGCAGCTGCAGAGGCAGTGCTTTCTACTGATTTGTGACATTAAGCAAAAACAAATATTTTTGATCTGGTTAATATTTTTGATATCTTGAAAAATATGAACACTTTTTATTTATGAAATAAACTAAATGTGCACTACTGGGCAGAGCTGTAGAAGGTCCACAGTCCATCACTAGAACAGATCTGGGCATGAAATCTGTTCAGAATGCTCTGCAAACCCTGTTCACTTTGTTCCTTTAATTTTTTTTATTTTTTATTTTATGTGGCCTTTCATTAACAATACTATTTTTTTCTGCTTCCCCTCAGTTCTGAAGTTGCCATTTTCAAATGAACCTACCGTATCTGTAGGATGTACAAGGGGCCAAATCTACAAAGGAATGGAGAAGTGCAATGGACAAGGGCCAATCGGTCAGGATATGAGAGGAAAACGACCCACCTGGCAATTACCAAAATTAGTTTCAGTCTCCAGCAGTTTCCTGTACACATGAATATCACTGACTGTATATAATGAAATCTTTAGTTGTTTCATTTTCTGCTACTTAGAACAAATCCCCAAATTAAAGGCGGGTCCTTAAAAGTATTAAAGTTGATAGTCATGTTTACAGGGTTGTTGAGGCTATGTACATTGAACATTGCCAGGTTTTTGTATTTTGTCTATTTCACCATTATTGTCTTGTTCAAAATATGTCAACATGAAAGAATATGTGCAGTTGTTGTCAAAGAACATTACTGCTATCTGGTAAAAACTTGTAAGAGATTTATGATTGAAAATAAAAGTCAACTGTTTTTATATTTTGACTGTAATAATAGAAACATCTTCTCTTAGGTGTGTGAAAACCATGTGTTCACAGGAAGGCTGAGCTACGAGTCATTTAATGTATTCCCAGGACAGTTGTGTTGCTTTTCTTAGTTTGGATTATACTAGTACATGTCTGTAGTTAGCAGAATTTGTGGTGTGGTTTTATAAATATAGCAAAATGAAGTAATAATTTTAAATATTTTGAACATGAGGAATGGCCATATTTATCGATTACTGTATATAATGTAAAATGAATTGTATAAAAATAATCTTTATTCCTTCAGAGTGCAGGTACAGTGTACTGTACATGGGTTTACTATTAATACTTAAAATTCATTCACAAACAATGACAATGGAATTTAGTTTAATAAAATACACATGTAATACTAAGTCACTGTAAAAAACAGTGTTAATGATTGGTTGAAACACTACACTGATTTAAAAGCAGGTCAGACCTCGAAATTGCAGTCACAATTAACATGTGGCAGTAAAGTGACACGTATCATTTTAAACTCCAGAGAGTAGCTTAAAGCCTTGTTTCTACAAAGACAAGTTATGGATATATTAATCTTTGCTGAGCACCACAAGTAGTATATAAATATGAACACTGAGGATCTAACACTGCTACTGTGCAGGGCTCTCCTAAAATGACCTACAGCTCAATATAGAAGATGCAATGGTGGAGGAGGCACATCAATAGACTTCACCACTACGAGGAGGCAGTGCAGTGAAAATGACAAAGGTCCAGTGTAGAGAAGCAGACAGATGGCATCAGAAGTGAGGAGGGACGGTCTGCAGTGCATCCTCCGTTGTACGGTGGATGTTCACATTCTACAAAGAAAGCCACATGTTTATTTTATGCTCTTCATGTGCAATAACTGTAGGGGCATAGAAACATTCTAGAAATATAGTGGCATTTACATAAACCACCAAATTTGCTTTTGTGGGCTAGACAAGTACACAGCTGTATTATGGCAGATGTCAGAGATGGTGGGTGTTCATAAATGAAGTGCACTGTTCCACCTCATGAATGAGGGTGCTTTACTGCTTCATAGTGCTCATGCATGCAGGAGGCACACAGAGGACAAAAGAATATGTCAGCCTGTCTACAATAAACATAATAAAGGGATAATGTTTATAACTTGACCCAAAAAAAATGGACAAGGAATCATGATTATATCACTGTTGACTGTTGTTTATTTAGACCAACACAAACATGTAATTTGACTAGTGATAGGACTAAGAGCTTCATATACAGACTTGCACTTGGAGATGTGCTCAGAATAACACGTTGTGCAAGGTTGAAAAGTTAACATTATGGAAATAAAAATGAACAGACAGGTGTTACATGCGCGTTTAGATTATGAGAACCTCAGTGGGAGCATATACATATTTTAGCAAGAAAAGGACATTTCATTTTCATCAGTTTCATTATGTATGTTATCTTTGAGGTTCCAGGGATAAAACTACACTTGACACAAAAACGGTGTCACTATTTGACTAAAAAAAATCAACTGGATTCCAGTTAACTACAGCCATCATCACAGCTTTAATAAGAAAATCAATGTTCACAGCGTCGCTCAGTCTGGCAGGTGCATTGTGCGTCTGATTGCTTTAGTGAGTGTTATGGGGGAAATGGGGGGGTGGGGTACGGCCTCATTGATGAGCTGGTACTGTTAGCAAAGCCTCCTCTGACAGCCGCCATACGTCTACGTTCTGTTTGACATAATAAAGACACATCACATAATTATACACAGCACAGGCTGGGCCTTTCTCTGGAAAAGAAAACGTTTAAGCACAGACATTTTTATAACATTTTGTTTTTCAGAGCTTGTGTCACCAATTATGAAGACCAGAGGCCTATACTACGAAGCTGGCTGAACTGATTCTCTTATGCAGACAGACTAACCCAGACATGAGGATAAGTTATAGTACAAAGCTGATTCACAACTTGCTCTGTCAATCCCAGAGGCGGAGTCAATGCAAGTTGACGAAGTACAACAATAGAGAATGAACACACTCTCTCTACACACTGGCCACTTGTTCAGCTCACAGCATCAGCTCTTATTGGTCAAAGTCTTCTCATCTTATTTGGGAACTTAACCTGGTCTGGAGCAGGTTATGAGTTCAGGGCATGTTGCTATAGAGATTTACCCCAATAGAAAGTAATCCATCTTCATAATAACCCTGAAGTTACCTCTAATACATATTTAGAATAGAATAGAATAGAATAGTCTTTATTGTCATTATGTTAGGTAAAAACACAACGAAATTGGGATACATACTACAGGCCTTAGGCCCTACTACAGTTACTAAATAAAATAAAGCATGTTCTATTGGGTTTATTTAATCAAAATGTGCATGCAGTTGTTTGACCTACCTCTGGTTTCTCTCGATGTGTGTCAACAGCATCCACATTTAAGCAGATAGACTCAACTTTACAACCTAAAAAAACATTTAAAGGCCATTATGTACAAGAGGTAAGAACCGTAGAGCACCACTCATAATAATAGTGCTGAATAACATTCCTACCATAGGCCACTGGAGTCAGCTTGAGCACAGTATGCAATGAGCATTTGAGGTACGGCAATTCTTCTGTAGAAACAATCACTAATAGCTTTAGAAATTAAACACTAACAATACATGAAATAAATGGAAATAAAATAGAAATGGAGTAAGCTTTTTGACAAATAAACATGCATCATGAACACATAAAAATTAGTATGCATGCTGTGTAAGAGGGAGTACAGAAGTATCACAAATAAGTTTTCAAAGTTATTTTATATGGGTAACAATCTGAGAATCAATATGGGGCACCTGCAGTCTTGTCCAGGAAATAGGCCAACAGGCAGCGCATCACAGCCTGGTGGCAGATGACCAGAATGTTCTCCTGCCTCTCCAGCTCCATGATGACTGGCTCCAACCGCTGCACTAGGTCTTCATAAGACTAAATACAAACAAAACCCCAACACGATTACTAAAAAAGTAACAAAGGAAACCAACAAATGAGTCTACTCCAAAACTAGTATCACAGAAAGCTTTAAGGGGTTCGTGAGTGAGTGACATATCATCCGGGTGTGTAAAATGTATTAAGCCTTGGAACAGCCCAGAGGGAAGTCTGCCAATAAACCAAGTATTGTGTTCAAAATCTCAAAAGCCTGATGCTCATAGCGGAATGTAAGAGTCCAGGGTTCATCATGAGACTTTTTTTTCCCTCAAAGCACCTCATACACACAGGAACAGCACCACAGCAGTACAACAGTGTTTTGTGAGACTGAATGCTCTCAGTACTGACCTCTCCCTTTGGGTAGCGATAGCGGTACTTGTCCTGGTCTCTCAGAGCAAACTCCAGAGGGTAGTTCTCTTGGATTTCTTCATACATTAACTCTTCACACACACCCTAAAATCACATCACACTTATGTTGAACATAGAGAAAACATTTTATTTCATGTTCAAACCAGACAGGTGCTTTGACATAATTACATTTGAATCATAGACTGTATATATAAATGGACATAGCAAACCCGCTAGCCACCGGGTTCCAAAAAGGAAGGAGGCTCTTCCAGCTCCATTCACTCATTTCCTTTTTTTTCTCACCATTTTGTCTGTTAATAAATTCTTATTTCTAATATGGATCTCTGCTCCAAATTTCCCCCTATAGCCACTAACATTGTGAGCTTAATTTCACTGGAGCTGAACACTATGGGTGACATCACACTCCCTTAATCCACTGCTTTGTACAATTCATGGTTTAAATATGCGTAAAAGATAATTTATCATGTCATAAATGTGGTAGAAAAGACGGCTGCCCACTCACCGCATCAATTTCATTCAAGACTTTCCACTGTTCATAGGGCACATTCAGAGCCTCTGCCGTCTGGATGGTTCTCTTCATTTGACTAGTCCACACCTTCAGGTCGCTGATACCCTGCGCCTGGATGAACTGGCTTAACTTCTTCGCAAACTTCAAGAAACAAGCACAATCAATCTCAGGTAATGAAATGCATGTAGTGGTTTGTTGACTAGTGCCTACCTCTTTGCCTCTGGGAGTGAGGCCCGAATCTCCTCCAATGCGCCCCTTAACGTTCAGGTCACTCTCACCATGGCGACACAGGTAAATGGAGCGAGGTGTGATGTGTATGTTCATGAGGTAGTACACAATCCGGCTCTGGATGTGGTCCAAGACGCGGTTCACCAGGTAACGCTGACCGACGTCAAAGATTTTAATATAGGAGAGTTCCCTGGGAGGACATCACATAGTTAATCACCAGTGTTATTTCAGTTTCTATGCATCTGGGTAGGTTATTTGTTAGGAATTTGTTTAATCCCATTGTTATAATCTTATGTTAGGTTTAAAAAAAGATTTGTTTTCTCTCACCTGTCCAATACTTCATCTAGAGTTTCATATGAGTTTTCATAACATTTAATTCTCTTCATAAAGTCTTCCACTGCATCATCTGAGTTACAGTTGGTGTAATCTGGACTACCAAGTTTGACTTGCTAAATCAAGTATTAGAAACACAAAATAATTAAAAAGATAAAAATGAACACAGTACATTATGTACAGAACATAGACACTCACGACAATGTTCGCTTGTATGACTTCTGGATCTTCACATATAGACTCCACAAAGAACACTTTAAACCCATTTTGCTCAGCAAACTGGAGAATGGTATCCCTTCTTTCCCTAGTGGTATTTGTTGCATCAAAAACCTGGTAAAAAAAAAAAAAAAAAAAAGAAAGAAAGAAACAAAATTATATATAAAGTAAAAAAATACAAATATATATATATATATATAAGCAATTATGCATTTTTAATTTGTCATCTGAGCACATACAACATACTTACAGCAACTTGTCCTCCACTTATAAGATACTGCCGAACATCATTCAAAGCAGCTGATGCACATTGTCTATAATGATAAAAATAATATATTATGTGAAAAATAATATATGTGTCTATATTTAAAATAAGGGGAAGTGATTAAAAGACACGGGGCTGAATCTACAGTCTTACCTTCGTATCCTTAAACCCTCCTCATTGTCTGGACGAAAAAACTCAAAGGACTTATAGATCTTTACAAAGTCTCTTCTGTATTGCCCGACATTGAATTCTGTGCACAAAAATATACATTTAACAAACACACAATAACAGAATGGTCCATACAGTGTAGTCTGTTGTAAAGATATACCTCTAGTGGGCACTCCAATCCAGTTGAGATAGCGAGTCAGCTTCTTGGAGATGTAGGTCTTCCCTCTGGCAGGAAGACCCACGGTTACAATGAGAGTAGGGCAGTTGGTCATGCATACTGAAATGAAAGAAAAGTAGATGGCCAGAGTTTATTCATTTGGTTACACATGCTGCCATTCAAATACATTAACTGTTCAAGCCGTTTACGTATTATGTGCAAAACCTATAGGCCTATTATTTCTATTTCAGTCATAACAGCAAACTGTACATAACTATGGCAGCTTATGTCTGGAAGTAAAGAAACTCACACCAACTCTAAACAATTAATAGGCTAGTAGGGGGTCACATAATTTGTTTTTTCTAGTAGTGACTGCCCAAGTCTGAGAATACCCACTTGTCTGAAGGGTCACTAAAAGTTAATAAATAATTGTTCTATTCGGATCAGTAGAAATGATGGTGAGAATACACCTAGATTATAATTGCAGTCTTTGTATTAACAAAGAGTGCAATTTACAGCGCCATTATAATTCTTCTAAGAATGTGTTCAAATAGAGGATCTTTATGATGAAGTTATGTGGGCACAGTGAGGTTCTTGTGGCACCAGTGCCCTCTGTCGCTCTGATGATGCTTTAATGTGAAATCTTACGCAACAGCGTGAACCAGACGGCTGCACAACGACGCGATTAAAAACCGCGAACACAAATGTTTTCTTAGGGGGAATAAAATGCACCGGTTTCTTTAGTCGCTGTAGCTTAAAACACGCAAAAAATCCAAATAAAATCGGAAGAATAGGGCCGGGCGACATAAACTGCAAATATTAATTGCTGTAAAAGCTACACCGAAGCGAGCCTCGTAGTTAAATCCGGCATTAGCGCGGCCACGTCGCCATACGCACCTTTTCTTTGAGAAATGTGATTTTCGGGAAGGCCATTTTTGTAAGGCATCCAAATTTTCTTCAGTGGGTTTTGGGTCAGTTCCCGCGGCTTTGTCGGTGCTTTGTCATCCATTGCTTCTTGCGATGGGATGGCGGTGCACTCAGCGGGAGCACGGGCCCCTTTCCCGGGATGCAGCTCTGAAGGTGACCGGTGTTTCATCCACGGATCGCGTGGATGGACGGTGACAGAACACGAGTGGATGGATGTGACAGACGGAGGTGGGAACACGAGTGCTCCAGGATGTTCGTGTGCTTCCCGAGTCACGTGATCCAGTTTGGCGCAAAAGAAGATCCGCCGTACTGACGAGAGTAAAACCGCAATTTCAATTTATGCGCCATCCACCCAAACGAGCGCACTTTATGCCCACATATAATGGCCTCAGTGACATACTGAGATAGATGTCGTTTCATGTTGTAGGTCAGCTTTATGCGCTGATTTGAAGACTTTGAGGAAGGTGAGTAGAAAGGTAAATATCTGTTTGACATTTTGTGTACACATGAGGGCAGCATTTCCATCCAAATAGCCTCTGCGTCTGGCCTGGGTTTAAGATAAGATAAAACTATTGATCTCACGCAGGAGAAATGTACTTGTCACAGTAGCTCCAGGTAGGGACAGTTTGAGCAAGAAAGAAAAGTGCATGCAGGCAAGAATGGCATAAAAATAAGTAATAATAATAATAAAATAAGTAATAATAGAATAAATAATAATAAAATTGTACGGATGGCTTCTGAATATGAACCACCACTCAAACAGCACAAAAAGTATGTAAATTAAATTCATGTAACATCACATGTGCTCTGGTTGAAGGCTTGAAAGAACTTTATTGATCATTACTGGGCACAGTAGCATGATAAACACAAAGAAGATAAATGACAAGATAAGTGTCAAGTAAGATAGGCTACAACAAACAGATTTCTGTACCATTTGTATAGTAAAACTAATGTAATTATACCATATAGGCCTATAGGCTATATTTATATAATATTTCCTACCCTTTCTAAAGTTTGGGCTGAAATGATTGGCATAGGAGTAGCATGGTTCAATTCAATTCAAAGCTTTTATTGTCATATGCACAGTAAAGAAACACGTTTCCCTGTACAATGAAATTCTTACTTTGCTGCCCACTCTGGATGAAAATAGATAAATAAGATGGTTCATGTGTCACGATAAGACAGTTAAGATTTGTTTTGGCTATCACCTTAAAGAGCAGCAGAGAAGGCTTGACGTAGGGGGCAGAAAGTAATTAAAAGGTCTACAAGTAAACATGCAGATCATAAGGGCACATCTATACCCTTTAAATAAAAAAATACAGATAAGGAATAACAGTGCTAAAATGAAAAAAACTGCCTGCTGCTTGCATTCTTAGTATTAGTATTACAATTATAAGCGAACCTAGATTGCCAGTGCCTAAACCTCTATAGATGCCACATTGCCTACCTACAGGTTTTCTCAGTAAAGGGACAGGCCATTCAGATTTCTCTCACTGAGCTGCAGAGGCTCCACTAGCACTGATTGATGCTGCCGATGCTGGGGTTTAGGTAATGACAATTCAGTTCAGAGAGAGTATTTTATGTTTTAAGCATTGAAACTGGCAATAGAAAGGATTGTATTCTGAGTGAATAATCATTGTAAGAACAAAACTTATAACAAATAGACATGAAATATTTTTGTATCTGAGAATAAATCAGCATTGGATTTGTCATCAGTAAAAGTTGTATCTGTACTTTGTATTTGGGACATTGGTCAAGTTTATGAAATTTTAATTTAAAATCTTACATTCAGTTCCTTTAAAATGATAGGCCTACTTTAACGTTATACTGCGTAACTGTTCTGGTGGATGGTCTGATTCATTCTCGCCTCTCTGGTTATTGCTTTTCCTCTAATGCTCCATATTGCATAAACCGTATTCATCTCCACAGAGACTGGGATAAGTTACAAGTCAGATCTGCAGAGAGCAGGCTATGGTCAAACTAAGCATGTTTATATGGTATTGGGATAGGTGTACGTTTAGAAACATAAAACATCTGTAACTGAATTAATCCAAGATATATGATTCATTCCAGGAAAAGAAATAGCCCAACATTTTTACTGACTTCAATAGAGTGTTTTCACTGCCTCGAAAAATCCGACCATGGCCCGGATGTGCGGCCATGTTGGAGATATTTCTCACTCAAAATAAACACGCTTATAAAGCAACCGTGCAGAAAAACTCAAAATTTTGTGATAAACATTACATATCGGAATCTAAAACTTCTGACACAGTTAACCAGTTGTACAGAGATAAGTTGGATGCCAAAGAAAAGGAGCGTTATATGAACAAACTTAAAAAGATTCATTGGGCAAGAAGTTTGTTCAGTGACAGTGGTGATTTGGGGATTCTGCTGCTGTAAGCTCTCCCGACATTGTGAAGTACCTGGTCTTCTCCCCAAGCCCTTATACAGCACAAGACCTTCAGAGCTCTAAAGGTCTGGAGGCAACAACCAGTTTGTTTGGAGACAAGCATATTGTGATGGCAAAGGTAGGCATACTTGTAAAGCCACATGTGTAACGTGTTTAAGTACTAGTATATTGCTTTTTATTATTCATGTTTTGAAAATATTAAAATATTAACATTGTAATACAATTTACTGTAGGGGCTAATGAAGCAAATTGTTTTACAATTAGCAATCACAATGCACAGTATGAAATATCTACCGGCTGCGAAATGAGCTGAGCATATGCGAATGTTGTCGTGATTTTTCCCATTCAAGTTCTGTTGGAGACTGGCGATCCACAGTCGCCTCCTTTTCTTTGATAATTGCTCTGTTCACGCTGGTTGGTCACGACTTTAGGTAAACAATAGAACTGCAGCGGTTTGTCTCTGTCCGATCTATTGTGACAGCCTAGGACCCGACAATAACTGACCATTTAGCTTTTTTTTTACTTTGTGGCATAAGTGCAATGTTTGTTTTGTTTCGAATATCTCCAACATGGCCGACTTCCAGATTATGACGTCACGTGACGCTGTACTTTTCCCCACCACTGCCCATAAGATAGCAGTACGGTGGCTGAGTGGGTAGCACTCATGCTTCACAGCAAGAAGGTTCCGGGTTCGATCCCTGGGTCGCCCAGACCTTTCTGTGTGGAGTTTGCATGTTCTCCCCGTGTCTGGGTGGGTTTCCTCCGGGCACTCCGGTTTCCCCCACCAACCCAAAACATGCACCATAGGTACCTCCAGCTTTGGTCCTGACCAAGCCGAAGCAAGAAGATCATGGAGATGGTCCCCGGGCGCAGTAATGTGCTGCTCACTGCTCCTGATAACAGGATGGGTTAAATGCAGAACTGGAATTTCCCCACTGTGGGACTAATAAAGGCATAGCTTTCTTTCTTTCTTTCTATAAGGCAACTTGCTAGTTTTCTACAAGAAAATAAGCTCTGTGACATTGTCTAGGGACTATTTGTACCCTTATATTATTATAATGTTGTTACAGTTAAACCAGTCGGGAAACACAGGTCAACCGAAATAATTATGACTCACTATGGAGTCTACAGTGGAGCAACAGGCCATGTGACCCACATAAGACAAGATACTCCTTTCTAATTAAATAGGCTCTGTCTCAAAGTCCCTTAATGCAGGTGGCACATTATTTATAACAAACTCACCACGTCCACAAATAATTGTCACTCACTCAGCCTAAATGCCATGATAAGCCTATAATAGGCTATACAGTAATTACCTTGGCACTCTATTAAGATTGATAAGGAATTATCTGTGTGTTATTTTTCATTTTAATTTAAATTATTCATTTATGTATTGCAAGGTAATGCTTTTTGCTTATATTTGATTTATTTGACTTGTTTTATTGTTTTAGTAAGAATAATTTCTTTATTTGGAAATTAAAATGTGCTCTAGGCCTATATAAAAAGTTGATTTAGATTTTAATCAAAACGCATCATATATGGAAAATATAACTCTATATATAACGCTGTAGACGCTTCTTTGTATGAGGCATGAGGAGAAATGTTGTACAGTCCAACATGAACAGGAAGCCCAGGGCTCCTTCAGCTGCTGACAGCCTGAGTCCGGCTAGCCTTTAGCATCCATCAGTCTGACTTAGGAGAGAGTTCAAGTCATTTACCTCACAACATGCTAATAACTCTGAAATACACGAGGGTTCACGAGCACAAGCGACCAGGGGGCCCGTGCGTGTTCAAATGCCAGATGACAAAAACATGAGGATGCGCAACAACATTTAAGACACCAGAGCAAATCTGCAATGACATTAAAGAACATTACCAGAGACGGATACATGCACGCCACAAGACATTTCCTCAAAAGCGCTTACCAGATTTAGATGAGACGACAGGCATACGTGTTTCTATGATTTAATACCGCTGCCTCTATTGCGTCCTGACGTGGGTACTGTGAAAAGCTGCGCTGATAAGGAGAAGTAGGGGAAAGGTCTCATGGCACCTAAGCACGCCGCCTTGTTTACGTCCTCGAGAATCTCTAGCCACGTAATTCTCCCGTTGTGTGGCGAAGCGCACATCACTGTGGTCTATTTAAAGGTGTCATCATGTGTGCTCCTACCTGCTGGGCTCTGGATGTGTGCGCTCTTGGCCCGGCTGGTGCAGCCTCTCATCATGGGCGCTTGTCTGATGGAGCGCGCGGCTGTTGCTGGAGTGCGGGATACGTGCGTTGATGCTCTTACGCACACCCAATGCCTGTGGATGGAACTAACTGCCCTTTTCCCCAAGCCCACCTCCACCTGCCTACCCCCGAACCCTCCCACTGCCCTCCCACTGTCTGCAGCTGGAGGTCCCCTCTCTCTGCCCTGCCCCCGTCACTGAGCATGACTGAGGGCTAAATTTAGGTCTTTTACGCGCCTATAGGCACTGTATAGCCTGCCACCCTGCAAACTCATAGCAAGACTGCTTAAGTTAATTTACTTCTTGTTGTGTTTAACAGACCTTAAGCAAAGTCCTAAACAATGGCCACCACATGGCTACAGGCTATTGACCAAAACAATATTATAAGCAGGCATTGCAGAACTTGTGAAACAGGTTTTGGTCTGACTGTCTATCCTGTTGTATCAGAATCTTGCTGCGTCATTAGTTACTGTTAATGCTTGCACAAGTTTGCATCACCTGGAATCAGCGTCATCCCAGTCGCATATTGGCCATACCAAGAGAGTGAGTTTTTCCTCTTATCTGCTTTAGTTTTCAGTAGGTTTTTATAGCACTATGCACTGGGACACCATGGATTTATATATTTATATTTGCATGGTCCGGGTTTGATCCCTGGGTCACCCGGGCCTTTCTGTGTGGAGTTTGCATGTTCTTCCCGTGTCTGGGTGGGTTTCCTCCAGGCACTCCGGTTTCCCCCATCAACCCAAAAACATGCGGCATAGGTAAAAATCCTCCAGCTTAGGTCCTGACCAAGCCTAAGCAACAAGATCATAGAGATGGGTCCCCGGGCGTCGTAATGTGCTGGATTAAATGCAGAGAAGAATTTCTCCTGTGTGAGATCAATAAAGTCATTCTTCTTATTATTTTACATACCTATTGCTTTCATCTTTGAAATGGGAATTGTCAAGTCAGTGGGCTACTTAGCCCATTTGCCAGTAGCAGCTTTACTCCTTTATTTACCCCCCAAAAATCTAGACTGGGTTTGAAATCTGATTTCCCTCATTTCATAACACATTAGGCCTACCTGTTGAGAGTAATCTGACTTCAGAGGCAAAGCCTGGTGTTGGCTTCATGAAGAGGCCAGCATTTAATTTTTTATTCTAGAGGGTTTAAAAGCAATTGTCTTAATTTGTGGTGGATTTAGTCAGGTGTTTTAGGGAAAATCAGCCAGAAGGATAAAGAACTAGACAAGTGTCATACAAACAGATGGTCTTGAGTGAAATACTGCTCTGAAAGACCCCAGTGCATAACCGTGTTTGTTCTCCCATCTGAGCCATGCAGGCCTCCAAATACATGCTCACTGTCACCAGAACACAACAGTCAGACTGGTATCATCCTGCTCCAGGCATTGCTTTATTTTGTCCACCTTTCTGTTTATAACTATAAGAAAAGATAGTTATTGTAGTACAGTTACTGATTTATTTAGTCATTCATTTTGTTTTTGAATATACAAACAACACAAATGAAATAACAAAATATTAAATTTACATTTCCTTTTATTATATTCCTGTTTATGTTTTTTAGAATATCCAGTATTGTAAAATTAACCCATTATAATCTAATGCATACTACAACAAAACCACCACACCATTTTGGCAAAGATCAAAAAAGACATGCAGAAAATGAAACCACCAGATGCTGAGGACCCTGGGTGTTCCTAAGACTGGGTGGCACAATATGTTGTTGTTGATTTTGAAGATCTCATTAAGAACAATGGGGTCGCAGATGTTGTCAGTAGCATAGCCAAAAAATATGGCAGGTGGGTGCCTGTATTTACATTTTAAAGCACCATTAAGACAAAGTGGGTGCTGGAGGACAGAGTTGGATGGTCAAAATAACAAAGAAACTATCATAAATAAAGAGAGAAGTAAATGTGAACTATTTTAAAATCTAATAATTACCACAGGTTGTGCATTCTGTGTACTAATGCTTTCTGTTTACCTACCAGATGGAGCCGGTGTATTGAAATTGCAGCACGTCACATTCGCCTGTACGGTGGTGTTAGTGGTGGTCAGTGAGAAGACTCATGGTCCTGTGGCTGGACACACGCTGAAGGACACACAGCCCTCACTGGAGGTCACAGTTTCCCTTGTGGATCAATAAAGTTTGTCTAAGTCTAAGTCTAAGTAGAGAGTGAAGTGTTGCCTGGAGGTAAGAGAGGTGATTATGAAGAGAGGTGATTATTACTGTGCTGTACTGAAGTGATGGCAGAAGTCTGCTTACCAAATACACTATATATTAACTATATTTTGATATCAGAATTCACAAATGTGGCCTCTATCCAATCATTTGTGTTACTGACAAAGTCCATTATCATGCTATATAAATCTACTCCACATGCATAGTTTTTAAAATACTTTCTGGGTAGAGTGACAGGTGAGTGCTGCAGCTGGATAGACAAAGAAAAATGTACATTTTTAGTTTATTATCATAGATTTGAAAATGACCCATAGGGAAACTAGGGACTTACAGACTATGAGAGAACAGACAAAGACTCAACCAGGACTAAACCATAACAAAATAATTACCATGTCTTAAGGTGTATCAAAGCTGTTATCTATACTAAACCAGAACTAAACCTGGTGTAAACAAAGGCTGGTTCTGAACCAGGACAGAATGAGAAAATGTGAAATCTGGACTATATCTGCAAATCTGCAACTAAATATGCAGTGTATGTTACCTGAGCACAGGAAAGACAGGGTTTATTGAAAGAAAAGAAAGAAAGCTATGCCTTTATTAGTCCCACAGTGGGGAAATTCCAGTTCTGCATTTAACCCATCCTGTTATCAGGAGCAGTGAGCAGCACATTACTGCGCCCGGGGACCATCTCCATGATCTTCTTGCTTCAGCTTGGTCAGGACCAAAGCTGGAGGTACCTATGGTGCATGTTTTGGGTTGATGGGGGAAACCGGAGTGCCCGGAGGAAACCCACCCAGACACGGGGAGAACATGCAAACTCCACACAGAAAGGCTCGGGTGACCCGGGGTCGAACCCAGACCATGCATGCAAACTCCACACAGAACACACACAGAAAGGTCTGGGCGACCCGGGGATCAAACCCGGAACCTTCTTGCTGTGAAGCATGAGTGCTACCCACTCAGCCACCGTGCCGTGCCAGACCGTGTCAGACACAGCATCAAGTCTCACCTGTGTGTTACACAGGAGGCAGTTGTGCATCCTTTTAGGAGAGAGGATGCAGTTCAGGGTGTGAAAACAAAAAAACAAATTGACTAGATTATTAACCCCTCACAATTCTGGCCTATTTTCCATAAAATGTCAAACTAAAATTACTTTCAATTCAAACTGAATCTCTTTCTGAACAATTTGGAGCACAGACAAATGGCTAGCTTCTTTATGAAGCTGAGTTTTCGTAGTTTGGGCCTCTGCCGTCTGATCTACTCATTTTAAGTGGGAACAAGCTCTGGACAAAGGAAAGTCAGATTTCAAATTGCACCTGAATTGTGTGAGGTAAATAGGTATAAGTGTCTCTGGTGTGTATTTTTTATTTGTGGGTTTGGAGTACAAACTGATCCAGATTCTTCTCAGTATTGTTGATTTGACTGAAAATAACTGGGTTACAGATTCCCATTAATGTTTTACATGCCCATGAGACTGATAGTTCCTTTTTATCAGAAGCTGGACAAACAAAAGTTAATTAAGATAAAGTACAAGGGCCTTTATCAGCCCCCTTTTTCTGTTGGGGCTTCACGATCAGCTTGTGTCCATGGAGAGATGTTGTTAATTGCCTCATTTGGCATTTAAACTAGCTATCTTATCTACTGTCTAATCTATCTTGTATAAAAACTAAATAAATAAAATAAAATACATAGATACACACATACATACAGGTTCTTTTTTTTTAGTAAGATTTCAATTCCAAATAGAATTGTTCTTTGTGGATGGTTGTGTCAAGAATGGAAACAGTGAAGAAATTTGACAAACTTGAAAACACAATTCTTTATTTACATTTTCAACAACAGTTAATACTTAACCTCAACCCTTGATCTTTAACCTTTTAAGTGAAACTGTCCATTTCAAACCCAATAATGTTTGCTGCTTACTGAAAAGGAGTTGTCAGACAGGAAACATGACACAAATGCCAAATGGTTAAGATGTTACTAATGTCAAATATTCAGTCTAACTTGACTTACTTCTAATGAATCCTTAACCACAATCACATGATCACGATCACTTGATGACTATTCTGCATTTATACTCTTCAGTTAAGGACATTTTATTATTGACCCACCACTTCAGCAGCTTAACTTTGAAGACCATGTGATCTGAAGTGGGCCAAAGGTACTGGCTTTATAATCTAACCATAATAATGTTGACCTTTCAAGCGCCAGATGCCAGCTTCCAAAAATGATTCCACAGTCTATATTTATAGTCCGTTCTTGAGCCTAAGCAACAATACGATATATATGTCACTATAGTGAAGCGCTACACACACTGTTAAAAAGTCGTGATTACATCCAGACTTCACATGGAATAGAGAAATGCAAGTGTGACTCTAAACCAAAGCCTATTGTTTCCTGGGTGGAAACAAGATAAAAAGTAGATGTTAACTTGAAAATGACCACTACGTGACATGTGGAAAAAAGCTGTTGTTTGTAGACAGACTAATAATACTGTAAAGGATTACTCAAACATGTGTGAATGAAACAAAACACAACTCCAGGTCTGTTTTTGAGGAAGTAACAGCATTATAACATGGCTTAAAGCTCACAAAAGTAAATTTTATGTAATATAGGATCTTTAAAGTAACTAATAACATTCAAAATTGTGGAATATTCATATTTTATGTTAATAACAATGAAGCTTTTTATTTATAAAAGTCGATGCACTTGTGTCACATTGGTTTGTCAGGACACAAATATAATTCAAGTTCTACTATACTTGCTGCATTTACAGATATTCATGTTGGCGTACCCTTAAGGCCCATAGCAGTTAGTGTTGGGAGATGAGTGTCAACCCATCTTACCTGCCACTCTGAACTGAAATAGAAAGAAGTAACAAGGAAAAGATAGTACATAAGTTAACCTGACACAATTTTAATGATAAAGGCAATCAACAGCAGAAAATATTAAGACAATTCAAGAAGTTTTTCAGAGTCCACAGTTTTGCCTGTGTCAAAGTTACACAATATATCCATACAAAATAACTTCACAGAGACTTTGCACTCAACACAGTATCACAACACCCAAACACGCATACAAGGTACAAACAGCAAGAAATTAAAATACATAAAATGTACATAAAAATATAGTAGATTCATATGATTCAATTAAAGCCTACACTACACACATGTCCGTTGACTCTTCTGCAGCAGGGCTTTAGCTTCACACAGTTATTTTTTCTATTGACTCTGACAAACAGTGGAGCCGCCCTTTCCACCTGCAGCTGCTTTTTTACGCCTCTTGTTTAATAGTGGGTTGCTTGATGTATCCAAATCCTTAATTTTCACCTGGTCATAGTCCACACGCATTGTCGCCAAAGCACTGGTCATTTCCTCCTGTAGGGTAGAGGCATATGGGCTTATTATTTCTCAAACATTAAAATCATTTACAAACATAGAAGAATTGGCTTTTTATATAACAGTTATTTGCAACCAAAGTAATGTACAATAGCTATATATTTCCTCATTTTGAACAAAGTCAAAATGTTGCAAGCAGGATGTGAAATGTATGACTTTCTCAACTTTTCATTGCTAAATGGAAAAAAGCTAGCCTAAACTATTGTGTCATATCAGATGTAACAAGTGAAGGAATGTCCTTTCCTATTCACTTTTTCGGCAGATAGTCAATACAGGAGGTGTTTGTCGATGGAGACTTTTGGTAACCTCTCTGTGGAATTCACACAGCAGTGACTTGTGATGACATCTTTACAGTGTTGTGTAAACCCAACCTGAGTTGGAACCACAGGCAATGTGGGTTCATGTCTGGGTTCTGTTTTTGAACTTGGCTCCCCCTGGTGGCTTGTAATACTACACTAGGTAATAGTATAATGCTTCAGTTCTTTCAGAGGTGAGGTATAAGTATACTTTACTGTTCCATATAGACAAAAAAGTTCATCTTGGGCACACGCAGGAATAAAACAAAGAAAATAAATACACTAGCATGGCACTGGCACATGGCAGCCAAACGGTCATTAGAAGAACCACCTATTACTTTTGGTGGATTCTTCCCTTCCCAAAAATATGAAATGTACACTCAGAAGATGCACATTAGACTGCAGTAGAGACTACCTGCTTGAAATCTGACTCAGAATACTTTATTGACTCTCAAAGGAAATTCACTTGTTGCAGTTCCAAAAACCCTTTAATGAGCTGATGTGCTAATAATCCTTGGCCAATGATTCTCAAACTTTGGTATCTAGATCTGGTGGCCAAATATTTCCTTTACTTTAGGTGATACAGTGTGAGAAGTGTAAAAACCCTTAGTGCAGAGCAGTGTTGGGCACGTTATATTGAAAAAGTAATTAGTTACAGTTACTAGTTACTAACCAAAAAAAGTAACTGAGTTAGTAACTGAGTTACTACACTATACAAGTAACTAGTTACCTAGGAAAGTAACTAATGCGTTACTTTTTTTTAAAGTTAAAAAATGTCAAATAATTTGGATTTTTTTTGACAGTGCATTATACAGCTTTTGCTGCTTGGCTGGCGTGGCTCCGTCACCGTGGCCTTCATTGTTAACGGCACCTAGCATGCGATTATCATCATGGGGCCTGCTTCTTCTGCCCCTTCCTCTCCTCCTCCTCTCCTCTTCCTCCTCCTCTCCTCTTCCTCCTCCTTTCCTCTTCCTCCTCTCCTCCTCTCCTCCTACTCCTCTCTCCTTCATTGTTAACGGCACCTAGCATGCGATTATCATCATGGGGCCTGCTGGGGGCCACTAGTTTAACAGAAGCGAGCGCCGTCGAGAGATGCTTCATTAAATTCGAGTTGCTTACATTGGACGTGGACAAAGTCTTTGGTGTTTGACACAATGTGCACGTAACATGTAAGTTTTTACCTTTTACCTCGACGAGGTTAAAATACTGGCTATACTTCTGTCTTCAACTCGGGACTCGCCATCTGACACGGGGTGTGTGTATTGTGTGTGCGCTACTACTGTGTGCTGGGATTGTGTGTAGATACCCGCCCACTGGGTGTCTCTGGTTGGCTCAATATGAAATCTTAATCTGCTTTAGCCAATCATCATTAGTTATCCCGCCCTTACCAAAGGGAGAAAAAATTCGCGCACATGATGCCAGTTTCAAAATGAGTAGGTTCAGTAACGCGGTAACGCGCCGTTTAGTAACGGTAATTGAGTTAATTTATTTTAAAAGTAATGCGTTACAGTATTAGTTACTGTCAACAGTAACAACGTTACAGTAACGCGTTATTAGTAACGCGTTACTGCACAACACTGGTGCAGAGTAATTTCAGAAGAAGCCCCCCTGTCCCTGCTTAGACTGTTGCCCCCATGACCCGGCCCCGGATAAGCAGAAGATGATGGATGGACTGTAATGCCAGTGGTTGTCCAGCAGGTGTCAGGGATGCACTGACCTTAACATCTTCCCACAACTCCTTCTCCTCAGTCAGGACTCTGGTGGTGTGGAGTGGAGTGGATGGGACCACCATAGACTGCTGCATGTAGTACGCACACATACATATATAATGTTAAGAGAAATTTTGGTACAGAAATACACAGAGGTCTAACACTCACATTGATCCAAGGATGGTTCATGAACTGCATGATGGTCATTCTTTCATTGGGGTCTGTTTTCAGAAGCTGGTTGATCAAGTCTTTTGCTGCATGGAAAGCACAATTTACATTTTCAGAAAAGTGGTAGTGATACACTTCTTTAATGTATGTGTACTTTATAGTATTATATTACAGTAATTATTATAGTATTTTCATTAGGGATGTCACGATCAGGTTTTTTGGCCCTCCGATCCGATTCCAATCATTTGATTTTGAGTACCTGCCGATACCAAATCCCGATCCGATACTTACATAATGCATAAAAAGTACACTTATATGTATTATTATTATTATTATTATTATTATTATTTAAGTACACTTATTACTTATTATTTATCTTTCTGGGTGTCACAGATGAACTCCAAATGACTGTGGTGAACAAAACATGGGGTACATCTGATAACAGGACATGTAGTTTGTCAGAAATCTTCTTATAACGAGCTGCAGAGCTTTCTCGGTGAAATAGTGGCGAGATGGCACTTCAAATCGAGGTTCGACGTGCTCCATAAGCATAAGAAATCCACGGCTGTCAAGGGGCATTTTTTCCTCTCCTTTTCAAACTCATCTGCAGCATGAGCTGACTCGTCTTTGGCTGGTGCCGTATTGGTTTGTTGTGTTAAATGTCGCCCTTTCCTTTCCACCCCTTACAATCCCAAGTTTACATATCCCACCGTTTGCTATGGCAATGTTGTTGTCATCAACTTTATAGTATTTCCAGACCCAGACATACTCGCCAAACATTATAGCGTTCTTATAATGCTCATTATAACGCTCTTCTTACCTCCTCTCTGTACTCGCGCTTTGCGCTTCGAGCTACCTGCTTCCGTGTATTTAACCAATAGCGTGTCATGCCACACGCGTTAATGTTTCTATGTGAAGTCTCACTCTGTGCCACCGCATAACCATAAATCTCATCTAGGGTATGTTAAAAAAATATATATATATTAGGGATGTCAACAATTAATCGACTTACGATTAATTGTCGATCAAGACGTTGGTCGAACAAAATGCATTAATTGTAATTAATCGCTAATCGCGGACACGCGCACCCGCGTGGTCACGAAACAAGGCAACCGCGCACCGCGCTGCGCCAAGCTCGACTCATAGCTGGCCGCAGGCGCCAACGGCACTGCCCGGTGTACGCGCGGGGCTGCTGAGCACGAGATCGAACCGCGGCGCCCGGAATGCGTAGTCTCAGCCCGAGCCACAAACCAGCCGCACGAAACCAGCAGCGGCACGTGGTGGTTTAATCCTGGTTTAGTCCAGGTCTAGACCTGGTTTAGACCTGGTCTAGACCTGGTTTAGTCCACGTTTAGTCCTGGTCTAGTCTCTTGGCCAATCAGGACAGAGAACAGAACTATAAAAAAAATGTTACACTATAAAAAAAAATTTGAAAAAAAAAAAAAATCTGCGAACCGCGATAGAGCGAGGGATCACTGTATTTTGTTATTCAGCATCAATACATTTGTCTGCTTTTTACTAAGGAATAATTAATTAAGGAATATACAACATAATAATACTATGATATATTTTTGACTCAGTGTTATGTATACTATAGCTTATATTCTTAAAGATCCTATTGAAACACTAAAATTCAGGTGAAAAACGGCGCTTATCAGTTAATCGTTAATCGATCGATAAGGTCAATCAACTATCAATTAATGAATTAATCAATAATTTGCATATATATATATATATATATATATATATATATATATATATATATATATACACACACACACACGATACTGATCGGGAGGTAACGTCCGATTCCGATCCGATCCGATCCAAAACCACGTGATCGGGGACAATTTCCGAGCACGTGATCGGATCGGGACATCTCTAATTTTCATGTTTGTACTTTTACCAGTCAAACTAAACTAGTACATATACTGTTGCTAAAAATGTACATCTTAATTGTAATTTTTATGTTTTGTTGTAATGTGTCCTCTCACCTTCTTGGGACACCTCGGCCCACTCTGGCTTTGGAAACTCGTACTGGCCCATCCTGATGCGTCTCTTCATCCCAGGAGAAATAGCTTGGCCCGTGTTGGAGTAAAATGGTGGGAAGCCACAGAGGCTGGAAAATAAATATATTTGGAATTAACAACACAAACAAGAACACATGCAAAATGCATTAGCATAGAGTTTACTCACAGGATGTACATAATGACGCCCAATGACCACATGTCACAGGATTTGTCATACTTCTCTGGACCTAAAACCTCTGGAGCTTATCAGTAAAAATACAGACATAGTTAATAACAAAGCCCACACCTCTTAGAGCTATAAATGAATTAAATGGTATATGACAGGTTTTCGTGTTTTTGTAATATTTTGTTTTTAGAGATGTATAAATATTGACCATGGTATGACACCAAGAGGCAGTTTGTGGAGAAAAATGTCTGAATGAATTCCTCAATCTACGTCATCATTACACAAAACTTCCTACAAAATGCAGAGTCAATTTACAAGCAAGGAACAGAATTTTTAAATAGTTTAAACAATCATTTGTTTAAACTCTTATTTACAGTATGGTTGCTACATAGGTTATCTGCTGAAACTAGGAAGTAAAATTATAAACCTCTCCATAATGGTCAAATTAGAAATAACTAAGTAGGATTTTAGCCAAGTAATAAATATTTTAGTGAAATGGTTGGTCTCCCTGTCATGTGCACTTCAACTACTCCACTTACCAACATAGTACGGTGTATAACAGGGCGTCTGTAATGGATTGTGTAGCGTTGTTTCTTTGGCAAACCCAAAGTCGGTTAGTTTTAGAACTCCATCCTTTTCCTTTCTTGTGTATAAGAGATTTTCTGGCTGTAGAACAAACAGGATGTAATAACAATTGATTCATAAACTATCAAAAATAAATCCATCTTGTACTTACTTTGATGTCCCTATGAGCAATGTTAATGCTGTGTAAGTAGTTGATTGCTGTGCCAATGTCCCTCATGATTTCGGATGCCTCTGGGAAATAAAGAAACACGGTCACTGTCTTAAATCAAAATTCCAAAATACAGGAAACATTTTAGTGCTGAATTTAATGTATTTTCATGTCCTCACCGTTCTCTGTGAAGGCCTGGTCTCCTCTGGCCTGGATTCGACTGAACAGCTCTCCCCCTTCCATACTGCAACACACACATTGACAAAACATTAATGAGTTTGTTTGGTAAATTTGTGAATTATTGTCTGAAGGTTTGGCTGACAACGAGCTAAAGAATGTGGAAGCAGAGCTATTTGGGGGAAATCTCTCCTTAAAGATCATTTATGCTCCACATTCTAGACATAGCATACAGATATGCATAGAGACTTCTGTAAGTAAGAACTTATCTTAATTAGATCTTACTATAGACCCTTTAAAAAATGTAAAACAAAAAAACTAAACATTCTTCATATTGGAATGGAGGGAACTGGAGGCAAAAGTGAAGTGGAACATAATGTGAATTTATTGGGAAAACTGGGATTAACTTCAGAATATCACAAATTATGAAAAATCAAGAAAAATTTGGCAAATGAAAACCACTCAGATACATGTGAGTGATATCAGAGCCCTGTTTAAAAACATTTACAGACGTGTTTTATGTCATTTGCTAAATTAAAAAGAGATTATGATAAACACGAATCATTTCTGACAAAGGAAAGATCCAGATTTTGAGGTCTTACTAATTATTACAGAAACATTGAGAAACATCTCTTCATCAACAGATATACTATACATTTCATCATTATTATACTCAAATACTATTTTGAAGTATTTTTTCCATCCTTTTTAACAGAGAAGCAAAGTAAGCTAATATATGTACCTTGAAAATTCAAAATGGTTGTTTTTGTTTTTTGTTATAATGTTGTAAAACTATCAGCATTTAGATCTGCTCATCAGTAATCATTGAAAATATATTATGTTTGCTTCACTTTGACTCCACTTGCCTCCATCCCAGAATGTTGAAAATTCAGAGGACATAGAACTTTAAAGGTCCCATGACATGGTACTTCTTGATGCTTTTATATGGTGCCTTAATGGTTCCCTAATACTGTAAATGAATCCTTCTTCAAAATCAACACTCAGTGCATGAGAAAGACCCATTTACACAGACATGGTCACAAATACACTCTCTGAACAACTCATTCTGGGCCTTCTTGCTTGAATGCTAATGAGAAGGACACAGATTGGCTTAGAGGAGCCGCTCCTCTAAGCCGCTGGAGCGCTGCTCTGCGCTGTCTCCCAACTTCCGCGTTTCCGAGCCTAGAAACACTCGCATGTGCCTCCAGGCAAATAAAAAAAACGCATTTCGCATTGCGTAGCTCCTCCGCAGTCCAAACTCTCTGGGCGTGATTTCCAGAGACAGGGGGTGGAGATCCAGACGATGGTGGAACTGCATTTGCATTTCTTTTTTCGATCTGACGTCAATAAGGTGCCTTGTCCAGAATCGCCTGTTTGAGCTGTGTTTTTTTCAAATGCAGAAAAGGATCGCAAATGCTCAGTTTAGACATTACGCAACTTTTAGCCATTGGGGAAGGGGCTATACAGGATAGGGGAGCTCACATTAACGTTCAAAAACCTCAGAAAGTGAAAATTCCATGCCATGGGACCTTTAAAGAATCTATACTTCCAAGCATTTGGTCCGTCTCCTCAGAGCATGTGGAATCGACTGGTTAGCTCAACTGGTAAGTCATGGACTTTCCCCTTGGGGGTTGTGGGTTCAAATCCCCCCCGGGCAATGAGCTAACCAGTGTGGGTCCTTGGGCAAGACCCTTCACGGTACTGCCCCCCGGGCGCCGAAAAAGATGGCTGCTCACTGCTCCTGAAAAGGATGGGTCAAATGCAGAAGTCAAATTTCTCCCGTGTGTCACTGTGTGTCATTGTGTGTGAGACCAATAAAGGCTTAAGCCTAAGCTTAATCTAAAAAAATCTTAGCAACGGAGCGGTACATGATCTGACCGCTGGGGGCAGTAATGAACACAGCTCGATAGTGGAAGTTTTTAAGTGACTAGAACAAACGCCAAACCAAATAAATTCCTTCCTCTTTTTTTTTTTGTCTCTTTCCCAGCAGATGCTCCTAAAAACTGCTCTGGGCCTCTCCAAACTAACTTTTGTTTCCCTCTGCTGTTTGTTTAAGAGAATGCACTTTTGACATTGGCAATGTTTGGAAATATAAAAGCAGTGATTAGTGAGAGTAGTGAGAGTTACTACACTTGGAACGCACTGATCTGTTCACGTACGAAAGTGGAAAGTAAATGAGCCTTTGACAACACAAGAGCTGGCTACTAAATGTGCTGTTACGAGCTTCAAGAAGCAGCAATAACAGGATGGATAATAGTCCAACGAGGTTCATTTGGTCTTATTGTTTTTTCAGACCAAGGTTTAGTTTGTTTTCATACAGCTAGTGAGCAGATCAGACTGTCAGGTATGAAAACACACTATACCTTGGTCTGAAAAAATAATCTAATATTTACATTTCCATAATTTACATTTGTCATCATTCTTAATATGGACACATGTACAGGTTTTGGGAACCTCTGACCTACTTTAATGCAACTTTGTCGACTTAGACTTTCCAACTGAGTGTGTTTCAGTTTTAAAGAGTGCCTCCCACTCGTCACTTTCACAACTGTTTTCAAACATCCTCTCACAGGCAGTCCGCCTTACGGTTAATCTGTTAAAGTATAGAATCAGGAAGTGGCCTACTGGTTACACATTACATTAAACAGAGTCACCCTATGTCGCAATAATGATGACTCAATTCAAATATTTCATGAATGAAAGAGTTTGTGACATTATGGTTTAATATAGTATTATCACTGTGAAATAATGACAGTATAAGGCTGGATGCTATGAAAACATTGCATTGTAGTTACAAATTACTAATGTGTACTAATATGGTATAACACACTGTCAATCAACGTTCTTACAAAGCACTTTATGTATGTATGTTTTTAGTACGTTCATGACACTGCACTGCTACCAATCTCCTTTCATAGTTAGACATATACAGTAGATTTGTGAAGGCAGTTATTGCTTTTTTTTAAAAAGCTAAAATATGAAGAAGTAACACAGCTTCCTGGCTGTAGTTTTTCAGTTCCTCCAGGACCTGTTTCAGTTTAAATAGAATTGTTACACAACTAAAACAAAATATCATCTACAGTGTATGCTAAAAAATGCTCACTTCATTCATTGTCCCTTTTCCACCCTCAGTGGTCCTATGACTATGAGCTTACCACTCCATGATGATGAGCAAGCACTTCTTCCCATGGTGCATGTTTTCATACAGGCCCAGGATGCGCACAATGTATGGACCTACTGACACTCTGCAATGAAGCTCCACCTCACGCCTGGCTTTGGGGCTATCATATAAAATCTGAGGAGAGACAGGGAAAACAGACATAAGAATTACAATAAAGATACAAATGTATTTACATTTAACATCTCTGCTCATATAACCTTTATGGTATTGACCAACAAACTCCAGTGACTCAGTTACTTAGTTATTCCCATATTAAGAAATGGGAATAACATCTCAAAGTTCCTGAACATTACAGCATGGAGCATTGTATTTATTATGAAGTGTCATGTCATGTATGATTTTGTTTATGTTTGTTTTTACACTACTGCCATATTTCAACCTATTTACATCATAATTCATATTCTATGAGAGTGTGTGTTTATTCAGATAGGGCTGGGCAATTGATCAAATTTGAATCGATTTAGCCAGTCGTCTGTTAATAAAACCTTGTGGTTTGGAGCAGAGTTCAGATATTTGGCTATTACTTGCATTAAATGGCACAGATTGAAAGTCTATATTATTTATGTTCATGAAATCAATACCAAAGGCCAATTATACTGTGTTTTTGAAAAAGCAAAATAAAATTACACTGAAAATGGCCGCTGATCAATATGAGGAAAAATATTTTTTGCCATACTGCCCAGCTCTATACAGGGACATCTAGGAAAGAGCAGGTCACATGAGCCGCAGCAGGTGGCAGATCCTGACATAGGCCTCCTCATCTGTCACACTGTATTTTGGGACATGACAGCTACGATGAAGTGATCTGGAGCAGTTCAAGGCCTGACTGACTCACTCCTTATGACAGAGTCTATCTGGAGGAGACAATACCAGCAGCACAAAGTCATAAATCCTTTCTCGGTACAGAGATTCATCTTCTTTTTATATAGCACCAGTATTACAATACTCTGAACTAGTCTGATTAAGAGCCTGTTAGTGAGAGAAAATCATCACAAGAACACAGCACTTTGACTTTTTACAGTTTTATGACCCTTATTGAAGCAAACAGTGTAAGCTATAATAAAACATTTATCTATATTCCATTAATGAGCATGGGGATGTTAGATTAACCAAACTATATTTTCTTGACCTGATTTGACAGTAAAACAATGGCTCCATATTACGTAGCCAAGCAAAACATTCATTACATAGAATAAATAAACTGCAATATATGAGCAAGACTTGCAATAACCTGGCAACTAATGCGTAGTATGGGACTTTTTTTTTGGACTAATTTGTTTTTTGCACTATTTTCATTTTTTTCCCCTATATTGTACATATGAATAGTGACAATAAAAGGCATTCTATTCTATTCTATTCTATTCTAAACTATCTCACAAGTGCCTTTTTATATCCAAATTATCTTAACCAGCGCTCACTGATACAGCCAAGACAATGTAAACAGCAAGTTGTTCTCTTTGGTGGTCATAAAAACAAAGCTAATTTGATCGCAAACACAAAAGGTCATGTGGTTGAATAAGTTGGTTCCTACACAGAATTTGTGCTTGTATTAATGTTTCATTTATAACTCTATTAATGACATATGTATGTACTGCATATATATTGTTTGTGTCTGTGATGTATTTGTGGTTTTAAACATTTATTTTATCACATTAATTTAGTCTCAGAATGTTTAGTGATCACAGGGAACAAGAAAACAGAATCCTCAGACTACAACACTTCACTGACTACATTTATTAGTTATTATTATTATGCCTCATGGTTGCACTGTCTTGTCTTCTGAATTCGTTAAAATGCTGTACAGTGGCAATAGGTTTAATTGGGATGATAATTTATGGTGGTAACAAAACAAAATTACAGTTTATTTTGTTTGTTTAATTATATTCCTATTAGATTGGGCCAGTAATATTTTATAGTACTGCAATAAAATAGCATTTTTTTTATTAAGTCACTCTTACCACTTACAAAAGAGGAAGTAATTTTGCAGCCTATAATATTAACAGCTGAAATATAACCAAACACATATGTTACATGAAGATTTCCGCTTATATATATTGACAGTTCAATGATCACATTATGTCAATGATCAGATTATGTTACGCCACATGAGCAATACATGTTAATGAGCAACAAACACTGTGGTCTTTAACCTTATGAACCATTCACACTAGGCTCAAAGAATTCACACAGGAAGGGGAGTGCTCAGTGACCACAGACACATAAGAGTCATGCAGGACTGTAGATGTGAGATTAGCACTGTTGTAGTGGGAGATGTCCTTCCTGTGTTAAGCTTGAACATTAGATATAAAGCTCGTCATTCCCTCACTTTGTGCATCGCTACACTCAACAGCACATAATATTTAACACACTGGCGATTCAGAAATCTTTCATCTCTAAAAGTAAACATTAAAGGGATAGTTCAGGTATTTTGATGTGAATCTGTATGGCGTCCCCTTCAGCAGTGTCGTCCATTAACACTGACTTAAGTGTCCTAAGAGCCGAGTTCTGCCTGGTTCTGGAGCTGACGAAAGTAGGTCCGGCAAGTTAGCCAGGACAGTTAATAAAGCTTGTTTTTCTTCTCAAAACAATATTTGTCCAAAAAGTGATTTATTTGCATCACAAAACAGTTGTCCACGAAAAAGTCAGAAGTCATAATCGCTTGGTGCTATCGATTCCTATCACTTTATTATATATCACTTTATTAACTGTCCCGGCTAACTTGCCGGACCTACTTTCGTCGGCTCCAGAACCGGGAAGAACTCGGATCACAGGACACGGTCAGCGGTAAGTCAGTGTTAATGGACGACACTGCTGAAGGGGACGCCAAACAGATTCACATCAAAAAACCCAAACTATCCCTTTAAATATAAAGATGTAATGTTTATTCAAAAGTATTTGGGTTTAATACAGTCTAAATTGCATCACAATCAGACAGTATGGTCCAGTAACTCCTATTTGAAATGATTCTTAGTAACACACTGGCATTGTGAGTGAATGGTCATAGCTTTTTGTCATGCCCAATCAGATCTTATTATGGTCGGCTGCCATAATACTGGTAGCAACAAATCATTTACAACTGAATAGTGAAGTAATGGACTGCCAATCTGAACTTCATCTTTGGTTACTGGTTAATTATGTATGTATTTTTTATAGAGGGAGAGAAGCAGCAATCTCCTTTTGAAATGTAATGCTTTTTAACTCTCGCTGATCTTTAATATTGTTTTGGAGCACACAAAAGTGAATGAAGCATGTATCTTAGGACTAACACAAATCCCAGTTAAAGAAGCCTGGTGAGAGTAAGTGAATTACATTAAAGCATGGCTCCCTTCCAGCTTTTCTGCAAAGTGAATTAAAGCCATATGCCTCGCTTACATTAGCCGCTTAGAGAAACACTTAATTCAACTGTGTCAGACCACTGTGTTCAGTCTGGCCCACATCAATGTGCCATTATCTATGTCTATTGTCCCAAAAAAGTCAAGCATAAAAATACACCTCAAGTGATTTTTTGTTTTGTTTTTGTTTTTGTAGCTTGTTACAATGTGCTTGATTTTCTTTCTGCCAGAAGCTCAAAACAGGTAAAGTTACTCCAGTTCATATTTGTACAAGTAGCTGTGTGACCTTAAAAGTCCAGTTTACAGAATACAAATATTATATTACAGTTAGTCCAATATTTTATGACTGAAAAGCCATACAAAATGAAGAGATATCAAACCCACTGTATGGCTAGAATTGGGGAAAAAAGACTCTGAAAATGTGAAAGGAGAACGATCAGTCATATCAACCTTCCGCTTCCACTGTTAATTTTAAGGTGGGAGGAGTGGCTGAGATAATGTTACTTAAGTAATTTTTCAAATTTTGGCACGTTTCCTCTCTTTAGTTTCAGTCTAAATCTCTGGTGCAGTTAGTCCATTTGTAAGGCTGCTGCTGTCTGCTCTGGCAAATGGATTATAGTAAACCACTAAATCAGACCCGTGGTGTCAGATGCACTTGGTGCAGACTCGATGCTAAGTGCCTAAGAGTCCAGTGAAGTTCAGTAAAAGTGACAGCATATGGAACAGTGGTGACACACTTCTGATTCAAGCTTGCTCCTGGTCTCATGCACAACACATGTAGAGTGCATGAGCTCAGTGGGGGGTGTGAGCAGTCTGTACAAAGGCTGTAGCAACAGACTTCACATACATACATCATGCAGACATGAGTGAATAATCAAAACTAATACAAATGATACATAAAGTACTTTCCAAGCCTATTTGGACTTTTATCTATATAGGCTATCTATCATGGTAATGCATCCAAATTATACTGTGCCTATGGATAACATACACAGCTCTTTCTTGGGTTAAAGAATTTATCTGAGTTTTCAGTTTTCATAAAAGAAATAAATCAGTCACAGTGACATATAACATATTTGTGTGGTGGTTATTTGACACAATTGTTATTTATTTGCTATTTATTAATACGAACTTCTCTTACAATGTAATTTGTGAGATAGGCTACTAGTAGGCCTAGTAATTTATGTGGCTCAATAAAGTTCGTCTAAGTTTAGGAAAGGCTAATATCATGATCTTGTTTCCAGTTCGCTAAATCTCATATAGGAAAACAAACAACAGGCTGCAGTATGTACAACCAAACACTCCCTGACTCCAAATCAGTAAAAACGAAACGGAAAATCGGAACACAACGGGGCAGACTCAAGACGCAAACATTCTTGAGTCTCTTCGCTGTTAAAGAAAGTAAAGTGATTTGAGAAGTTTCTTACTTTCAGGGCGCACTTCTGTCCTGTTTTCTTGTTGTAACACTCCAGGACCTTCCCGTTGATGCCCAGGCCCAGGACATGAGTGGAGAGAGTGTAATCGTCCGTGACCGCGTTGCGCTTTATTTCCACTTTGGGATGAGCGGGGATCGGGAAGTGCGTGCCCTCCGCAGGCTGCTCTTTAGACCTCACTTCTTTACAGTCCGCTGGAGCCTCGGCTTTTGCTCCTTGTGAAGGCTTCTGTTTTTCGTTTCCATTCTGCAACATATTTCCACCGGTCCTGTAGAAACTAGCCGCAGGATACTCGCAGAAGACAGTGCTGATAAACTGACCAGCAGCGATGGCTCCTTGGCACAGATAAAAATACTGACGGGAATCCTGGAGCTGTCCCGGCTCCGCAGTGAAGAACCAGTGTTCAGATAACCAAAGAATACTTCATTACCTGTTATTGTCTGTTCCTTAACTCTTTACACAGTGCCAGATGGCCACATCCCTCACAAATATGTCTAAACCCATTTCCGAAATCTGAATGACTTTGGTGTTTCTAAGTTAGTTCCGCTGTTTCACAGACCTGACTCTGCTACACATGGCCAAAGTCTGCGTCTGCTGAAGCGCCACCTCCTCTGAAACTTCTCAACTGGACATAGGTGACCGCCTTAAAGGAGACGAGCGATTTCTGTCAAATACGTATATGGACCCGGGGCCCATACATTTGTGTCCTTTATAGTGGACATTGAGTTAACCAGTCTCTTTTAAGTGTTTTGAGATAGTGACTGTTGTGACTGAGATAGAGGTGACTGTTGTGAGGTTAACTTCACATGGGTTTAACACTAATACAGTCCATTACAGAGGACATGTTACAACATTAGGAATACAAATTAAATTAACAAAATGTAAATGCTAGATGTTCATTTACCTGCAAATAGTAAATAACCAAAAAAAAAAAAAAAAAGAAATACACATTTTCTTCGGGTCCCAGGAGGATATAAACCCCTGGTAATATTAAGGCTAATTAAACTACATAATATGAATTGATGAACCAATATGAACTTTCGATTTAATTTTATTTAATCTTTACATTATATTCTGGTTGTTTCGATCATAGTCTCATTTTTTATGGTGGGAAATAATGTGTTTTTTAAATTTTATTTAGGCAACATGTAGGTCACTTTATTTGTTTTGTGACTTTTGTGTGTAGAAGGGTTACCATAAACCCAACCAGTTTCTATAATATAGTAATACTCACAACTTGGCTACCTGTATCTAAATGTCAACTTATAGTGACGGACTTAATAGCAGACTGGATAGCAGTTTATTACAATAAAAGGGATAGTTCAGGTTTTTTGATGTGAATCTGTATGGCATCCCCTTCAGCAGTGTCCGCCAAGTTAGCCAGGACAGTTAATAAAGCTTGTTTTTCTTCTCAAAACAATATTTGTCCAAAAAGTGATATATTTGCATCACAAAACAGTCAGAAAAAGTCAGAAGTCTTAATCGCTTGGTGCTATTTTCTGTTGATTCCTATTACTGTGTGCCTGTTATTATTATTAGCCTGTTGCCCTTTTTGTGGGCAACTATTTTGTGACGCAAATATATCACTTTTTGGACAAATATTGTTTTGAGAAGAAAAACAAGCTAACTTGTTTTTCCTAATTTGCCGGACCTACTTTCATCAGCTCCAGAACCGGGCAGAAAATGGGCTCACAGGACACTGTCAGGGATAAGTCAGTGTTAATGCACAACACTGCTGAAGGGGATGCCATATAGATTCACATCAAAAAACCCAAAATATCCCTTTAAAATAGTTAAACAGAAAATATTCAGTAATCTAAAGCACAAATGAGGGCCACTCCTTGTTTGATCCAGTGCCTCTGAGTCTGGTCAGTAGGCAGCTCCACAGCCATCACATAGTTAGTAGAATGTCCCGTTGTAGACAGAGTTCCTGAGGCAAATAAAGAAGAACAGTTAAGAACTGAATCACTGAATCACTTTAACCTTCAAGAGGTGTTGGTGTTGACGGCAGAAAATACATAGCTGCACTTTGAGGTTAGTGAAACTGGACACTGACTACTATTTTGAGTGAGTTATAAAACCACCAAAGATATGCACAAACGCATAACGTGAGCACAGCCAGCTCCTAGTCTTTAAACACAGTGAAAAACAATAAGGGTAATAAATGCATTTTGTAATATTCATTTTACATTTCTTTGATACATAACTAAAGGTTTAACTTCCATTATTGTAAGTAAGTAAGTAAGTAAGTAAGCCTTTATTTATATAGCACCTTTCACAGATAAAATCACAAAGTGCTTTACAGAGTGCAATAAATTGTGATCTGTTTATACACACCAGCACGTGTGAGGGTCTTGTAGATGGGGCACACATAGATGCCAGACGTTGGTGGGTTCCGATTAGACGTTGGAATGAGCCAGATGACGGCCATTTCAGTGTAGAGCTCTTTGGGCCTGGACTGTGCGAGCCGACCTTCCCTATTATCCCAGCGAGCTCCCTCCAGGAATAGTCCATGGATATAACAGCCTGTGTCTGGCTTCTCTTTTATCTCTGACACAGATTTAGGTATTACCTATGGTACAAGACATTACAAAAGGGAACAAATGCTTTCATCAACAGAAAACACAATGCTATTAAGGTGTGTTAGTATACTGTTTTGCCATCTTATATTAATCTGGTTTTCACCTCAAAATCAAATCCAATTATATCAATAGAGGTGCTCGAACGTCGGGCATAATTCTGGAGGGTTCCCGTGAGAAAGGCTTGAGGGAAGAAAAAGCCACTAATCCAGAAGACAGGGGGAATGCCGCTGGAGATCCACCTCTGTAGGAAACTGGTCCTTTGAAGCAGGTCTGTCACCCATGAGGCCAAAGGTTTCAGAGATGGGTAGGCCTAAACAGAAAGCTATGCATTACTTTAAAGCAAAGCATACAATCACCCAAAAATCATATGGAATAGAGTAAGCTATGCCAATATAAAGACACGGAGCCTAAATGTCCAGAGAGTTTGTTTGTTCAGCAATCATACTGACATTTATCTATTAAAGGAGAATTAACGTTTTTTATAATCTGAGCCTTATTTCGGTAATAAAACAAGTTGTTTTACTCACCCATAGCACTTTGGTGTCATATGGAGCACTTCCAGAGATGTTTTAGACTAGCGATATCCCTAACGTGAGTTCTCGGGGCATATATTTACGGTCTCCAAATAACACAAACTTTAGCACTTTTCAAATCATAGAAGCTCGATGTCTTAGTCTACACTTTCGTTTGAGTCAATAGTGGCCTGTAATCCGAGATTACCCATAATTTACAGCTTTGCGTTTCATGTTTTGGTCCCAAGAGCTGAGAGCGAAATAAGCTGTGACTCCGCACATGCGCACTGGCGTCCTCGTCTACTCGAAACTATGGCTAAATCTTAGCCTGGGAATTCCCAGGCCGCTTCCGTTCGTTTCGAAATGGAAGGCGGCCTGGAAACTCGTCCAAGCGAGAGTCCCAGATTTAGGGCCCCAATCAGAGAGAGGGGGAGGTGTGGCAAGACGGTGACGCGTACTACATGACAAACGGAAGCTTGTAGTTTGAACTGACAACTGACATGATTGGCTATGGACTTACGTATACGCTCAATGATAGACATTCATAACGCCCAATAAACGGCCGTTGGCAATCGCTAACCACACCTCCGCTACGAGATTTTTCGAAGCGAGTTTCCAGACCCATATCTCACTTGTGATATGGTCAGGTGTTAACCAGACTAGCTAAATCTCGGATTACAGGCCACTTTTGACTCAAACAAAAGTGTAGACTAAGACATTGAGCTTCTATGATTTGAAAAGTGCTAAAGTTTGTGTTATTTGGAGACCACAAATATTTGCCCCAAGAACTCACATTACGGAAATCGCTAATCTAAAACATCTCCGGAAATGCTCCATATGACACCAAAGTGCTATGGGTGAGTAAAACAACTTGTTTTATTACCGAAATAAGGCTCAGATTGTAAAAAACGTTAATTCTCCTTTAAGTATATAATAACCGCATCTCTTTTTTGTGTGGGTGCTCAAATGCATCATGAAACTAGGTTTCACATCATGAAATTCTATTAATTCCAGCTTTCTCTTGATACGCGTGAAAAGTCCCTCAGTCGTCCAGGTAGAATCCATGATAAAAGGAGAAGTTCAATTTGTCAACTGGACAAAGTTTGTTTGGTTGAAAACGTTTCGCCGCTCATCCGAGAGGCACAGACGGGCGTGCCAGAGTGGACCGTCATCTGCCGTATATCTTCACCTAGAAGCCACGGGCCATTCTTTTGAGGACAGTGAGGTTCAGATCTTTGCCTGGAAGAATCCATGACTCATCGCTGTACCAGCGAGTGAGTCTGGTAACGCTTGGTCCAAAATGCGCTGCAGTTGCGCGTAGACAGACAGCTAAGTGAACCAATCAGAGATTGCGCCATCTTGATTCAAAACTGAGGAGGGACTTCCGCTGCCTAAGAGTGACTTTGCGGGCAAAGGCGGGTGCACTGACGTCACCATCTTTGAACGAATCAGAATCGCGGAGTCCGTTTTTAACCGGAGGAGCGAAGGTGGATGGAGGGTGTCCAAATGGTATCGCGCTGTATAGGAAATACAGAGAGATATCATTTGGCTGGCCAGGTAATTCAGATCTTAGCCAGGGAAAAGAATTGGTTTGAGAGGGGAGTTAAAGAGGCTATTTTTGTCAAAAAAGAGAATCCTTCTCTGAACAGAAATGGTGGAGTCAGACATAATTTGCATCCCATCTACAATTCCATTCTTAAGCCTAGATCAAGCAAACAGGGAAACAATAGGGCTAGCCGGGCAGGGCCAGAGGTGGGAAAAACGGTCGTAGGGATGAATAGGGATCGTTATCTAGACGCCAGAGAAACAAAAGACGGAAACCAATAAGATAGGTTCGGAAAGTAGTTAGCTAGTTAGCTCCCCCCTGCAGCAAGATATAAGCAAGTGTCTTACCAGTATTCTTATTAGAGCTGACGAAGCCTCTCGGATGAGCGGCGAAACGTTTTCAACCAAACAAACTTTGTCCAGTTGACAAATTGAACTTCTCCTTTTATCTTTCTCTTGATAGTACATGAGTTCTCTCTTTTTTTTCATTTTCATTGATGACTCTTACCTTGGCATTCCACATTTCAGGCACTGCATTGTTGAAGAGGCTGTTGGCCATAAGCTCCAGTTCTGATGACATCACTACTAAACCCTTTAGGGCCTTCACTATATCGCTGAGGCTCCACGAGATGACAGCCAGCAGCTTGTTATATCTGACAGAACAAAGTGTTAATGACAATGTGATATACATGACTACAGACATTTGACATACAACAACCAATATGCATAAAATGGGATTTATGAAAATGTACCTGGTGTGTTCAGAAAGAATATCGACTAATGGAGATGTAAATAAATAAAAAACCTACTAGGATATTTTACCTAATGACTTCCTGGATGAGCACTGTGTTCATGGACTCTTCATACAGAACAGGGTACTTGGCCATGACCTCTGTCACATTGAAGGCTGAAGGAATCTTTTCCATAATACCAGTCACAATGTCCTCTACAATCTGAGTAACACAGAATATAACAACACAGAGCTGACCCATAACAACATACACCTATGTCAATGTTCTTCCATTTTGTTATGTAATAGTTTCTTTATACCTCTTCCAGAGTTTTGCCACCAGCAGAAGAAACTCGAGGCTGGAGCTGAACAACTGTCCCCAAGAGGGTAAAAGTTTCATTTTGGGCGAAGCTGATGTTGGCATTATCATGGAGGCCAAATATCTCAGGAGTGTCATTGATTGGCAGTCCACTGATGTATGCTAAGTATCCCTGTGATTAGAAAGCATATTATTACATGGACAATGTAGCATGCATCACATGGCTGCACTTACAAAATAATTGGGGCAAAGCAGTGAAGCTGCGAGGCACCCATATTGTTTCTACTGATTCCTATTATTGGGGCCAAGCAGCGGTAGCTGCAAGGCACCTATAGTGTTGCTATTGATTCTTATTATTATTATATATTCTTCCGCCTCTGGGAGTCTATGGCAACCCCTAGAACAGTCTGGTAAAAAGTTGTGAAATTTGGCATGCACATTCCAGCCAGTCTCCTCATTACCCACAGCAATTTACAGGGGGTCCTCGGGTTACGACGTTGATCCGTTCTTAAGACGCGTCGTAACCCGAATTTCGTCGTAAGTTGGATTTTGACTTTGATCTTCCAACCAAAGCACCAATAACTTTTCCATCTCAATAATTAAACCACTACGCTGCTTGGTTATCAATGTCGCTTTCATAGGAGCAGATCAGAGCCCACATCAGGTACTTCCGCCCACACTGGGCACGCACACGAGGCTGTCTTCTTCGCCCTACAACCACAACAAAGCGTATTCTTCCGCTGTGCGCCGTTCGCGTTTGTTTACGTCGCTTACCACGCTAAACCGCGTAAGACGGAATGACGCGTAATATTATTAATTTTTTTTTATGGGGGCGCGTTCGTAACCACGAAACGTCGTAAGTCGAGACCGTCGTAACCCGAGGACCCCCTGTATAGGCCCCCACCCCCAACCCTCTAGCGCCACCAGCAGCTCAAAGTTGCAGGAATTTTCAGGTACATTTCTGCATGTAACTTTTGAGCCGTATGTCCAATTTTCAAAAACTTGGCATCCCTGGACTCCTTGGGCCAAGCCGAATCCAGGGTAGATTTTCCACCATTTTGAATTTGATGAAAAACACTCAAAATGCTTCTCCTCCCTCAATTTTGGACCAATTTTGCTCAAATTTGGTACATAGCATCTTTGGACTGAGCCTCATCAGAAACTTGCCTGGCGTTTTGATATCTCTTATCGTTTTGTCGTGGGAGCCAATCAAACGTGTCCGAAAAGTCACCAAACAGGAAGTGAGCTCATTATTTTCAAACTTTTCACAGATGTTCGCATCCTTCCCAGGATTCCCCACAAAAAATTACAGGTCCCCAGCTCAAACCCTCTAGCTCCACCAACAGGTCAAAATTTGAGGGACATTTCTGCTTGTAACTTTTGAACCGTAAGTCCGATTTTCAAAAATTTGGTATCCCTGGGATCCTTGGGCGAAGACTGATCCAACGCATCCTATGACGTCATGTCTGCCGGAATAGAATGTCCGCCATCTTGGATTTTGTGAAAATCAATAAAATTCTTCTGTTTCTACAACTTAACTTGTAATTTCCACAACAAATGGTGTGCACCCACATTCTAGACAGTCTCATGATGCCCTTCAACAAATTTTACGTCCCCACCCCCAACCCTCTAGCGCCACCAGCAGGTCAAAGTTGCAGGTACATTTCGGCTTGTAAGTTTTGAACCGTAGGTCCGATTTTCTAAAACTTGGCCTCCCTGGACTCCTTGGGGGAAGTTGAATCCAACGCATCCTGTGACATCATTTTCCACTGGGAAGATTTTCCGCCATTTTGAATTTTATGAAAGACACTCAAAATGCTTCTCCTCCCTCAATTTTTGGACCAATTTTGCTCCAATTTGGTACATAGCATCTTTGGACTGAGCCTCATCCGAAACTTGCCTGGAGTTTTGATATCTCTTATCGTTTTGTCGTGACAGCCAATCAAACGCGTCCTAAAAGTCGCCAAACAGGAAGTGAGCTCATATCTCGGGAACCCTTCATACGATTATTTTCAAACTTTTCACACGTATTCTAGTCTGTCCCAGGATTCGCCACAAAAAATTACAGGGCCCCAGCTCAAACCCTCTAGCGCCACCAACAGGTCAAAATTTGAGGGACATTTCTGCTTGTAACTTTTGAACCGTAAGTCAGATTTTCAAAAACTTGGTATCCCGGGGATCCCTGGGCGTAGTCGAATCAAATGCACATGATGACGTCATGTCAGCCGGAATAGAATGTCGCCATTTTGAATTTTATGAAAAACACTCAAAATGCTTCTCCTCACTCAATTTTGGACCAATTTTGCTCTAATTTGGTACAGAGCATCTTTGGACTGAGCCTCATCAGAAATTTGCCTGTAGTTTTGATATCTCTTATCGTTTTGTCGTGAGAGCCAATCAAACTCGTCCTAAAAGTCGCCAAACAGGAAGTGAGCTCATATCTTGGGAAACCTTCATAGGATTATTTTCAAACTTGTCAGAGGTATTCTAGTCTGTCCCAGGATTCCCCACAAAAAATGACAGGGCCCCAGCTCAAACCCTCTAGTGCCATCAACAGGTCAAAATTTGAGGGACATTTCTGCTTGTAACTTTTGAACCGTAAGTCCGATTTTGAAAAACTTTTGAAAAACTCCCTGGGATCCTCGGGCGAAGACTGATCTAATGCATGTCATCAAATTAGGCTGGGTCGCTGCTATTATTATTATTATTATTATTATATATTCTTCCACCTCTGGGAGTCTATGGCAACCCCTAGAACCGTCTTTGTGAAAGTTGTGAAATTTTGCATGCACATTCCAGTCAGTCTCCTCATTACCCACAGCAATTTATAGGCCCCCACCCCCAACCCTCTAGAGCCACCAGCAGGTCAAATTTGCAAGAATTTTTACATTTGATTGATTGTCACGACAAAACGATAAGAGATATTAAAAAAAATCCAGGCATATTTCTGATGAGGCTCAGTCCAAAGATACTACGTACCAAATTTGAGCAAAATTGGCCCAAAATTGAGGGAGGAGAAGCATTTTGAGTGTTTTTCATAAAATTCAAAATGGCGGAAAATGACGCCATAGGGTGACGTCATATGGTGCTTTGGATTCGGCTTGGCCCAATGAGTCCAGTGATGCCAAGTTTTTGAAAAGTGGACATACGGTTCAAAAGTTATACACAGAAATGTACCTGAAAATTCCTTCCGTATGCCCGATTTGCCCTTCATAGGATTATTTTCAAACTTTTCACAGATCTCCTTCCCAGGATTCCTCACAAAAAATTACAGGGCCCCAGCTCAAGCCCTCTAGCACCACCAACAGGTCAAAATTTGAGGGACATTTCTGCTTGTAACTTTTGAACCGTAAGTCCAATTTTCAAAAACTTGGTATCCCTGGGATCCTTGGGCGAAGACAGATCCAACGCACATCAAATTAGGCTGGGTCACTGCTTGGCCCCACATTGCTGTTTACAGCTATATTTACTTTTGGTTTTTACACTTGTACATTACACTGACACTAAGAATAAACTTACACAATCAGTTCCCTTTTTGAATCACAAAAAGCTAATTGACTCATTTAATATCCAGTGCCTACCTTAACATCTAGACTTGTATTACTCTGACGATACACTCCAGAAGGAGAGTAGATATGATCGACCTCAAGCACAGCAGGACAGTAGAAATCCTCCAGAATGCTGAGCAGACAGCGACGGTCCCAGTCATCTGTCACCCTGCCCCCATAATTGATCTCCCCAGCAGTGTACTTCAACACCTGGACAGGTCCGACCAAGACAGGACAAGATAAATGCAAGAGAGTTACTTTACAGACACTACTGAAATATATTTTTGCCTAAATAAAAACAATAATTTTAAAAAAGCCAACAGCATTTGTTTCTCACCTTGTAAGGAACATTCTCATACTCATCCAGAAACATCTTTAGCTGGCTGATGCAAATATTTAAGTCTCCATCTGTGAACTCATAGGGAATATTGAATCCCAGTGCACCAAACTTTCTTCTCTCCAATGCAACGCCATGAAACAAAGACAGCGACAGGAGCAAAGGCTTGAAGAAATTAATCTGTAAGGAAGGAGAGATAGAAGCTTGAATTTGGTCCTATAATAATTAAAACTGAATTAAATATCAGTTGTACCTTAGTAGAGGAGTTGATAAAGTCGTTTGTGAGCTTTAGATACGTTTTGTGAAGGTTGGCTTTGATTCCCCTCGGGGGCTCAATGGTCATCTTGGACCCATTTTGGAGAATAGAGACAGGAAACCTGTTGCTGGGAAGACTTGTTAGCCACAAACGGAAGTCCTTGTGCACCTATTTAAAATTAGACATTGGGAAGACTGGTGATTTCTTTGTAAAGTATGTCTGAAACAAAGCTTTGTCCTTTCAATGAGCCTGTCTAGTAGACGTGAGGGTTACTGCTGTTTAAAGTCTGACCTTTCCGGGGTCGATAATTTCAATCAGTCTCTCTAGTGCAGGCATCCAGCTGGGAGCCAGATGACAGTTCTGAAAGAAGACCCAATGTCCTTTCATCATAGCAGTGTGCATCATGGTCTCAGCCCTGGGGCCCTGCAAACAGCACCCCACAGCCCACATAAGCACCATATACATACATCAGAAAACATTATAGTCTGGAGTGTTAGTAGAAAAAGTTCACATTACATAAATGAACATAACACGCTGCTGATGGGAAAGAGTCTGTGAAAGTCATCAGTCCATTGTACACAGGATTATAGATAATAACATTGCAATGCTTCACATGTGACCAGGTAAAAGTAATGCAATATGCCTTCAAAGTAGTGTGTTGGTAGTGAAATACCTAAAAGGTGCATTGGTCTTGTAAAAATGAGCACACCATGATTCAAAAATGTACAAGTTATGATTTTTTTTAAGCACATAATAAGAATTATAATGAACCTATTAAAGGTAAAGGGTAAATCATGAGACCTGGCCTTGGCCTAGAGAGATAGCGCTCATCTTCTTGGTGAACTGCATGACATCTGCAAACTTGTACAGGTCTGCTGCAGGGTCAGTACCAGGTGACAGGACAAAGATGAGAGGAGTCATGTGGGAGGAATCTTTGAAGACCTCAGACAAATCAGATGTCTAAAGGACAAAATATATTTTATAACCAGAAATGTTTTATCATTATAACTTTAATTATAACTTTAGTTAGTTCTGGTACCTGGGGTTCTATGAAGTGCTGACCCAGTTTAGCTGCCACAAAGTCTTGAAAGCCTTGAACAAGACAATCGGCCCTCAAACAGCGCAACACCAGAAGCTTCTGAAATGAGTCTAAATTTCTTTCCCACTCCTCTGGTAATAGCTCTCTGGTGGTATATAAAAACGTATTACTCATGTAACATTTTATACACTTGCTTTGTATAATGTTATGAAGTTAGTAACCTGTGTGGTTGGTTGCTGTCAAAAATCTTCTTGAATCCTTGTATATGTTGTGGGAAACTCTCTGCCAGATTACTGAAGTTTGGTAGATTACTCAGGCCCAAGATGTCCTTCCAGGTCCGCTCTGATAACCAACTCACTGCAGGATTTTGAAGCTCTTTTGTTGGCATGCCTCCAGATAACAGAAACCGCCATTCAATCTGACATAGTAGCACCATAAAGGAGTAAATAAAAGTTCTGAAAATATATATTTTATATGAATATATAGGTAGAAGAGGTACTTGCCATATTAATGTCATTGCTATTCATCAGTATGCGTGCACACAGAAGGAAGGCAAACATAAGTTTGTGCTTCTCAAACAAGCTGCGACACACATTGGTGTACAGACTGAACGTGAAATATTCATTTATGTTGACAATTCTTTGTGCTAAAGTATCTAAAGAACAAATAAAACAAGTCATGGAAACACATTTTCTTGTTAATTTCTGTAAGGCAGACTCAAGTATAATTTCTACCTGCTTTCTTAGAGTTTGCAATGGCTGACACAAAGATACCAAGGAACCACTCCAAAGAATACTGATACATTGGATCCACGCTGGAGAGGTCAGAAACACAGAAGAACAGAAGCTGGGTCCGTACCGCCACAGGAACATACTCTAGACGTGTTGCATCAATTTCACGTTCAGTTTTTTCAGCAGCTGTCACTTTGACCTTTTATAAAAAAACAATAACAATATATTATGTGTCTATTATGTATAATATACATTTAGTTATTTCATCTGACCATAATTTCTCCAGCTTTGACTTTGGAAGCTGCTAAAACTTGAATTAGTTCCTCGTTGTCCACAGGGTTTCCTTCTGTAGAGCTGAGTCGCAGCAGAATCTCATCCTCAATCTCTTTTAGCTCCTGTTTCATTTGGGCATTACTAATAATGAGCTGATTTCTAGCTTCTTCTAAGTCTGCACACTCTTCAGCCACAACTTGGCCAAGCAACTGGTCCTGAAGTCCACTGGTTGGAGCATAATATGCATATAGTACTTTAAATAATTGTTAAGTGTTTTCTTAGTCTTAGAACAGTAAATGTAAACATACCTCGAAGATAAGGTGAAATTTATCAATGTAACTTTGGTGCAGACTTCTGGTGAGTAGTGTGGATTTGGGAGCTTGGTGGTAATATACATTCTGAAGTTTTCATGATATGGGATTACTGAATCACCAAGCTTGAGCATTGTGCTTCCTGACTGCTTAAAGGTCTGCAGAAAAATATAGAAGGTCAAGGCAAAACGTATATAGACATATTAATATCATAGCAATAAACACAGACTTATAGCCAGTACTATACGGACTATTTTCTCATTGGTGATTGTGGTTCTATACCTGCTGTAACAAAACAGGTTCCAAAGCAGGATCAAGTTCCTCCCCTACGTTCTCCAAGAGGGCAGGGTTGCCGAAACGTATCGCATTCTCTAGACTGCGCAGAAAGTCATTGTCACTAAGCTTCACAACCACAAGTCCATTATCTTGTTCCTGAGTGACATAAAGAAAACAGGGCATGCAAAGGATCAAATATACACAAACTGTAACATAGTCAGAAGCAAAGTAATGCAAATCCCTACTCTGCAACAATTGGCATATTTATTAAATAATCTGTTATTGTACATTTTACATGCACACTCACCATGTTTTTAATCCATTTATTGGCTTGTCCTTGAGGATCAATGAAAAGAGCCCATCGCAAAGAATACTGGGAAATCACAGCATTTTCTGTGGAAAGATTATCCTTTGGCAATCCTGCAATCTGTATTTAGCATAAAAATAATATGAGAACTTACTGCTGTTTTAAATAAATTATGTTAACTAAGACAGAACCACTGCTCTGATTTTCAATCAACTCATCTGTCATCTGCCTTCATTTTAATTCATTAACTTGTCATTGCATATTGTTGTTGTGGTGCTGCGCTTGCTAGTGAAATCTATATTATGCTTGTACTGACCTGCCATGAAAAAATCTTCACTGGATCTCCAAGTGTGCTGATCAGGTTGGGTGCTTTAGTGTGGGGAACCTTTAACTCCTTGAAACAATGAAGCCACTCTTCAGCCATAGCAGCCCTATACTCCCCCTACTCAACATCACCACATTTTCATTATAAAAAAAATGATGACAATGACAAATGCAAACTTGAATTAGCACTTACAGTAAAGGGTCCCAAGTATGCTAAATAACCAGCGGACAGAAGCACATCTCCTGACACATTATTGACCATGTAATCCAAATTTTGTACAGTTTCCTTCCAACGCACTTTCTCATCCGCAAGTCCTCTTGTGAGCTGAAAACAAAAAACAAAAAAAATCACATTTATAAAGACATATAAGACATATTTTCACTGTCCCATACTTTATTATCGGTATTGCTAGGCCAATAAAATAAAAAATAGCACATACATACAGCTGGCACATACCATGGCACAGAATCTGTATGCAGAGCACTAAGATCTTAATGTTGAATGGACTTATTAATATTTATAAAAATGTACTAGCACCTACCACTTAATGATTATAAATTTTCCTACTTTTACTTACCTTCTCTGCACGAACTCCCCGGTTTTCACACAGGTTATACTGAGATTCCAGTTCATTTTTCTTTGCTATGCAGACGCCATACTTTTCCTGTAAAGCGTCAATTCCACCCTCAACAGCTGCCAGCTTTGCTTTGGAATCATCTAACATTTGTTGGGTTACGGCTAAGTCTTCCCTGGCCTTCTGAAGAGCTTGCTATACAAAATAGCACAGAATGATCAATCCACATTATTTCAGAAGACAGACAATTGGAAAAATATGATTTTAAACACCCTTTTTACCCTTTTAGGCTCAACCAGCTTTGCAATGAAATGATAATCATACATTGCCCTTGTCCACTCGCAAATGGATGTACAGGCTTTGGACACTTTGGCAATAGCGGCTGGTTGAAATTCCTCATCGTCCATGTAGGGTTTGATCTGCTGGATCACATTATCTGGAATGTTGTCCTGTGAAAAGGCATAAACATGTACACACAGCACTGAAGCTACTAGGCCAGTGGCATAAAGAATAAATAAACAAACTAATATACTTAATTTCTACCTTATCATAGCTGAAAAGGCTCTCCAAAAATTTACCAGGGTCTTTCAGCAGAACCTTTCCTGGTTCCCAGTAGTCATCCACTTTCGTACCTGGCTTCTCTCCAGCTACCTTCTTAGGTTTAATACCCTTCATGATACACACTGCCTCTATGACCAGCTTTACACCAGGAGGAGGTCGCTGTAAAGCTCGCACCTATCAAACACAACCAAAAGTATTAAATGACAATAACAAATCTAATACAGATGAAATCTAAATAAAGAGTCTGACCTCAGTAACAGAATTTTTGTTGAGTGACTTTAGGCTTTCGAGAGCAGCATCCAGTGCAGGTAAAGCCTTATCCAATTCACTCTGCGCATCAGTTGCAATGGCCTCTGCTATTTGCGCTTGCTCCATGGCTTTAGTTTCATCTTCTTGCACTGATTTACGTGTTTCCTCTGCAATTATCATATCTTTCTAAAAAGAAAAGGACAAACATGTTGTTTTTTAAAATAAACAACTAAATACAAATTTACAGAATTTCTAAAAAACATAGTTTTAAGTATTGCTTTTTATTTATCTTACGTTTATTTTCTCCATCATGACCTCAGTATCCCGAGCAGCCTCCTCTAGACTTGGTCTCAGTCTTACAAGCTCTTCCTGCATCTTTTTCACATCGTCTGCAGTGCTGAGAAGCTATAATGGAGATTTTGAGTTAACATAAACACCAAATAATCAAATAGTAAATGGATTATAATAACATGGTAGCAGCTTACCTTGTCTAGACCAGTTTTCATGCGTAGTCGTGCAGTACTTAACTGATTTTTTGTATGTGAAGTGAGTTTTGAGAAAATATTGAGCAATTCCAAATAGCTTTTTGGTGTTACATAGTTGTGTCGTGAAAGCTCAGCCTTGAATTGATCACACTTCTTGGCTACCATTTGGTGGATATTCACACACATCAGAGTCTGTATTTAAAGGTACAGGAGAAGTCATTACAAACTTCATTTTATATGATAATGCAATGTAAAATGTAACTTCAACCCATTTTACCAGTGCTGTAAGAGCTTCATCACTGGCTTCTAGTTCGGGCATCTCATTCAGAAAAGTAGAAGCCACAGCTTGAAGAGCCTCCTCTGGCCAGGGTCTGAACCAGTCAATAGTGCAGCAGGTAACCAGTGAAGGGAACTGCCTTAGACGTGAACGAAATACCTCCCCTATAGGACTATAAAAGTAAGAAAAATATATAACAATATATAACATAGATAGCGTTGAAGATGGAATCAAAAGACATTGAGGCCGTGTGCACAAAAGTAAAGATTATTGCTTACCTCATGCACAGAACTGTATGAATATTGCTCCGAACTTTCTTGAGATATGCAGCCATAAGACTGGCCTTAGTTGGCTGCAGACCCAGCTCTATAACTACTGGCTTCATTGCAGTAAGTATCTGATCCTCTTCATCTTGAGCATACAGATTGGGAACATCCCCAGAGTTTAAGATGTTATTGATATCTTCCAGGAAAATCTCACTTTTTATCTGAATAGTTTAAAAAAATATTTTCAGTATTAAGTATATATATTTTTATTAAAAACAATTATGATACTTACCTGTGTATCTACAAAGAGGAAAGTGATTGACTGGTTTTGAATGCCAGCCTTCAGCATAATACCTTTCAGGTCTTCTCTCCATTCTGCTATACCATAGTTTTTGGACAGTTCAATCTGAAAACACTCATAGTCAGACCTGATAATGAAAAAAACATCAGTCAAATAGGGATACATAGCGTAAGGATTTAATAACTTAGGCTACTATGTAAAATAAGGCAATGAATTACATGTAGGAGGCCAATTTGGTCAATGACTGGCGGCCGCTGCCACCTACACCCAGCAAAAGGGCATTGCCTAAAGGCTGGCGCAGGATACGGCTGATACGACACACATGTTCTATAGCATCCATGAAGAGCACTAGTTTCATTTTTGTTTTGCTGGTTTGATTATAGTCTTCCATGTACTCTACGACCACATTTACTAACTGAAAAATATAAAAAAAACAAAAAACATTTTTTTTAATGAATAATAATGTTAATATTTATATAAACTAGTTACTTTTATGTTCTTTGAAAATAACAGCAGGGAAGTCTATCAAATTCAAACATGTATTTTGAATTCAAATAATATCCAAAGATACCTTCTCTTCTAAAATACCAACCTCATCCTTGTTGTCAATTAAGGCATACATTTTAGGTTCAGCTCCAGGAACCATGAAGTCTCCAAATAAAACTGGGTGACATGTCAAAACTTCTTCAACTTTGTACCCAAATTCTTGGATACAATCTTTCAGGAGTGTGTTAAGCCATTCTCTGTCCTCAACACAGACAAGGCGGTCCTGAAAAACCCGGCAGCTTTCATGGTACCACAACTGGAGCAATTGTGATTTCTCCTACAATAAAAAATAATAATTATAAAATAAACAATTACTGCATATTACATGCATATTTTTGTCACTACCTCAATGTTGCCAGCATTAGCCATGAGTATCCCCTGGAAAACCTTGGACAGGTCTCTGAGGTTGAAAGTATAATGAGATTTGGCTGGAGTTGGAAGAAGCTGAGAAGTTATCGTAGAATAGACTCGAATAGTGGCATCAACAAGAGTCTCATTCAGTGACTCGATAGTTGGCACTGCGGAAAAGAGATGACAGACATTTACACCCCACGCTTGCAATATGGTGACTTAATCCCTCAAGGTGACAATATATAAACTTGAATTTCCCTCAATAAAATATCTCACTCACAATATATGTTGTTGTTTTTTTCATATTGAACAATTGCAGTTTTGAAATCACTTGTGTCATTAAGGAGAAATAAAATGGATAAACACAAATTATATAGATTTTCAATCACTGCCATTTACACATTTCGCATTTTACACATTTCTTCCTACAGTCTGAACCCTCCTACAAACTACATGTGTTTATTGAGGATTGGCTGTAAAAAGAACGAAATATCTCATTTGAAATGACTAAACCTTGAGCATTATTAACATTCAATTAATTTCACAATATGATGTTAAGACAGAACTAGTAAAATACATAGAGCCAATGACAGGAAAGCTGTTCTTTTTCTTCATTACAAGTGGAGACAGCTTGCAGAAGCAAAATGTCTTAAAAATATTTTAAAATATGTGAGAGATACCAGTTGCTGTAATCTAACTATAATGTACATAGCAAATGATAAACTGTATATGATTTGAATGTTTCAAGAAATTCTGATGCTGGATATGTTGCGTTACAAAACTCCTTACCTGTTTAATATATGTACTGTAAAAGATTAAAATATGAATTTAATTAAAGTGCAAAAGATCTTCCTTACCCATCCAACTGCCTAGAATGGTGGTAAAAATGTGCTTCTTGCTGGCATCATCCATTTCAGTAAAAGACAAGATATTGAAGTGCCGAGAGAATCGTGGTGTGATGGGATTTCGTCCTCCACCAGGAGGCCCCATGGCACAGGAAAAATTTATATCAGCCAAGTGTCTAAAGGTGCCTGTAAATGGATACAGAGTTTCAGTTCAAATGCAGCAGAAAGTGAATAAGTCATTTGGTAATGTCACAGAGTGTAAAACATGTGCAGGGTACCTATCTGCTTCCTGTCATACCAGCCACCATGATCCATCCACTGTCGCAGAAGCTCAATAGGAGGTTGAGCACCATACGTTTCTAACATTGGCATGTTTAGGTCATCAATGAAGAATATGAAATATTTTCCCTTCGGAGGCCCAAACACATTTTTCCGCCTGACAGACGGACACATGTGAACTTCACATTCAATATAATGGCCAGATTGGTCTAAAATATACGATTACAAACCTTTTATCTAGTTTACTGTCGATGTAATCTTGAGTCTGGTTTGCTGAAGTACGGGCAGAGAACATGAGAAAGTGGGTAATGTAGACTGGCGGCATGTTATTGAGTAGTTTATCTGACATAGTGAGTGTCTTCCCAGTTCCAGTTGGACCAATACACAGAACCTAGTTAGGAGACACAATTCAAATATCAATCCCATATAAATCATTAAACAAAACAGTTTTGATTTAAACACTTACTGGTTTCTTATTATTTAATAGCATGTCAAGCAGAAATGTCATTCTCACTGTGTCGGGAGTGGGCACAATAATGTCGGCATACTTGGTTTCCGCTGTAATGACAACATTTGGTTTATCTTTCATCCATCTGATCCACTGTACCTAGAAAAGATGAAAAGATGAAGTCATAACATTGTATCCACAAACGCAACCTTTTAAGAAACACCTTTACTTTGCTTTTTTGTGGATCAAAGTCATCATCATCACCATCATCATCATACTCAAAGTTACTTATTCCACCATCGTTGAGCTTGTAGTCGTAAACCAAACCGTCAGATGGAAAACATAACTCAATCTGGAAGCAAAATATTAACATAATGAGCATATTATCTGCTTATTATATATAATATTTTTCAATAATTTCAGACTTTCTCTTCCGCCATTTTCTCTCTTAGCCAGTTACTGAAGTGCTGACAGCTTGTTGCATCTCCTGTGGCTCCAACACTCCACACCAGAGAGAAGAAAAACCAGGGCTCGACAACTTCTTTCAGGCGCTTCACTTTATGATGAGGTGGTGATGGTTTATCCTTTTCACATTCATAGTAGTTTGTAGACGCAACAACGTTATAAATAATGCAAAGGTAACTAGTTAACTGTAAATCAGCTTACCTCTTTAGGAGTAAAAGGGTCCAAAAAGCAGTCCATAAGCTTAAGAAGACTACATGTCAAGTTGCTGTCAAGCGATGTGACCACCTCTTTAACATGCCCACGAATGAACTTTATTGAGTCCTGGAAGAAACACAGTTAACTTTACAAATGAGGAGAATTGCACAAAAAGCAAATTCAACATAAATGTCAAATGATCATAATATAAAGAATATTTGCTAAATTTAACCTCGAGGAACCTGGAGAAGAGGGAATTAAGCTGGTCTGAGTAAGGTTTTAAAGTATTAGGGAGCTGCTTCAGCCAGCATTCTGTAAAAGGAGTTAGGCCCAGAATACTAGGTTCCAGATAGACCATCCCACAGCGGGACACTGTAGCTGGTGAAGCCACAGCCAAGTCCTGCACCTCAAACATCATGGTCATCACCTGTAGAAAAGTTAGAGAATCATGTAGAAATTCTTCTGCACAAGACATAATAGTGAAAGCTGTATTTGCCCTTACATCTGTGAGCTTGATAATCTCCCCTGAGCTTAGGCACAGTTTTTTGTTGTCATCCAGTACTGTGTTCATGTTCTCAATCCACACAGCATCCACTGGACCATCAAACATGTACCACTTCTTCTCTTGGTCCATGGATGTTGCCCCTTTACGAACAAGAGATGAAAGGATTCCATCTGTCCTAAAATGCAAGACAAATCAACATATTTTTCCCTGATCATTTATGGAGGTAATTTACTGATTTTATTTTACCATTCCTGTGTGAGTACGTCGTATTCCCCATAAAGCTGTCCTATGGTGATAGACTTGGGATTGAGAACATATGTCTGAACAGGTTGGTACTCTCCACCGCTCACTGAAGGCTCGCCTTGTAGAGCTGTTATGGCTGCGGCCAATATCTCATAACACTGACAAAAGAACAAATGACATGTTGTACACAAAATCTTTAAATTAATTTTAAAATGTGACAACACTTACCCGTGTTTTACCAGATCCCGAAGGTCCCACAAGCATAAGGCCATGTCTCACCACTGTAGTTTCATAAAGCTGAATACATTTATGAATAAACCCTACAAACAATCAGTGGTTTATTAAAAGTGTTCTCTAAACAACTGAATTATGATTGCTTTTTTGAAAAACAGACCATCAACATCTTTCAAGTTCCTCTCAGCACAAACACTGCGCATGGATTGATCCAGTGTTCCATAACTGATTGGCTCCTGCTTTGTCTTGGGGAACAGATCAGACATGATTCCATTGAATAGTTTCAAGTCATCTTGAAGAAATTTTGGCACATTGACGTCATTAATGGCCCGCAAACAGATTAACTCCTTCAGAAATTGAAAAAAACCAAATAAACAAACAATGATGGACTAAGGAATCTGAATCAGTCTAAACAGAAGCCAAATGACTGACTTCATTCATCTCAGGGTGTTCTCTCTTGAGGTTTCCGGCTGCCGAAATCACAGTTTTTACAGCTCTCATACCAAAGTCATAATGATCCTACAAGGACCCAACACAATGTTACTAAAATGAATACTGCAATAAAATGTTGATTTGATCAATGACTTATCAATTGTATTAAACTGCAAATTAAATAATAAAGTTAATACCTGTGAGCTAAGTTGTTCAGAGGATAGCTTAAAAGAAGATGTTATTTTCTTTGAAAGGATTTTGGCATCACTAAAGCCAAATGAGTATAAAGAAATTTCAGCAATCATAGCATAATTGGGCACCATCATAGCCACAGGACGAAACAGAGCCTAGGAATATAATTGTGTTTTAATAACACATTTTATAGATGTTAGAGTTTTATAAGAAACTCAGTATACTGTACCTTAAGATTGTCAGGCAGTTCTGTGCGGCCAGCATATCCAGGATTCATTGTAATAAACACAGCACAGGAGGGAACAAGTGTGAGTTCAGCCCCCTCAAATTCAAAGTGCTCAACCTGAAAGCAGTTATCACTTCATTACCTATATCTATTTATTTACACATAGCTATTAAAAGGCCTGTATTGATTAACTAAAAGAAAAGTCTTACTCTTTGCTGTTGAGCTTTTTGTATAGTGGCAATTTGTTGTGCCACTACAGAAAGCACTTCAACATCTATACGATTAAATTCATCAAAGCATACCCAAGCACCAGAGCTACAAGTCAGGAAATAAAAACAATTGACAGTATTAATTTATATAGCTATGTAAGTATAGTGTGCTTAGTGATATTTTAGTATTGGGCTGTGTTTAACCTGGCAACTCCTTTAAAGAATTTCCCCATGGCCTTGAAGTCGAGCTGATCTGAACAGTTGAACACCACAGTCTGGATTGCTAGGGCCTTTCCAAGATCTTTGGTGGTCTCAGTCTTTCCTGTACCAGCTGGACCCGCAGGAGCCCCTCCAAATTTCAGATGAAGGGCCCCTGTTAGAGTTAGGTAACATCTAGGACAAAATGATAAAACAAGGTAAGGATATGTTTTGTTGGAAAAACTGTAAAATCTGACATTTACCTGTCTGTCAGTGGGGTGATAACCAGCCGACCAGAGTTACCAAGATATTCATATCCGTACAAAAACTCTGCATTTACCATACGGACATACAAGTCTTCTCTTGCCCAGTAGTATCTATATATGTAATAAAATAATGAACATGGGATTTTGTAATTTGTTGTACTTTTATTATTTTTTTTTTACAACGCACTGAAAGAAATAAAAGCTCTCACAGATTTCTTTGCCTACCTGAGCTGGCTGATCCATTCAAAGTCACTAATATTTGAAACCTTCTGCTGGACCAGTTCAGAAGCAACATCTTTTGCATGAACTTCTATGACAATAAGGGCAGACAGAACACCCCTTTGCATTCTGGACAAATTTCCTCTGATGAGTTTTACTAAGTTACCCAGCTATAAAGAGAGATTGTCAATCAAATAATGAAGTGTCATCAGAATACTGCATATGTTATTATTAGACACCTGTGTTTGCAGTTGAGGATAAAGACAATCAGCCAAGTTTCCTTTCTCTATAGCTTCTGATACCTCTGAAGTCCAGAATACCTGGCATCCAGCAATCACCACCTGACCAGGCCACGACAAAACCCACTCCTCCCGAGGTTGCTAAAATTACAAAAAGTTTTTATACAAAGCACGCCAACAACAGTCATATTACTTTGCTACAATTAATGTGACAAACCTCATAATAGACTTGTAATGATCGATCAATATTATCTTTTACTGTAGCTTTCATTGACTTCTCTACATGTTTGAGCCAGTCTTCCACATCACCAGAAGGCCGTACAGACTGGAAAAGCCTCACTTCCTCCCCTTCTCCAGAGTACATGTCAGTGATTTCCAAGTCAGGTTGAAATTTGAGCTGGAAAAAACACAAAAATTGATGGAATATTTTTCTCCAGCTGTATAGTAAAATTGTCACCAAAAGGTTTCTTCAAATGTCGAACCCGTGCAATGTTCTCAAAGCATTTGCGTAAATGTGGCTGAACAGTTGTGGGATCTTTGGTCTGGGACAAAATTTGAAGCAACTCATCGTCTGAGAGAAAGTAAAACCTGAAAACAAAAAATAACTATTAAGTAACAAAATACTATGTGGAACAACTGGGCATACAATTTACTTTGACATAGTATAAAATAAAGATGAAATACAAGAAAAAGGCAGATACCTTGGAAAGGAACCTCGCTTTGTCTCCAAGTACTCAATGAGGCCTTTCTGTACTTGTTCTAAGAGTGAGGTGGACTTTTTCAGAGTAGACAATAAATTGGCATCTGGACACAACTCAATTATCTACAAAACATACCAGTAATCTGAGTGTACAGTATTGTCTAGGAGTCAATATTGGTGCTGTATGCCATTCTGAATTTCTTAACAGATATGAGTTCTAACCTTGCGATTATCGTTCGCTTTTTTCATCAGTCTTGTCCACATTTTTTCCATTTGTTGGTATTGCCGTGTTTCAGCTGGCAGTTGTTGGTTAATATCTGGGGAGCTGAAAATGGGCTCAAGGTAAAGCAAAGTTTGCTGGCATGTTTGCCATTCCTCTAGCACATCCTGCAAAGACCAGAAGAGGGTAGCACAATTAGAAACAGTGGTGGCAATGCAGTTAGATTTGATGTACAATGTGATCTATATTTGTACTTGAGTCATTTTCAGTTTACTCTCCCAGCTGACTATGCGACTTTCAAAGTTTTTTTTAAACGGTGAGAACGCTATGCTCTGGGTCATGACAATGTGGTCTTCTAGCAGTTGGAACGCTTCCTCTGGACATGAAAACATGTAGGTTCCATTGGTCTCGGATGGCAGCCGCACACCAACTTCTAAAGTTGACCATTCAGCTTTCATTTTATCGAGTGCCTAAATAAGAATGAGAACAAGAATGAATTGTTGTGGTTACTAAAAAGTTACTAAATAACCGTTAGAATGAAATCCTATAAATATGATATTATCAAAGCAATATATTGTCCATGTTGTTTGTAAAAACTACTGTATGTACCTGTTCAATGGTGTATTCCTTCCCTGCTATCTCAGCCACCTGTGCTATTTCATCTCCATAGTTTTGCAAACCAAGTTCAAGGCAACGTGAGAAGGTCAGATTGGCTTGGAATTGCACCTTCATGTGAACACGTTCTGAAAGCATCTCCCAATGGCGAGTTCTCATTCCAGGGTTGTTAAGTCCCTCAATTAGTGGAATGTAAGGCTGGAATTCCTCAGTTTTGCTCAGAATAAGAGCTGCCACATTTTGACATTCTGTTGCACAGAAGAAAGAAAATCTCATACTTGTTTTCATATTAATTTTGGCATTTCCTTTCATTTTCTTGCCTGGATTATCTTTGAACAGTTTGGCACATTTGTGCATGGTCTTGTTAGCCTCTTTAACTCTTTGCTCAAGCTTTTCAAAGTCAATAGACGATAGCGGGTCACTGAGCCAGCTCTCATGCCAGCGAAACCAGTTGGAGGTGGTTGTCCATAGGTCCTCATAAGGCTGAAATTCCCCAGCTAAATTATGCAGACGATCATACTAGAAGACACAAGTGCGAGGTTAAAAGAGAAATGTGATGAAGAAAAACAGAATGGTGAGTTGGTAATGTTTTCTTGGGCAGGTAAGGTACTGCTAATAAACTTATTTGACATCTTCTTCCCCAGCAACAATTTAGCTTTTGAAAATGTGTAAATAAATTCTCCTTACATTTGTCAAGGGCATCCCAAGGAGACGCGCTCTGCTGTTGTAGGTTTTGGCCAGAGACTGACAGTTCTTCAGCTGCTCCTTTGTATGTTTCGCCTTATTGGCTAACTCATGTGCACGGGTCATGTCTGCAAAACCTTCAAATTCAGCAACCTGCGTCTACATTCACAGAAAACATAGGTTATTGGACTAATGTATAGCAGTTTAAGAAGCATAGTTTGGGAGAGTGAAAAAATTAAATACTTCTAATAATAATAATAATATTAATCTTGTCTTGTCTAACGTACTTGTAAAGAGTCAATCTGTTCTTCAAAGTTGTTCTGATCACTTTGTTGAATTTTGCGAAAATGGTCCTCATCCTCTTTGTGTTGTACAGTTGTTTTTTCTATCTGTCTTAAAATCTTTTGAGGCCATCTAGTAGCGGTCCACCTGTATACACATTTAATGGTTTTATTATTGGGAAAAATAGGTTAATTTCTGACCATGTGTTTAGAGGGGTAAAACATTTTTCTCACTTCTTTTTTAAATCATCATTTGGTATGAGGTAAAATAAATCTTGCAAGACATCATATTCTGCAAATGTCCTTTTAAGTCGCTCCTATTTAAAGAGATAACATTACAGCAAGTTTTTTCCTATAAAACATATGAATGTTGTATATGTTATGCATTTAAGTACTTTGTAAACTCTTAGCTGTTCAGGAATTTGCTTCATCCACATTCTCAGTTCAGCAAGATCCTCAATAGCATTTGGCTTTTCACAAAGTTTTCTGTTTATGATGATGCACTCATCACAGGCCTAGACAGAGTGCAATGCATTTAGAAAGTCATACATAGTCAATCTATTCATAGTATTTGAAAAAAAACAAAAAAAAAACACATACATCGTCAATCTGCTTACGGAGAATTTGAGCAAACTGGTCCTGCAATGACTTAGCCAAACTTTTTCTTTTATTGCACAGTGCGAGTCGTACAGTCTCTACCTGGACAGTGAACGGGCCAATGTTGATAAAGAGGGGTAGTGTTTGTTCAAGTCTCTCTTTTTCTTTCAAATGTTGTTCAACTTCTTTTTTCAACACTTGAGATGTCAAATCTGTCTCTGTATTAGATCTGAATTCAAAATAGCGACAAAATATTACACTTTTAATGGTAAATGTTAACTCTCATTATTATACACTTACTTAAGCAGTGTTTCAATGTCTTGGTTATATAGTTCCAAATATTGTACGTATTCAGATGCATAGGCCCTCAAAGGAATGACCGCCTGCGAAAGAGCCATGTGTATCTCCTTTCTTTGCTTGATTACTTCAGGTTCCCACATATTCACAGACTCAAGTAATCGATCTCCCCCAAAGAAGAGATTTTGCATCACAAACTGTCACACAAAAGACAAAAAAAAATAAAAACTAAGAGGAGTTGGAAACAACACTGTGTCATGACATTAAGATATACAGTGCCGTGAAAAAGTATTTGCCCCCTTCCTGATTTCTGTGTTTTTTGCATATTTATCACTCAAAACATTGTCAGATCATCAAACCAATTTTAATATCACACAGAAACAACCCAAGGAAAGACAAAATTCAGTTTTTGAATGATGATTCCATTTATTAGTGCACAAAAAAAATCTAAACCTATCTGGCCCTATGTGAAAAAGTAATTGCCCCCTTAATCTAATAGCCAGTTGAGCCTCCTTTGACAGCAATAACTGTAACCAAACGTTTGCGATAATTGGTGATGAGTCTTTCACACCGCTGGGGAGGGATTTTGGCCCACTCTTCTATGCAGAATTGTTTCAATTCTGCCATATTGGAGGGTTTTCTTGTATGAACTGCCCGTTTAAGGTCACACCACAGCATCTCAATCGGATTTAAATCCGGACTTTGACTTGGCCACTCCAAAACCTTAATTTTGTTTTCTTTGAGCCATTCAGAGGTGGACTTGCTGGTGTGTTTTGGATCATTGTCCTGTTGCATGATCCAAGAGCGCTTGAGTTTGAGGGCACGAACTGATGGCCGGACATTCTCCTTCAGGATCTTCTGGTAAACAGCAGAATTCATTTTTCCGTCAATCACAGCAAGTTGTCCTGGTCCTGAGGCAGCAAAGCAGGCCCAGACCATCACACTGCCACCACCATGCTTTACTGTGGGCACCATGTTCTTTTTATCAAATGCTGTGCCATTTTTACGCCAGATGAAACGGGCTGCAGACCTTCCAAAAAGTTCAATTTTAGACTCATCGGTCCACAAAATGTTTCTCCAAAAGTCTTGAGGGTCATCAAGGTGCTTTTTGGCAAAGGTGAGACGAGCCTTTGTGTTCTTTTGTGAAAGCAGTGGTTTTCTCCTGGGAACTCTTCCATGGATGCCATTTTTGGCCAGTGTTTTTCTAATGGTGGAGTCATGAACACTGACCTTAACTGAGGCCAACGAGGCCTGTAGTTCTTTCGATGTGCGTCTAGGTTCTTTTGTGACTTCCTGAATGAGCCGTCGTCGCACTCTTGGAGTAATCTTAGTTGGTCGACCACTCCTGGGAAGGGTTGCAACTGTTCCCAGTTTCCTCCATTTTTGAATAATGGCTCTGACAGTGGTTCGCTGGAGCCCCAGAGCTTTGGGAATGGCTTTGTAACCTTTTCCTGAATTATAGACTTCTATCACTTTTTTTCTCATTTGTTCTTGAATTTCTTTGGATCGTGGCATGATGTGTTTGTTCTTGAGATGTTGTAGCCAACTTCACTTTGTTTGACAGGAACTATTTAAGTGATTTCTTGATTCAACACAGGTGGTGACAATCAGGTGTGGGTGTGGCATGTAGAACTGAACTAAGTTTTCTCAAAACTGTGGTTAGTCACAGTTAGTTTGTGATTTAACAAGGGGGGGCAATTACTTTTTCACATAGGGCCAGATAGGTTTAGATTTTTTTTGTGCACTAATAAATGGAATCATCATTCAAAAACTGAATTTTGTCTTTCCTTGGGTTGTTTCTGTGTGATATTAAAATTGGTTTGATGATCTGACAATGTTTTGAGTGATAAATATGCAAAAAACACAGAAATCAGGAAGGGGGCAAATACTTTTTCACGGCACTGTATCTTGGTTTGGCTTATTCTCAACTTCATTCATTACATACCTTTTCAACTTGTGGAACATTCTCTGTTGTCTCAATGCCTTTATCAAACATTTTTACAAGTGATGAGGGAAAACTCTCAAGAGGAGTGTTATAATGAACCCCAGTCTGGTCCAGAACCAAGTCCAGCAGGAACAAGGTGTATTTCTTTGATCTAGGGAAGAAATTAAAAACAAAATACTTATGTACAAATATGTGCACAAAATTCTTAATAGAAGAAATTCACAATGAACACTGCTGTATGACTACAAATATAGGCATATTGATCATCTGCCTACTTGTAAGGGCTAGTAATGAGGTCTTCTCCCCAGATCAGATCTTCAGAACAAGTCAGAGTACTGTAACAGGCATCCATAATTCCTTGAGTAAGACTGGCCAAAGAGTTTTGCACAAGATAGCGCAGTGCATCTTGCATTTTGTAGCGCACCACATTCATCAATTTGTTCAACTTGGATATCTCATATGTTTCCCAAGAGGATCGATTCACATTATAAGTGCCTTTCCCGATCTCTAGTAAGGGAGACCGAATGGCTTTACTCACTGTTAATATCCATGTTTCTCGAAGATATAAGCTCATCTGTGAATGAAGAAATTATTAGCGATACTTATCTTGGCAGAGTATCATAACTATTGCAAAGCACTCTCTTGGGTTCTACACCAAATGTACCGATATATTCATCATACCTGAGTGTGCAATTGCGATTGTAAGGTTTCAAAGTCTTTCAGCTGAAGTGGTTTGATCACAGAAATCTTAAACAGCTGCATGTTTGCCACTTTGTCACACTCGCATTGTATTTTAGATAATAGAAACAACACCTTTGGTTGTGTGAGTAGGGAGCAGAAGGCAATCTTGGCACTTGTTTCCTTATAAGGAAAAGCAGGAGTTGGAAAAGACTCTGAGAAAGTAAAGGAAAAAAAAATTGATATATTAGTTGGTATGCAATCACAAATATCAAAGAGTGATGACGCACCTCTTTTAGGAACCAGTGGTTGTTCTTTCTTTGGAATAATAATTTGTGTAAACGGCAGCTCTGATTGACTCATCACTACACTGTCATATATAATGCTGTTCATAGTCCTGCTGTAGTGTAGTTTTATCTCCTCCTCCAGGCGTTTTAAACAGTCTCCCAAACTGAACACATTAAATGTCCATTAGAATTCTCATTACAGCACTAAAGCACATTCACATATGACATTTAAATTATGCGACTTACCTATTCAGTCTGAGACCAGGAATTGAAAGAAGATTTTTTTTAATTCTCTGAAGACAGCAGCTATCAAGCAATGTTCCTTCACAAATAGGCATGCGGTCAATAGATAGATTATAAAGAATAAGAGCTTCTGTTTTGTCCCTTAAATGTTGGGCATTCTTGATGCGCTGCACAAAGATGCGTGGATCCTCTGCTTTGAATAACAGTCGGATTCTTGGTACCCAGTATCTACCTCCTGTAATGTATGGCTTTTCACCTGTGCCGTCAGTAAACAAGAAAGAGAAACAAAAGTGATCAGAAAAAACAGAGAACACAATAAAACATATAGTAAGAACTGTATATCAACTCATGAAAATGTACCAGTGAGTAATGTCTTCTTTTGTTGTTCACTAAGGCTTGAATTTCCACTTAAATCTTTTAGGTGAACCTTTTCAACAAGGTACAAAGACGTTTCCTTGTTGTAGTCAAGAACCCCAACCAAATGCCAGCTGTGTTCCTGGGTACAGCCACCTGAATCTGTCATAAAATAGATAAGTGTCCTTAAAGGGATATGCCACCCCCAGGTCAAATTTGGGCATCTCCCCACAGTCCAGAGACTAAAATAAGTGATGGAAAGCGTTTTCCTGCTCACCCAGCCATTGTCCGAGTCTGTCGCCACTGACCGCCGCGCGAGCTGCTGCTCCTCCGCCTTAGACTGGAGTCTAACGTCGCCAGAGAAAGATTTCGGCCAAAAGGAATTAATTTGCTCGATGCTTTTCCCATTACTTTCTGTGTAGTGCGCATTCATATCGAGTGCAAATAAATGTGCAAATCAACACGGAGAGCTTGCCTTGGTCATTTTGGGTGGGAACTATTTTTCAGTGCGGAAGGACATGGCCGAATCACGCAGCACGCTGCCAGGGGAATCCCAGTTACGCACCGGGAAGGGAGTTCCCCTGTTGCACAACGTGGTGCGTGATTCGGCCATGTTCTTCCGCACTGAAAAATAGTTCCCACCCAAAATGACCAAGGCAAGCTCTCCGTGTTGATTTGCACATTTATTTGCACTCGATATGAATGCGCACTACACAGAAAGTAATTGGGAAAAGCATCGAGCAAATTAATTCCTTTTGGCCGCAATCTTTCTCTGGCGACGTTAGCCTCCAGTCTAAGGCGGAGGAGCTGCAGATACTGCGGCGGTCAGTGGCGACAGACTCGGACAATGGCTGGGTGAGCAGGAAAACGCTTTTCATCACTTATTTCAGTCTCTGGACTGTGGGGAGATGCCCAAATTTGACCTGGGGGTGGCATATCCCTTTAAATAACATTTTTAATTAGCAGTGGTATAAAAAATATTATGTACCAATTTTGACTTCAGTTGGCAGGAGGGCTTTGGCTGGAATAGGCTTTTGATCACTTGATCCTTCACTAATACCCAGAGAAAGCCAGTCTTCTGGGGTCCGACAGTCAAATTCCTCATCGTCAAATATCTAAGAAAAAAGATACAATAGCAGCAAGCACAAATTTTCTCTATTTACTGTCTGCTAAATGTTGGAGGTTAAAACCTACCTCCAGTGGGAGATAGGGTGACACAGAGGAGTCATTACTACTGCGCTGATGCTTTGGCACAAGACTATTAGTGTCGATGCCATTTTCTTCCAGTAGATCTTCAAGGTTTAACTGTGAGTACTCCCTTCGGCGTCTGTTTATCATCATACAGAAAACAAAAGAACAAGTGTCGTTAAGCGTGACCCGCCTTATGTTAAAGATGGAGATAGTCATTTTTGTTACAATCACCCACCTCTATTTTATTTTATCAGTATGTGGACATAAACAATTAAAGATAATTTAATTATTTAGTTAATGTCATTGAGGTTGGGAGGAATGATGTAGTATTGATACTTTGTAGCTGATGTCATCAACATTCCCTGGGGGTGTGATGCTAACTGTAAGCACTGCTCTAACAGAGGCTTGTCAGACTTTAATCTGAGCCAGACTTTAACACACTCTGACAACAAGGAACTGATTTAGCTGGAACAGGAGAGTTTTTTTGTTTTGTTTGTTTTTTTGCTGTAAAACAAGTCCCTCTCAAAAAACATTACAGTTCACTCATTACAGCTCATTAGCATTAGCCTACAGTTTTTCAGTTAATTCTCACCTTTTTTGTTGAAAATCAAATTCCTAAACAGGACCATGAATGCTCTATTGATTACAGACTACTGAGGCATTTTGCATTTGGGGCCAAGCACCGAAAGTGTGAGGCACCCATAGTGTTTCTACTGATTCTTATTATTATTATAAAATATTCCTCCGCCTCTGGGAGTCTATGGCAACCCCTAGTCCCCCCTAGTGGTAAAAAGTTGTGACATTTTGCATGCACATTCCAGCCAATCTCCTCATTACCCACAGCAATTTATAGGCCCCCATCCCCAACCGTCTAGTGCCACCAGCAGGTCAAAGTTGCAGGAATTTTCAGGTACATTTCTGCGTTGCTAGGCAACGCCCTGTTCTTACTTGATTTGGCTAGATCTTTGATCTTTGATCTAGCTGAAGTGAGCTCATATCTCGGGAACCCTTCATAGGATTATTTTCAAACTTTTCACAGATGTTCGCGTCCTTCCCAGGTCACTGCTTGGCCCCACATTGCTGCTTGCAGCTATATTTTTTCTTGAGTTTTCAGATAATCTAAAAACTTTTTTCAGCAGAGTTTAGTAATGTGTGCATTGTGTCACCATGGTAACCTCGGAACATTCCATCAGTAGAGATACATGTAGAACACATTTATTTTTATCGTTATTTTCAATGCACATTCTATTGCATATTACTGCACATTTCACTGCTGCATCTTCCATTGCACAATTCGATGCACACTGCACGTTTTGGACATTTGTAAAGTATTAGGCTATTTATTATTTGCACTGCTTTTGGATTTTAGATTTTGTCTTAGAAGTTTTTGTATTGTCTTTATATTGTATTTTGTACACTGTCTTTTTGGCCAGATAGAAACGACATTCTGATTCACTGTATGTTGAACACATATGGCAGAATTGACAATAAAACTGACTTTGAACTTTGAACACCCCGAGCATGATGTCACTGCAAAGTATCAATAATGCCAAAGACAAACCTTTCTATCTCTAATTTCCTTGGTGTTTTTCCAGGAACAGTTTTGTATGGAAGCTGAACTTTGGGCAGGTCTCCACCAGAGCAGAAGTAAGAGGTCTTTGCTTGTTGGGATGTGGATGTGTCATGAACCTTCTTTGATTCACGCCCTTGAGACAAACACTTTCAGAGTTAACACAAGAGTACCGGTACAATGTAGGCAAGTCGCATAATTAATGAATGTTTTGTACCTTTTACTGCAGTGACTGATTGACCTTCATCCTGGAAACAGAAGTACATACGTTAAAATCAACGATACAACAACGGTAATAATACAATTCCATCGCTTTACCTGCAAGACAAACGGGGATAATATGCCTGAATACAGGGCATTTTGTTTATATTTGAATGACTGATGATGACATGAAGTGGAAAATGTGGACTCAGAGGAACCGTTGGGAAATCCTGGTCCCATTTCCATCTATTGACGAAAAAGTCAACAAAGTGAAAGTAAAAAAAAACAAAACAAAACAGCGCGATTGGAACACGCTAACACGCCCCCTTACCTTCGCGTAATTAGTTTCATCAATTAGCTATTTTCAAAGTTGAATACTTTTCTTGGATCGGAACAAAAAACAAAATCTCAGTTTCCAAACACTGAGCTTAAGTGCGGTTGTCATGGAGACGCTGACTGACCAGTGACACGTGATCACCACAAACGCAGCTCTGGCCTAGGCAAGTAAACCTTGAGTATTGTAAGCTAAAATTTAGAAGAAGGCGTTTTACAATGGTTTTAACTGTCAAATTTCCTCTCTATAGACCTAAAATGTAAACATAATTTCAGAATGTAGGCTGTAGCTGGACATTGAGAGTCAAAGATCAAAGATCAATGTTCAAAGTCAGCTTTATTGTCAATTCTGCCACATGTGTTCGACATACAGTGAAGCGAAATTTGGTTTCTCTCTGGCCAAGTAGTACAGAAGACAATATAGAGACAAAACAAAAAACAATGACTAAGACAAAAATCTAAAATCTAAAATCTGTGTGTGCATCAAAGTGTGCAATGGAAGATACAGCAGTGATATGGCAATGTGCAATAGAATGTGCATTGAAGATAAAAAAATAAATGTGCAACAGTAGTTATTCCAGTGCAAAACAGTAGTAAACAACAGTAGTAGTAGTAATAGTACCACAGTAGTAAAATACCATTTGTAAATGTGCAACAGTGCAACAGTACTCCTTAGCAGCAAGTGTCTAGAGTGATATGTCTTTTTATGTAATACAGCTTATGCCAACATGGGGGTTGGGGGGGTGTAAGGTGAGAGTTCAGCTTCCAGACAGCCTGGTGGGTGAAGCTGTTTGACAGTCTGGTGGAGTGGGCCCGGAGACTCCGGTACCTTCTCCCCGAGGGCAGGAGGCTGAAGAGGCTATGTGCGGGGTGGCTCCGGTCACAATGCTGGACGCTCTGCAGGTGAGGCGGGTGTTAAAAATGTCCAGGAGGGAGGGGAGAGAGACACCAGCAACCCTCCCAGCTGCATTCACTGTGCACTGCAGGGCTTTCCTGTTCTGTTTAGTGCAGCTCCCGTACCACACAGTGATGCAGCTGGTCAGAACACTCTCAGTGGTGCCTCGGTAGAAGGTGGTCATGATGGGTGGGGGGCTCCAGCTCTCTTCAGTTTGTGGAGGAAATAGAGGCGCTTCTGAGCCTTCTTTGCCAGTGAGGCAGTGTTTGCTGTCCAGGAGAGGTCCTCAATGATGTGCACCCCCAGGAATTTGGTGCTGCTCACCCTCTCTACAGCAGCACCGTTGATGAACAGTGGGGAGTGCCAGGTGGTTGTGGTGAGAATGGTAATCATTCTTTTTTTTTTTTTAACAGTGGATTGAGGACCCACTGATGTGGGATGTAGTCCTATCTGCAAAAATGGCAATTGTAAATAAACAAGCCCAGCAAAAATACTTGAAATTAGTGGGTAGTACTCTTAAATAAATATAGTTACTATCATTAAGCAGTAGATTGAAGTCAAAAGTTCAAACTAAATGTATAGCTTCCAGGTGCTGGTAACAGCAGGAACACTGAATAATTCCAGAAAAAAAGTTTACCGCAGACTTGCTTGGCTTTATTCTTATTCCTTTATTGGGCTTAGAGCAAACAACGCGTTTCGCTTCTACAGCGTCATCCAGTGAATCCAGTCCAGTGAATGGACGTGGGTTGAGGAAAAAATGGCCTAACAGCAACTTTTCTCAAAACCCTCAGCCGATTATGATGTAAATAGGTATAATTTATCACTTTTCTTCACAATCTTTGGTATGCATGCTTTTCTCTGACAGATGTTCTTCATTATTTTGCACCACCTCCTTAAAAAAACAAAATGTGACAAGAAAACTCTGAGAGAATTTTTTTTTTTTTACCCAAATAATGATACCAATACCATTGTGTTGTGTTTCTATTATAAAACAATCTAAACTGTTTTTGTACTGCAATATTTTTGTTTGACTCAGAATAACATAAATAAAACCATTCATCTACTCAGGCTAATTCAACCTGCACTGAAATCAACGCAGCCTGAACAGGAATCACCTGAAGCCACCAATGTCCCCACAGGTAAGATCTGCAGTCATAAATGGGGGGCATTTTTGCAGAGCAGGCCTTGAGCACCCGGGCAATAGAGGCCCAGATCTACCACACCAGACAAGACCCAAGGTGTAGGCTGTGCAAAGAGGCTCCTGAGACAGTCCAGCACATAACTGCAGGGTGTAAGATGCTGGCAGGGAAAGCATACATGGAGCGACACAACCAAGTGGCGGGCATAGTGTACAGACACATCTGTGCAGAGTACGGGCTGGAGACCCCAAGGTCAAGGTGGGAAACACCTCCGAAGATTGCAGAGAATGACTGAGCCAAGATCCTGTGGGACTTCCAAATACAGACTGACAGAATGGTGATGGCGAACCAACCAGACATAGTGGTGGTGGATAAGCAACAGAACAGAGCCGTGGTGGTGGACTTTGCAATACCAAGTGACGGTAACATCAGGAAAAAGGAACATGAGAAACTAGAGAAATACCAGGGGCTCAAGGAAGAGCTGGAGAAGGTATCAGTGGTGCCTGTGGTGATCGGAGCACTTGGGGCTGTAACCCCCAAATTGGAGGAGTGGTTACAGCAGATCCCAGGAAAAACATCAGACATCTCAGTCCAGAAAAGTGCAGTACTAGGAACAGCAAAGATACTGCGCAGAACTATATATATATATATATATATATATATACACACACACACACACAGTATATACACTCAACAAAAATATAAACGCAACACTTTTGTTTTTGCTCCCATTTTTCCTGAGATGGACCCAAAGATCCAAAATTCACTCCAGATACACAACACTACCATTTCTCTCAAACATTGTTCACAAATCTGTCCAAATGTGTGACAGCGAGCACCTCTGCCCCGCCGAGACAATCCACCCCACATCACAGGTGCGCCACATCAAGATGCCGATCCGACATCATGACCAGTGCACAGGTGCGCCCCAGACTGCCCACAATAAAAGGCCACCCCGAAATGTGCATTTTTTTTTTTTTTTTTTGCTTTATTGGGGGTCTGGGGACTCAGAACCAGTCAGTATCTGGTGTGACCACCATTTGCCTCATGCAGTGCAACACATCTTCTTCGCATAGAGTTTATCAGATTGTCAGTTGTGGCCTGTGGAATGTTGGTCCACTCCTCTTCAACGTTATGTTCCTGAAGACCCACTATCGAGTTGTTTGTAGGTCCTCACCACTCTGAGCATACTCATTGTGATATCAGTAAACGTGTCAGCACCTCAGAAAAATACATTCGACATAAACTGTGTGAAAAATAAGCTATTATCATGTACTGACATTCTTTTATTATAAGTGTGATAAAGTATTTTTGTTACAGTATAACTTCCAGAAATAATTTTATTGTAACAATACTGTATTATAATCTATATTATAATAAAGATTAGATTTAACTTTTAGTAACTTTCAAACTGGTTACTCTGTTTGTTCATATTGTTATTTAACATCTTGGAATTAAACAACAAACAAATATTTAAAAAACATTTTAAGGCATGCCAGGTGACCACAAGTTTAGAAAAGGAACAAAAGTTCCAACAGTATAGCAGCAGATTGTCAAGTTTAGACAAAGCATAATCCAAAAAAAACATAATTTGTCAATACATTGTGTTGGTCTCTCAAAAGAGCTACAGCATATGTAGAAAAATATTGCAGTTAAGAATGAAAATGTAAAAAATGTAAAATCATGATCTACATGATTTACATGATGATACATACATGTCTAGAGTTCTAAAACAAATGCGGATGATTTCTATTTGAGGTACTTTTTCTGTTGCATATAAAATAGCTCCCGTTACAAAACATGTACTGTATTTTGACTCAGTGCAATTAAATTACTTATTCTTGAGTGCGTATCTTGAGTGCTCATCAAGCTCATCAATTAAAATACAGTAATTATTACTTTCATTTACAATTAAGTCTGTTGATGGCCATGAGAAATATTTTCATCGTCACGTCTCAAGAAGAGAGGTACAAAGTTTCAGAAACCTTAGCTAGCCCTCTGACTGTCTGTTGGTAAAGAGCTGTCAGTTAAAAGGCCAGTATCTGTAGCTGCGGTAGCTGCGGTAGCTGAAGAGGGCGGGTAGGAGTCCTGATCAGGGACAACTTCAGTTTGAGGTGGTGTTTCCTTTTCTTCCTCCTGAGGATAAAGTTCTGGGTACTTCTGCATACACTCCTGCATGTTACGAAAGTGGTCAATGCATTCAGATCCCTTCACTTCTTCTTTACTGTAATGGAAGCATGAAAAGGCTTCTTTGAACTGGGAGCCACAAGGCCCACTGGCCATCCCACCCAGACAAGGGCAGTTCCAGTTGATGTCCCCATTGGGCAGAATCAGGCCTGGAGAAAAAGTGACAATAAAACATTTACAGTAAGAGCTGAAATAGTAAAAACACACGTAATGTTTTGAAATGTACCTTGTTCTTCGTAAGGATCGTTGGGGTCATCAGCAACCAGTTCAGCATTACTTGGTGACTCATGCTCTTCCTTGGTCACAAAAATGATGCGGTCCTTACCTTCCATGCAACAAAAAACGCAGAAGTGTTTTAATAGTAGCCCAGTAGTGGTTAAACGCTTGAGGGCGCACTTCCAGTCAACTCTCACCTCAGATAACCTGTTGTAACTACATAATAGAGCCACGGGCATAACATGTGGCCACTAATATGATCAAAGCAGCAAATAAAAACTACAAGAAAGAAACTACAACATAAAAATTCTCGTGACTTGTGATCCAAGCACTCCAAGACTAACTAAGATCTACAATCTGCATTTGGCATGATGGCTGCTGCTGTGCTACATGACATTGCCAAACATAATGTCACGAAATTAAACATTTAAAAGGAATTAAGCCTTACCTTCTTGCCTACAGTACGACATGTCTGTAGCTGTCGATATGTATTCAAGGTCTACTTCAGTAAGTTTTATTTTACACAAATACCAACTAATCAAGTTTCCCGGCGTCCAAAAGCGACTGTCTTTTTACGCACACTGCGGTCAGGGCGCAAGGCGCATAATAATGACGTCACTACTGATAATCAGAAAGACTTTTATTGCCATTGTCAAGTGAACAGAATTCACAAAACTAGGAACTTGTCTCGGTGATAAGGTGCGAACATAAAACGTTAAATAATAATAGTAATAACTAGAGTATAGACACTAGATAATAATAACTAAAATATAGCTATAATAACCTCCTGAGACCCGCCCATTCATTTGTGTCCTTTATAGTGGACATTGAGTTAACCAGTCTATCAAAATAAATAATACATAAAAATAACAATTTAAAAAAAATTTAAATAAATAACTAAATAAAAATAAATGGAAAATAAATAATACATAAAAATAACAATTTAAAAAAAATTTAAATAAATAACTAAATAAAAATAAATGGAAAATAAATAATATATAAAAATATTTTTTAAAAAAACTTAATAGAAAATAAATAATACAGTACACAAAAATAAATTTAAAAAACGAAAATAAATAAATGAATACATCAAAATAAAAAAAATAAAAACGAAAATAAATAAATACATAAATAAGAAATTAAAAGGGAGACTAAAAACTATTGGACTGACTGTAGAAGCTTGTCAAAGATGTTGGTCATCCAACACCAAAATGTCCCTGACGTCCATTACGCAGGACACGTTATGAATATTATTATGAATACAAATAAAATTAACAAAATGTAAATGCTATGGTGTTCATTTACCTCCAAATAGAAAATTTAAATAATAATTCAGATACTTTTTTTCTTCAGGTCCCAGGAGGATATAGTAAAAAATTAAAAAAAAACAATCCAAATAACAAAAAGGTTCAGATGAGCAGCATCAGAACAGTAGTGCAAACATGTCCGTGGAAATAAACATTAATATTATCCACAAGACAAACAGCCGATGAAATCTTCAGCATTTTCTTTCCATTTAACACGCTAACATGCACAAATACGTACATTTTTGGAACTCTTACTTCTAGCTCCAAAGCTGCCCAGAAAGTTTTTAAAGATAGAATTGTTTGTATACAGTAGTCAAATAATTAAATATAATATAAAATACACCTTGACCACCATAACAAAATGAAAGTGAATATAATTAGATTTAACACACACGAAACAGCAATTCAAATAGTGCCTTAGCCTCACTGAACTTACACATTACTCAGTTGTAATGTGTGATGACTTTGGTGATTAATGTGTTGATCCTGATAAGGTCATTTTAAATTGTATCCATCTAGAGTTGAAATAATTTAAAAAATGCAATGCCAGAGGTGTATTGGAAAATCCTGTTTTAATAACAATAATATTTTGTTACATAAAGTAAAAACCAATATGACAGCCCGTTCTGTCCCTACCAAACCCACCCTAACCCAGATGATCTCGGCAGTTTGTGCAGCAATTCATTTTAAGTAAGATAACATACAGTATCTTTTGGGAGCCAGCTATACAAGGACAACCCTAGTGTCCCTCATATGATCAAGGGATATAAACAGTCTGTATTAAAATATCACCATAAAGAAATTAAAGTTGGCTGGTCCAGTGAATACATTTTTTCCACTCCCTAAAAAAAATCCATAATGCTTTAAATCGTATTTGTATTTATTTTCTGAGCATTCCATAAACAATTAGCTATGAATAGTGCAGAGCAGTATCCTTCCTGCTCTGGGTATTAAGCAGGCAGCAAACTTTTTTTTTTACAGGTATAGGTATAAAAGAAAGCTTGATTAACAATACTTTTCCAAACCTTTGAGATACCTAAACCAGTTATCTCAGCACTGTCATGACAAACAAAGTCTGAAATAAAATAGTGGGAGAAAAAAAAAACACATTGGCCCAGCTGACGCGTGTTGACTGTACGCACTATAATAATGCTAAATAGGACTTTAGGGAAGTCAAGCCTTGTCTCTATTGTATTTAGAATAGCAAGGCACCCATGCTGCCAACTTCACTCTGCTCTTTTACAAAGATTTCAAAGTATTGATAAATTATGGTAACGGCCAAAAGAATTCCTGTTCCTGAACCAATGGCACCCAAAAAGTCAGCCATGACAGAGAGTCCTCCTATACAGAGACCACCAAAAGCTGCTGCTGTTGGGATGTACCTGGAAGAGGTAGCAGTTGTTAAATTAGTATAATAAACATTACACTTGAGGTCAATTCAGTTGAAAATAGCTCTGAAACATTACCTGTTAAGCTCATGGACCATAGAGGTTTCTCTGTGTCCCCTCATCACCATCTGCTGTTCCTTCAGCTGCTTTGCCACCTGAGTCACAAAAATATATTTACATGATTAATGATGAAGACAACAATTGCAGTTTGTTAACATTAAAAATAAACTCACATCTTTGGCAGAGGATCCCGATACCTCAATCCATGTTTTGGAGAAAAAGGCACAAGAGCCCAGCATAAAAACTATGTAGATAACAGCATGAACAGGGTCATCTAGAACAGAGCCAAAAGACTCAGGAGGAGAAAGGTAATAGCAAAGGCCACCCACTGGGTAAGCACGAGCTGGTCCACCACTAGAGGTATCCTACAAAGTCATGTCAATGTTAAAATGGCAGCATATGTATACATACTAACATAAATGAATAATAAATGCAACCATGAGTCTAGTCCAATAATTAGTACTTACAGACCAGGTTCCAAGGAGATTGACCAGGAAGTTTCCACTGAATCGTGTTGACAGCATCTGGGAAATGACGTATAAATTTGAGACAAGAGCAGATTGCAGAATGATGGGAATGTTGGAGGTGTAGAAAAGTTTGATGGGGTAGGTGTTGTATTGGCCACGATAACGTGCAGATTTTATGGGCAAGTCCACTCTGAAGCCCTGAAGAAACAAGAAAAATATTTTTTAAATTTGGTTAAAAATGCATTCTAAAGTAAAAGACCCCGTTTTAAAATAGCTATAATTTGTTTCTAAACACGCTAATCATCAATATATGCTTGAGATACAAAAGAAGTACATCTTTAAAATTACAGGTGCACATTTTGCATCGTTAATACAAATGATATTTTATCAATATTAATAATCAGTTGGTGCAAAACAATGTCTTCATCCCGTGAACACGTCAATCAAGTTCATGCATCTGACCTAAGACTGGAGTCTTAACATAAAAGATTCAAGATTTGTTTTTGTAAAAAAAAAAAAAAAAAAATCCAGGCCCAAACTTTTCTTTTCTGCAATGAGAATATCATCTTACTTGGAAGTATATGACCACTGCAAAAACAAAGACAGTGGCAATGAGATTCATGAGGTTGGGAAGGTTCTGTCTGTAGAAGGCTTCCCTCAGCGCACGCACTTTGTCTGTGCGTGTAGCCAGCAAGTGGAATAAGGCAATGATGGCTCCCTCGAACTCAGTACCTGGAATTAATTAATAAGGTCTTATTTTTACATTTAACCTTTCGTTTATGAATATTTTCATTTCAGCTCCTCTACCTCTGCCGGTGTTGACAGTTGTGGGGCTAAAAGCTTTCCAAACAATAGTTTCACAGATGTTCGTTGCAATGAAGAGAGAAATACCAGAGCCAAGACCATAACCTTTCTGCAACAGCTCATCCAGTAGCAGAACAATTAGACCAGCAACAAAAAGCTAAGGAAGAGAAAGAGTTTACATCAGCTAAGATGCACCAAACATTTTGATGGAATTGACAAATCTATACTGATTTTACCTACCTGGATTATGATCAATAAGCAAATGCCAGCCCCCATCTCTGAAGGATCACCATACATGCCAGTCATCACATACACAATAGCTTGTCCAATAGTAATGATCATACCAAACACTAAAAACAAACAAACAAACATTAGACACCATTACTACCTACTAATCACAACTCTAATAAATGCTACATCACATTCTGTGATAACACATTTGGGGCATATATTTAAGAAGAGTATCTCCATCGATCTATGTATAATGGCTTCACCCTTTAATTCCTTTACATACATTTATTTTTATTTCAAACATTTTAAATAACTTCAGAATTTAAGTAAAACAAAAACTGAATTTTTATTTGTTCTTCTTTCACTTGACAGTCCCATCTCCACAAGCAGAGAAATACAATCCATAGCACAGTAATCATTGTATAATTATAGAAATACAAATAAATACAGTCAAATTTAGTATCTGGTAAAACTGGTAATAAAGACTACAAATCAAAATTTTGAAGAGGAAAAAAACCTACATTTCTGTGCTCCATTAAACAGCGCTCTGTCTTTTGGAGTGTCCCCAACTTCAATGATCTTGGCCCCAGCCAAAAGCTGCATGATGAGGCCTGATGTGACAATGGGTGAGATACCCAGCTCCATCAGAGTACCTGAGCACATTTTGGAATCAACAGTTATTCTCAAGTTGTCAAAAATTCCATTTACAAACCAAGACTTCAGATAGTTAATATTTTATAAAGCATTTCCATTATAAAATAGTGTTCTACATTCTCGTTTTTTATTTTTTAGGCTCCAATAAGGGAAATCATTGATTTTTTGACCTTTGACATAACACGTTTTCTGCTAAGCTTATCTGAAGGAATTGAGATAACTATGTGCAAGTATATGTCTTTTTCAGAACGTCTTACAACCTTGTGTTCACAATATAATATTTAACATACTATTTTAGTTAAGTACCTCTGTTGGAAGCCAGAATTACTCTCATCCAGTAGAACGGATCTGCAGAGTCTGATGACATAATGCCAAACAGCGGAATCTGAAATCATTTGGATATTTCAGTAACTAAGAGCACATCTACACGAACCCCCAGATTAGTTAAAAACACAAACCTGGCAGCACACTAAAAAAATGAATAGTGTGATGGCTGTCCATAGCACCTTTTCTCTAAATTGAATCTGAAAACAAGGAATAATAAAAATATCTAATTAGTTATATGGATTAAAAACAAATTAAATGAACTGGTATGCAAATAAAATGGTGCACAGTGTATCATTAAGCTTACCTTTCTTTCAGGTTTCTGGATTTCTGGTAATACAGCACAGAACGGCTTGATTACCTCTAAAAATTTTACTGTGAAAAAAGAATACAGCACATTATTACAATATGACCGTTCAGTGCAGCTACACATGCTTTGACAATAGTAGGTATGCAATAAATATAATGATGTGTATGTCTAAAAGTCAAGATTTTATGTAAAAAGTAACTCAAAATAATTTAAAATTTAAAATGAAATCAGCTTCAAACGCCTCGCACCGAGCTGCAAAATCTTAGCCCTTAGGCTTTATATTTGACGCGTCTCCTTCAGTCTGCTTGACACCTGGTAACAATAAATTATTTTGCAAGCTTATTGTTTGCACCTAAAAATAATCGAAATACAGGTTAAATAACGCCGATTGGACAGATACGGTTTATCGTTTTGTTACTTGTGTAAATCAGTGTTACTGACAGTGACAGCTTTAAACCAAATATAGTCTGCAGACGAATTTGCATATTAACTATACGATGGAGTCTGAATTGCAGGTGAATTATGTCTATGGTCACGATATCAATAACACTTTTAAACAGTGTAAATATCAACAGCTATCGTTATTTCATTCAGACAGCAAGCGAGCTTTAGCATCAAGGTAACTCTCAAAGGAAAAAGATCTGAGAAGGAGCCTTAAACAGGAGAGCAAAAAGCACATATACAATTACAGGATAACGCGTGCGAATCGAAATTTAGCACAGTTAAATCTAAAGCTAAAGCGAATGAGGTTGAGTTTTTAACTTTTGCACACCGGTGGCTCTGGTAGCAACCTATTAGCACAATCCTGCACAGGGTTAGCCAATTAGCCGACCATTATATATTTTTTATTTTACGTAAACGTGGAATGTTTTAACATGTGAGGGTAAAAAACATGCACTTTAAAATAGAGGTACATACTTCCCATGTTGTCTTAAAGATGATTCCTGTCCCGTGAGTGTAGTTTTAACGATGAGTAAAGTCAATGTGGCTCCATTCAGCAGCCGCTGCGGAGAAGAAGAAAGAGCGAGCGTAAAGAGACACGTCACCAGACCGAGCCGCTAGCACACGTCACTCCTCCAGGACCCTCCACAAAACATAACAAAGGACGTACTGGGTAAATGTGGGGAAAACGTAACACAGTTATAATAAATTGATATGCTTTTGAAATTTGGTTTAGTTTACGGCAAACAATGATGATACTATATAATACCGTACTAATTATGATGATACTATACTCCTTTGCAGTAGGTGGCGCTCTAGATAAGAGGAGTTATCAGAGGTGGGGAAAAAATCAAGGCAAATCACTGTTTAAAACAAACCTGATATCTAACAATTTAACTAATAATAACAACAACAACAACAACAACAATAATAATAATAGTAATAATAACAACAACAACAACACACTGTGTAAGTACAGTAAAACTAATTCAGGGGTAAACTAAGTGGCCATTACTATGGTTATGTTATGTAGTTATGTATGTAGAAATACAGCATGTACCAATGATTATTCAGAGTGTGAGTAGTAGCCTATGTGGCACAGGAGGTCATCCACCTGTGCCACATAGGCTACTACTCACACAGTCACAGATGCTGCTCTCCAGAGCAGACTGGACGTGAAGATGTAAGTTTAGCCAACACTCTCCTGTAGCCCACCTCTGGCACTGAGTCCAGAGGACTGCCCAGGGCAGAGCTGGATTCCTTAATGACACTGTTTCTTCCTCTCCCTCTCCGTGATGCTGCTGCTCCAGGCCACATCGTACAGGATGACAGCCACCACAGAGTAAAGGTCCTTGGGTCTGGCCCCCTCTGTCCAGAAGGCCACAGTCTCTACCTCTCCTCAGGAGGTAGAGCCTACTGTTCAGTGCATCTGTGTTATGAGTCGAGTTTTGTTGTTCAGGTGAACACCTAGGTACTTTTATGATTACACTTTCCCTTTATGATGTCCTTCCCTGTATGTTCACTGGTGGTGACAAAGCAGGCAGTAGCTTGGTCAGGAGCCAAAGAATGTCATTGCACAGGTGACATACTGGAATAAACTTTTATTACATAATGTTCATGTTTCACACAAAAACACTCATGTTATGTCTTTCATGTTACGTTTTTTTTTTTAAATCATGTCAGTTAAGAGTCTTTCACATAACGTTTCTATAGCAATAAGGTAACACATTTACTACACAACTTAAACATGATTCATTTTTAAATAGTGGCCTAGTCTGGATTTATTTATTTATTTACCTTTATTTAACCAGGAAAAAAGTCCCATTGAGATTCAAAGATCTCTTTTTCAAGGGAGTCCTGGCCAAGAGGCCCACACAATACACAATGGATCTTGTGTTGATCACTCTTTCATAATAGCAGCTATGGCTATGGGTGTTTCAGGATGGGTTCTGAGAATGGCTATGCTCTGTAAGATGATGGAGGACAAAATGCTCTTGATTTCAGAACATTTTGGTGGAGAATCAATAAACAGAGGCTTTATTTATTATTTTATTTATTGGTTTATTTGACAGGGACAGTGTACATTAATTAACATATCTGTAAATGTACCAGAATTAGCCAAGAGGCTATTTTTCATCTGTTGTCCCTGGACAGATCTTAAAATGGTCTCCCTAAAAACAATGATAACAAAATAAAATTACACAGTGAACAATATAAAATTATTAACAAGTTAGCTAAAACTATAAATCCAATTGTACAAAATACAGTGTACATAAAACTTTAAAATTATCGACAGTTAAAAAAATCCCACACACATCACAGCAAGACAGCAGAGACACAAGAGACAGCACAGTGGAGTTTGAGGATAGCCTGGGAATTCCCAGGCCGCTTCCGTTCGTTTCGAACTGGAAGGCGGCCTGGCAGCTCGTCCAAGCGAGAGTCCCAGATTTAGGGCCCCAATCAGAGAGCGGGGAGGGGTGGAAAGACGGTGACGTGTACTACATGACAAACGGAAGCTTGTAGTTTGAACTGACAACTGACATGATTGGCTATGGACTTACGTATACGCTCAATGATAGACATTCATAACGCCCAATAAACGGCCGTTGGAAATCGCTAACCACACCTCCGCTACGGGATTTTTCGAAGCGAGCTCCCAGACCCATATCTCACTTGTGATATGGTCAGGTGTTAACCAGACTAGTTTGAGGATAGAAAATAATAAACATTAGTGATGACAGTTCTGATGGGTTATGAACCAGTTTTTTAGATGTTTTTTGTACAGGTTGTATGTGGACAGTTCTCTGATGTTTGTGGGGACAGAGTTCCACTCCTGGGCGGCTGTAACAGAAAAGGCGCTCTGACTGAGTGCACTTTTCCGCAAGGGAACAATAAAGTCTCCTCGGGCCGCCCCTCTGGTCACTCTGTGTGTGGTGGTCCTGATGTTTATGAACTGAGTGAGTGGAGGAGATGACAGACCATGAATGATTTTGTATATTAGACAGAGATTTGAATATTTTATGACATTCTCCCAACTTAACAGTTTATGATCAAAGGAGAAGTTAAATTTGTCAACTGGACAAAGTTTGTTTGGTTGAAAACGTTTCGCCGCTCATCCGAGAGGCTTCGTCAGCTCTGGCCCTCATGCTGGTTCGACCCTGTTTATATCTAGGTGCAAGGGAGGAGCTAGCTTCCCTGAACAAAGCTCTGACCTATCCCCGCTACTCTCTTTTGTTTTACGAATTCCTCTGGCGTCTTGTATTAGCATATCTATCAGCCCGCTCACTACACTGAAACAACTCTGAAACCATCAGCTAATCTGTCTCTTTGTATTTCAAATTTCTCTGGCGTCCAATTCCCTATTCAAGACAACGACCCTCTCCACCCCTCTGCAATGGCTTGTCTGTCCTAATGATTCTTTGTTTGAGAATCGAATTATAACAGTTTATGTTTTTGTAAAATGGTGCAGTAGTGGTGATGTCTTAAAGGTTTTTTATCCAGTATTTTGATTGTCTGTTTGTATAGTGACTCTATGGGTTTTAGTGTTGTTTTATTTGCCTGTGACCAGATTGTAAGACAGTATGTTATGTGTGATAGGACCATAGAATGCATGAACATTTTAGCTGCCTGTAATGATAGATGTGATCTTATGAACCGGAAATTTGAAATATTAAATTTGACACGATTGCAGAGTGTGTGAGATTTGAATGTTAGTCTTTAGTCTATAAGGATCCCGAGATATTTGAATTCTGACACGACTTGAATTTTTTCCCCAGAAACATGAATATCTGGCAGATTATTTGCAAGGTTGGATTTGGAGAAGAACATTGCAACTGTTTTGTTTACATTGAGTTTTAAGCAGTGTATTTGACCATTAGCTTTTTGTTTATCTTACAAACCACTTTAGAGCAGACATGTCCAAACTATGGCCCGTGGGCCAAACACGGCTCTCAGACAAATTTTTCTTGGCCCTCAGGCTTCCAGGTGAATTGGCCCAAATTACCTTGAGCAGAACTTTTGACTGCAAGTTTTTTGAAAATCTACCTTGATAAGACAATATTTAATATTTATTGTGTGGTTTTGAGGATTTTAGCATGAATCAAGGACTGATAGCTCATTCTAACGTGTTAAACATGCAGATATTTCAATTATACCTGCTTGTCAAAGCCTGATCTTGTCAGATCTCAGAAGCTAAGCAAGGCAGGGCCTGGTTAGTACTTGGATGGGAGACCACTGGGAATTCCAGGTGCCACAGGGGGGCGCCAGTTGCAAGAAAACTGTTGTTGTGTCCTTAGGTCAAGACACTGCACCCACATTGCCTAGTATGAAAGTGGAGTGTGTGTGAGTGTTGGTGGTGGTTGGAGGGGCTGATGGCGCATATTGGCAGTCTCGCTTCTGTCAGACTGCCCCAGGGCAGCTGTGGCTACGATAGTAGCTTACCACCATCAACTGTGGAGTGGATGAACAATGAATTGTAAAGTGCTTTGGGTATCATGAAAGGTGCTATATAAATGCTATTGAATTATTATTATTAATTATTATTGACTGTACTGAGCACAAGTCTCTGGCCCTCGATCGGCCCTCTGCTCCGTCTGTGTTTAGATATGAGGCCCTTGATGAAAAAAGTTTGGACACCCCTGCTTTAGAGGCACTGAAGGTAACACCACATAAGCTCTCCAGCAATATTCATGGTTGGTCAAATATTCATAATTTCTTGAATGGCAAAGTGTATTTGACCATTAGCTTTTTGTTTATCTTACAAACCACTTACATTCACAATTATGTTGCAATATGTTTTCACATGATTTGGAGATTTTATACATTTAAAGGGGCACATATGTAAAGTTCTGCTACCTGCTTGACTCCATGGAGATATTTTTGCCTTGTCTGGAATGTTTCACTGTATGACATTAAACTTATCTATCATCATGGCGACAAGTAGGTGACCCCCACTAGGCCATGTTACAAGTGTGATCCATGGAGACATTGATATATATTTTTTTAATATGGACAAAGCACAATGGTGGCAGACTCTACACCTCAAAGTGTACCTTTAAAACAAGAAAAGTACTGTTTTTGTTTTAAAGTGACTTCCTTGAGCTGAGCCTTTTCACGCATCCGCACAGCCTGCCAGAAGTGTAGTGCTCTCAGGCAACAGCAAGATGCCCACCACCTGAACCAACAGCTGCTGCACTAAAACAAAGACATACTGAATGCACAGCTCCACGTGGAGGTCAAGGGGATTCTGATTCCAGACCCCGCCCAGACCTCACCCAGAACCCACTGCACTGCTGCAAGCTGCATGACAGGACAGTGCAGAGCCCCATAGTACTGTGCTGGGCTGGCCATGTCTTCACCACAGCTGCACAGCTGCAGCACACCTGAACACAGCACTGCCTTCAGCCTATGTCCAGAGCTCTCTGTATCATTGTAGATCTTTTATTTCTTTATTTATAAAATAATCATTTTGTTTGTCAAGATATAAATATTTAAAATAGACAAAATAAAAATGTGTGAGAAAACACACACAAATAACACGAAATACTAATTGTTTGTTGCACCACTAGGAGGCAGTATTGTTATGTTAAGATGATCTTACTTGGCTGTGTTTGGGGAGACAGATTCATGTTTGAGACTGAACTTGGTTACAAATACAGTGGTACCTCACCTTACGAAAGTAATTCGTTCCACAAGTGGTTTCGTAACGTGAAAAATTCGTAAGTTGAGTAGCTATTTCAATGGAAAAATCCTGATCCGTTCCAAGGTTTTTTTTTAATAGTGTTACTTTTTTTTTTTTTATAGTGTAACGCCGTGTGAGCGTGTGAACACGTCGAATTGCGTGTTGAGAGCCCTGTTTGTCTAAAGAGCAAACTTAAACTACAAAGCAACTAATGACAGTTATATAAATGAAGTTATTACCTGATGGTTCTCAGTTTGTTTTATCATCACCGCACTTTGTCAGTGCGCGCTGAGAGGGGCGGGGAGGAGGGAGCGGGGGGGGGGGGGGGGGGGGAGACATTTTTAACGGATTCATGTAAGAGTCTGGTTAATGCACCGGGCCCGCGGCTCACCGCGGCTCACCATGGGCAGTTCGGCTCTGGGCCGCGCGTATTCCGTGCGTAAGCCGTCGGGGGGGACACGTTACGCACAGACGGAGACACCGGGACCGGAGTCGGTGCGTCTCAGAGGAGATGTGGCACCGGGACTGAGGCTCAGGACCGTGCGCCCGGAGCAGGGGGAGTTTTTTTCGCTGAAAACGTGCGGAGCCTGCATAAACTAAGCCACACAGACCGATTTTCTGGGCACAAAAAAAAAAAAGAAATCAGCGCGAGAAATGCCATGTGGGGCGTGTGAGCGTGTGAACTAGGGTGACCACCGGCATGAAACAGGAAAGGAGGACACTTGTGTCCAAAAAGGAGGACAAAGGCCCTAAAGTGAGGACACCTTGTTTTGTTTTTTTTCCCTCGGGGAAGGGGAACGGTCAAGAAAAACAACTTATGAATAATGTATGAAGTCAGCATATATTTATTAACATGGAACACCCATCAAAAAGAAAAATGTGGCAAATTATGGTCAAGATGATATGAACACAAAAAATATCATCACTAATTCACTGAAAAAAAAACACAGTCTTTGCCATGCCATCATATGCCATGGCAAAGAAGAAAGAAATGCAGAACTAGTAGTTCTGCATTTCACTTTTAAGAGGTAAGATCTCGCTACCTGGATTTGTGTAATTCGCACAAAATCCCCAAAATATTATTTGCAATTATGAAAGCCGTAATGTAAATATTGTAACGTATTTTAACTGTCTGCATTGAGAGGAAACGTAAGCGAAACCTGTTACGCATGGCACTAAAGAAAACAAAATTTTAAGGGACAGTAATAAGGCGATGAAGATGGAAGAAGGAGCCAAGTTGCACCTCAAAGAGTGGCTGATAGCGCAGAGAGCGGACAATACAAGGGGCTGACGGGCTGTATCAGCTGCATCGTGAATGTTTGCATATGACACAACATCGCAGAGTAGCAAGTGTAAATAATGGGTGGGGATTTATGACGATTTATGCAGCGGTGGCCGACGAGGGTCCGATAGGAGGACAAAATGTAAAAAAGGAGGACACGTGACAGACGGCCGGACAGACAGCTCTAAAACCGGACTGTCCGGACGAATGGTCACCCTAGTGTGAACACGTCGAATTGCGTGTGTCACACTCTCAATGCGTGAGACTTGAGAGCCCTGTGTAACATTGTGTTCTGCGTCCTGATGGGCTAAGAGACTAGACCAGGACTAAAAGAACATGGAATAAACCAGGTCTGGCCAGAACTAAACCTGGATTTGACTTGTTATTATTATAACATGGCAGTGCCGTTGGAGGAGCGCGTTGCTCCTGTCTCCGCGCTCCTTGCGCTCCGTTCCGCGCTAGGGCTGAGAGGCCGAGAAAGACGCTCTTTCAGCGGGAATAAGAGCATGGCGGGGCGGGCTCTGCTTCTATCTGATCTCCAGAGCCGGGGCGCCGACACTGTGAGCTAACAGGCCGTATGGATGTCGCTTTTTGGTCGGCTCTTCCTATCATTATGAAGCAGAATTCACCAAGCGTTGGATTGTTCACTCACTAAGGGAACGTGAGCTGGGTTTAGACCGTCGTGAGACAGGTGAGTTTTACCATACTGATCATGTGTTGTTGTGTCTCCCCTCGCACGTTCGGCGCTATATTTAGCCGTGTCCACCCCACGCTTCACTATTAACACATTCCATTGAAAATCTATGAAAGTTCGAGTGTTCAAACGAGAGAGAAATGCGAGAGAAACTCCACTCTGAGAAAAGCGTAGAATTTGTGTGGTGAGGCATTTACAGCCCTAAAACATGTAGAACAATTGCAAAATACAGTACAAAGTTGTCCTACCTCGTGGACCTCTCCCACCGTGGGCCACCTCTGGAACCTAACCCCGTGTGTGTTGATAAAGTGTATTTACGTTTCGGGGCGTGCATCTGAGCGCGCATTAATTGAATTTTTGAGATTTGTTGTTTTTAAAGTGCTTTATAAATAAAGTTGGATTGGATTGGATTGGAGATTTTGCGTTTCGTAACTTGAAATTTCATTCGTATCTAGAGACCAAAATTTGACGTGAAGGCGTTTCGTAACTTGAAATTTTCGTTTGTTGGGTCATTCGTAAGGTGAGGTACCACTGTAGTTTTATTCAGAGACGTTGTAATTAGTCACTGGCGAGGGGTATTGTTCTTCGTCGGTTTCTTACGCTCTGTTATTATTTTTCTTTGCAAACGATCGTGATTCTGAAGGCCTAAACATCGACGAAAAGTCCCACATGGGGTATCAGATCGACCGGTCCGGCGAAAAATTTGATAAAATGGGCATCGCGACAGTGCCCGAAGTTCCCCGACTCAACAGCGCCGCCTGAAATCGGGCCCCTATGGGAGTGGGGACAGGCAAAGTTTGTCGCAAGCAAAGGAAAATCAGAAGTGATGGAGAAGAATAAGACAAGCCTAAAGATGAACTGAAGCACGTCCCTAAGACGAACAGGAAGTCGGCCATCTTTGATCAAAAATTTGCCGCCGTTTTGACTTGGGTGTTTACAAAAAGATTCAGGTCCCTTGTATTTGGTCCAAATGAGATCAGATTTGACTTGTCACATCTAAAGACATAGGTTCACAAAAGTTTTGTGATACTCCTCACAGTTTGCCTGTAGCACGCTGGCGAATAACACCTTCATTTCCTGTTTCTTTAGCCCAATGCCTGTGAGAAGTCATGACCTCTCAGGCATTGGGCTAGAGAGCTCAAATTCAAAGCACAATTGCGTAATTACGGCTTGAATGTAATGAAATATGAAATAATAAACGTAAACACTATAGCGCCCCCTACCATAGACATGAATAGTCAAAATTATCGGATTTAGACCAAATTTGGAGAATATATTCTATGCATGATTACAAGCAAAAAAAAAAAATCTATTACTGTCTCTGGGTATTTTTCACAGTTGGCCAGCAGGGGTGCACAGACTCCTCCAAAACCATTAAAGGTGCATTATATAAATTCCTGATGGAGGATCTGTGCAAATTTGGGGATTAAATTCTATGAATGATTACAAGCAAAAAAACAAAACAAAACAAAAAAACATTTCGGACATGTGGCATTTTTCATGGTTTGCCAGAAGGGGCACAAAGACTCCTACAAAATATTTAAAGGTGCATTATGTACGTTTTCTAGTGGATGAGCTGTTGGCCTGGGTGGCTGTCAGGAAGAGAGAGTGGCTTGCTGGGGCGGCCACGGGTCCCCGGTGGGGGCATGGGGGCCACCATAGCTACGAGCGGCTTTAATGTGTTTTGTTCCTCCTTGAACCGCCACCTTAACATGGTGGAGGGGTTTGATTGCCAGAATGATCCCGGGAGCTACTGTATGTTGTCGGGGGCTTCATGCCAGGTCCTGGGGACGGGTCAGACTAAGAGCAGTTCAGAAGCCCCTATGTCATGATGAGAATCACAGCAAGGCCAGTTACGTCGCCCGGATCGGCATCACCAGGGCCCCATCCTGGAGCCAGGCCTGGGGTGGGCGCTTGACGGTGAGTGTCTGGTGGCCGGGCCTTTTCCCACAGGGCCTGTCATCACCGCAAGCGGCTTTAATTATTATTGTCGTCTACAAAAATAATTATTTACACACACAACTAGACAAGGGTGCACCATGTTCTCACTCAGATCTTATAGTTCAGGAATCATTTGAGTAATAATAAAAGACAACTCCAAAAACATATTTTTTGTGTGTCATTGTTATGTAAACAATTGGCCAGATTCCTGTGATGATCTTTAATCTTTTGCATGGTACAAAAGGCTATTTGTGGAAAGAACAGATTGAGTCTTGATACAAAGATGTAGCACAGTTACTAAATCAACTAATTTGGCTTTTTAACCCACACATAAAAACTTCATGAAGCCTACTTGTGTGTTTGCAAATAACAACACACCAATGCAGTGAGGTCCAGCTGGGAATGTGCAACTTTGTCATAGCACTCATTCAAAATCACACTACTTCCAGATCAGGAGCTCTGGTATCGAGTAATTTATAAATCAGTTTAGCTGTTGTTCCTGAATATCTGAAGGATGAAAAATAAATACATAAATAAATTGTGAAATTTTCAAAAAGGCAACACCACTTATTCACACAAATCCCTGAACTGTAATCCCATTAAATTCAATCTTGTCCTGTTGTGGTGAGTAATTGTAGTCAGACACCCAAAGAGCTGATAGAAGGCCATTGCTTTCATTTAATTATCCGGACTAAAATATGCACTTGAAGAACATGCTTGGTGTGCCCCTGATGGTTTATTGGGTAAATTACGGGTCAGAGTGTAGCAGGGTGGTACAGCTGAAGCCCCAGGTCCTTTCACTATGTATGCTACTGTTATCTAACATCTCTGTGGACTGCACATTTAGAATTGCACCAGACTACTATGCATTGAATGTATAGTCATTGTTTGAACCATTTTGAAATAAAATTGGCTTGAACTTTTTTGTTATCTGCTTTATTTGTCAAATGGAATTATAATGCACACCTAAGACCATAAACATAACCATGACGATATCCCAAATGAGGCATGGCATGGGCTTAGTGGTGGAACATAACAAAGTAAAAATAGTTTAAAGTGTAAACTTTAGGTATCTGTACTTTACTTTAGTGGATTTTAAAGTGGATACTTTTTACTTCACTACATGTCAGGGCAGGTATTTGTACTTTCTACTTCACTACATTTTTGACCAGGACTGAAAAGTACAAGTTTTTTTTGTATTATTATTATAATCTGAGACCTGCTGAAAAGCCTGGGGGTTTATTTTAATATATTTGTAGTTTGAGCAAACAAAAATATACACAAGAAAACAGCGGTTTCTGTTGAACCAAATTCTGCACAAATCTGTTTCAGAACCACTACATTTGAAGCTTTATTTGATCCAAAAATCTGCGCAAAATACTTCTTACTCTTTAAAGGGATATGCCACCCCCAGGTCAAATTTGGGCATCTCCCCACAGTCCAGAGACTAAAATAAGTGGTGGAAAGCGTTTTCCTGCTCACCCAGCCATTGTCCGAGTCTGTCGCCACTGACCGCCGCGGTATCTGCAGCTACTCCGCCTTAGACTGGAGGCTAACGTCGCCAGAGAAAGATTTCGGCCAAAAGGAATTAATTTGCTCGATGCGTTTCCCAATTACTTTGTGTGTAGTGCGCATTCATATCGAGTGCAAATAAATGTGCAAATCAACACGGAGAGCTTGCCTTGGTCATTTTGGGTGGGAACTATTTTTCAGTGCGGAAGAACATGGCCGAATCACGCAGCACGCTGCCAGGGGAATCCCAGTTACGCACCGGGAAGGGAGTTGCACAACGTGGTGCGTGATTCGGCCATGTTCTTCCGCACTGAAAAATAGTTCCCACCCAAAATGACCAAGGCAAGCTCTCCGTGTTGATTTGCACATTTATTTGCACTCGATATGAATGCGCACTACACAGAAAGTAATTGGGAAAAGCATCGAGCAAATTAATTCCTTTTGGCCGAAATCTTTCTCTGGCGACGTTAGACTCCAGTCTAAGGCGGAGGAGCAGCAGCTCGCGCGGCGGTCAGTGCTAACAGACTCGGACAATGGCTGGGTGAGCAGGAAAACGCTTTTCATCACTTGTTTTAGTCTCTGGACTGTGGGGAGATGCCCAAATTTGACCTGGGGGTGGCATATCCCTTTAAGTAAATTTTTAAATGAGTACTTTAATACTTTTACTTGTGTTTATTTGGTCCTGTATCTGTAATTTTACTTAAGTGACAAAATTTACTTCTTCCACCACTTGAATTGAGCAACTCCCATTAGACACAATTGACAATAAAAGGAGCGTGGAAGCTGGGCACTAAGGGCTTTAGTTAAGATTAAAATGAATACAGTTTATTAGCTAATATTCACTTGGGGACAGATACTCGCCAACAGTTAAGCTGTGGGATGTCAGGTGATGAGGGGATTTAAAAGAATGATTGGCCACAGGGGTATATAAGCCATGGATATTTGTATGGTTGGGGCAAATTATGGGGGGTGGGGTATCTTAAGTGACTCAGTATGCTATATGACATTTTAGTGTTAAAAGCTGCTGTTGCCATAGTGATTTGAACTGGTCTTGTGAAACGGCCCTTCATGAGGTAAAGGAGAAAGCAAAGGCACCATAGAACATGTTTATTTCATGTAGAACATTACATAGCCCTGCTTTCATCACCTGAATTGGTGCTGTCATGGATCTGATGATAATATAAATTTGTATTAGTTTATAATTGGCCAAATAAAAAAAATAGACATAGGTACAAACTACAGGCATTTGCATAGTTTCATTAAGGTTTATTGATGTTTTAGTCTGTGGTTCACAATTCAGTCATATGGAAATTACACAGATTTATCATGCAAACAGAAATAAATAGATATACAAACATACAAAAATATGAAAAGAATCATGATGTCCTATAACGATAGACATTAAAGTGCTTATGCAGAGACAGATTGCTTCGGTGACAGAATGGGATCATTGTGATGGTTAAAAGCAGACCACTGACCCTCAGGCTGTTGCGTAACATCAGTTCCCACCCCCCACCGCCTTCCAGTACAGCTTATCCTCCTCATCCTGTATCCATCCTAGTTTATATATAGGCACATCAGTAAATTTGAATATTTGACTGACATTTTATAGATCTAGAATGCAACAGATTACAGCCATGTCAATGATGCTATTATCATATATGAGGTATTTGAGAAGTCATAATTTTCACCATTACACTTTGGAAAACAGCTTTCATTACATTCTACTGCATATATGTCACACTGTCTAGGTCATCTTGAGATGGAGGATTTGTGTGAAACTAGGTCTTCACATACTCACACACTGATGTGTTCATGTTTGAATTGTTCAGGTAAGAATATTGTTGAAGGACTGTCACTCCTTTCCATAATATATCAAGTTTACTTTATCACCAAATGAAGAGAATAGGATGTTACATTGACCATGTTTCAAAAGAGCAAATGAAAAATTCTGTCACCTGGACGAAAGTTTTTAGAGTGAAGTCATTTGTGGTGGTAAACCAGAACTGACGAATCTACGAGGGATTACACTGACATATCTCAGGATAATAATCAAGACATAATCATAAATAATACTATTGCTGGTTTAGTGTCTATGTGCTCAGTGTTGGATTATGTTGACATCAAGACATGGTTCACAGCACTCATTGGGTGATGTGTTATTGGGGCAGACAAGTGTACAGGGGGAGGCGCTAATATAATTATTGTCCCCATACCAACACTTCATAGGACTAAAACATTATACTGTAACCTGATTAACTTCTTTTTAGTATGAATTGAATGGTTCAATGTTTTGAGTGGTTTGGATTGATCTCAGACAAATCTCTTAAGCAGCATATCAATTATGTGTACTTGTATCTGATGAATGTTCAATTCATGATTTTTAGGTGGATAAGTAGGACTAATACGCATGGCGAAAGAAGAAATTCAGTTTGTCAACTGGACAAAAGGTTATTGTCCAGACAAATAAACTTTCGACCAAATAAACTTTTGTCCAGTTGACAAATTGCATTTCTCCTTTTGCCATGGATTCTCCCTGGACAACTGAGGGATTTTACACACTAATACGCATGTTACTTTCCATGAACTCTTGACTGAATAACAAAATTAATCTGTGTTATTGTATGTCATAGCAAACCAACTTCTACTCTTATGTTAATTTGGGTTTTTTTAGTGTGATTTATGGCAAGATTCCCAGTTTTAGAAAGTCCTTGAAACTTGAGTTGTCTTTCTGGCCACAGTCTGGTTCTCATGTGGCAGTCTGTCCTCATTAAAGCTCCTCTGTGTACTGAATGGCTGCCAGAGAAACACTTGATGAGATGATGTTATGTTCAGCTGTACTGGAGAATGTAAACAGCAGGACTTGGACTTGGCAAATGCCCACAGCATGTGCTCTGAGTGGGCCTCCATGCTGAGTCTTGCTTCCCCTTATATCATGCAATTCGTATTTCATCATAGGGTAATCTGTTAACTGGCACTGCACAGTAAAACCATCTGCACTTAAGATCTTGGAGCTTTAAAACATCAAAATACTTGAAAATACTATGAGTCTGTGGGATATTAGTGATAAAATAACTTTATACTTGTACATTGTATGGTACACATTTGGCAGGAGGTACAATTCATAGAATAAGATAAATATGTTGATAATTGTGTTGTGTATCATCTTCTAATCATCATTCATAATCATCTTCTGCCACATCCATATTCACCATAGAGATACCCGGACAGTGTCATCTGTTTGAAAGTGCCAGTTGTATTTTGTCTTTATTAGATTATCATCTCATCATCTCATCACTTAATATTAGAAAAAATGAACACACAGGAAGTCAGAAATCATACAACCAAAACTTTATATATCCACCAACAAACTGTGGACAGCACAGATAAGATAGAGGTATCCAAACATGTCAAATAACAATATTTATTAATATCATTATTGTAACATTAATAACATGGAATGTAGTATGCTCCATTTGCTTCTTTTCTCTTTTAGTTTATTATGAAAGATGTCAAATAAATAATGTATAAATTCTATATGTCTATATATATTATATTCTCTATATGGACAGATGAATGAGTTATACCCAAACTTGCATCTTGTCACAATACTTTTACAATTACAATTCCCGCTCCCTTAGAAAGCCCTGTTTAACACACACTCATCCTGAATGTGCTTTGTGCAAAATATGTAGCCTGCATCCACACTAATAACTTTAAAGCTGCACTGATTTTTGATTTTCAAATAAAAATCTTGCCATGTTTCAGATACTGAAGTTTTAGTTGTTGTTGTTTTTTTTTTATTAAGGCCAAGACTTGGTGCATTTCAAACCACTACAAGGGGACAATCATCATGACCACTCCACAGTTCAAGTGGGTCTTGTTTTGTGAATTTCCCTTCACTATGCAGGACAATAAAGTGTATTAGTGTGCACACAGCCATACCCTAGATTCAGACACACAAAAAAGTATTTCTGCTGCGTCCAGACCTTATTGGTAACAGGCATCAAACATTCTGATGATAATGTAACTGCTGCCTTATTGGCTTCATACTGTACCTCCCAAAGACACACAAATGAAAGAGATACATCAAGAACAGCTGCAAGGCTTTCCAACACCCAACCAGTCAGTAGCTTTTTAAAGTCTGGTCCTCCCGTTTGTGCCTTGGAAAGTCATGTCTCAGTCTTGGTTTGTGCTGTGATCCTCCAGTTCTGATATGATTGTTATTAGATTCTGGAGACCAAAAATGTAGCCACTATCTTGTCCTTCATGAACCACGCTGTCTTCGCCGTAATGTTTACAAGTTGTGTGGGCAAAGTCTATCATCCTCACATCTACATTGTGGCTAGTGCTGGAGGATTCAGTAGATGCAAAGCTTAGTGCTCCGGCCTGTGCCTCTTTGTACTCCTCATTTTGAACATGCACCTCTTCATCATTGTCCTCCTCCTCCGACAGTCCATCCTCAGTGTGTCTGTGCATCTGCTCCATGTGGGCTGCTCCGTCGTAAATGATGAGCAGGGAGCTGGAGAAAAAGCGGTAAGATTCACAGTCTTCAAGAGTGGTTTTCATGTCACAGAGCCTCCGCAGCACAGGGGACAGCAGCTCATGCCGCAGACGCCGACCACTGTAGAAGAACTGGAAAAGGGCCTCTTTGAAGCTGCTCAGGGTAAGCTTGCGCCCATGGTATTTGTTCATAAACATTAGCTGACCAGTGTCAGGCTGGTATACCTGCAAAAAGGGAGATATACAGTTAACCAATGAGGTGAACTGAGGAGCTTTAAATATTGTGTGTCGCGTTTAGCCTACCTGCATACCACAGAGCCGGACCCCTATTGAGGCTGATGTACTTTGCTGACATTTGCGGATCTGCACAGCTTTCTTCTCCTCTGAAGCATCATCCCCGTGCTGCCTGGTGCCCATCTTCAAGTCCAACACACATGGAACTGTGTGCCTCCATGTTAAATTTTCTAACAAAATGAATTCTGAGACACAGAGTCAAGGAAGAATGACAGAACCACACTGCATTCACATTGGTGTTTGTTTAACACTTATTCTGACAATTTTTTTTTCCTGCAACAGAAAACTGCATATCTTCTAAAGTGAAATGATGATAAATTGGACATACTTGAATTCTATCTATTTCCATCTATCTGACTTGAACTAATATTAATCAGTTATTAAGATACACACTATCAAATGACAAAATAAAATACTAAATAATACGTACATGTACAAAGTGAAAGCTTTGACCCTGTGGTGAAAGGATACTGTACTGGTTGCGATGCTTGGCGTTCTCCTTCATCCTCTGCAGATGCTGCTGGTGGCACTTGAGGCTCCAGGGGTTGTGCTTTAGCTGTGGGGTTGCATTACTATAGCTACACTCCAAACGATAGTGTAGCACCTCGGCCTGTTGGAGCCAGTCCCGCTCCATCTCCTCTTGTAGTTTATGGGCACTGAGGAGCATAACGCACAACACTATTTACTATAAGAAATATACTTTAATTATGACTCACCAAAGAGTACTCCTTCACCACTGGTTGTGTGCTCAACCTATTAAGAGACCATATTTCCATTTTAACTGATCAAAATGAATTTATTTTTTTCATGTATTGCACTGAGATGAGCTGATGATTTATTTAATTTTGCCTTTAAAGATCCCATGACATGGTACTTCTTGATGCTTTTATATGGCTCCTTAATGGTTCCCTAATACTGTAAATGAATCCTTCTTCAAAAACACTGTGTGCATGAGAAAGAGAGATAAGATGAGAAAGAGTCATAAATGTCACTCTGGAACAGTCCATTATGGGCGTTGTTGCTTGAATGCAAATGAGGAGGACAGAGATGGCCTATAGTAGCGGGTGGGGGCGTGGCCAAACTCTCCACTCTTTCCTTTTCAGCTGTGCCCTGTGCGCTCTGACCCACTTCCGTGTTTTTGCGCGGAGGGAGAGATGAGAAGCATTCCATTGAAAAATAAACACATTTCCACAGAAAATAAAATTAAACCACTGCTGTTTCAGATATCCACAGGCTCAGATAAAGGACTTCCGAGCCTAGAAACACTCGCAAGTTTCTCCAGGCAAATAAAAAAACGCATTTCGCATTGCGTAGCTCCTCCGCAGTCCAAACTCTCTGGGCGTGATTTACAGAGACGCTGAGTACAGACAGACGGGGGTGGAACTGCATTTGCATTTCTTTTTTCGAGCTGACGTCAATAAGTTTCCTTGTTCAAAATCGCCTGTTTGAGCTCTGATTTTTTCTAACGCAGAAAAGGATCGCAAATGCTCAGTTTAGACATTTTGCAACTTTTAACCATGGGGGGGGGGTTGGGGGCCTAAACAGGGTAGGGGAGCTCACATTAAGGTTCAAAAACCTCAGAAAGTGAAAATTCCATGCCATGGGACCTTTAAAAATGTATGTTTTCTACGCCCAGTGTGTCTTTAGTCATAGAGATCACAACAGATCCTCCATAATAGAGGAGAGCTGGAGCCCCTCCACCCATTATGTCCACCTTCTACCGAGGCACCATTGAGAGCGTCCTGACCAGCTGCATCACTGTGTGGTACGGGAGCTGCACTGAACAGAACAGGAAAGCCCTGCAGCGCATAGTGAATGCAGCTGGGAGGATCGCTGGTGTCTCTCTCCCCTCCCTCCTAGACATTTTTAACACCCGGCTCACCCGCAGAGCGTCCAGCATTGTGGGTGACCCGAGCCACCCCGCACATAGCCTGTTCAGGCTCCTGCCCTCGGGGAGAAGGTACCGAAGTCTCCGGGCCCACTCCACCAGGCTGTCAAACAGCTTCATCCACCAGGCTGTCAGGAGGCTGAACTCACACCCGAACTCTCACCTTACCCATCTCCCACCCCCCACCCCCCATATTGGCATAACCTGTATTCCATAAAAAGACATATCACTCTAGACACTTTAAAAAACTGCTGCTAAGGACGACTGTTGCACTGTTGCACATTTACATTTACTACTGAATTTTACTCCTGTTGCACTGTTGTTTACTACTGTAATTGCACATTTACTACTGGAATTTTCAGTACTGTTGTTTACTCCTGTTATTGCACTAGAATTACTACTGTTGCACATTTATTTTTATCTTTATAACTCCAATGCACATTCTACTGCACATGACCAATTCACTGCTGTATCTTCCATTGCACATTTTTGATGCACACTGCACACTTTGGAAATCTGTATATAGGTATTTATTTATTATGTTGCACTGCTTTAAGATTTTAGATCTTAGACTTTAGTTTTAACTTTAGATCTCTGTCTCAGATCGTTTTTGTTGTGTTTTGTCTTCATATTGTATTTTGTACACTGTCTTTTTGCACTACCTGGCCAGAGAGAAACGAAATTTCGATTCACTGTATGTTGAACACATATGGCAGAATTGACAATAAAGCTGACTTTGATCTTTGATAATACAGTGGTACCTCACCTTACGAAATTAATTCGTTCCAGATGTGGTTTCGTAACGTGAAAAATTCGTAAGTTGAGTAGCTATTTCAATGGAAAAAGCCTGATCCGTTCCAAGGTTTTTTTTTTTTTATAGTGTAACTTTTTTTTTATAGTGTAACGTTGTGTTCCTGACGGGCTAAGAGACTAGACCAGGACTAAAAGAACGTGGAATAAACCAGGTCTGGACAGAACTAAACCTGGATTGGACCTGTTATTATTATAACATGGCAGTGCCATTGGAGGAGCGCGTTGCTCCTGTCTGCGCTCCTTGCGCGTTCCGCAAGAGGCCGAGAAAGACGCTCTTTCAGCGGGAATAAGAGCGGGGCGGGGCTGGCTCTGCTTCTATCTGACCTCCAGAGCCGGGGGGCTGACACTGTGAGCTGTGAGCCGTGAGCTGTGAGCTGTGGGCCGAGTCGCGCGGGCGGGCCGAGTCGCGCGGGCGGGCCGAGCCGAGGAGGAGGCACGGCCCGCCCGCGCGGCTCCATCCATCCCGGTGTAGCGCGGGCTTGCGTCGTATGGACGTTTTGATCCTTCGATGTCGGCTCTTCCTATCATTGTGAAGCAGAATTCACCAAGCGTTGGATTGTTCACTCACTAAGGGAACGTGAGCTGGGTTTAGACCGTCGTGAGACAGGTTAGTTTTACCCTACTGATGATGTGTTGTTGTGTCTCCGCTCCCATCGCACGTTCGGCGCTATATTGAGCCGTGTCCCCCCAACACATTCCACTGAAAATCTATGAAAGTTCGAGTGTTTAAATGAGAGAGAAATGCGAGAAAAGCCCAACTCCACTCTGAGAAAAGTGTAGAATGTGTGTGGTGAGGCATTTACAGCCCTAAAACATGTAGAACAATTGCCAAATACAAAGTTGTCCTACCTCGTGGACCTCTCCCACCGCGGGCCACCTCTGGAACCTAACCCCGTGTGTGTTGATAAAGTGTATTTACGTTTCGGGGCGTGCATCTGAGCGCGCATTAATTGAATTTTTGAGATTTGTTGTTTTTAAAGTGCTTTATAAATAAAGTTGGATTGGATTGGAGATTTCGCGTTTCGTAACTTGAAATTTCATTCGTATCTAGAGACCAAAATTTGACGTGAAGGCGTTTCGTAACTTGAAATTTTCGTTTGTTGGGTCATTCATAAGGTGAGGTACCACTGTACTTAATCTTCATATAGTGTACTGCATGATTCTAAACATTACAATGCAGTGTGTGTGTTGTGCTCAGGGTCAGTTACATAACTGAAACTGTGACCCATCCTCTGACGACCAAGGATCAGGATCAGCCTCTCTCAGTATTTAGAGTCTAATTGCTTGAGGTTATAGGTTATATACACTGTAAGTGTAGTCAATGTATAGTCAACTCTTTCAAAGTGTATATATTTGTTTATCAAACTAAGACAATCAACAGACACAACAGATTTTTGCCTGCTGTCTCTCACCTTTTTTCATTATCTTTGCAAGTAGGGCGGTGATCATCTTTGTAGTTTTCACTGTCCACAAGCAGCGAGGAAGCCATCTTTTTACTCAGTTTAACTATTTTGGTCTTGGGCTCATTATCGGTCGAGGGGTCTTTGTTCTCCAGGTCGGTCGGGTCAGTGCGCAGGGGGTATGCAAAAAGACAGAGGTTCCCTTCGTGATCCTCCTCAAAGCTCACAGACACCACACCTGAGGCACATACAAATGTCAAGTCACAACAGTGCAGCAGAGAACCAGAAAAAAGCACCAAATGAGGCAAAACTATGGATTATTAATATTGAACAAGCTTTTTCCATCCCTTCAAAAAACAAACACCCTAATAATGTTGAAGGTGCATGATTGAACTTGGCATCACCAGTCTCCATGGAGATATTGCTTTGACTGGAATGTTCCACAGTAGGGCATTAAACGTATCTATCTAGCATTTATTCAATGATACGTGCTTTTGTAGAAAAACATAGAGATTAAGGTATTCAGTGCAATGCTGTGGAACAAATCAAGCAAAGCATCTTCATGTGTTAATAGTTTTCATCATACAAAATTCAATTTAGACACAAAAGACAGAGCTTTAAGGGTAAAAAGTAAGTTATGTGTTTTATTACAAGCTTGGTTAATACAGCATACCAACATATTTGTAGCCTGTTCAATTATCACATAATTGTAAACAATGAATTATCTACAGCTTCAAATCACTTAAATAGAATGAAATGCAAAATAAAATGGCTAAAAGTTTTTAGTATTTCAGCCCAAGATCTGTTTTGATGTAGACAAGTTTAGCTGCAAGATAGGGATGTGGAATATCAAATTTTAGTGTCAATATTATTTTTTATTTTTCTTGTTTCTTCTATTATCATTGTCTATGACATTTCCATCACTCTTATAAGTGACAAGATTTAAATAATCAAACTTACAGCAACAAAAATGTTAATGTGATGTGCCTGAGGAACACATAAAAGACATTTTAAAATATTTGTAAAATCCTATTTATTTATTTATTTTAATACAAGGTGCTATTGAATTCATTATACAGGATCAAATAAAACCTTTTGACTTTTAAGATACAACAATGAAGTATATCCACTGTCACTTCTACTCCAAAAGAGAAAAGCAATCCTACATACATACATACATTTCCACAGGTGAATATTTACTGAGAATAGATTTTTAATAGTACTGGGGGCATACAGTGCAGTGGGCCTGCCATATAGGTGCCACCTCAGGTTTTTGAACAAATAATAATAATAATAATAATAATAATAATTCAGCCCCTCCAACAACCATCATCACTCACACACACACACCAATTTCTTTCTAGGCAATGTTGGTGAAGTGCCTTGCCTAAGGACCCAACAACAGTTTTTGAAACTGGCGCCCCACACAGGCACCTGGTGTTCCCAGTGGTCTCCCATCGAAGAACTGACCAGGCCTGGCCCTGCTTAGCTTCTGAGATGTGACGGGGTCAGCCTTTGACAAGCTGGTATGGTCACATGTCAAATATTTCAGTTTTTTGATGAGTGTGGTGTGTGTATGGAACTTCCACTGCACTCATAGCAATATTCTTTAGATCTGAAATACTGTATATCCTCAACACACACATTCTGGCTGACAAAACAACAACAACAACAACAACAACAACAACAACAACAACAAAAACAATACACATTTCTACAGTAAGCTCTCTTGTAGTAACATTTGCTACAACATAGTTTAAATTCAAATGAGAACAGTAGTGTGAAATGTGAAGAAAAACATCAAGCACACAAAAACCAAGAGCTTACCTCTGTACTGTGGGGTGAACCTCCTCATGGCAGCTGGCAGGCTTTTGTAAAACTGGTGCTCACGTGGAATGAGGGGCTTGCAGATGGTCTGGTCCCCAAATCGCAGCACACAGGAGTGACCCCCCACCTGGTGCACAAAGGGCTCAAGCATCACCCCTTTCTCCATGTAGCTCTGTGCCTGTAACTGCTGCTGATGTTGCTGCTTTTTCTTCTTCTCTGCTTCTATGGCCTCCAGGGCCTGTGCCTCCCCGGCCGGACTCATCCTCCTCTGGTCTGGACCACTGTGTCGCGGGCATTAGTCTTCTAACTATCAGCTCACGACCTGCCTCAGCAACACAGACTCACCATGCAGTTCTGTGCACCAATATCTCTTGAAGTCTTTTCTGGTTGGTGTGATGGTGGTCTCCTTCATGTGCTGCTCAAAAACAAAACAGGAGGGAGGAAACAAGAAAACAGCCCTAGTTTGCTGTATAATAGAGCTTCCTAGTCCAATGATTCTCTTGTTGGCAGTAGACAAAATGCCTGTTTGTGCAAAGGCATTGTTAGAATGCAGTTAGGTGCAAGGCAAACAGAAAATAGGTCTGACTTGTGTCTGTGCCGCAGTCTGGGGCTAACTGACAGCACAGAGCTGATTCTCCACTGGTAAAGCTCTCTCTAAGCCACATACTTGGCCCGCCCCCTTCACAAGTGACTGGCCAATCAGTAGCTGTAAAACCAGGTTGTTGGGTGGAAACCCTCAGAGGCAAATGAGCAAGCAAACAAAGACATGAGAGAGAGTGGAGAAAGAACACCTCGCTCAGCTGCTTTTTCATCTGACCCTTACCAAGGAAAAGGCATCACAACATTATGAGAATTGAATTACTTATCTATTTGAGCATCATTTTCCTTACATTACAGTAAGTGCACTGATATTTAAGTGCATAGCTGAGGCGCTCAAAAGGAGCAGAAGTTATGTTTTCATACCCCATATTCTAGGATTTAGTAGTTAGCTGCTATCCCTGTTATGTCTGCAGAATTTAAACATAATTTAGAATATACAATATTTGTACATGTGACAACAGCAATACAAGACTAGTATATAATACATGATTCACAAAAGCACAGAAATATACAATGCAGCAATATTCAGTTCAATTAACTTGCCAATTTTTCATGATCTGCATATTTTTTTACATAAATAATTTGAACTTAGTGCTGACTTTTATATTTTTGTCTGAAGCATTCCAGAGGTCAATGCCACACCTTGAAATACAATAGTTGTACAGATACAGATTTAATTCAATATTTCTCTCAATTTATACCCTTCTCTGTTACTAAACAAAGAAGATGTCTGCATTTATCCATAACTGCAATGCTCCTGGACATTTTAGATTGGACATTTGCAATGTGCTGTGTCCAGCTGATTTTGTGGTCAAGAGTTAAACTCTGAAGTTTTACTTGATATACTCTGAATTTCCCCATTGTCAATTTTGCATTGTGCTTGGGTTTCTACATCACGCATTCCAAAAATACTGCAATTTGTTTCATTTTTGTGACATTTAGTGACAATTTATTTATATCAAACCAATATAAGTGAAAAAACACATAAAATTCAGGCAATTCAATAAATCATCATCAATCAAACAAATAATATGGATTTAAACAAAGATGCAAAAATAATGTCCAGATTTGTCCAGAACAAATTGTTCAATCAACAAGAACATCAACAGCACTTTGTTTTCCAGTTGCTTTCAATCATAATCATCAGTCATCAAGTCAGTTATAGTAGTTGTTGTGAATGCTGGGTGTGTGATGAGGTTACGTGCAATAATCACTGAGGAGTGATTCTGTCGCTACAGGGGATACTATAATCCTGATCTTGCATTGTCCCAGCCCTCTGTTATTGCAAATACAAACAAGCGTGATCACCAAACATGGTTAGACAGACAGCAAATTGGCCAATGTATTATGATGGCTACACAACATCATCTGTCAATAGTTTAGGAAACTTATATCCATGTTACAAGTTAATGATATAATATGTTGATCAAATAACGTATGTTTTCAACATGTGTATGTTGTTTCTGATATGTAAATATATTCTTACAGTGAGAAGTAAGAATCCATGTTTTAAGCATGCTTTGTTGGTTATGTGCATATTGTGTAATGTGAATTTTAAGATATATTACACACACACATATTTCTCATGTGTTTCCATGTGCATGCTTACAGTTGGCAGCTAGCTGTGGGTAAGTGCATTGAACAGCATCTGAAGCCTCGCTCTAATCTCTCTAATCCTGTCTCTTGGAACACTACAGGGAAAATAGGCCATGACAAACAAGTAAAAATAACACTAAACCTATATCTGCATAACTTGTAAATATCCCGTGCTGTACATGCTTTGATACAAGACGGTATCATGGATATATTACCTCACCGTATTCATTTTATCTATGCTTGTGTTTTGGATATAATGTTTACATGTGCACAATTCCTTTTAATTCAATTCATTCATAGTCATTTAACAGTCACTTTTGGGCAATGACTGAAAGGACAAGAATTTCCTCCACAAGGTGGCTGGTTGCTCTCTTAGAAATAGGGTGAGGAGCTCAGTCACAGGGGAGAAGCTCAGAGTAGAGCCGCTGCTCCTCCACTGCTGCTGATTCTGCTCCAACTGAGGTGGCTCAAGCATCTGTTTCAGATGCTTCCTGAGTGCCTGGGGAGGGCATATCCCTATGAGGAGGTGCAGGGAAGATCCAGGACACACTGGAGGAACTATGTCTCTTGTTTGTCTTGAGAATGGGAAGAAAGGGAAGTCTGCAAGTTCCTGCTTAGACTGCTGCTGCCGCGACCCAGCCCCGGATAAGTGTAAAAAAATGGATGGATGGAATTTATAGTCATGTTTTGGGCCAGCCTTACTAATAGCATACCAGTCTGGACCGTGGCTTACTATGATAATTATAGCTCCCGTGTCTCTAGCTACTAACCTAAAAAGGGGCACTCATGCATCTATTATAAAAGCAATGTATTAAAGCACAATGTAACTTTTCTGTTGAGGGGTCACCATCTAAAAGAATTGCTTTTGACTGAATTATTTCTTAAACTTTTAATTGCATGCACATATACATACAGTATCACGCTGGACACAAAAGAGGAAGACATAGCAAAACGGACCCGAAAAGAGTGATCTTGATATAAATAGTAGCGTGTGGTCTTAGGCAGAGCTTTCACCTGCTGCTGGGGACTCTGTCAGACACAAACAAGCATGCTGTCATTGTAAACTTTTAAACACAACATCAGAGGAAGGACAAATGAGTGGCTAGTGTCATTAGCTAAGACATCAGAGCACTCCCAGCCTAGTTAAGGAACAGGGCTGATCTTAATCTACTAATAACAAGGTTCATCAAGAAAGCAGATTTACTCATTGTTTTTCTTCACCACTACTGTGAACGACAGACTGATAAGTGTAGGTCAGCCAATGACAATCTAATTCAGGGTACAACAATAAAACTGCAGTCCATTAGAAGCAACTAGGAATTGTCTCTGGAATGCTAAGAGAATATTTCACCATCTGATTGTTCTTGATCGTTCACAGCTAACTACTATATGGTAAACACTGGTATTTGAAAAATAAGTTAGTTATTTGTTTTCTTTACACCACTATGTACTATACATATTTTTGTTATCTTTTTACTTAAATGTTTTATGCTTTTGAATTTTAAAAGCCTGTATGATCAAATATTAGGTATTACTAGTCATGGGTTGCGGCTTCCTGTTATATGCAACAATTTGAAGACTTTTCACAATTAAAACGATATATCATTTTGATTTAAGAAGTGACTTTATTGATCTCACACAGGAGAAATTCTTCTCTGCATTTAACCCATCCTGTTATTAGGAGCAGTGGGCAGCACATTACCATCTCCATGATCTTCTTGCTTCGGATTGGTCAGGACCTAAGCTGGAGGATTTTACCTATGGTGCATGTTTTGGGTTGATGGGGGCCCGGAGAAAACCCACCCAGACACGGGGAGAACATGCAAACTCCACACAGAAAGGCTCGGGCAACCTGGGGATCGAAACCACAAAATAACTATGATGAACGTAGTATAATCTGACAATGTTTTCCTCTCATGGCATGCTCTCATTCTACAGTAATTGGTGAAGTGTCTCAACAAATTGACAGAGATCAGAGGACGGTCCACTGCAGGTGAAGTAAACAGACAGGGAGTTTGATGCCTCATTTAACTGTGTGTTGGCACCTCTGGAGGGCTTAGCAGCACGTTTAGCTATGTCACGCATGTGTCCAACTCATCTGACACTATTAAGAAAAACCTCCTGGAGCCTGGCCCGTGAGAGAGGGGGCAGAGGGCAATAATCAGGGGCTAGCTTCTCTCCGTGTATGGGCATTTGGATTAGGGTAAGAGGACAGTTACATGGGGAGAAAGGCATTTGAAGGGCAAAGGGAGGGCAGACTTAGGCAAGTATAGGTGAGGGATTAAGTATGCAAATGAGGTATATATTCAGGTAGGTCAATATAATATATGGCACACAGTACAGGCAATATCTCAATATGCCAATAGTGCAATAATTGTCACATTTCACATGAAATGTATCAGTATTTGTAATCAGCATCTCTCATGTTTAAGGCATTGCCACACCAACTTTAACAGTGGCACCTGTCTCTGTTACTGCTACCAGTACCACTGTCACCCCAGTGCAGGCCCTGTTCATAAAAGGTGAAGCATGACATTATTTGGAGTCTCATTGGAGTGCATTGCCAAACATGATGTGAGGCAACTCCATCATCTTTCACAATCTCTTTCTGTTCTTCATCACATGCTGAAATTCCAATTATTGTCCAAAGTGGGATGAGCTGGAGCTTTTAGTGACTGGATAAGCCTGGATAGAAACCATCAAACCAGTCCATTAATTGTCAAAAATGCGGGTCAACAAAAGATCAAACTAAAATTTTCAGTATCTTTGTAGCACAGTATATGAGCTCATAAATACTGTATCCTCATTAACTCCAGATGAGATCCCCGTACGATGTCTGACACCAGATGGACAGGTAGAAGCTCTGGCTAAACTCAGTGGAAAAACACTGGGCGCACCTGTGTACTAAAGGCTTGCGTTCCACACTGATCACCTCACCTCACACCAACCCAGAAACCAGATCCTCGTAGGTCACCCAACTCCAACTAAAAATACCTCATACAAGCCATTCATTCCACCAAAGAGATAATTTTAACCAAAGCTGATTCTATGTTTAATTTGTGAGTCTAATAAAGATCATAGCAAAGACAAAAATCCAGCGGCTGTTGTAAAGCACCAACTCGCTGCCCGCATATGTCAAGACTTCATCAGTCACACACATCCTGTACATCCGTAGTTTCTCTGTGTGATCTCTTTCATGTGTTTTTGCACATTGAAGTAAATTCCATTAAGACAAGTTATTGTGATACTGTGAATATGATTTTTAAAAGTGATGATTTTTAAACCATTTGGATTGGAGAATTTACCTGCAGGTTAAAAATTTAAGAAAGAATGAACTTTTACCAAAGAACTGTCTGGTCACAATGTATCTATGAAATCATCATGAAATTATGACTAAGTTTCAGACTCAGTTGAGCTGCACATAGAACTGTATACATTAAGTCAAGTGTAAAAGTCTCCATCCTGGAACTGCTTCCTGTCTGACACTGGGGTTTCCTGAACAGTGATGTACAACATTTCACAACACAGAGGCACAGGAAACAGGGCATGACAGAGACCCATGACTGTTAGGAAGTACAGAAGAGAGAGTGGCTTCAGTTTGTTAACATTAGATATGAAAGGAAAATTAATCTGGCTGAGTGGATCTTGAATGTTTCTCTACAGAGAGTTGAAAGTAATCAATCCAATCTTACAGACAATGCCAGATAAGACATATATGGGTGAGTTCTTTTGGCTAAATAAGGATATGTTGCTAGTCCAGGTCAACATTTGCTGAGTAGTTGAGAAGTTGAGTCACTGAATGAAGCCAGTACTAATGAGGCTTATAGTGCACAGGATCTAGGACTGTGGACGTCACACACTTCCTGGCTTTATTCCTCACCATGCACTTAAACTGTCACTTCTCACAATCAGATGGCTGCAGTCCATTGACACAAACCAGACAGGATTAACTGGCTATTATATCATAAACCCTCATTCATGCTGTGCTTTATCAAAAGATAGGGATCTATGAATTTCTTCAGCTAATCATGCTATTCTATCTCTAACATTCAATATTCAAGATTCAAGATTCTTTATTGTCATTATGCAAGCATAACAAAATTTTGACGGACTCCCGGCTACAGAAGTATAAAAACATTGTATTCTTCCATGCAACACTGACAGAAACTCTCCCCCATCACCTCTTAATTCTTGTTCTGTGGTCCATGTTTACTTATCAGTATCATGCGGTACTAGTCAGACGCTTAACTATGTGATGGCGCCCAGTTCTATTAATACCATATAGATAGGACCCTAAACATATCTGCATGTCAACAACACTCACAATTCTGGCCATGACTTTATAAGCACCACAAAAGAATCTCCAGTGGGACTGGCCCTCCTGTTTGTGTTTGAAAATAGAGGCATTTCTACTTTGTCTGTGCAACTGGAATCACATGTATTTGAACTCTCATAGTGTTCAGTTTGCATTCAGCTCAGATGGGAAGATCTCATCTTAATAAATACATTATATATTATAAAATAAGGAACAATGCACACCCTTGTGCAATCACACACAACTGTTCCTCATTTTTACATATAGTGTAATTTGAAAATAAAGAGCTACTGTACTGGTCTACTGGGCTAATTTCTCACTCACCTCAACCTTCTGTTAATAAAGCATACTTATTAGTAACTTCACAACTAACTGTCTTTGAACACATGCTGTGACAGTACAGTACCCTGCATGTGTTTAAACACAGATAAGGCTAAATATACACTCACCCCTTCATTCAATATTCTGCTTTCAGTCTTATCATATCCTATAGAGTGGTGCTCACATCAACACAACTCCAGAACCATTATATAGCTCTGCTGGGACACAAGCTCTACAAGTGCATATTTCTGCTCCAGACAGACAGAAATGGGGTGAGCAGTTTCATTCCCAAAAAGGACACTAAGTGGAGGGAGCATGCTTTTAGATCTTTCTTAAAGGGAAGTTCAGTACAAATACAACGTTGTGCATGTGTCACCACTATAACTGGAACGTTTGTTTCAGAAAAATAAGGCTCTTTGAGCCTTATTGTCCTCAAACGAATGGCCCGTGGCTTTGAGGACAGTGAGGTTCAGATCTTGGCCAAGGAAAAGAATTGGTTTGAGAGGGGAGTTAAAGAGGCTATTTTTGTCAAAAAAGAGAATCCTTCTTTAAACAGAAATGGTGGAGTCAGACATAATTTGTCTCCCATCTATAATTCCATTCTTAAACCTAAATCAAAACAAACAAAAGAAACAATAGGGCTAGCCAGGTCAGGGCCAGAGGTGTGAAAAACAGTCGTGTAGGGATGAATAGGTATGCTAAACTAGACGCCAGAGAAACAAAAGACAGAAACAAATAGGCGAGATAGTTTCGGAAAAACTGCAGTATAGTTAGCTCCTCCCTGCAGCGAGATATAAGCAGCGTCTTACCAGCACTCTAACCAGAACTGACGAAGCCTCTCGGATGAGCGGCGAAACGTTTTCGACCAAACAAACTTTGTCCAGTTGACAAATTGAATTTCTTCTTTTATCATGGATTCTACCTGAACGACTGAGGGACTCTTCACTTGTACTAAAACAGTATACTCTATGTGAGAGGGTGGGTAAAGTTGAACTGTTGTATTTCTAATCAATACTACAAAAAGAAGAAGAAGAAGAAGAAGAAGAAGAAGAAGAAGAAGAAGAAGAAGAAGAAGAAGAAGAAGAAGAAGAAGAAGAAGAAGAAGAAGAAGAAGAAGAAGAAGAAGAAGAAGAAGAAGAAGAAGAAGAAGAAGAAGAAGAAGAAGAAGAAGAAGAAGAATCAATCTCTGCATTTGACCCATCCTGTTATTAGGAGCAGTGGGCAGCACATTACTGCGCCCGGGGACCATCTCCATGATCTTCTTGCTTCAGTTTGGTCAGAGCCTAAGCTGGAGGATTTTACCTATGGTTAGGGTTGCCAACCGTCCCTTGAAAAACGGAATCGTCCTGTATTCAGAAACAAAAGTACGCGTCCCATATTGAGCTGAAAAGGGACGCACTTTGTCCCGTATTACCATGTCAATCAAAAATAGTGTCTAAAACAGAGTGCCCAATACGTCGGTCACCATCTACCAGTCGATCGGTGTCCGGTCTTGGTCTCGAGATGATTGTGATCATATTTCATTACGGCCGCTGCCTTTAGCAACAAACTTTTTACCGTGTTCCAGACAAGCGCACGGGCTTTTACTGCAGCCCGTGCGCTCGTCTGGAACACGCGGAAACCACGCGCACTGCCAGCTCTCTCTCCTCCCTGCTCATAGCGCAAGCTCCCTCCTCAATGCGCTCTGATTAGAAGTGCAAAACTATGTGCAAAGCAAAAACTCATCTAAATTTATGTTACAGCGTCCGCACAGAGCAGGTCTACAGTGACATGTGGTTGAATTTTGCCTAATAAAAGTGCAGAAATGCATCTGTTTGTCACAACATCCATTTGGTAAATGTGCAGAGGCTGGTAAATACCACTACAAAACCAGTAAGAGAATGTAACTCCAGTTAGAAAAACAGGTTTAAAAGAAAGAAAAAAAAAAAATCAAAGAAGGGGTCCTCAAACTGTGGGTGAGCATCCAAAAACGGGGCGTGTTTAAGTGTTTAAGAGCAGTACAGTTTGCTTGGCTTATTTTAAAATTAACATTTATGAGACAAAATGGAGATAAATGTATGAAAACTTATTTATGTGAGTCAGCCTTTTCCCACATGAAAATCAAATCACCATGACTGATGATCAATTAGAAGTGAGCTTGAGTCTGGCTGTCAGCAGCTACTGTCAAGACTACACATCCCGAGCAGATTCCATCCAGTGCAAGTCAAATTTTGTGAAAAGGTAGTGCAAAGTGGGATCATCGAGAGGGAGAAAAGGAATCCCCCCCCCCCAAAATGGGTGGTTGACATCTTAGATTTTATTGGCTGGAATGACCCCAGATTGCATCTCAGAGCTTGCCTGGAAGAATCCATGACTCATCGCTGTACCAGCGAGTGAGTCTGGTAACGCTTGGTCCAAAATGCGCTGCGGTTGTGCGTAGACAGACAGCTAAGTGAACCAATCAGAGATTGCGCCATCTTGATTCAAAACTGAGGAGGAACTTCCGCTGCCTAAGAGTGACTTTGCGGGCAAAGGCGGGTGCACTGACGTCACCATCTTTGAACGAATCAGAATCGCGGAGTCCGTTGTTAACCGGAGGAGCAAGGGTGGATGGAGGGTGTCCAAATGGTATCGCGCTGTATAGGAAATACAGAGAGATATCATTTGGCTGGCCAGGTAATCTCAGAGCATCTAGAGTTCTCTTTGGTTGCTATTGCTCTTTGGTTGCTATTCTATCTATTTTTCTTCTTGTTCTTTCACCCTCTGTTTTTATATTGTATATTTTATTTGATGAGTGAGCTACCGTACCCAAAGCAATTTCCCTTGTGGATCAATAAAGTTTGTCTAAGTCTAAGTCTAAAATGGGTGGTTGACATCTTAGATTTTATTGGCTGGAATGACCCCAGAGCATCTCAGAGCATCTAGAGTTCAAAAATTTTCCGGGGAGGCATGCCTCCTAGGCACCCCCCTAGCTTTTCGGTGACTTTCAGCTTTTTTCATTACTGGTCACTTTCATCCCTGTTTATATTAATTTATGCAGTTTTAAGTTAAGCAGGACATATTTATTTTATTCTGTTAATTTTGTTATTTAGCATTAAAAATAAATTGCTGATAATTAGGCCTATTTATTTTCCCTGTGTTCATATCACTCAGATATGCATCTAATTCAAATCCGGTTTGAATCAAATAGTTTAAAAATCGTTTCACACATACAAAAAAGGGCTAAAAAGATTCACTACACCACGAAGGGTGAAGGCAATCGGGCTGGCCGGTCCTGCCAATGAGGTGTCCCTTATTTATTTTTCAGGGAGTTGGCAACCCTACCTATGGTGCATGTTTTGGGTTGATGGGAGAAACCAGAGTGCTCGGAGGAAACCCACCCAGACACGGGGAGAACATGCAAACTCAACACAGAAAGGCCCGGGCGACACAGGGATCGAACCCAGACCATGCATGCAAAATCCACACAGAACACACACAGCCACCACTCAGCCACCGTGCACATAAAATGCACATACATACTTATCCATATTGTAACGAACAGGCCGTTCGTTACGGAATGAGTATCCACACATGCACTTTCATAGACTTTGCACTTTATATATTTACATTGCACCTTTAGAGCACGGAGCACTTACAAGATACGCTAATTTGCACATATAAGATTGCACACATTTGTATTGTTTTAAAGTATTTATTGAAAACATTTTTAGCGTTTGTCACGGAGTCCGGTCGGGCGGGTGCTTCCGGTAATGGTGGCCGCCGGTCTGTGGAGACAAACGACAACAATCAATGTGCAATATGTGCCACTTTTTAAATTAGTTGTGTCTTGTGTGTGTTTGCGTGTGTGGGATGTGGATATTTTAAAGTGTGAAAGTGGTATGCGTGGGTTGAGTTGTGGTTTTACTTACCTGTGTCTCATGTCCAGGTGTCTGGCCAAAAGATTCCCCGGGGGACCAGACACCATTTAAGAGTTCCGGGCCAGCTCAAGACAGCGGACATCGGGGGAGGAAATGCCACCTATTTTAATTGGGTTTATTCATTTTATACTTTAGGTGTTTGGTTTCTAAGAGTTTATTTTTGTATGTGGGTTTTATATGGTTTATTTGATGATGGGTATTTTATTGGAGGATTTTAACTTAGTTTTAAACAGCTAAGGTTAATTATACACCCCTTGGAGTTTTTATGGTTTTACCCAACAGTATTTAAGCCACCTGTAACCTATCATTGATTGCTCTGCTGCTGGAGAAAAGCCACGCTCCTATCCTCCGTGCACCTTAATGTATTTTGCACTGCACTTTGCACTTGAGCACTTTATATTTTTTGTGCAAACTGAAAAAAACATTAAAAAACTGTGGACCACGTCAACCCTGCCTCCAGTATCTGTTTGTGGAACTCACTGCAATCCAGCCGCTCTACCCGTCTTTTGGTCACATTTGGTGTC